>CM042691.1:325269672-325869672 GCA_023614405.1 Avena insularis | reverse complement strand
TTACAATGCTAGTCCCTGAATCAATAGCTAGCATCCACAGTTAAGATGTAATATCAAGAAACAAAGGTCATAATACAACTTTATATCCAGGAATAAAATAATTCATTACATCTTACATAGCTCATTTGGCTATCTCATTACAATGCAGTAGAAATAACTATATAGCATGGAGTCCTTCATCTCCGAAGTGCCACAGGCAGTCATGTTGGTTGTAGACTTGTAATCCTAATCAACATACTTCACTAACATCAAACAAACCTACAACATAATAAGTTATATCCACAAGGGTCAATACATTTGAATTGTATTGGCAAGTGATACTATGGTGTTATAATGTATCTATCATCTATGTGCATTTGGCTAAGTGGAGCTTAGGCTTGCTTTGCTCAAAATAGATTTTCCTTATCATTTGAAAACACTAAGTTTTTGTTTGCCAAAATCACCCAAGGCATCTACCGATAGAAATTGGTGATCCTTTAACCCTTGTTCAACCACAAGTTTTTAACTTAGAAAATTGGGATGAGGAGATTCTTGATAGCTTCCATGTCTTGATGCTCAAATTGTCCATTGTCAGGGACACGGCTAAGTACTTAGATTTTACACTCTGCAGAGGTGGTGCACTTTCCCCACAAGACTCGACAAGCATCGAGACAAGATCTTTTAGAAGCCTTCCCTTAGACCAAAATGGACGCGTTCCATCCTATCATCTCCTACCACCAACTGTCCATTTGGCTAAGTTATTGCAACCTATATGATCTAGGCAGAGCCCATAATGCCAAGTGGCTGCACTTGAAGCTTCTCAACATTTGACATCTCAAATCTCTTTGTTTCTGGGTGGCATTCCACAAGTGTGATACACCAGGGTAGTCCATTGAAATGGGCCTTGAGTAACCACTCAACACAAACCATTCTCACCATTCCACCCAGGTGATTCATTCACATTGTTGTTTTATTAAATAAAACACAAGTCATAGACTTAGAAATATTCCATAGCATGAATATAATCCACCCTTGTTTTCTACTAGCTAAGCTAAGCATGATAGTAGTAGGAATCTTGACTTAGGAAAATTCTACTAAGGTTTCATATACTAGGATTTCCCATGGCATAGTTTATACTTAGCAAAAATTCCATGGAAGACCTACTTAGAAAATATCACAAATGCATAGTGAAAATAATGGGACAAAAGTATGAAGCACCACTTGCCTTTTTGGTAGAGAATATAAGTTCAATCCTTGATCTTGCAATTGTCATACTCTTCAAATTTCACTACAATTCAATCAAGGCACAAATTCAATCTATCATTCAAGCAATTCATCACATAGAATAATAAAAACAAAGCAATGCATGCAAGCATGCCAAAGATTGTTTTATTTGGAAAAGTAGTTTCTAGTAGGTCATAAACATTTTAAAACATCTATTGGTCATTGGTAAAAGTGGCAAAACCATTTGATAATAAGTTAGTGAAAATGGCCATTTAAATCATTCTTGTTTTGCTAGAAATGATTTAAATCAAGTAATAATTTCTAGTGTTTGACAAATACATTTTTAAACACATATGTTAGTGTTTTAAGGTCAAGTGTTTATTGTTAAAATCATTTGCAAAAGGTTTTACCTATAAACCATTTTTAAATCAAACAACATTATATTTCATTAGAAATGCTTTTAAACAAAGTAATAATTTTTCTAGAGTTCACCAAATATATTTTTAAATCCTAAAACTTGGTTTTTAGGGTCAGAGATTTAAATAAAATCATTTTCCAAAGGTTTTACTCAAAAAACATTTTTATACCATAATCAATATTTTTATTTAACTAGAAATGCTTTAATTCAAAGATTTATTCTTAAGCTTCACAAAATACACAAACCATTCTCACCATTCCACCCAGGTGATTCATTCACATTGTTGTTTTATTAAATAAAACACAAGTCATAGACTTAGAAATATTCCATAGCATGAATATAATCCACCCTTGTTTTCTACTAGCTAAGCTAAGCATGATAGTAGTAGGAATCTTGACTTAGGAAAATTCTACTAAGGTTTCATATACTAGGATTTCCCATGGCATAGTTTATACTTAGCAAAAATTCCATGGAAGACCTACTTAGAAAATATCACAAATGCATAGTGAAAATAATGGGACAAAAGTATGAAGCACCACTTGCCTTTTTGGTAGAGAATATAAGTTCAATCCTTGATCTTGCAATTGTCATACTCTTCAAATTTCACTACAATTCAATCAAGGCACAAATTCAATCTATCATTCAAGCAATTCATCACATAGAATAATAAAAACAAAGCAATGCATGCAAGCATGCCAAAGATTGTTTTATTTGGAAAAGTAGTTTCTAGTAGGTCATAAACATTTTAAAACATCTATTGGTCATTGGTAAAAGTGGCAAAACCATTTGATAATAAGTTAGTGAAAATGGCCATTTAAATCATTCTTGTTTTGCTAGAAATGATTTAAATCAAGTAATAATTTCTAGTGTTTGACAAATACATTTTTAAACACATATGTTAGTGTTTTAAGGTCAAGTGTTTATTGTTAAAATCATTTGCAAAAGGTTTTACCTATAAACCATTTTTAAATCAAACAACATTATATTTCATTAGAAATGCTTTTAAACAAAGTAATAATTTTTCTAGAGTTCACCAAATATATTTTTAAATCCTAAAACTTGGTTTTTAGGGTCAGAGATTTAAATAAAATCATTTTCCAAAGGTTTTACTCAAAAAACATTTTTATACCATAATCAATATTTTTATTTAACTAGAAATGCTTTAATTCAAAGATTTATTCTTAAGCTTCACAAAATACACTTTTAAATCCCTAAGTTGGTTTCTATGGTCAGTAGGTTAAAAAAAAACCATTTACCAAAGATTTTACCTTAAAAATATTTCTAGAATAATTTTTATGTTCAAATTATTCCAACACAAGTTTCTGCAAAAGCAACTAAGTTTACAGAAGCAAATTACTAAACAAAGTACATGGTTGGAAAGTACTTGTTTTTCTGATTCTATTGATATAAAATTTTCAAAATTTGGACGTGTGGATCAAAAGTTATGAATTTTACAAATTCTAACATCTAATAGTTTCAATTATGTTTTTATAACAACACTCTGGCCACGTGGTGTGTTCTGATTGGACCATACCGTTTCGTTCGGATCAATCAATGTGGACCGTAGGATTAAAAGGGAATTGCACTGCTCAGATCTAGCATACCATTTCACTTAAGTGATTCTATCCTATCCATGCGATCAAGATCCAACGGCTGTAGCGCGTGAGACCAAGAACGGGCGGCGCTGGCGGTGGCCGGTGGCGGCGGTGCGCTCAGACGAGGATGGTATCGGCGATTCAGGAAGCAAGATGATGGGGAGAAGCTCACCAGATTTGCCGTGCTTTTGCTGATGCTCGACGTGTCCTTGTTTGATGAAGGGGCGCTTGAGGTCACTAGCGATTCCTCGCCGTAGTTGTCATTGGCGTCTGGCGCTTGCTGTCGTCATCAAAGGCGAGCCTACAGATCATGCGCGAGTGAATGGCGAGCACCCGGAGGTTCATAAGACACAGGTGAACAAGTTGGTATGAGTCTCTGGTCGAGGCGCACACTGGTTCATGCGATAAAGCTCACCGGAGATGTTGCAGACAGCAGCGGCGAGGAGGTGTCGTTGCTGTCGAGGATATGGGGCACGCGCGGTCAAGTGCGAGGAACTGGGAGGTTTGTACGGGAGAGGGGAGCAGGTTCGAGTGGTTGAGGGGGCAAGGCGGTGGTTGGTGCTGCTGGAATCATCGCCGGAGTATCGTCGGGCAGAGGGAGTTCGAGCTCAAAATTTAGGCAGCCTAGTGGCTCTCTGGCGACAGGGTGTGAGGGAAATGGAAGAGGGGGAGGAGGCGTTTAGTAGGGAGTGATCACAATGAGTAATGGTCGCGGAGTTAAGGGGAATTAATCGATGGATTCAAACTAGAAACGACGACATGGTTTGGGGAAGAAAGGGTCACGGCGGGTGAGAACGATGAGCTGACAGATGGGGCCGACTGGTCAGAGAGAGAGGTGTTTCAGGTGGGGTCCAACCATCATTGACTGCGCGAGTGTGTTTTGCGGTGACAAACCGCTTCGCGTTGAGAGGAGGGAGTGGCTAGTTGGGCCAGTGGGCTGGGCTTGCTGGGTTGGGTCGTTCTTTCATTTTTTTTTTGTTCTGTTTCTTTTTTTTCTTTTTCTGTTTTCTTTTTTTGTTTTAATTTTGTTCAAACAATTCAAGCAAACATTTGAATTCATAACCTCCCAATCTTTTCATTAAGTTTTTAATATGTTTTAAACATGTATTTAAAGCCCTTTTTTAGGAATAATTCCTTTATTTATTTTGGGTTTATATTTGATTTAAAATGGGCACTTTCCTTTATTAAATAAGATTTAATGATTGTTTGTTGACAATTTTTTATATGGATCAAATCCATAGTCTTAAAGAGATCTTGGAAATGATTTTATCCTATTAGGGTTATAGATTTTTGGTTTATTTTCCAAGTGTTTAAATTTCAAGATGCATTTATGAAGAATGCATTGCACTTGATTTGAATTTAGTTGGATTCTAATTTTATTCAAAGTTTGTTCAAGATGGGTTTTGATGTTTCCATTTCGAAACAAAAAGTTTCTTTTCACCCTAAATTTCAACAATTATTTATTTTGTTTATTTATTTTTCACATTACAAAATTTGGAAAATTTTGGGATGTGACAGGGCCAGACCCACCCCAGGCGCGGGGGCAGGTGGGCCCGCGCCTGGCTAGGGTTTGGCGGCCCTGGCCGCCTCCCGGTCTCGCCCCTTCGCCTATAAGAAGCCCCCGATGCAGAAACCCTGAGTACCCAATCAAATCTCCACGAAACCGTCTGTAGCCGCCACCACCATCGTCCCTAGATCCAAGGGGATCTGAAGTTCTTCCTGGCACCCTGCCGGAGGGGAGATCATCCCGGAGGCCTTATCTCCGGTATGATTCGTGAGTAGTTCCACCTTGGACTATGGGTCCATGTAGTAGTTAAATGGTTGTATCTCCTCCTTTGTGCTTTCATGTATAGATCTTGTGAGCTCCGTTCATGATCAAGATCTAATCTATTTGTAATCATGCATGTTGTGTTTGCAGGGATTCAATGGATATTGAGATTATTATGTTGGTTTGATTAATGGTTTTATCTTTATGATTCTATCATGTCTGTGTTGTTTGTGATCTTGCATGCTCTCTGTTGCTAGTGGTTATCTTGGCCAAGTAGTTGCTAGTGACTCCAAGAGGGGGTATTTATGCTCGATAGTGGGTTCATGCCTCTAGTTTCCAAGGGAAGTGATAGAAATCTCTTTGGTTGTAGATGTGTTGTTGCTACTAGGGAGAAAACAACGGTCTCTTGTTCATGGAACATGTGGACTGTTTACCTTACACACTTTGCTTAAAGCAGTTGTCTGTTGCTTGCAACTTAATACTGGAGGGGTTCAGATGATAACCTGAAGGTGGACTTGTAGTCATAGATGCAGTTGGATGGCGGTCTATGTATATTGTTGTATTGCCCAATCAACCTCATAAGATCTTTCTGGCTAGTAATTGCATTGTTATGCCTTGCTCAGTTCCTGTCAATTGCCTCGTTGTAATTTGTTTACCCTTCATGCCATGTTGTTTATCTAAGGAGAGAACCTCTAGTGAACTATGGACCCCGGTCCAATATTTACCATTGATACATCTTCCACTGTTACCTGTTTACTTGCTACAAACCATTACCTTCCATACCATACGTTTAATCCTTTGTTACAGCAAACCGGTGAGCGTGACAACCTCACTGATTCGTTGGTTCAAAGTCTTGAGTTCGTATTGTGCAGGTCTCCGTGTTGCTTGCAACACTTGTGTGACGTTTCCTTCCTCCTTCTGGTTCGATAACCTTGGTCTCTACTGAGGGAAGACTTGCTGCTTGCTGCTTCACACCTTCCTCTTGGGGTTTCCAACGAAGTGCTCCACGTCAGCACCATCAACAAGTTTTCTGGCGCTGTTGCCGGGGAGGCTAAGGACGTCTTCACTAGGGGATTCCTTCACTTCCTTTCTCTTTACTTTGTTTTTAGTTTGCTTTGTTTCTTTTTCTTGGTTTTGTTTGCCTCTTTCCAAAAAAAACCAAAAAATTAGTCTAGTTTGGTTTGCTTTCTTTATTCAAAAATACAAAAAAATTAGTTCCTGCTCTAGCTGCAGCTGTTTTTGGCTTGCCCACCTTTGCCAAAATGAACTCTGCTGGGAACACCAAGTTGTGTGACTTCACTAGCACCAACAACAATGATTTCCTAAGCACTCCTATTGCTCCACCTGCTCCTGATGCTACCTTTTATGAAATTAAGCCTTCTTTGTTGAATCTTCTGATGAGAGAGAAATTTTCTGGTGCTAGTTCTGATGATCCTGTTGCCCATCTTAATAGCTTTGTTGAACTTTGTGAGATGCAAAAGTATAAGGATGTAGATGGAGATATTATTAAGCTCATGCTTTTTCCTTTCTCCTTGATGGGAAAAGCTAAAGAATGGTTGCTATCTTTGCCTAAAAATAGTATTGATTCTTGGACTAAGTGCAAAGATGCTTTTATTGAAAAGTACTATCCTCCTGCTAAGATTATTGCTATGAGAAGTGACATTATGAAATTTAAACAGCTTGATAGTGAACATGTTGCTCCTGCTTGGGAAAGAATGAAATCTTTGGTTAAAAATTGCCCTACTCATGGACTCGCTGCTTGGATGATTATCCAGACTTTTTATGCAGGTTTGAACTTCTCCTCAAGAAACCTGCTGGATTGTGCTGCTGGAGGTACCTTCATGGGCCTCACTTTGGGTGCTGCAACAAGGCTCCTTGATAATATGATGGTTAACTATTCTGAATGGCACGTTGAGAGAGCTCCACATGGTAAGAAGGTAAATTCTGCTGAGGAAACTTCCAATTTGAGTGAAAAGATTGATGTTATTATGGTTATGCTTGTTAATGGAAAAGCTCCTCTATATCCTAATAGTGTTCCCTTAGCCTCTTTGGTTGCTTAAGAGGAGCAAGTTGATGTGACTTCATTAGAAACAAAAATTTCAACAACAATGCCTACAGGAATAATTTTGGTAGCAACAACAATTATAGGCCTTATCCTCCTAATAATGTAAACTCCTATGGAAGCTCTTACAATAATGCTAGAAATGCCCCCTCTGAACTTGAAGTCATGCTCAAGGACTTTAATAGTAAACAAACCACTTTCAATAAGACTATAGAGGAAAATCTTTTAACTGTTGAGAAAAATATATCCTCTTTCTCTAAAGCTCAAACTTCCTTGGTTAATAAAATGGCTGCTAAACCTGAAACTATGGAAGATACCTTTGCTACTACTCATGCCATACATGTTACTATTGATGAAAATGTTAGGCTGTTAGCTCAACTTCATGCTAAGTGGGAAAGGGAAGCTGAAATTAATAGAAACAATAGTGTGTGTGTTGGGAATATGCCCTAGAGGCAATCATGTATGATGATATTTCCCATTGTATTCATAAATTATTAAGTTGTCCTTGTATAAACATCTGATGTGTATCATTGAATATGTGATTCGGTTGTGGAACTATACATTCATGTTGTTTGTACTAAATATCATTGGTCATTGAGGTTGTGCTGGACACACAACTTAGACCAATGTGAAGGCTTGATGACTCGGTTCCACTTGTCATGGGCATGGTGATGCTATTCCGACTTACACAAATTCGGCTAAAGAGTTTAGTGAGTCGGATTGAACCATATTGAGGTACACCGAACAAGTTGTCATTTGTATATCTCAATCAATGTAATCCTTAGACCTGAGGTTGTTGCATAGTCCGAGTTGAGGATCACCGACTTACGTTCTGTCAAATGTTGATCCGTAACTAGGAAGTTATAAAGGCAGATTTCAGGTCGACTGAGAATCAAGTTGCGTGATGTGAATAACCAAGATGGGATTTTGCTCCTCTACTTGGAGAGATATTCTCTGGGCCCTATTGGATGATATGATTCGGAAAGCATGGCCATGCATGACTCGGTTTAGTGTTAATCGAGGCGATCGACTAAGAGTTAGTCGGGTGAATCACTTATCTCGGATCGAGAAGAGAGACGGATTATTTAAGGGATGACAAATATTTGCCTATAGTCTGACAAGGTATACCGTGAGGCAAAAGGGACTTAGACACAAGTTGCATTGGAAAGGCAAGTCGTCATGACTCTTTGGTACTTGGGAGTTGGCACGTTCTGCTAGGAGCCGCTATCGACTGATCGATTGAGAGTCGGACTCTAATCATGTCCAAGTAGCCATGAGCCTGCGGGGTCACACACTTAAGAGCGGGAGCAAATTCGGATTGGATCTGAACTGGAAATCTGGTTGGGTTGGACCCAAGCCGGATTAGGACTGAGTCACTGAGTCGGACTCGCGGTGACTAGTGTTATATGGGCTTTAATGAATGGGCCACGAGAGTAGAGCCCATGTTCACTCCCTATATATAGTGGAGCACAGTAACTATAACATCCCAGCATTAGATCTTAGAAATAAGCTGAACACAGTTGTGTGCATTGCATTCATGCATAGAAAATATGAATAATTTTCGCGCTTTTGAATAAAACTTGTCAAAGTGATTGGGGATTATCTTAAGTTGATGGAATTGAAGTAGATCATCAAGTTGACTGCGATAAGTTTCAATATGTCCTTTGCTAAAACCTTATTTTGGGTAAGGGAGATTTGATATAAGGGTAGATCAAATGTAATAAAAGTTAAACCCTAATACATTACTTAATGGATTATATTTGATCCTTAAGTAATCATATCCCAGTATTCATTACACAACCCATGAATACCAAGTTAAAAATATAATTTAAGTAATAAGAATGTAACGACTAATTCTTGATCTATCTTAATCTCATATGCTTATACCATGAGTATCATGGTAATACCTAACCCTAACTCTTTAGTTATATGGAGTAGGAGGGAAACCAATTCAAAGATCATTCACCATGTATCTTTTTATCCATATCAATCTTTACCATTCCTATTGGAATCATATTCCAATATCTGTTGTTCATCAATGTTGAGTAAACAACTATTGATTCACCAATTCTTAATCTATCAATCCTTGACCTATGAACTCTTGTCCTTATTATAGAATTCACTTAAGACCTATAAAGAAAGAAGTAAGAAGAGGTAAATAGTAATGCTAGATTTGAATAACATTTATAGGATGGGAGAGTTGGAAGAGAATCAAATCAATATGATAATTGATGGAGTTAACTCACTCCTGAAATGATAGAAGAGTTATTGGAATATATGATTATATGGTAATAAAGAAGATTACAAGGATGAATCCTGAAGATAGTTACCAGGAGTAGTCCTATTGGATCAAGTAGGTATAGTCAATGAAATATATCTCTTAATCCAATAGAGCTAAACAGAAGATAATTATAATACAACTATAATGTTGTATGGATGGAAGCCTTGATTAGCCAACTGGAAACCTAAACCATAAAGGATCAAAGGATTATAATGATCATTCCTTACTCACCAAGATCGAATGCTTATATCATGTATAAGTGACATTGGTGGATAAAACATGACTGAAACCTAGTATAGATATGTTATCCTAGGTTAGCCATGACAAGTCATATTATTATAATGTGAAGTTAAGTATAAGATATTGGAGTCAAGTAGAGATAAGATAGTATGATTAAGTTAAAGCATGAGTAGCATGGAGATATTAAAATAGTGTTATTCCTCTTAAAGTATAGTAAGATTTTGAGAAAGTAGTTTGATATATACATCTACTGGAGAGATATTAGTGATGGATGATTAAGGAAGAGTATGAGTGGAGTTTGAAGTAACCATCTGTTGGATTGGAGATTACTAGTAGTAGAATAGTTTGATAACCAAGTATAGATTTAGAAGAATAAAAGGTGGATAAGAATATTCTTGTGAGGCAAAGCTCATCATGCTAACACATGATGATAGATATGAAGACGTAGAATATCTAGGAAAGGAATTCCTTAAACAGAAGTCTAGGATTGTGAATTATAGAAGATAGGAATTCTTGGTAAAATATTCAACCTTAAATCTGTAATCAAACTCATTATCTATTTTATCTATTGAATCAATCATCTTATTTCCACAATGCTTTATAGGAATATGTTCCTATATCAAATCACTTAAGAACATCTTGGTCATTTTCATCCATCATTCTCATAGGTCCTTAGGAACTGTCTTTATCAATTCTTTCTCATAAGTTAGCCTAGGAAACAATCCCACTGTCTTACTTTAAATGGTGATATCATTAAAAATCACAAACATAAATACAATGTGTTTAGCCATTAAATCTTTATTCACTCCAACAAAATAATATAAATATATTAAGAACCCTAAACCCTAGGGTAAGCATTTACAAATCAAACCCTAAATTTTCTGTTAGTTATAATAAATATACATACATTATTAATCCCTTGATTTATGGGAGTAATATTAACCAGATGATTTCCTTTGTATATCATACATCAAATAATGATCTATGATCATTATATAAAAAATTCTCTCCAAACTATAAGCTAACTAAAATTAAATCCCATAAACAAATAAGGGAATATCCTAATATAAATCCATGGTTTATTATGAAGAGAAAAAATCATCACAAAACTTATTACAGAATATTAGAATGATAAGTACTTGTTTAAAGAAAATAAAGAAACTCTAAACAATATATAATAAAATCTCAAAAAAAGACTTTAAATACATTCATTGTTGCTGCAATTGTTTAAAAAATACCTTGTATAAAGAAAGATTCCAAAGTAAATGAAAAATACAAATCTTAAAACAAAGGTGCAAATACAAAACAATAAAGGAAAACAGAAAACAGAAAAGAGTAAAAAAAATGGACTTAGTCCAGAAACTGGTCGTGGCCCATTTCCCTCTACCTTATCCATCGCCCACGAGCAGCCACAGCGATCCAACAGTGGCCCTAGCACAGCCCAAGACCGGCCCAGTACCCCTTCCTTCCTTTTCCTCATTTCTTCTTTGTTCAGACAGAAGGACAACGGGGAGTAGCAGCTGCGTGTCGCCACCGGTGTCGTCCGCCGTCGCCGTGATGACCGCCGTGCGCTAAGATGCGAGCCACCGCTCTTTGGGCCTATAAGGACCCCATACCCGCAGAGAACAAACTCCAATTCCTTTTCTCCCTCGTTCTCCCTTACCCGCTGTAAATCGAGTTCGCCGGAGATCACCTCCCTTGCCGTCTCCGACCACCCTAGGACCAACGGAGGACACCAACGTTCTCACCGTATTCTTCTTGTTCATCTTCGACAAATCACACAAGCTGGCGCAACCCTAATTGATGGGATCGAAGTGTCTACCGCTGCCAGACATCGTCGTTCATCGTCGATTTCCACCGTCACAAACCTCCTCCGACCTCTTAGACGCGCTCTTTCGAATCCTGGTGAGCTACCGGTACTCGCGGACCTCTCTGATTCGTCTCTAACCCTCTCTATCGACTTTGCCACTAGGGCGTTTGCTCACCACCGTCGGAGCTCGCCGGAACTAAGGCTCCGGTGACCATTTTTGAGCGGCGCGGCCACAGTTCGAACCAGCGATTCCTTTCGCATCCAAACCACCTAACCACAGCCTCATGCGCTCACCAAATCGCCCAAATCGAACTTGATCTGAGAAGTTCAGTTCGTGTGATGTCATCGTGATGTCATGCCTGTGTCATCCTTGACCAAGTCCACGGTTGACTGGTCCACTACCCGCGTGGCATCTGACGTGGTCCTAACCCCACGGGTCAGTGACCAGGGTAGAGTTAAGCTGGGTGTAAAAAGTAAAGTGGTTATATAGAAAATAATTTAGAAAATGACAAAATCTTAGAAATTTAATATCCTTTGTTTTGTAATTCAGAAAAATGTGTATAATATATGAAAATTTGTAGAAAAAAAATCTATAACTTAAAACTATTATCAAACATTATTATGTTAAAATTTTAAATAATTATTATCTAATAAAGATTTTATAAGTATTAATACTTTGATAATTCATAATTTAATATTGGTAAATGTTAAAAATATAAATAAAATATCAAAAATCTTAGAAAAATAAGAACTGTAATTTAAAACTATAATCATGCATTATTATTTCACTTAATTAAATATTTATTATTTATTAAGTATTTATAATGTAATAAATCTTATAAAAATCATATCTTATTATTTATAAATCACAAAAATAAATGTAATATACCAAAATGATCACAAAAATAATAACTACATGTTAAAAAAATAATATTCCACTTTTGAGGTAAATAAAAGTTTAAACACTTTAATAAATTGAATTTAAAGCTATTTCCTTAATTAATAATTCATATAAAGGTAAATAAAATTTGCTAATAATTCTAAAAATTAGCCAATTGAGTCTAATAAATAGTATTAGTCTTAAATATTGATAGTGTGAAGTCAAAATGGTTTAACACACTTTAAATACAATTTTATTAAATTATCTCTCAACCATTACTATAGATTATTTTATAAAAGGATCCTTATCCATTATAAAATCTCTAAGAATAATTTTGTAGTGAAATAAAACCTACTCCAATACTTCAACTACAAGTTATAAACAAACCAAAACACTATATTGAATCCATAAGTAGTTAAGCAACATTACTTCCTTGTTTAAAAACTATAACCATTCATCTATAAAAAGGAAAATGATTCTATTCCATTATAATGTTAGGAAACCACTACTCAAATAGAAGTAATGCCATGCTTAAATAACTTTAAGGAAACATTATGAAGTGAACAAAATACAAATATCATAAGCATTACAACCTAAGTTCATCTATGTGCTTTTAAAGTTAACTTTAGACTACAAAGCTTTAAGTATAATGCTAAAGAATTTGTTATGTGTTTTATAGTTAACTTTGTTCTGTTATAATTAAGTTATAAGCATCTCAAGTCCAGACTATTCAAGCAAGCACAAACAACATCAACCACATTTGATTAAGCACAAATATTGTTTATACCTTAGAAAAGAAATATTTTCTTCAAATGTTATTCTTTTTGCCACTTCAGTCAACAGATAACAATTAATCGTAATCACATTACTATATACTTTACTTGTAAACTTGGGATTGATAACCCTTAAGTCTTTATAAGTGACATTACTTATAAAGTAAAATTTGAAGATAAACAATTATAGTGTAAGAAATCTTGAATAGTATTCCATATGTGTGTGTCTTATTGTTGTATGATATTATAAATACGTGTTATTCACACACACACACAAGCCTTAATAATAAGCACAAGTATGAAACTTATCTAAAAGGACAACACATTCTAAAGAAACCATTTCCAGTTTCCAAACCCTAGATCAACGTTATCCCCGGGATTGGAGTTTATCAACTTGCATTACATTACTTATGCATTAAAGCATCTTGCTTCTTTAAACATTAGTCCTTACCAGACCAATGATGCTGATTTCAGATATTGGATATTTTATATTGTCTCGAAGACCATGAGTGCATAATCTTGCAATCACACAAGGCAAGTTCACACTTGCTCATGTCCTTTGATTATTTTCTGTAAAGTGTTTTACAAATCTAGTGTTGTCATCACCTGCATTTGAAAAAGGTCAGAAAACACTATTTTCATAATAATGTGATTATAAGTTATTTACCATGAGGTAATAACCTACTATGAAAGTTCCGATGGTAAAGGAACATATTATCTAGGACTTAACAACCAATGTCGCCAGTGATTTGGAATGGGATGGAGAAGTCAGCTGTATCTTTTCCCTCTCGCATGGAGCCGAATGTGCGGGTTGTGGCTGTTATCACTCGTAGCATGCATATTAATTGGTAATCCGTAGATGGTATGCAGCATATGGGTGGGAGCCCTCAACGTCCCATGATAGTTCCGGCATCTGAACGGTCTATACTGCCAATAGCCGTAATTCAATAGGTGGGCTGGCGTACACCAAGGAGACATGCGGGGTCGCGGAGAAGGCAGTGATTGGCTTGGATCTTAGGTTGGGCCCAAACCAAGGAAGTTTGAACGGGGACATACTCCCGGCCGTGCAACAAAACCTAAGGTCTCTTGTCACATCCCAAAATTTTCCAAATTTTTAAATGTAAAAAAAATAAATAAACAAAATAAATAATTGATGAAATTTAGGGTGAAAAGAAACTTTTTGTTTCTAAATGGAAACATTAAAACCCATATTGAACAAACTTTTAATTAAAAGGGAATCCAACAAATTTCAATCAAGTGAAATGCATTCATCAATGAATGTATCTTGAAATTTAAACTTGGGAAAATAAAACAAAACCCTAAAACCCTAATGGAACAAAATCATTTCCAAGATCTCTCTAAGACCATGAATATGACCCATATAAAAATTTAGCAACAAACATTTATAAAGGGATCAAAATGACAAATAAAAGTATTATAAAATCATAGAAATTGGTTTCATTCAATTTGGAGCCATGGATAAAAACTTATGAATTTAATAAGATGAAAGGAATTAATTTCCAAATCTAATAAAGCTCCTATCTAAAATCCATACCAAATTTGATGGGGATAGGCCTACTGGGGTATACCCAGCAGGACGTTTTCTATTGGCCCAAGCCGCCAACGAGTGGGCCTGCAGGACGATGACTGGATCGAGACTTGGCGTGGACTTAGGCGACTGGAAGCTGGAGGCCCAGAAGCGTATCTAGGCCTAGTCGGACAAGGTCATAGAACCTCCGAATCCTTAACTAATTCGGTAATAATCTATAAACCCTAGCGAGGTGAGCCTATATAAACCTCCCTAGGGTACGCATAAAGGATACGTTCCATCATACACCCAAGCGACTTGCCGCCTAGTCTTCGAGTTCACCCCTTGTACTCTCACCATAATACAATCTAGCAGGAGTAGGTCTTTACCCTCCGGGGGGCCAAACCTGGGTAAACCCTTGTGTCTCCACCCTCATCTCGCTCCACAGATGGCTGGCCGCCCTTGCCCCATGTTCTACTACTCGCTGCTGATTGCAGCATCTGCCGTGGTCATTCCCACGATAGTGGCGCCCACCATGGGGCCTGGCCGGTCAGGCCGGTGTTCTGCAGCGAGATCCAATCTGCCCATCAACGAGTTGATCGCCACCGGCCGCATGATCGTGATTGGCGAGATGCTCCAGATCTTGCCGAGCAGCTACGTCCCGGCAGCACGACCCATCACACATAGCATGATCCTACCGGTCGGCACTATCATCCTATTCGTCGGTCTCACCGACGTCATCGTCTCGGAGGACTCGGCTCGCATCCGCGAGTCGCCGCCATGCGACCGGCTCTCTAAGAGCCAGGTTCGCATGATCCACTGTCTCGCCTCCGAGTACGACTCGGCCCACAGCAACACGGCCGAAACCACCGCGGCCGCGGACGACGCGGCCCTCAACGACGACGCCGATTCGGCGACCCCGTCGTCGGCCGGCGGATCCATTGTCATTGCATTGCCCGCAGGCTCCATCACCCAAGTCTCCAACATCGGAGATTTCAAGGACCCCTCCATCCTTGGGATCTTCGACTCCGGGTCGGAGAACTCCGCCGACCTCCACGACGGAACCGGTCGCCATGCCGCAACCTACATGGCGACTGGCGCCGATCCCCCGGAAGACGCCTTCTCCATGCCGATCCCACCAAACGCGACGGCAACAGAGATCGAGGAACTCCGTCTGCGACTGGCGGAGGCGGTCCGCAAGGAGCAAGCTGAGCGCGAATTTTTTTGCCTCGAGCAGGCGACAACGCAGGAGCTGTCGCGCTATCACCAACTTTGAATCAGGTTGCGCCTGAACCCTACCATCCAGTGGTGCACCCTAAACTTCGACGACGAGAACAACCCGGCTCGCGTGGCCGAGCGCGCAATCTGCGATAACACGCCGCCAGGAGGAACCGCTCGACCCCCACCAGGGGCGACGACCAACAGCGCCCCACCACCACCCAACCGCGCGGCCCCCAGGGACCAACCAAGGATCGTGGTCTCCTCACGAGAGCGAGACGTGAACAGCCTCCTGCTGTTCTCCTCCCCAATGGACAATGTCGTCACGAGCCGAGCTGCAGTCGACAACATCCAAGTCACTAGCGAGGGCGCCCTACAGATCCAGTACGCCAAGGCTCTACTCGCCAAAGCAGTTGAGCAACAAAACGCGGGCGCCGACTCACAGGGTCGGATGTACTTGCGTTCCTCAGGCAATAGGGCGGCCTCGAGCGATCGCCCCATGGCGGCCCTCAAATGCCCACCGCCCGAGCCCCTACATCACCAACACCGACACGCGAACGCGGCACTCTCCACCAATGACCCATGACCGGCAAACAACTCCGTCGCCGCCAACGGGCAGCCCGTCGACGCACGCACCCACATCATCAACAACCAGAGCTGGCGCGCACGCCAGCCTAAAGACCTACGGCACACCGTCACCAACCGCCGCAACGGCGAAGCAAGGGGATCGCTGAGCCGAGTCAGACCCTAGTGCTTCGGACCGATGATCCGAGGCGAAAGATACCCGGCAAACTTCAAAGCACCGAAGGAAATAGAGAAGTACGACCCCTCGTACGATCCGTCCGTGTGGCTGGACACTTACCTCATGGAGATGGGGATTGCCGGCCACACCGATCTACTCGCCGCCCGCTACCTCCCCCTGATGATGGAGGGAGCGTGCAGGCAAAGGATTAACACCCTCCCCGCGGATAGCATCGACTCCTGGGAGGAAATGCGCGATGCCTTCGTCAGGCACTTCGAGGGCTCATACACCCGCGCCACCACCATCGAGGACCTAGAGCGATGTGTCCAGGGGCCCCACAAGTCGACTCGCAGTTGGGTCCAACGGTGGCAAGATCTATGGTATAACGCGGCCGGAATCCACCCGGACACCGCGATCCACTTCTTCAAGAACACGTGCCGCTACGAGCCCCTGGTCGCCAAGCTCAAGCGAGTGTACAGAACACTCGACAACATACCGGACCTCCTAGAGATCACAAAGAAGTACGCGAAGGAGGACCCAAACCAAGAAACCGACGACGAGTCGGGAGGACATCACCGCACGAGCGGCCATGAGAACGGGAGGCGACCCGAGTTACGCTACAGCAACACTCGCCTCGGCGGCAAACGCCGCGGTGACGAGCGAGTCGACTTCGTCGCCAACGCCGGATACGCGCCGCACGAGCCCAAGAGCTTCCGCCGCGACGGAGGACAGCGCCGCGACGGTGGCAACTACAAGGCAAAGCCGAGGTTCGATCCCACGGCCCTTCTCAAGCAACCCTGTGTGTTTCATAGCAGGGAAGGAAAGCCCGCCACGCACATGACCATCGACTGCCACTCTCTCAAGCAGATCGAGAAGGCACGAAGCGCGCGGGAAGACCTCGACAACAACCCGCCAAACGGCGGAAAGTTCGGCAGCACCGCCGGCTCGCTCCACACCTTCACAGGCTTCAACACGAAGCGCGAGAAGAACGTAATCGCCCGCACCGTCGCCATCAACACGGTGTCCCGTATAGACATCCCCTAGTTCCTCAACTGGTCTAAGCAACCAATCACCTAGACCCGCGAGGATCACTCACCATGGATCGAATATCTAGGCCGAGTCGCACTAGTGGTTAAGCCCAAGGTGGGAGACTACTGGCTCCCCAAAACGCTGATGGATGGCGGCAGCTCCATCAACATCCTGTACCTGGACACGTTCAGGCGATTGTGGCTCCCGTAGTCGATGATCGAGACGACCTACACCACCTTCCACGGCATCGTCCCCGGTCGGAAGGCGTACCCGATCGGCAAGGTGACGCTGCCAGTCACCTTCGGCACACCAGCAAACTTCCGCACCGAGCGGATTGTCTTCGAGCTGGTGCCCTTCAACATCCCCTACCATTGCATCCTGGGGCGCCAGGCGTTCGCCAAATTCATGGCAGCGCCCCACTACGCGTACAATGCAATGAAGCTACTTGGGCCATGCGGCATCATCACTGTCCATGGCGACCCCGACATGGCCGCAGAATGTGAGGCCAAAGGCGCCAAACTCGCTGATGCCGTCATCGCGGCGAAAGCCAACCATGCCAAGGAGCTCGCCAAGTACGCGAGCGGGGTCAACAGCGAATCCCCACCATACTCAAGAAGCCTAATTCGGAGGGTGGCAGCTCCACCGCCTTCGAGGCAACAACACACACCCGCACAGTCGAGCTAGTCCCAGGCGACTCCAGCCAGACGGTGACGATCGGAACAGGCATGAGCCCAGCATAGGAAGGCGTGCTCATCGAGTTCCTCCGTGATAATAGGGACATCTTCGCATGGAAGCCATCCGACATGCCTGGTGTCCTGAGGGAACTCGCTGAGCACAAACTCAACGCTGACCCCAAGTGCGACCTGTCAAGCAGTCGCTGTGGCCATTCAATGAAGAGCGCCGACGAGCCATCGCCGAGGAGGTGCAGCGTCTACTCGTTGAAGGCTTCATTCGGCCAATCAAGTACTCCAAGTGGCTGGCAAACCCAGTCCTGGTCGAGAAGAAAAAGGGACCTGGAGAATGTGTATCGATTACACAAATTTAAACAGCGCCTGCCCGAAGGAGCAATTTGTCCTCCCACGGATCGACCAAATGATCGACTCCACCGCGGGCTCGGAGGCGCTATGCTTCCTCGACGCCTACTCTGGGTACAACAAGATCAAAATGGTCGTCGAGGACGAAGAGCAGACGATGTTCATCATGCCATTCGGAGCCTTCTGCTACACTGCCAGGACCTTCGGCCTCAAAAACGCCGGAGCGACTTACCAGCGGTGCATGCAGGAGTGCCTTGCGAGCCAAATTGGCCGCAATATCCACGTCTACATCGACGACGTGGTGGTGAAATCGACTCGCCAGGGCGATCTACTCGCCGACCTGGCGGAAACCTTCGCCAACCTGCGAAGGTACAAGATAAAGCTAAACCCAGGAAAGTGCACCTTCGGTGTACCAACTGGACAGCTACTGGGATATGTCGTCTCCAAGCGCGGATCAAGGCGAAACCCACCAATATCAACACGATCGCTCGACTCGGCAGACCCGAGAGCCTGCACGACGTCTAGAAGCTGGCCAGGCGAGTCGCGGCTCTCAGTCGCTTCATCCCTCAGTTAGGCGAAAAGGCGATGCCCCTTTATCGCCTAATGCGCAAGAACCCCACCTTCCAGTGGGACAAGGAGGAAGACGACGTGCTCCACGCTCTCAAGGAGGTGCTACTCGCAGCACCGCTACTCGCCGCCCCCGTCGACAAAGAACCCATGCTGGTCTACGTCGCGGCTTCCGAGCGCATCGTCAGCGCCGTCATGGTCGTCGAACGGCCAGAGGAAGGGAAGGAGCGCCGGTGCAGCGACCCGTATACTACATCAGCGAAGTCCTCACCGAGTCGCGCCAGCGCTACCCGCAGTACCAGAAATTGGTATACGCGGTCTTCAGAGCACAGCGGCGACTGCCGCACTACTTCCAGGAGCACCCAATAACGGTCGTCTTATCAACACTGTTGCAGGCCATCATCCGCAACCGCGAGGCGATCGGGCGAGTCGCCAAGTGGGCCGTCGAGATCGGCATCCACAACATCAAGTACGAGCCGCGCAAGGCGATCAAGTCGCAGGCTCTCGCAGACTACCTCGCCGATTGGGAGGAGGCGCAACAGCCAGAGAAGCTGCCATACCTCCATTACTGGAGCCTACACTTCGATGGCTCCAAGAATGCAGACCGTGCAGGAGCGTGGATCGTGCTGACATCTCCGAAGGGCGACAAGCTCCGCTACGTCCTCTACCTTGACTTCACCTCCTGCACCAACAACATGGCCGAGTACGAGGCGCTACTCCATGGCATGCGAGCAGCCAAGGAGATGAACATCAATCGCCTGCGCTGCTATGGAGACTCTAACCTCGTCACAGGGCAAGTCGCCGGCACCTGCGACGCAGTCTCCCCCACCATGGTGGCATACCGCCAGGCAGTGGACCAGCTGGGAGGACACTTCGCAGGCTACTCCGTCGAGTGGATCGACAGGCGGAAGAATGAGGAGGCTGACGCGCTCTCTCGCATCGGTTCGGCTCGACTCGCACCACCCGCCAGCGTCTTCCTCGACACTATCACCAAACCCTCCGTCTCTCCCCCAAGGGAGATCAACATCGGAATCCCGTTGCAACCAGAGGCAGCCCTGGTGGCACTAATCGCCGAGCCAAGCGATTGGACCGCACCATATGTCGCTTACCTGGAGGGAGGCACCCAACCCGCGGACGAAACGGAAGCCCGGATGATAGCACGCCACTGCAAGTCCTTCGTCATCATCAACGACAAACTCCACAAGCGCAGCGTGACCGGTGTGTTCCAACGCTGCGTCCAACCCGCTGAAGGACGCAAAATCCTCCAAGACATCCACTCCGGCGACTGTGGCCACCACGCCGGTGCCCGCTCTCTGGTCGCAAAGGCCATGCGGCACGACTTCTACTGGCTCACCGCACACGCAGACGCTGTCAACATTGTCCAGTGGTGCGTCGGATGTCAGAAATACGCCAACCAGACTCACGTGTCGAGCTCGGCGCTCAAGACAATCCCCATCACCTGGATGTTCGCCGTGTGGGGCATGGACATGGTAGGCCCCTTCAAGAAAGCCCCCTCTGGCTTTACCCATCTCCTAGTCGCAGTCGACAAATTCACAAAATGGGTGGAGGCCAAGCCAGTCCGCAAGTGCGACGGGAAGACCGCCACCAAGTTCCTACGTGAGCTCATCTATCGCTACGGGTTCCCAAACAGCATTATCACGGACAACGACACCATCTTTGCCAAAGGAGTCATGGCCGAGTTCTACGAGGAGCACCACATCCGACTCGACCTCACTTCAGTCGCTCACCCAGAGTCCAATGGCCAGGCGGACGTGCCAACCAGAGCATCCTCCATGGCCTGAAGCCACGGCTACAAGTCCCACTCGAGCGCACCGTCGGGTGCTGGGTCGAGGAACTCCCCTCTGTCATCTGGGGCATCCGCACCTCCGTCAACAGGTCGACAGGATTCACCCCCTTCTTCATTGTTTACGGTGCCGAGGCAATCATGCCAACCGACCTCGAGCACGACTCACCAGGGGTGGTCAACTCCACGGAATCCGACAACGAGCTCGCACGCCAAGACGGAGTCGACCAGCTCGACGAAGCACGCGACCTAGCTTGCTCCCGCACCGCCATCTACCAGCAAGGGCTCCGCCGCTACCACAGTCGGCGAGTGCGGACTCGCACTTTCCAGGAAGGCGACCTGGTACTGCGCCTAATCCAGGACAAGAAAGGAATGCATAAGCTTTCACCCCCTTGGGAGGGACCATTCTCCATCAGGCGAGTCCTGGGAAATGACGCCTACTACCTCACCGATGTCCGAGGCAACGGAAAACTTGATGTCAAGCGGCCATGGAATGTAAACCTCCTACGAAAGTTCTACTCTTAGAACTCCAGACATGTACCCCCTACCCTCTATGAAATAAAACAGATTGGTTACCACAAAATTGCGTTTACTCTCCGTGTGTTGTGCCACTCGAATTCAAAATAACAGTGTTACGCTATTCGCAGAAGTCAACCCTTGGCAAAGCGACTGGCACGGCCAAGTAGTGCGGTATGAGGCCACTGGGAAAACTCAGGCTTCGTAGCGTCCACGAAAAACGCTAACCCGGAGCCCCATTGGAGTCGCCTAGCTCGACTGGCTCCCTGAGCCAAGACAACTGCACTCGCTTCCCACAGCGACCAAGTCCTCCACATCCTCGGCGCAGCGACTCGAACGGCCAAGTACCACGCTCGGGGACTGACATCCGACCAAAGACAAGCGACTAGGGAAAAATGCCAAGTACGAGAGCATGCCCAGGACTCGCCATGCGACTGATCTTCCTGATCAGGCAGGAGTGATGCGTTTAAACATAACACGCATTAGTCCTCACCTACCCTGGGCCTGCGACTAGAACGGCCAAGTACCACGCTCGAGGACTCGGCAACCCGACCCCGTTCGCTCCCGAGAAAACGATCAAGTAAAGAGCACCCTTGGGAGTCGCCATGAGACTGGCTTTCCGAGCCATGGCGAGTCGACCCCAACTCACTAACAGTTCACAAAACACATTAAAACGAGGTAAACCCCATAAAAAAGGGCGGACGCGCTCGGGGACTCGCACAATCAACATCCAAAATCGCAAAACGACTGACAAAATAACATGAGCGTTCCTTTATAGCAGCACAATTTGTTTCACATACAAGGAAAGTTACATAGTTATTCCATACTAACTCCAAATGGCAAAACACTCTACTCCGCAGGCTTTGACGAAGACACGCCACCATCCCCGCGGCTGCAAATAAAGGGCACGTAAGGGTTTGACGGATGCGTCGTCAGCTCGCCCGCCATCGCTGCATGGAACGGTTGTTCCACCTTGAAGTCTCGGTGCTTCAGCTCAGGGTCATTGGGGGCGACAATCGTCTCCTGGTAGGGCATGAGGTCGCCCATCGCCCATACGCGCTCGGAGTATACCGTGGCTCGATCCGTCAGCTTCAGCACCTCAGCAATCTCCGTGACATCGTCGAGGTCAAAGTCATCCGGGAAGTGGGCAAGCCCAAGGCAGAGCGCCATCGCCGCCCCACGACGGAAGGCCGACCACGTCATGAATTCCACGACCGACGGGGCCTTCTCCAGGTAACGCCATACCTCGACCAGGTCGCTGGGAATCACCTCTGTGGGCGATATCTCCTGAAGGTACGCACGAAGGCAGGTCGCCGACAACACGGCCGAGTCGACCAGGGTGGTCACACACTGCCGCGCGTCATACGACTGCGCTTCTTCCGCGTTATCAGTAATCCGGCCTACAGACACACAAAAATAGTAAGCAAACATCAAAACCACAACGCGGTACGCGCAATCGGAAGTCGGCTGAAGGGAAGCTTACCAATCAGCGGGCGGCAGAGGTCCGTGATGAAACCTTGAAGAGAAGAGAAATCATTCTGCAACCCAGCAACAAGTGCATCATATACCTTCCGCTCTTCAGCGGCAGAAGTAACAGCAGCCTTGGCTCGTCCTTCCGCCAAGCGCGCTTTCGCCTTCGCTTCCTTGAGCTCGCGCTCCAAATCGGCGATTCGCTTTTCAGCCTCGCCCAAAGCGGATTGAGCCGTCGTCAAATCACCTACCGGGACAAGGCCTTGGCGAGCTTCCTTCACCTCAGCCGCACTATTCTCTGCTTCTAGAGCAAAACGTTCAACACCGTGACAAGTAAGCGACAAGTACCAAGTAAAAGCATATACTAACCCACATCCGCTTGAAGCTCTTTGTTCGTCGCCTGGATAGCGACGAGCTCCTTCTCCATGCGGCATTTCGCAGCAAGCCGATCGGATGACTCGCGTTGCAGGCCCTGCGCAACAACCACAGCGTCAACAACAATCAATTCCTAAGTGCCCACCCGCTGAAATTCAGCGACTAGGCACTCGGGGACTGGACAACGAAATTCCTAAGTGCCTACCCGCTGAAATTCAGCGACTAGGCACTCAGGGACTGGACAACGAAATTCCTAAATGCCCACCCGCTGAAATTCAGCGACTAGGCACTCGGGGACTGGATAACATACAAAGCATTAAGAATCCGACCACTGAAATTCAGTGGCCAGATCCTCGGGGACTGGACATACCTGAATAGCAGCACCTAGCATGGCGTGAAGTTCCATCGCATCCACCAACGCGAGAACAATCAGAGTGTGGCCACGACGATGTTCAACCTCCGCGTCGGCGTCCCCAGGAAGCTGGCTCAACGGCACTGAGGCACTCGCCGTGGCGGCCTTCCCCACGAAGCGAGGGAAAGTCGCTGCTGTAGCCACTGCACCGCTCGAGGTCGGCTCGGCCGCATCGGTTGAGCCCGCAAGAACCATATGTTGTGACCCCACATCTTCCTTGGCCTTCGAAGCCGCTTCCTCTGCGGTTGGAGGCTCGCTCGGGGCGGCTGCCGGATCGTCAGAGACCGTGACAACGTCGTCACCTTTCGCCCTTTTCGTGCCTTCAGCGGGAGCAATGACTTCGTCGCCCTTCCTCTTCCACGAGGGATCGGCTGGCACCTCTATCGTGACTGGCGGAACCTTGGCCACTGAAGGATGGCCTATCTTCTTAACCCCAGTCCTGTGAAACAGCTCTGTCAATGAAGATCTCCGATTGAAATACAAAGCAAGAAGATGAGTAAAGGATCGAGGAGCACTCACTTGGCGACCGGAAGAAATCGCAGGCCGGTGCGGATGCTGGCCGGTTTCCCAGTTTTGGCCCCAGCTTCCGAGTGAGGCCCGTATTGAACACATTGAGTGCCCAAGACACTGACGGCTTCTTTGAAGATGAAGCCGCGGCGGGAGCCTCCGTGGCAATTGTTATGGGAACCCCCCTTGCCGGCGAGGCCCATGCGGCCGGAGCGGCCCCCAAGATAGTGACTGGGGCGAATGGTGGTGGCAACGACGCCAGTGGCACTTCGTCCATTGTGTCGGCGGCACCAGTCGCCGCGGCCTTGTGCGCCGTTGTTTCTTCGGCCGAGCTGGTGGAGCCAGAGCTGCTCGCAGATCGAGGTGGAGACACCGGCTTCGCTGGCTTCACCTTCTTCTTCGGCGGAGCTTGTTTCTTCTTCTTCGACGGCGTGGCCTCACGGTGTGAGGTGTGCTTAGGGAGTTTGTTGTCGTCATCATCATGGGCCTCGAGGCTCTTACTGGCCTCGAGTTCGCGCTGGTCTGCCAGCGAGTCTTGCGAACTGTGGGGGCAGCAACCTCCACGGGGTCATCGTCCTCGTCATCGTCATTGCCGCCTTCGTCGCTCTCGGCATTGCCCTTGTCGGGCGATGATTCGCTCCCGTCCTGGGTGGACGAGCTCGAGTTCTCGTCGTCTGTGGGTGGAAGCCACCCTTCCACCACTTGAAACAACTACACCAAAAACAAACGATGTTAGTACAACTGCGAATGCACAAACTGCGACTGCGAGTGCAAAAAGAATAACAGCTTACCGTTGGAGCTGGGCGCCTTGCGGTATAGGGGCGACCCCAGCCTCGTGTCGAGATACACCGCAAGGGTAATCTTCTTCAGGGCCAGGGTGTAGTCGTTGAGTCTCCACTCAACGAGGCAGGATTTTGTCAGGTCGTCCTTGCCTGTATACTCGTACATGTAATGGTCACGGCTGGCCAGGGGCCCGAGCCGTCGCCCGAGCCAGCAGTTGTAAAGATTGATGGTTTGGAGGCCTTTCTTCTTCAGATTCCGAATGGTTTGCAGCATCTCGTCAACGACCATCCGCTGTTCTAGCGGGTGTTTGACGACCTAGAGCTGATGCAGCTCGGGCCGGTTAGCGGAGTACCTCGGAAGCGCCACTTCCTCGCCTGGAGTCGACTCGGTGACATAGAACCAGATCTTCTTCCACTCATTCGCCACTTTGGCAGGCAGCATCAGGTCGAAGAATGACGCCTTCTACTTCAGCTGGAAAGTCAGGCCGCCCACGGCTAGCATGGGGCCGCCTGTTTCTTCGCGGCTAATTCTCCCGTGGAATAGATCTTGCCACAGGGGGAAGTAGGGCCTGCAGCCCAGGTAGCACTCGTAGAACGCCACGAAAATGGCGAGCTGCTCGATGTTGTGCGGACCTAGATCCGACGGCTGGATGCCGTAATAAGCGCAGAAACGTCGAAAGAAGAGGGAGGTTGGGAAGCCAAGCCCCCGCTCCAGGTGACTGGTGAAGCAGATGAATTCTCCGTCACGCGGATCCGGAATTACTTCTCCGGACGTGGGGATGCGCCATCTCCCGGCGCGGAGGATCCCTGCCTTCTCGAACGACTTCAGTAGTGCCTGTTTCGTGCACTTGGATCTCCCCCATGGTTCGGTGGGAGGAGCCATCGGCGGGAGGATCATGGAATTCAGGACTCTCTGGATCGGTTTGGTCACTGCACAGAATGGCAAAACAAGGATGCGCGAAATCAGAGGAAGTGAGGGAAGCGTTTTCCCTGTTCGCCCTTCACTCTCCTTATATAGCGGTTGTTACCCGCCATTTTCGGGAGCCGTTGCTACGCGGTGATTATGCCAATATTACCGTTGGATTACCCAACGGCTAGTTTGACCAAAACTGACGGTCCAACTTCGTCTACTCGACTCTCTACCTCCAGCGGCTCGACGATTCGCCGACCCGATCAGTGACTAGCTACTCGCCGAACCATTCGCCGAAGCTGCGACACGATTGATCGCCATTATCACGACTAAAGTGGCTAGTTCTTTCCTTTGATCAGGAGTCCGCCGCTGATTCGACTAGGCATCCACATTGGACCCGCATACTCTGACTGCCAGCAAACACTTGCGACGAATCAACGACAACCTCGGGGACTACTGATGGGGATATGCCTACCGGGGTATACCCAGCAAGACATTTTCTATTGGCCCAAGCCGCCAGCGAGTGGGCCTGCAGGACGGCGACTGGATCGATACTTGGCATGGACTCAGGCGACTGGAAGCTAGAGGCCTAGAAGCATAGCTAGGCCCAGTCGTACTAGGTCATAGAACCTCCGAATCCTTAACTAATTCAGTTGTAATCTATAAACCCTAGCGAGGTGAGCCTATATAAACCTCCCTAGGGTACGCATAAAGGATACGTTCCATCATACACCCAAGCGACTCGCCGCCTAGTCGTCGAGTTCACCCCTTGTACTCTCACCATAATACAATCTAGCCGAAGTAGGTCTTTACCCTCCGGGGGGCCGAACCTGGGTAAACCCTTGTGTCTCCGCCCTCATCTCGCTCCGCAGATGGTTGGCCGCCCTTGCCCTATGTTCTACTACTCGCTGCCGATTGCAGCATCTGTCGTGGTCATTCCCACGACAAAATTATGAGCAAAGTAATCCCAAAAGGGTTTAAAAAGATAAATAAATATTAAATAAAATTGTACAAATTGGAATCACCAATTTTGGATCTATAAATAAAAGATATGGATTATATGAGATAAAGAAAGAAAGAAATAAATAAGGAATATTTAAAAGCCAAATTAAACCTTGGCCAAGTAAATGGAATGAAAAGTTATTGAATAATAAAAGGGGTAAAAGATTATTTAAATAAAATCATATGGATTGAACAATACAAAATTTATTTAAATAAAGACAAATTGCCTAAATAATAAAACTAAGAAAATTATTTAGAAGACAATTTAAAAACTTGAATTAAATAAACAAGTGGAATAAAGATAATTCAAATAAAATAAAGAGATAAAAGAATATCCAAATAAAATTATATGGCATTAACCAAATTCAATTCTATTTAAATAGAGACAAAATCCCTAAGGTAAATGATTAATTAAATCATGGGAAAAATATTAGAAATTGCCAAGTGAGTTAAAAGTTATCTAATTGACTTAAAAAGAATAAGAGAATTATTTGAATAAAATTTATATGGGATTAAGACCATATTTGATTTTATTTGAATAAAGACAAATGCCCAATTTAAATGATTAATAAATCATATTAAAATATATTAAATAATTGAAAGTAAATTATTTAACACACTTTTGATTAAATGAAACCTTTTGAAAAAGGTTTGGTAAAAATTAGAATTTAAATAAGAGTTTGAAAATATAATTAAAATCTTATTTGAATAAAGGAAAGTGCCTATTTTAAATAAATAATAAACCATAAATGAATAAAATAATTATTCCAAAATGGTCTTTAAAATACAGTATTAAAAACTTGCTGAAAGTTGGTAAAGATCTGAATTCAAATGGTGTTTGAATAATTTGAACAAAATTCAAAATAGAAAAAGAAAACAGAAAAAGAAAAAGGTTTCAGGAAGAAAAAAGGATACAAACTAGCCCAGCCCAGCAAAGCCCCATGCCCAACTCGCAACCCACCTCTCTCCCCTCCCCGAAACGTTTTTCTCACCCGAACTCGCACCCGCACAGTCACTGATTTCCCGACCCCACCGAACCCCCTTCCAACTCGCTGACGCCAGGCCCCACTACCACGCAAGCATCGTCCTCACCCGCCGCGCCCAGTTCTCACATCCCTCACTACCATTCTCTGTCGATTAAATCCTCGCGTAAATTCCAGTTAATGGCTGCGTGATTCTTGCCCCTGACCTCGCCCTCTTAAACGACTGCCTCCCCTCTACCTTTCCCCTCAATCCCCCACACCTCTCGGCCCCTAGGCTGCCCATGTTGCTCGCCAACACGCCACTGCTCCGACGAGCATCTCCAACAAATTTTGGCGATGTCCGAAAGCCTCCCACTCCCTGACACCCAGTAGCCTGCTCCCCATCGTCTCCTGCACCCGTCAGTACCCTCAGCTCGCCCGCGCATGCTCCACAGCGTCGACAACGTCAACGCCAGAACGCCACCGCCTCCTGCTCCAACTCCGGCGACACCCCCTGGTAGCTTCTGACCACCCCCTCCCCTCTGACTGTTACTCACGTGTTCGCCTTTCTTGCACGCATCTAACATCATCGTTTATTTGTCTTGGCGTGACCCATACCCTCGCTAACGACGACGAGCAGACGCGCCCTTCATAGGAGCTTCTCCGCGAGAGATTGCCGACGCCACCATGCACCCCCTGCCTCCACACGAGAACATTGAGCATCAGCAACGCACGGCGAGTCTGGTGAGCCACTTCCCTCTCTATCTCGCTTCCTGGATCGCTGGCACCATCACCGCCCGAGCGTGTCGCCACCATCCACCGTCGTCGCGCCGCCCATCTTTGGCCACTGGAATTTGAACCGTTGGATCTAGATCTGTTGGCTAGGAATAGGCAACTTATCAAATCTTCATCGTTTGATCTGTGCCGCAGGATGCTAGTTAGATTTAACGCTCCACATCATGTGATCCTACCGAACCGGTACCAGCGAATAATATTAAGACACGTGGCCTTGGCTATTGATTTAAAAACAGATTTGATCTATTAGATGTTAGATTTTGTAAAATTCATAACTTTAAATCTACACGTCCAAATTTTTCAAACTTTATATTCAATAGAATCAGCAAAAAGAATAATTTCCAACCATGCCCTTTGTATAGTGATTTGCTTCTGTAAAATTTGTTTTTTTGCAGAAACATGTGTAGGCATATTTTGAGTATAAAATTTATTCTAAAAATGTTTTTAGAGTAAAATCTTTTGTAAATGGTTTGTTTTGAACCTACTAACCATAAAAACCAACTTTTGGATTTAAAAGTATATTTTGTGATACTAGGGAATAAATTTTTGAATAGAAGCATTTCTAGTTAAATAAAAATGTTGATTATGGTTTAAAATGCTTTTTGAGTAAAACCTTTGGAAAATGATTTGATTTAAAATCCCCGACCCTAAACACCAAGTTTTAGGATTTTAAAATATATTTGGTGAACCCTAGAAAATTATTACTTTGTTTAAAGGCATTTCCAACAAAATAAAATATTGCTTTGATTTAAAAATGGTTTTTAGGTGAAACCTTTTGCAAATGGTTTAATATTAAACACTTTGACCATAAACATTAATATTTGTGTTTAAAAGACATTTTGGCTAACACTAGAATTTATTCCTTTGATTTAAATCATTTCTAGCAAAACAAAATGATTTAAAGTGTCCATTTTCACTAACTTAATATCAAATGGTTTTGCCACTTTTATAAATGACCAATAGGTGTTTTAAAATGTTTATAACATATTAGAAACCACTTTTCCAAATAAAACAATCTTTTGCATGCTTTCATGCAGTGCTTTGTTTTTATTGTTTTATGTGATGAATTGTTTGAATGCTAGATTGAATTTGTGCCTTGATTGAATTGTAGTAAAATTTGAAGAGTGTGACTATTGCAAGATCAAGGAGTGAACTTATATTCTCTACCAAAAATGCAAGTGGTGCTTCATACTTTTGTCCTATTATTTTCACTATGCATTAGTGATATTTCTAAGTAGGACTTGCATGGAATTTTCTATGTGTTAACTATTCCATGGGAAATCCTAGTAGATGAAGCCTTAGTAGAATTTTCACTAAGTTAAGATTACTACTACTATCATGCTTATCCTAGCTAGTAGAAAACAAGGGTGGATTATATTCATGCTATGAAATATTTCTAAGTCAATGACTTGTGTTTTGTTTAATAAAACAACAATGTGAATGAATCACCTGGGTGGAATGGTTGTGAATGGGTTATGTTGAGTGGTTACATAGGGCCCCATATTTATGGCCTACCCTAGTGTATCTCACTTGTGAAAAGCCACCCAGGAACAAAGAGATTTGAGATGTCAAATGTTGAGAATCTTCAAGTGCAACCACATGGCATTATGGGCTCTGTCTAGATCATATAGGTTGCAATAGCTTAGCCAGATGGACAGTTGGTGGTAGGGGGTGATAGGTTTGGAGCGCGTCCATTTTGGTCTAAGGGAAGGCTTCTGAAAGATCTTGTCTCGATGCATGTCGAGTCTTGTGGGTAAAGTGCACCACCTCTCGAGAGAGTAAGATCTAAGTACTTAACTGTGTCCCCGACAATGGAAAATTTGAGCATCAAACATTGGAAGCTATCAAGGATCTCCTCATCCCAATTTCTAAGTTAAAAACTTGTGGTTGAACAAGGGTTAAAGGATCTTCAATCTTTGATTGGTAGATGCCTTGGGTGATTTTGTCAAACAAAAACTTAGTGTTTTCAACTGATAGGTAAAACCTATTTTGAGCAAAGCAAGCCTAAGCTCCACTTAGCCAAATGCATATATATGATAGACTCCACTATACTACCATAGTATCACTTGCCAATACAGTTCAAATGTATTGACCCTTGTGGTTGCAACTTATTATGTTGTAGTTTTGTTTGATGTTAGTGAAGTGTGTTGAATAGGATTACAAGTCTACAACCAACATGATTGCATCTGGCATTTTGAAGATGAAGGACTCCAGTCTATATAGTTATTCTGCTGCATTGTAATGAGATAGCCAAATGAGCTATGTAAGATGTAATTAATTATTTTATTCCTGGTTATAAAGTTGTATTATGATCTTTGTTTCTTGATATTTCCCCTTAAACTGTGGATGCTAGCTATTGATCCAGGGACTAGCATTGTAAACATAGGGATTTCTTCCTTATTAAAGGTTGGGACCTCTACATCACTCATGGGTAAAGTGACGCACCTCTGCAGAGTGTAAGAACTGTAACTTGTTACTCCATGTTCCGGGAAGGAGCTGCTAACGCAGCGGGAAAGGAACTCCATGAAAGTTCTGGTAAACCCGTGAAGGCTGACGGACATAGCTTTTTAGAATAAAATCAAACTTTGAAGAAATGTTTATGAAAACTTGCATTGCCTACGACCTACGGTTTGTGGCTGTAGTTATAGTGCATCAAACACTCCTTTTTAGTGAACTTGCTAAGTACGCTCGTACTCAACGTATCTTCTTAACCCTTGCTAGATTCTGAAGCCATTAATACGACGTCTTCAATGAAGTCAAGAAAGTCAAGATATACATCAACTCAAGTGAAGGCGAAGTTACTGATTAGATAGGAATATAATATCTAGCCATAGAACCTATTTCTATAGTGTACTGCAATAGCAGCAATGCCAGACCATTAGTTAAAATACTTGATGAGGACATCCATATACTTACACCTACCCTAGTTACTACTGATGATGTTCCAGCTGCTACTAACAAGGATAAGTCCAATGAGATTAGGGTTGGACCAATTACAAGAGATCGTGCTAAGCTACTAGAACGACAGGTGAATTTGTTTCTTAATGAGCCTGATGTTTTACCTAATGAGAATTTTATACTACCAAAGTCTATGTGTTATTCTATGATCAGGAACGTTGGAAAGGAAGGTATAGCACGTAGCGAGGAGGCAAAGCACATGGAGCAAGGTGTGTTGATCAATAGGGCAAGCACGAGGGAGGAGAGGGAGGAAGCGCAAGGAGCTACAAAGGAAGGGATCAACACCTGGCAGAGTCTCTACCGTGGCAGAGCAACGATGCCAAATCCTGCCACGGCAGAAGAGTCCGGCCTAGAAAGTAGGCCTGTGCGCCTAGAAAGCTGTCCCACTTGGGTTGGCATGTATCTTAGTTGTAGTCGTTTGCATCTTGGACTCTTAGCCTAGCCGCCCCCTCTCTCTTAAATAGATGGGGGTACCGTTTCTTTAGAGGGAGACCACGTTAAAACTATTTTGGAGTTGTTTCTTATCAAAAACCTATGGAATTACCCTGTGATCGAATTATCTACTGCAATTGAGTGTGATCTGTTGTTCCATTGGGAATTAGTAGATTGCAAACTACCGTTCATGGTTGACGGTTGCGTGCGCAAGAGCATGGTGTTGTGAATATCCCAAAGGGTTCGAGAGTTGTTGCATTGGCATCGGTGTTGGGGATATGCTATATGGGTATCCTAATAGCATGTCTCTTATCTAACTAACCCGGGTGGCCCATAGTCGGTAGCGTGGCCTATGGCCTGCTGGGCGGCCCAGTTAGGTGGATCCAGAAGGGAAGCCCATGCCGGATAAAGGAAGGCTACGGTGCAGTCACCAGCGTACCCGGAGCCTTGGAGTGCAAGATACACAAGACTAGTAATAGACGGTGAAGGACTCGGTGACCTGTCTGGCTAGGACTTTTCCCTGTAACCCTAGGACCTGGCGACTATATAAGTCGGGCCTATGGGAGCCTTTAGGGCACAATCTGATACGTTCATAGACAATCTCAGACAACCTCGCACAGCGAACTTATCTCTGTAACTCGGCGTATTTCCCTTATAGTGATTTATAGCAGGAGTAGGATTCCGCCACCGTTGTGGGATCTGAACCTGGGTAAGCTGTGTTACCTCGTACCCGTCAACCGTCCGCCTTACCCCACGTCTCTAAACACGCACTGTGAGGACCCCTCCATGGCGTACTCGTCCGCAATACCACGACATTTGGTGCCCACCGTGGGGCAAGAGGCGCTTCAGGCTCTTCAGCGGGCGAGGACCAAGATCTTCGCAGGAATCGGCGAAACCGTAGCCATCGGTCATGTTCTCTTCTCCGGCAACATTCCGAGCGTCCCTCCTGATGAGTTCTGGGTCCCGGCGAAGACGAACCCTACACGGTGTTCGATCATTCCTATCGGAGACATCTACCTCTTCATCGGCGAAACCGACTCGGGCACTAGTTCCCTAGGAGTCGGAGGAGCATCAAGACCCGCACGGACCGCCTACGGGCAGGATACGTTCGCGGAAGGATCGATGTCGGATCTCTCTTCGGAGTTTGCCAGCAAAGATCGGAAAGCATCAAGACCCGCACGGACCGCCTATGGGCAGGATATGTTCGCGGAACGATCAATGTCGGATCTCTCTTAGGAGTTTGCCAACAAAGATCGGAAAAATTCAAGGCCCACCCAAACCACCCCTGTGCAGGATATAAAGGTGGAAGATCACTTCGAATTCACCGGCTTCGTTCATATGTCTGGACAGCAGAGATCCAAGTTCGTCGGCATGGTTACCATCTTCGATCTGGCGCACTGCGTTCAGAGAGAGGGCGAAAACCCCGCGACTACCTGGCCAGGTGGCTCCGTATACGAGCCAACCTAGCCAACTACCCCGATGATAATGCTCTGTATCACATCGTGGAAGGACTGGACCATGGCACGCTTCTCCGACATTCTTTAAGACGGCAGCAGGCAACAGGACGCCTTACCCTCGAAGAGATGGTGAGCACCGTCAACAGCTACGCGGCAGCCCAGATGGAGCTTGCGCTCAGAGATGGAGAACCTCCGGTCCAGCAGCAGCCGCCACCACCGCCTCCCGCCGCCATCGTCGCAGCAGCACCACCACCTCCAGTCATCGTCGAGCCCGTTGCACCTCCACCGCTCGTCATTGAGGAAGTCCTGGCAACCTCCGACTCTCTCATTGACGCGCTTTATGCTGACTTCAGTGAAGATTCAGAGGAGATAGACTTCAGCCCAGAAGAGCTAGACTCCGCTATGCAGGAGATGGAGGAGGAGTACTCGCGCAACGAGCAAGCCAACAATGCCGTCACGTCCCGAGGAGTGTTCGTCACCATTGGGACGGCGATGGATGAAGATCAACCCGGACAAGCTTCGCCTACGGCGCTGGAAAAGGGAAGGGGACACTTATTGCTGCTGACGATGATTGCACAAAATTCATGCCTCCTCCACCTAACCCAGTGCAGCAGCCGCAGGAACTCGGCACCAGCCCGAGCAACAACAACACCGCAAACTTGCCGCCTCCAGCATCTACGTCTGAAGCAGCCCAAGTCACTCCAGCTGATAGAGTGATGTACGACAAGCTCCTCGTCGAGCCACTGACCATTGCTCATATCCGGAACGTGACCCAGCTTGATGAGAAGCGCCAGCAGCTGCTGGAGGAGGCGCAAGCCATCACGGAGCAAGGCGCTAAACTAGATCGAGATCTGGTCAACGCGTAGAAGTCCATAGAAAAAGCTAGAGAAATGGAAGCCGAGTACAAAACTCTGCTACAGCATCAGAAGGCTAAGAAAGCTCCGGCTCGCGTCATCAACAATCCTGGCATACGGCGCAACCTAGGATGGGCTCCCTCTAAGCCGGCACAGGCCAAGCCATACATTGACAGTGAAGGCAAGCAGGTGATGCCCACCCAACTCCTTAACCTCGTCGTCGCCAAGACCCTTCTGGAGCAGGATAGATCGCCTGAGGCGGTGGAACAGGTCTATGACCTAGTGTCCAAGGCGGTGAAGCAGCAGGAAAAGGCCACCTCTCACAGGCTTGAGTCTAACCCAGCGCTCTGCCAGTCTAGCCAGTACAAACCGCCAAGGGACAGATCTCCTCTTGATGTCGGGTCCCAGACGGGCTCATCAGAACGAAGACGGAGGGATGCACGCAACAGGAAGGATGCCATCCCCATATCCTCCGACCATGGAGAAAAGGCCCGACCTCGTCACCCATCGCCACCGCCCCGATCTCCCCGACATCGTGAAGATTACAAAGCTCACCATCATACGGATATGCCCCCACCAAAGCAGTGTGACATCGTCATTTGCGACAACACGGAGCAGACCCGTCATGACGGAGAGCGCAACCAAGGACATAAGAGCAGGTCGCACCATGACCCTCCACGTATAACAAGCAACCGTGGCAGGCGTGAGGCGTCGCAGGAGGGTAACAGCAAGAAGGCTAACCCACCGCCACCTCCACCTCCGTCACCACCAAGCAGTCACCATGGTGGAGGAGGCCCGCGTCGTTCACGCAGCCCATCCCCTGTTGACAAGAAGAAGAAGAAGAAGAAGAAGAAGAAGAAGAAGAAGAAGAAGAAGAAGAAGAAGAAGAAGAAGAAGAAGAAGAACCCAGAGCCATACGATGCGCGTTCACGGATCGATAAGATCCACGAGGCCCGGGAAGGACCATACCTGGGGCCACGTTGCTTTGGACCTGCAATACAGTCTGCAACTTACCCCAAAGGTTTCCGAATTGACAAGACCATCAAGCCCTATGATGGCACCGCCAAGCCAGCCACATGGTTGCAGGACTACGGCAACACGGTGGAGATTGCCGGAGGCAACCCCAACGTCGCCGTCAAGTACCTCCCGTTAATGTTGGCAGGCACGACCCGTCAATGGATCGACGACTTGCCGGAAAAAGCTATGTACAACAGGCTGGACATGCAAGAAGCGTTCACCAAGAACTTTGAGGGTACATACAAGCGTCCCTGCACTATGGGCGATCTATAGCGGTGCGTGCAAGATAAATACGAGACATCTCGCGCCTACCTCTCCCGCTGGCTGGACATGAAGAATTCCTGCGCAGGAGTGCACGCTCAGACCACCATGGCCGCCTTCATCGATGGGTTGGAAAGGGGCACGTTGCTCCGACATAAGATGAAGCGCTTGAGGACAATCACCAGCTTGACTTCAACCAGATGATTCAGTTAGCTAGTGAGTTCGCAGCCGACGACGACGATGCTCGTGGCTCCTTGCCGGCAACGGACGTTCCAACTCAAGCTCGGAGGAACAGCAGTGCAAAGCGGAAGACCGCTCCAGAGAAAAAGCAATCTACCGACATGGTCGCTATGAATTTTGCAGGACAAGGAGAGGGCGGACAACATGGCCGAGGAAGGGGAGCTGGTTGTGGGAGGCAACGAGGAAGTGAAACCACCTCGGCGCCGCTCCACGTTCCCCAAACATACGAGGAGTACTGTGATATGCCATGCCTCGTACACCTCGACGTCAACGGCAAAGCCACCCATACCAATCGACACTTCAAGTTCGTCAACGACCTAAAGGAAGACCCGGAGTCCAGCTACAAGCGAAGTCGGAAGAACAGACCGCGAGGCAAGGGCAAGGGGAAGAAGAAGGAGGAGGAGTCCAAGGATTCAAGTGAGATGGACGAGGACGTTGACCCTAAGCACGCCGGCAAGAGCGACGACAAGGGAAAGAACCCCTTTGCAAAGAAGGCCCTAGTCTACCACACTTTCCTTGGCACCCCCACCGTCCGACAACAGAAGACCTCTCTGAGGATCCTGATGGCTACTCTCCCCCTAGTCCCCCAGTATCTGCGCTGGTCGGAGGTTCCAATAACTTGGGACAGGACGGACCACCCAGACCTCATACCCACGGAGAACCAGTACGCCATGGTCATTAACCCCTTGATTGACGGCGTGGAGTTCACCAAGTGTATGGTGGATAGTGGAAGCAGCATCAACATCCTGTACCTGGATACACTGCAAAATATGAACTTGACAGAGGCCAACCTAAGGCGGACCAACACCATATTCCACGGCGTAGTTCCTGGTCGGGAGGCTCGGTCCCTTGGGTGCATTACACTTCAGGTTGCCTTTGGCGATGTTAATAATTACCGTCAAGAGCACATGACCTTCGAGGTGGTCCCCTTCAAGAGCGTCTACCACGTCATATTCGGCCGCGACATATTCCACACGTTCATGGCCAAGCCATGCTTCGTCTACAACAAGCTCAAGATACCCGGACCAAACGACATCATCACCGTATCCGGAAGCTTTACCAAGGCAAGGGACTGCGAAATCAACGAAGCAGCCATTGTAGAAGTTGTCCTCTACAGCGAAGAATTCAAAGAGATCCAGAGCAAGGTCAATGGCTCAGAGATGCCCGCGTCGAAGAAGCAGATCTCCGACTCCGCTCCTGCGTTCAAGGACGCCATCGAGACCAAGCTGGTGGAACTTGTGGTAGGCGATGCCTCCAAGGTCACCGCCATTGGGACGAACCTGGATCCCAAATAGGAAAGCGCGCTCGTTGAGTTCCTCCGTGAGAACAGGGACATATTTGCCTGGCAACCTGCCGACATGAAAGGTGTACCTAGGGAACTTGCCAAGCACAGCTTAAACATTGATCCAAAATGCAAACCAGTGAAACAACCTCTACGACGCTTTGGAGATGAGAAGAGACGCGCCATTGGCAAAGTGATATCTAGGTTACTTAAGGCTAGATTTATTCGAGAAGTACTTCACACCCAATGGGTGGCCAATCCTGTACTTGTCCCCAAAAAGGGAACCAATGAATTAAGAATGTGCGTTGATTACACCGTCTTGAACAAAGCATGTCCCAAAGATCCGTTTGCTTTGCCTCGCATTGACCAAGTCATTGACTCGACGGCTGGCTCGGAACTTTTGTGTTTTCTCGATGCATACTCAGGATACCACCAGATCAAGATGAGGAAGTCGGACCAATTAGCCACTTCGTTCACTACCCCATACGGCACGTTTTGCTATGTCACAATGCCCTTTGGGCTGAAAAACCCAGGTGCTACCTACCAGCGAACAATGCAACATTGCCTTCATGACCAAATTGGTCGGAACATTCATGCCTACGTGGACGATATCGCGGTGATGTCCAAAAGTCAAACGACTTAATCTCCGACTTAAAAGAAACCTTTGATAATCTCCGGAAATACAATATGATGCTTAACCCTATGATGGCGGCATATCGAGACGAAGTGGACGAGATAGCCAAGAGCTTGTTGGGCTATGAAGTCAAGTATGTGCCTAGGGAACAGAACGAGGCGGCTGATCTGCTATCTAAGCTAGGATCAGGGCGCAAGCAAATTCCGCTAGGAGTTTTCCTAGAGCACCTGCGCACACCATCTGTGAAGGGAGCCGACATCGACAACCCGGATAGAGCTGACTCTTTCATCAATATGGTGACTAAAGTCCCTCCGGCTTGGACAAAACCGTTCATGGAATATCTCCAACACAGAATTTTGCCCGACGACGAAGTCGAAAGACGGCAAATAGTATGACGAGCAAAGGGTTATACCATAATTAATGGGTAACTCTACAAAAGGAGCACTACTGGTGTATACCTAAAGTGTGTTTCCTAGCTAGAAGGTATGGAAATCCTACGTGAAATCCATCTCGGAGATTGCGGGCACCAAGCCGCTCCTCGATCGTTGGTCGCGAAAGCCTTCCGGCAAGGATTCTACTGGATGACCGCAAAGGCGGACGCCGACAAGCTGGTTGAGACATGCATGGGATGCCAATATTATGCCCGACAACCACATGTTCCTGCTGAAAAACTGCGAACAATACCAATAACTTGGCCGTTTGCAGTCTGGGGGCTAGACATGGTGGGACTGTTGCAGACGGCACCTTGTGGGTTTACGCATCTGCTTGTGGCAGTTGATAAATTCACCAAATGGATAGAAGCTAAACCCATTAGAAAGCTTGATGGGGCAACTGCCCTCAGGTTTGTCCGGGATCTAGTGGTGAGATTTGGTCTCCCACATAGCATTATCACCGACAACGGCAGCAATTTATCACTCGGAGAAGTGGAGGCATATTGCTAGGAGAAAGGCATCCGACTTGACCTTGCATCTGTGGCACAACCACAATCCAATGGTCAGGTTGAGCGAGCCAATGGATTAATTCTGCAGGGAATCAAGCCACGTCTTGAGGCACCGCTACATAGAGCAGCTGGAGCCTGGGCGGAAGAATTGCCATCTGTGCTATGGAGTTTACGAACTACACCCAACAGATCTACAGGCTACAGCCCTTACTTCATGGTATATGGAGCAGAAGCCATCCTGCCTTCCGACATCCTTCACGATGCACCAAGAGTTGCCGCCTATGACGAAGATGACGTTGAAGAATCTAGACGCCTAGATGTGGACCTTCTCGAGGAGGAGCGCGTTTTGGCATGCCAAAGATCCGCCATCTACCAGCAGAAGCTACACAGCTACCATAGTCGCCGCGTTCGGCATCGCTCGTTTAAAGAGGGGGATTTGGTGCTCCGACTTAAGCAGAAGAAGTCACACAAATTATCCCCGCCATGGGAAGGACCGTTCATCATAAGCAAGGCGCTGCTCAATGGGTCTTACTACCTTGTTGACAATCGTGAACTAAAGGATAGACCCAACAAGGATCATAAGCGTAAGCGACATGACCCGGATGATGACTACCCGGAGCTTGATCGGCCATGGAACATAGCACAGCTACGTCCTTTTTACACTTAGCATTTTTTATCTAATTGTGTATCTCTTATATTATCAATTAAATAAAGATCTTCGGTTCACTCATATTTCTGAGTCTTTTACCTCCTCTAGTGTTCATTTTTGGATCATGTAAAACCTTTATGCACAAGCTTTGCGTTTGCACTTGTGAAAATTCCGCCTACGGGCGTTAGCTTAAGTTTTCTGGTCTACACGTTCTTTGTTGTTTTTATGTGGATTCTGGAGTAGTGACTTTTGGCACTTATTGTCGGCGATTTTGTGCTCAGGTTATTGATGGTGCCATTGGGCATCATCACCTAAGCGCATAATGAGTCTTCCGACTCACGAAAAGTCAAGCATAAGAACCAAAGTAATGGATAAGCCAGCACTTGCTTAAAAACATATACATGCTGGGAACTAAGCTCTTAAGTAGCAGGAAGTTACAACCATTGTTTTCCGCCTTAAAGTTACATCATCAAGTTTTTTCCGCGCATACACCAAAGGCGAAACAAATATTACATAGTGTTTTTCACTCTTTGGGCGCAGGAGACTTGGAAGCAGCATCGTCCCCAGCCGGAGAATCACCCTCAACATCGGCGCTATGATGAGACTCGGAGGAATCTTGGTTGACGTTGTCGATGGTGTTCATGGGCACGAAGACATCGATGTCCACCAACTCGGCAACTCTGGTTTCATAACCCGCAAGTGATGACAAGATGGCTTCGTGATCAATCTCTTTGCCATCATCGTCAACGTAGGGGATACCAGAGGTCACCGTGTCGATGTCGGCACCTTTGTAGTGTGCCTTCACCATTGAGAGCGCCATCCTTGTGCCAGCCCGTGCACATGAAGCTTTCCAGCTCGTAACACGCTCAGGGGCTCGGCGCAGAATCTCCGAGTACTTCGTCACGGAGTCTGAGGCCTTGATGTATATCTAGAGGGGCTTGGCAATCTCCTTGGCTTGGGTGATGGCGGTGTTGATGAAGTTGCCGGCAAGAACCATGCACTCCTTGTCCGAAGAAGGCGACCGGGTTAAACCCATAGGAGCTGAAAAATCCGACAATGAGCACATGAGTTCAATAAACTTTAAGTATCCAGACTACAGAAATACAAGGTGGAAGAAACTTACTAAAGATGCTGGCCTTGGCCTGCCTGACGGTGTCCGCCAAGGATTCCTTCTCTTGTTGGAGGAGCTTAAACGCCTCGCTGTGGCGTTCGTTTTGCTCATCACCAGCTTGCTTCTGATCTTTTAAGATCGCAAGCTCCTCCTTCAAGCGATTGATTTCCGTGGAGGCGGAATCATGCAGGGCTTTCATGGAATCCTTGTGCATCTTCAGCATCTCTTCCCTCTCCTTCTTAAGGATTCTGTTCTCGCTGTCCAGCTGCTGGATGTGCTTGGACTGCTCGACAATATCCTTGGCCTTGATGACATGTTCTGCAAAGTCGGAGAAAACAAAGTACAAAGTGAGTACTCGGAGAATGAAGGCATAAAACCAAGACGAAATGCGCAAAAAAGAAAACAGACTCTTGTTTTTGATGATTTGTTCCTTCAAGATGGTAGTTTTACCCTTTTCGGCTTCAAGATCTGCGCGCATCTTCTGGTACTTGTCGTTGGCCATGCCCCTCCAAGCATTCTTGTTCTGTGAAACAAAGGAAAAAAATTAAACCGTTGTTTAAGTCTACTTGGAGCATCTAGTCGGAATTTCTCCACCTAGACGCTCGGGGGCTACAGCGGGAGTTTTTAACTTAGCAATATGCTTAGCTTCTCTTTAAGCATCTAGTTGGAGATAATTTAGTTCTCGATTAGAAGCTTGGGGGCTACAGTATAAAGTTTTAACTCAAAAAATGCTTAGCTTTTCTTTAAGCATCTAGTCGGAACTCATTGAGTTACAACTAGAAGCTTGGGGGCTACAGTATTGACAATTATAAACACTGCGTTTGCTACTCTTAAAGCATCTAGTCGGAATAGTTTCTTCCATCTAAATGCTTGGGGGATACAGTGAGAGTTCTTTCTAAGTCACTTTTAGAGCATATAGATGCAAAACCTATGGTTTTTCGTCTACATCCTCGGGGGATATAGTGGGATACTCATATGAAATGCAAAAGGTAAAGTAAAACTTACAAGTGCAATAATCTTGAGGTTTGTAGCGCTCTCGGCTAGCAGCTTGCCAAAGGAGATGCTATTTCCTTGCAAGATATCCGCTTGCGGAGAAGCTCCTCAATACCGCACGTCGGAGATGACGGCACTCCTCCAGGAACCATAGTTGTGTTACTCGTCATGAGCGCCGGGTAAACTATCTTCGGAAACTCGAAGGGCTTCTGGGGAGCGGGGGCGCCGCCTTCGACAGAGGTACCAGCTCCCACTATCACCTTGCCTCTACCGATGGCATCCTTAGCCGGAGCTTCAGCCATTTGTAGAGCAGTGCTCTCCTGCATCGCTTGCTCGCTGACAACAGCGAGTTCGGTAGAGGCGCCAGAATCCACTTCCATGGTGGAAGGGCCTAGAGCCTCCTGGGCTTGAGAGATTGTCGGGACAGAGGAAGGCTTGACGGAAGTAGTAGCAGGGGCGATGACGGGGGAGGTGTCGCGATGCAGCATATCCTTGATATTTCTAGAAGCCCCCAAAGTTTTGGAGGTCTTCTTGAGGCTGGTCGCGGCTTTCTTCCTGAAACGTGCAAAATGTATAAGTACAGGAATAGAACAGATAGATAGACAAGGTCGGAGAATGAGAAGCTTACACTAGGGGGGCGCTTTGGCGAAAATCCCGGTGGCTTTTCTCTTTTCCGCCTCCAGGGCGGCGGTAGTATTTTTGGAGGCTCCAGCCTCCGTCTTCTTCTTCTTGCCTCTGTCGGTAGCGTCAGAGGTGGAGCTCTTCCACTTTCATGCCACCGCCTCCAGGGCAGCGGTAGTCTTTTTGGAGGCTCCACCCTCCGTCTTCTTCTTCTTGCCTCCGTCGGTAGCGTCAGAGGTGGAGCTCTTCTGCTTTCGCGCCAACGGGACATCGTTGTCGGACACGACCGTGACTTCCTTCATATTTGGATCATAGATTTGGGCAGCCAGGTTGTCCTCATTTAGATTGCTAAGCTGTCAAGTAAGAAATCACCGTGTTAGATAAAATGGTGTTGGCAAGACGGGGAAACTGGAGCATATGTCGTACACGGAAAATAAATATCTACCTTTGGGCACTTGCCGTCTACGAACATGTCATAGGTGATGGTGAAGCCATGCTTCTTATCCTTCACCTTGACGATGTCCTTTAGGCAGAGCTTGACGGAGTCGCTCGAGAAGTTATCCACGGAGATCCGGAGGGTATCCCTTCGATCACTGGTATACTCGTGCATGAACTTCACGCGGTGCTGTAGAGGTTGGATTCGCCTGATGAACCAGCACATGGCTAGGTCCAAGCCGGTCAAACCCATCTCTACGAACCATTCGATCCGCCTTATTGCGCGAGAAGCGTTGAGGTCAGAGGGAAGGGAGGCATGGGATCTCCATGTGGAAACTTCAGCGGCGGCTCCATCCGCGAAGTCCGGGTACGTTACTTCTCGGCCCGCCAAAGGAATGTCGGGGCCGTAGAAGTACGTCCGCTGCTAGTTTTTGCAGGACTCGTGGCCGACGATGTCAGGGAACCGCCGGCCAGGTCGAATCTTGAAGCTTATGGTGTCGCAGTTCCTAAGCTCCTCCTTACTATGTCCGGCTTCACGTTTGATAGTGAAGAAGTACACGAACAAGTCTAACCTAGGCCTAATCCATAGGTAACCCTCACAAAGTGCCGCGAAGTTGCTAAGCACTAAGATGCTATTGGGGGAGAGGTTGTGGGGTTGGACCTTGTAATGGTTCAAGATGGAGAGAAAGAAGTGGGAGATGGGTAAGGAAACGCCGCGTACCGGCTGAGCCTTGAGGTACACCTTTTCTCTGGCTTAGGGAGAAGGTGTCACCTCACCGGCCGGCTCCGCCCACCAGGCGAGCCCCTCCGTCGCGGGGAGGTAGCCTTCGGCGACCATCTCCTGGATGTCGCGGTCGGTGATGTCCAAAATGCGCCAGTCACCCTTGTGCGAGTCTGGCTCTTCTTCCAGTGGCTCTCGAGCCGCCAGATTATGGTCGCCGCCGGTGGTTTCGATCATCGCTGATGCGGGGATGATCAGGCCCTCTGGGGGCACGACGACGGAGCTCGCCAGCTTCGCCGCGGCTTCGCTCGACGCCGCCATTGATGGGAAAGAGCTACTGCTGGCCATGGAGTGTTGGAAGGATGCGATTGGCACAGGTGGAGGCTAGGGTTTTCGAGGTTTCTCGCGGAGAGCTCGAGGAGGCGTGCGGCTGGAGGAAGAAGACGATGACGCGAGAGGAATGAGGTAAAAAGTGGAAAGTGTCCCACGGTTACTATTTATCCTACTCTGTGTCAAGATTCGTGCAGCTAATCAGACGGTTGCCACATAGACGACGTGTTCGTAAACGTGCGCGGTAATTTCGCCACGTCTCCAACCGCCGCCGCCAACGGTTCGTATCGCTCGCGCGGGAAAATCGGATATGATTGCGTTCTCTGCATATGTGAGTTACAAGGCGTCGCTGACCTAAGCCTACGTCGTCCTAGCTGACACGGGTAGATGAGCCGTCGCATCGAAGATTCCGGCATGGACGTATTTAATCCGACTACGTAAGAGTACGATGAAAAGATTCAGCATTTCTCCGGCTTACAAATCAAAGACGGAGAAAACCTTGCAGGGTTCTTTGGGAGGACTACAAGATGTTGCTTGACGATTTGCTGACATCCATCTAGACGGAGCATTCCATGTGAAAAGGCAAGACGGCGCAAGATCTCGGAGTTCTCCGGGGGCTACTGTTGGGGATATGCTATATGGGTATCCTAATAGCATTTCTCTTATCCGACTAACCCGGGTGGCCCATAGTCGGTAGTGTGGCCTATGGCCTGCTGGGCGGCCCAGTTAGGTGGATCTAGAAGGGAAGCCCATGCCGGATAAAGGAAGGCTATGGTGGAGTCACCAGCGTACCCGGAGCCTTGGAGTGCTAGATACACAAGACTAGTAATAGATGGTGAAGGACTCTGTGACCTGTCCGGCTAGGACTTTTCCCTGTAACCCTAGGACCTGGCGACTATATAAGTCGGGCCCATGGGAGCCTTTAGGGAACAATCTGATACGTTCATAGACAATCTCAGACAACCTCGCACAGCGAACCTATCTCTGTAACTCGGCGTATTGCCCTTATAGTGATTTATAGCAGGAGTAGGATTCTGCCACCGTTGTGGGATCTGAACCTGGGTAAGCTGTGTTACCTCGTACCCGTTGAAAGAACATGTTAGGCCCCCATGTGTGGTTTTGGTAATTAATGACAATCTTTATGGACTAATGTTTGTATTAAGTTATACTTGTAGGATTTGTCCATTGGCATCGCTTGGAGCATGTGTTGGCTTCAAGGTCGACGAAATGCAAAGAAGATATATGGTGCAAGCTCAATATGCGAGGTCGATGATGAAGAATTAAGAAAGGGGTTCCATCTTGATAAGGGCAAGATCGTCTACATCAAGCTCAAGTGGAATGCTCAAGGAAAAGGTATAATCTTGATAGGTTTTCCCTTTTGTCGGTCTCACGTTGTGTGTGTGAGACCGGGTTTAGGATAGATAACCGTACTATCAAGAGGGGCTCTCGTATGATTAATTTGGTCACATCGTTCGGAGAGAGCTCAAACCTTTGCATACTTGCATCATCATATTTGATTGTTATTTGGTCTTACCCATGTGAGGATATAGAGCTTGTGGTAATCTCCATAACAAGCTCTTTATCATCAAAATCGGATCTCCCATATATATCTTGTTGCGATTTTGATTTATGCGGCTTTTCGGTTTCTCACCAAGTGGGGTATATCATATTATTCTACTTGATACTTTCTCACTTGGTGATAATCAATATTTCCAAGTTTGAGAGTTCCATTGATCCTGAAGATTATTTGACATGGGAGTTGAAGATAGAGAAGCTCTGGCGCTTGTATGAGTATACTGAAGAAAAGAAGGTCAAGCTTGCAGCGTCAGAATTTGATGGTTATGCTTTGCGTTGGTGGGATGCTCTTGTTCAGCATAGAAGGGATGACAATGACCTTTCGGTGATGACTTGGCAAGAGATGAAGCGTATCATGAAGGAACGTTTTGTACCCACCAATTACTTGCGCTCTGTTTTTGACAAGTTGACACAATTGAAGCAAGGTAACTTGACAGTTGATGAGTACTACATGGAGATGGAGATGCTTATGCAACGTGCTCGAATCCGAGAGTCACTTGAGATGACCATGCAGCAATTTCTCAACAATTTGAGGTTACCCATAAAGAGCATAGTGCGTCACCACAAGCATGAGAACATGAACGAACTGTTGCATCATGCTAGAGAGGCCGAGTCTCAGCTCGCGGAGGAAGCTAAAGAACGTCGTTTTCCAGCCACTAACCGGTTCTCCAGGGCCACGCCATCTCCTATGGATCCTCCTGCAGCGACCGGCTACCCTACTACATCGGTGGCCAAGCCTGTCCCCTCGCCCTCTTTTGGTTCTAATGCTAAGAAACCAGCTGCTCCTGCTGCTAGTACGGGTTCAAATATGTCAACTACACGCACTCGCAATGTGGAGTGCCACACTTGCGTAGGTAGAGGGCACTATCAGAGAGATTGTCCAAACCACAAGGTGATGTTTGTCAATGATCAAGGAGAATATGAGAGTGGAGATGATGTTGATCCTGATGATCATAGTGCTGCTTATGAAGAGGAAGGTCTGGATGCCTTTCCTGCGCATGCACCTACTATCGTGGTGTCACGTCCCAAAATTTTCCAAATTTTGAAATGTGAAAAATAAATAAACAAAATAAATAATTGTTGAAATTTAGGGCGAAAAGAAACTTTTGTTTCTAAATGGAAACTTAAAAACCCATCTTGAACAAACTTTGAATAAAGTTTGAATCCAATTAAATTCAAATCAAGTAAAATGCATTCCTCATAAATGCATCTGGAAATTTAAACACTTGGAAAATAAATCCAAACCCTAAAACCCTAATGGAATAAAAATCATTTCCAAGTTATCTCCAAGCCTATGGATTTGATCCATATAAAATTTAGTCAATAAACATTCACAAATGATCAAGAAAGACAAGTAAAAATATTATAAAGCCATAGAAGTTGGTTTCACTTAAATTGAGCCATAAATAAAATCTTATGAAAATAATAAGATAAGGAAATTGAATTTCCAAAGCTAATAAAGCCCTTGTCGTCCTCTATCCAACGCAATTTGAATTGGGTCAATCGGAGCTACCATTTAAAAGTTATGACTGTTTGAATATTTGGCGTTTTAAATGAAAAAGAAAAACTGGGCCGAGCGGTACCGCAGCCAGACCGCTTCGAACTGGCGCACAGCCTTTTTTCAGTCTGGCCCGGTACCACTTTCCGGTCCTACCGGACCGGCCCGGTAGTACCGCCCGGGTGGGCCGGTACTACCGGCCGGCCCAGTTTATTAGCCTAGAAATCTCCAGCACAGCTCCCAGATCCCGTTCATCGCCTCGCTGGCTGGCACGCTGCGTTGACCATCGGGCGGCACCGCTGCCGCGCGCGCTTCGCTGTCATGTTGCGTGTGGTCCCTCCTGCGCTGCAGCCGTCTTGCCTCAAGGCAGCGCCGCCTTGCCTGCCTCTGCTGCGCTGCATGCTTGCCTACTTGGCCCCACCCGCATGCAGCTTTGCTTGCTGCGCTGCTGCTGCGTTGCTGCTTGGCGCAGCTTGCGCGCGTGCTGCGACCGCTGCTGCTTGCTGGCCAGCGCTGGCCCCACACTTGCCCAGCTTCCTGCGCGCGCGCATGCTTGGCCTGATCCTATGCTGTCCGCGTTGACCAACTGGCTGTTTTTTCCTCATTCGATTTGCTGCCTAGCTTGCTCGCTGTGTGCGTTTATGTTTAGATGCGATACTACCGGTTGAAACCGGTACTACCGGTCTAGACAGAAAAACGCCTGAAACGGCTAGTTTTTCTAGGCCACTATTTATACCCTTTGCCCATTTTTAGTTTAGATAGGTCCTCTATTATCTATTAGGCTAAACTTTGTCCACACTTGCTCTAGATCTTGAATTTTGCCTAATCTTTTCCCTCCGATGATTCTTGCCCATATTTGAGTGGAAAAGAGAGGAGATCTAGCCCCACGTTTTGACCTAACCGATTCATCTCTTTGTGAAGTGCATCTTTGGGGATCTAGATTTTGGCGGATTTTGTGTCTCTCTTTGATTCCTCATCTCTTGTTCCCCTAATAGCTTTAGTAGCTTTGTTGGAACTTTGGAGTGAGGGATTTGGACATCTTTGTAGTGTTCTTGCCATTTGCATTTGGTGCATCGGTTTGAGTTCTCCTCGGAGAATTTGATTTGATTTACTCATTGGAGTTTGTCCCTCTTGGGTTCTTGGAACCCTAGACGGTTTGTGGCCTTGGTGGCATTGTGGCCTTTTGTGGCGTTTGTTGGGAGCCTCTAATTAAGTTGTGGAGTTGTGCCCCAACCTTGTGAGAGGTTCCGGTTGCCACCGACAAGTGCACCGATAGTGGAAGCGTGGATCGATCCCGTTGGGGTGAGATTCACCGGAGAATAAGGGAGGCCTTTTATGGCATTGGTGGTTTGATACCACCCCCTCTCCAAACGAGACGTACTCCATGTTGGGAGGAACTCGGTAAAATATCGGTGTCCCCGCGTGCCTCGGTTATCTCTATACCCGAGCTCTTTACTTATGCACTTTACATTGTGATAGCCTTCGTGCTTGAAGTAATATATATCTTGTTATCACTTTGTTGCTTGTATTGCTTAGCATAAGTTGTTGGTGCACATAGGTAAACCTTAGTTGTTTCTAGGTTGTGCTTTACAAAGTAAACACTAGTTTTATTCCGCCTTTGTTGAGCCACTCTAGGAAAAGTTTTAATCGCCTATTCACCCCCCCTCTAGGCGACATCCGTATCCTTTCACCCGTCAATCGTCCACCTTACCCCACGTCTCTAAACACGCACTGTGAGAGCCCCTCCATGGCGTACTTGTCGGCAATACCACGACAATCAGGGTTCGAGCGGGAGAGTTCATAGCTACGGGCTAGTTATCTATCATCCACCATCATCATCGACAAGTGCTTGCTGAGAAGATCGGGCCACCCCATATCATCTTGGTATCAGATTTCCTCGTTTACATGGTGAGCATCCACAAATCCATCCATAGATTAGTTTATTTTTCATCCTATACAGAAAAAGCCTCACAAAAAGATTTTCCATAGACTAGATTACATTGCTTTCGAGTTTTAGTTGCTGGTCGTGTGCTTCCATTAGATCCGATCTAGACTTCTTCTAATAATTAGTTTCTGTCTCTAGTCGTTTCCCATCCCTTTTTCCGCCGCCATCACCTCAGATCCGATCCAAGCAAAGAGTCCTCTTAGATTACTTTTGCCGATTCAGATTATATATAAAAAAAATTGAGTCCTGGTCTGCCATGGCAGAGAAAATGCCTCTTTTTCTGCCGCGACAGGGCTGCCAGAGTCTGCCACGGCAAGTTTTTATCCTGTTTACTGCCGCGACAACTTGACACATAAACTTTTGATCATTGTCTTCTTGCAACCTTTAGCCACAACCATTCATACTTACGTGTTAGTAACTTGCCCATTGAGACTAGTTTCCGCTCCTCCAGGCTGCTCATAGGTTGTGTGTTGTGTTTGTGAATTGGCCATGATCAAAGTGTGCTTCATAGTATAAAAAAAGACTAAAGCAAAAAGAAAAACGATTATATCAAAAAAAGAGCAAAGGAGAACTGAATTATGCAAGAGGCCTACTATTTTTCCTTGTGCATCGGTAGATTGAGCAATCTTGTGCCTGTGACATTGAGCCTTGCTAGTGTCTATCCAGCGTAGTGCAACACCCTTCATAGTTGCACTGCCACTTTTGTCTCCATGTGTGTGTTTCTTGGGTGTTTATACGATCAGCACTAGGACTTGTTTGCGGTGTAGTTAGGATTCCATACCTACAGCTCCACCATATATAACCTAGGTGCCCTGTGATCGTCTCTATACCCTTGATATTCACTTCATCACATCAGTGCATCAGTCTTGATCTCATGTTGGTTACGCATCTCTATTCACTTTGGAACGGTAAGCTCTACTTTCTTGTCAGTGTGAGTGAGTTGAGTGTTCCACCAAACAGATTTTATTTATTGCACTAATCTACTAATCATGTCTACTAGTGCTTCTGATGTTGTAGCACAGAAAAAGAAGGATGATGAGTGTGTCAATTGGCGGGAATATGAAGCATTGAGATCCCATTTGACACTAGTGTTTAACAACACAACAGATGCCATTGACAAGAGTCTTCAGGACGTGCAAGTGACTTTGGAAGCAAACGTTCGGGACGTGGCTACTATCAAGACACAAGTGACAGACCTCAACATGAACGTGACAGCTTTACAGCGTTCCGTAGAGGCCTTGACACTTGCTATTGAGCAACGGCAACAGCAACCAATGCATGAAGAGCTCGAGGATAAAGCTGATGGCAGTGTTGCTGGAGCTGCGCCACTAGGCAGGGGACGCCCTAATGATCATGCACCGGCACCATTACATGGTCGTGGTTTTGCCCCTATAGGTCGTTCTCAGCGTGTACCTATACAGCCGGTTGTTGATGGTTTAGGCAAGCCTAAATTTGCAATTCCCAAGTTTGAGAGTTCCATTGATCCTGAAGATTATTTGACATGGGAGTTGAAGATAGAGAAGCTCTGGCGCTTGTATGAGTATACTGAAGAAAAGAAGGTCAAGCTTGCAGCGTCAGAATTTGATGGTTATGCTTTGCGTTGGTGGGATGCTCTTGTTCAGCATAGAAGGGATGACAATGACCTTCCGGTGATGACTTGGCAAGAGATGAAGCGTATCATGAAGGAACGTTTTGTACCCACCAATTACTTGCGCTCTGTTTTTGACAAGTTGACACAATTGAAGCAAGGTAACTTGACAGTTGATGAGTACTACATGGAGATGGAGATGCTTATGCAACGTGCTCGAATCCGAGAGTCACTTGAGATGACCATGCAGCAATTTCTCAACAATTTGAGGTTACCCATAAAGAGCATAGTGCGTCACCACAAGCATGAGAACATGAACGAACTGTTGCATCATGCTAGAGAGGCCGAGTCTCAGCTCGCGGAGGAAGCTAAAGAACGTCGTTTTCCAGCCACTAACCGGTTCTCCAGGGCCACGCCATCTCCTATGGATCCTCCTGCAGCGACCGGCTACCCTACTACATCGGTGGCCAAGCCTGTCCCCTCGCCCTCTTTTGGTTCTAATGCTAAGAAACCAGCTGCTCCTGCTGCTAGTACGGGTTCAAATATGTCAACTACACGCACTCGCAATGTGGAGTGCCACACTTGCGTAGGTAGAGGGCACTATCAGAGAGATTGTCCAAACCACAAGGTGATGTTTGTCAATGATCAAGGAGAATATGAGAGTGGAGATGATGTTGATCCTGATGATCATAGTGCTGCTTATGAAGAGGAAGGTCTGGATGCCTTTCCTGCGCATGCACCTACTATCGTGGTGTCACGTCCCAAAATTTTCCAAATTTTGAAATGTGAAAAATAAATAAACAAAATAAATAATTGTTGAAATTTAGGGCGAAAAGAAACTTTTGTTTCTAAATGGAAACTTAAAAACCCATCTTGAACAAACTTTGAATAAAGTTTGAATCCAATTAAATTCAAATCAAGTAAAATGCATTCCTCATAAATGCATCTGAAAATTTAAACACTTGGAAAATAAATCCAAACCCTAAAACCCTAATGGAATAAAAATCATTTCCAAGTTATCTCCAAGCCTATGGATTTGATCCATATAAAATTTAGTCAACAAACATTCACAAATGATCAAGAAAGACAAGTAAAAATATTATAAAGCCATAGAAGTTGGTTTCACTTAAATTGGAGCCATAAATAAAATCTTATGAAAATAATAAGATAAGGAAATTGAATTTCCAAAGCTAATAAAGCCCTTGTCGTCCTCTATCCAACGCAATTTAAATTGGGTCAATCGGAGCTACCGTTTAAAAGTTATGACTGTTTGAATATTTGGCGTTTTAAATGAAAAAGAAAAACTGGGCCGAGCGGTACTACCGCAGCCCAGTACCGCTCGGGCCTGGCGCGCACAGCCTTTTTTCAGTCTGGCCCGGTACCACTTTCCGGTCCTACCGGACCGCCCGGTAATTGCCGGGTGGGCAGTACTACCGGCCGCCCAGTTTATTAGCCTTGAAATCTCCAGCACAGCTCCCAGATCCCGTTCATCGCTCGCGTCGCTGGCACGCACGCGTTGACCATCGGGTCGGCACCGCTGCGCATGCGCCGCCGCTGCTGTTGCCAGCGTGTGGTCCTCCTCCCTGCAGCCGTTTTGCCTCAAGGCAGCAAGATCTTGCCTACTGCTGCCTGCTTGCGCTGCATGCTTGCCTACTTGGCCCCACCGCATGCAGCTTTGCTGTCATGCGCTTCTGCTGCGTTCTTTGCCCAGCTTGCGCTTGGCGTCTTTGCGACAGCTGGCCTGCTTGGCGGCCAGCTTGGCCCCCACTTCCTGCGGCCTAGCTTGCTCGCTGTGTGCGTTTATGTTTAGATGCGATACTACCGGTTAAAACAAGGGCCCTTCTTTATTAATTAAAAGACCCCAAAAAGAAGGAATAAATTATCCTAAAAATGACTTCAGAAAGTTTTATTAATCAGAAATTAAACCTACACAAACTTTGACAAAGGTTTGAAATCAAATTGAGGTTTAAATTGCTTAATCAAAATCAAAACAGAAAAATCAAAAGAGAAATAGAAAAACAAAGAGAACAGAAAAAAAATAAGAAAAGGACTCAACCCAGCCGGCCAGCCCAACAAGGCCCAACCAGCCCACTCCCTCTCTCCCCGCAGAAAACGATTCGCACCTACTTACAGACCCGCAGAGCTGCCGACCGGTGGACCCAACTCCCCTCTCCTCTCTAACGCTGACAAAGGACCCCATCGCCAGCTCACCTCGTCGTCAACCCCGCGACTGGTTGGTCCCCAAACCTCGCGGCTGTTTCTGCCGTGAATGCACGCTTTCAATTCGCGTTGATGGGTGATTAATCCCGCGCTGCAACGACACCCTCTTAACCGCCCTGGTCTCCTCTTCCTTCTCCCCCAGACCACACCCCACCGGAGCCCACAGGCTGCGCAAATTTCTTGCAACAACACCTCTGTCTCCAACGGCTTTCCCTGCCGATTCCAGCCGGTATTCGCCGCCCCTTGCCTCTCTGAGCACCCAGGCACGTTACCCAGACTCTAGCGCACCTCCCTGCACCCCCATCTCTCTCGCGCGTGCTCTGCAGCGTCGACCGCAACGACGAACGGTAGCGCCACCGCCTGCCATTTCCTCCGGCGAGACTTCCTGGTAAGCTCGAACCGCCCCGATGCCATTCATTGATACTCACATGTTCCCTGGTACCGTGCGCGTCTAACGCACCTCTTATTTTGCTTTGGTATGCCTTGTAGCCCCGCCCCCATCGACAACCGTACGAACCCGAGCCGCAGCTCCACTCCGGCGAGCGATTCCGATCACCTCCGTGCGCCCCTTCGCCAACCAAGTACACGTTGAGCATCAGCAAGCTTTGATGATTCTGGTAAGCCACCCCACTCCTCCTCTAGCTTCTTGTATCACCGGCACCGTCATCGTCTGAGCTCGCCGCCGCCAGCCACCGCCGCAGCGCCACCAGTTCATGGTCAGTGCGATGAGGACCGTCGGATCCCGATCCAGCGGTTAGGATAGATGACTTATGGAACCGTTTTTCATGGTCAGTGCGATGAGGACCGTCGGATCCCGATCCCGCACGATCCTTTTAAAATCCAACAGTCCATGTTAGCCGATCTGCCCGAACCGGTACCAGCCTATAGGATTAATCCACGTGGCTCAGACTTTGATTTAAAAACAGAAACATTTCTATTAGATATGTGATTTTGTAAAATTCATAACTTTAAATCTACACGTCCAAATTTTGCAAACTTTATATCAATGGATTCAGAAAAACAAGCCCTAGCCAACCATACACTTTGTTTAGTTAAAAGCTTCTGGTAAAATGTTTGTTTTTGCAGAAACTTGTGTATGCATGTTTAGAATATAAAAATTGTTCTAAAATGATTTGGGGATAAAATCTTTGTAAAATGGTGTGTTTTGAACCTACTGACCATAGGAAACAAATTGTGGTCTCAAAAATGTATTTGGTGAAACAAAAGAATGAATCTTGGATTTAAACCAATTCTAGTCAAATAAAAATATGGTTTAATTATTAAAAATGGTTTGGAAGAAAACCTTTGAGAAATGTTTGGAAATAAAATCTATGACCCTAAACACAAGATTTTATGGTTTGAAAACATATTTTATGAACCCTATAGATTTATGCCTTATTGAAAACATTTTTACACCACATAAAATGATACCTTGTTTTAAAAAGGGTTTATAAAGTGAAACCTATTGCAAATGACTTTGCCACTTTATAAAATGACCATTAGGTGTCTTCAAATGTTTATGACCCATTAGAAACCACTTCTCCAAATAAAACAATCTTTAGCATGCTTGCATGCATTGTTTTGCTTCTATCATTTTATGTGATGAATTGCTTGAATGGTAGATTGAAATGTTGTTTGCTTGATTGTATTGTAGTGATTTGAAGTGAGTCAATATTGCAAGATCAAGAAGTGAACCTATATTCTCTACCAAAAAGTCAAGTGATGCTTCATCTTTTGTCCCACTATTTTCACTATGCATTAGTGATAATTCTAAGTAGGACTTGCATGGAATTTTTGCTAAGTATAAACTATGCCATGGGAAATCCTAATAGATGAAACCTTAGTAGAAGTTCCTAAGTTAAGATTAATACTACTATCATGATTAGCTTAGCTAATAGAAAACAAGGGTGGAATATATATTCATGCTATGGAAAATTTTCTAAGTCTGAGGACTTGTGTTTTGGTTTAATAAAACAACTAAGTGAATGAATCACCTGGGTGGAATGGAAGGAATGGTTTATGTTGAGTGGTTCACAAGGCCCATTTTTATGGTTTACCTTTGTGTATCAAACTTGTGGATGGCCACCCAGGAACAAAGAGATTTGAGATGTCAAATGTTGAGAAGCTTCAAGTGCAGCCACTTGGCATTATGGGCTCTGCCTGGATCATATAGGTTGCAATAACTTAGCCAAATGGACAGTTGGTGGTAGGGGAATGATAGGTTGGAGCGCGTCCATTTTGGTCTAAGGGAAGGCTTCTGAAAGATCTTGTCTTGGTGAAACCAAGTCTTGTGGGGAAAGTGCACCACCTCTGCAGAGTGTAAAATCTAAGTACTTAGCCATGTCCCTGGCAAAGGACAATTTGAGCATCAAGACATGGAAGCTATCAAGAATCTCCTAATCCCAATTTTCTAAGTTAAAATCTTGTGGGTGAACAAGGGTTAAAGGATCACCAATTTCTATTGGTAGATGCCTTGGGAAAGATTTTTGTCAAGCAAAAACTTAGTGTTTTCAAATGTTAAGGAAAATCTATTTTGAGCAATGCAAGCCTAAGATCCACTTAGCCAAATGCATATAGATGATAGACTCCACTATACTACCATAGTATCACTTGCCAATACAATTCAAATGTATTGACCCTTGTGGCTGTAACTTGTTATGTTGCAGGTTTGATTGATATTAGTGAAGTTTATTGATTAGGATTACAAGTCTACAACCAACATGTCTGCCTGTGGCACTTTGAAGATGAAGGACCCCATGCTACTGTTATATTCTGCTGCATTGTAATGAGATAGCCAAATGAGCTATGTAAGATGTAATAAATTATTTTATTCCTAGTTATAAAGTTGTATTATGACCTTTGTTTCTTGATATTACATCTTAACTGTGAATGCTAGCTATTGATCCAGGGACTAGCATTGCAATCACAGGGATCCTTTTCCTTTATAAAGGAGGGACCTTACACGTGGTATCAGAGCATTGTGTTGCCTGTAGGATTGTAACCCTAGGAATGGACAAAACCCCTTAGAAAAATAGGAGTTGTATTTGTTCCAAAACTTATTTACAAACAATCTTGTAAACCCTTTCCTCAACCATTTTGGTTTTCGATTCCACATCTCTTCTATTTCAAACTTGATGCTCTTCTATTTCAAACTTGATGGACAAAGCCTACCCCATGACCAAAGACTTCACCATGTACAAAGGACTTCATCAACTATAATGACTTCAACATCTTCAACTCTAATGACTTCAACATCTTCAACATTTTCACCAAGGACTTCAACCTTAGACATCACTAAGGACTACAATTGAGACAAGAAATGTTACTCAAGACTTGAAGACTAAGGAAACACAACTTAGAAGGAACCATTATCACCTTGAAGTTTTGAGACCAAGATGCAAGAAATTCTCTAAGGATACAAACATCTTGTTCAAGAAGAATCAACTAAGAAGGATGGAAAGATCTCAAGTGAACCATATAGATGGACCACCATATTTTGTTTAAGTCAAACCCACCAACTTATGTGGTGTAACAAAAATATTTTTGGTTGCCTAAAAATATGCTTGAAACTTGTTGTTTGAGTGGAATGTTTGTTTGTGATTGCTTGCACATTGATTGTGTGAAATTGTGATGTGTGTGATTAGAATTGATTCCTAGAAAATCTTTTGCCTATTCTAATCCCAACCCAACCCAAACAGATGACTACTCCAAGAGACTCCAACATCAAGGATGGTGACAACAACAACAACCAAGAGATGCACATGAGAGAACTCATAGTAACCAAAACCCAGTTGAACCAAGTGACAACTCAGTTTTTAGCCAACAACAATGGATTAGACCCAACCATGCAAAAGTTTTTGGAAACTCAATCCCAATTGTTGCAAGGGATGGCTACTCAAATGATCAACATGGGAGACAACTCTTCCCAAGGAGTTTATGACAACAAGGATGACAACGATGTTATTCTAGAAGGAACCCAAGCTTGCAATATTTGTGGAGACAAAGATCACACTTCCAAAGAGCATGAAGATCAATGCCCCAATTGTGAAGAGAAACATCCAACTAATCAATGCCCCACATCTCAAGCTACTTGCTTCCTATGTGAAGGAAATAATCATGTCCCTATCCAATGCCCCATCTATTCCATAGTTCAACAAAGGAAACAAGGTGGAGTGCAACAACTGATTGCAGACTACCATGAGAGAGCAAAGTCTACCAAGAAGGATGAAGACAAAGGAAAATCCCAGCTTGCACCTCCATGCAACATGACTCAATTTAAAGAACCAAAGAGGAGACATATGTATTATCCAAGGAATAATAAAAGGTCAAGGAGACCAGTAGACATTCCTACCTTTGAGATAACATATGAAGAACATGAACTAGAAGAACTCCTAGCTTTGGAGAGACCCAAGAAAAAGAAGGACAAAAGCCAAGTGCAATGTTGCCATTGCAAAGAAATGGGACACTATGCCAATGAATGTCCAGAGAAGAAGAAAAAGTATAAGGAGATTAGCCAAGTATGGTGCAACAACTGCAAGGAGTTAGGCCATTATGTGACAACTTGTCCACAGAAGATACGTGAAGAACTCAATCTTATCACATGTTATAATTATGGTAACCAAGGACATTATGCAAGCAATTGTCCTGAAAAGATGAAGCACAAGATAAAGCCTATGAAGGATCTCAGCCTTGTCACATGTTTCAAGTGTGGAAACAAAGGACACTATGCAGATGTTTGCCCAGAGAGATTTCAACAAGACCCCAAGCAAGCCAAGATGTAATCTAGTTGGAAACTTTTTAAGGGTGGTAGTACCCTAGTTGTTTTGAGCCAACTTGTAACCCCTAGCCTCCCCAAATCTCGGGACGAGATTTATTTTAAGGGTGGTAGCCTGTCAAATCCCAAAATTTTCCAAATTTTGAAATGTGAAAAATAAATAATTGTTGAAATTTAGGGCGAAAAGAAACTTTTGTTTCTAAATGGAAACTTAAAAACCCATCTTGAAAAAACTTTGAATAAAATTTGAATCCAATTAAATTCAAATCAAGTAAAATGCATTCCTCATAAATGCATCTGGAAATTTAAACACTTGGAAAATAAATCCAAACCCTAAAACCCTAATGGAATAAAAATCATTTCCAAGTTATCTCCAAGCCTATGGATTTGATCCATATAAAATTTAGTCAACAAACATTCACAAATGATCAAGAAAGACAAGTAAAAATATTATAAAGCCATAAAAGTTGGTTTCACTTAAATTGGAGCCATAAATAAAATCTTATGAATATAATAAGATAAGGAAATTGAATTTCCAAAGCTAATAAAGCCCTTACCAAAAACACATACCAAATGGTGAAAAAATAATCCTAAAAGGGATATAAAAGGATAAGTAAATATTAAACAAGATTTCACAAATTGGAATCACCAAGTTTGGATCTCTAAATAAAAAGATATGGATTTTATAAGATGAAGGAAGAAATATTAAATAAGTAATATTTAAAGACCAAATTAAATCTTGGCCAAATCCATAAGAAAATGGAATAGGTTATAATCCAAAACCCAAATAAAATAAAAGGATAAAGAATTTCCAAAATAAAATGGCTTAAACCAAATTCCATTTGAATAAAGACAAAACCCCTATTAGAAATAATTAATTAAATCATGATAAAATAGTATTTTGGAATTTACCCAAGTGAAATAAAAGTTGTTTAATTCAACTTAAATAAAATTAAAGAAATCTTCCAAATAAAATTTAGATAATTAAAACTATATTAAATTCTATTGGAATAAAGACAAACCCAAATTTTAAATGATTAATAAATCTTATTAAAAACCTTTCCAAATAATTCAAGATGAATTATTTGACACCCAAATAATCAAATAAAAACCTACTGAAAAGATTTGGAAGGTTTTGGAAAATCAAATGGTGTTTAGAAATATTATTAAAACCTATTTGATTTAAAACAAGGGCCCTTTTTTATTAATTAAAAGACAAAAAGAAGGAATAAATTATCCTAAAAATAACTTTAGAAAGTTTTATTAATCAGAACTTAAACCTACACAAACTTTGACAAAGGTTTGAAATCAAATTGAGGTTTGAATTGCTTAATCAAAATCAAAACAGAAAAATCAAAAGAGAAATAGAAAAACAAATAGAACAGAAAAAAAATAAGAAAAGGACTCAGCCCAGCCGGCCAGCCCAACAAGGCCCAACCAGCCCACTCCCTCTATCCCCGCAGAAAACGATTCGCACCTACTTACAGACCCGCAGAGACGCCGACCGGTGGACCCAACTCCCCTCTCCTCTCTCACGCTGACAAAGGACCCCACCGCCAGCTCACCTCGTCGTCAACCCCGCAACTGGTTCGTCCCCAAACCTCGCGGCTGTTTCTGCCGTGAATGCACGCTTTCAATTCAAATTGATGGGTGATTAATCCCGCGCTGCAACGACGCCCTCTTAACCGCCCTGGTCTCCTCTTCCTTCTCCCCTAGACCACACCCCACCGGAGCCCACAGGCTGCGCAAATTTCTTGCAACAACACCTCTGTCTCCGACGGCTTTCCCTGCCGATTCCAGCCAGTATTCGCCGCCCCTTGCCTCCCTGAGCACCCAGGCACGTTACCCAGACTCTGGCGCACCTCCCTGCACCCCCATCTCTCTCGCGCTTGCTCTGCAGCATCGACCGCAACGACGAACGGTAGCGCCACCGCCTGCCATTTCCTCCGGCGAGACTTCCTGGTAAGCTCGGACCGCCCCGATGCAATTCATTGATACTCACATGTTCCCTGGTACCGTGCGCGTCTAACGCACCTCTTATTTTGCTTTGGCACACCTTGTAGCCCCGCCCCCGTCGACGACCGTACGAACCCGAGGCGCAGCTCCACTCCGGCGAGCGATTCCGATCACCTCCGGCGCCCCTTCGCCAACCAAGTACACGTTGAGCATCAGCAAGCTTCGACGATTCTAGTAAGCCACCCCACTCCTCCTCTAGCTTCTTATCGCCGGCACCGTCATCGCCACCAGTTCATGGTCAGTGCGATGAGGACCGTCGGATCCCGATCCAGCGGTTAGGATAGATGACTTATCGAACCGTTTTTGATTGATCTGTCCCGCACGATCCTCTTAAAATCCAACAGTCCATGTTAGCCGATCCGCCCGAACCGGTACCAGCCTATAGGATTAATCCACGTGGCTAAGACTTTGATTTAAAAACAGAAACATTTCTATTAGATATGTGATTTTGTAAAATTCATAACTTTAAATCTACACGTCCAAATTTTGCAAACTTTATATCAATGGATTCAGAAAAACAAGACCTAGCCAACCATACACTTTGTTTAGTAAAAAGCTTCTGGTAAAATGTTTGTTTTTGCAGAAACTTGTGTATGCATGTTTAGAATATAAAAATTGTTCTAAAATGATTTTGGGGATAAAATCATTGGAAAATGGTGTGTTTTGAACCTAATGACCATAGGAAACAAATTGTGGTTTCAAAAATGTATTTGGTGAAACAAAAGAATGAATCTTGGATTTAAACCAATTCTAGTCAAATAAAAATATGGTTTAATTATAAAAATGGTTTGGAAGAAAACCTTTGAGAAATGTTTGGAAATAAACTCTATGACCCTAAACACAAGATTTTATGGTTTGAAAACATATTTTATGAACCCTATAGATTTATGCCTTATTGAAAACATTTTTACACCACATAAAATGATACCTTGTTTTAAAAAGGGTTTATAAAGTGAAACCTATTGCAAATGACTTTGCCACTTTATAAAATGACCATTAGGTGCCTTCAAATGTTTATGACCCATTAGAAACCACTTCTCCAAATAAAACAATCTTTAGCATGCTTGCATGCATTGTTTTGCTTCTATCATTTTATGTGATGAATTGCTTGAATGGTAGATTGAAATGTTGTTTGCTTGATTGTATTGTAGTGATTTTAAGTGAGTCAATATTGCAAGATCAAGAAGTGAACCTATATTCTCTACCAAAAAGGCAAGTGATGCTTCATACTTTTGTCCCACTATTTTCACTATGCATTAGTGATAATTCTAAGTAGGACTTGCATGGAATTTTTGCTAAGTATAAACTATGCCATGGGAAATACTAGTAGATGAAACCTTAGTAGAAGTTCCTAAGTTAAGATTACTACTACTATCATGATTAGCTTAGCTAATAGAAAACAAGGGTGGAATATATATTCATGCTATGGAAAATTTTCTAAGTCTGAGGACTTGTGTTTTGGTTTAATAAAACAACTAAGTGAATGAATCACCTGGGTGGAATGGAAGGAATGGTTTATGTTGAGTTGTTCACAAGGCCCATTTTTATGGTTTACCTTTGTGTATCTCACTTGTGGATGGCCACCCAGGAACAAAGAGATTTGAGATGTCAAATGTTGAGAAGCTTCAAGTGCAGCCACTTGGCATTATGGGATCTGCCTGGATCATATAGGTTGCAATAACTTAGCCAAATGGACAGTTGGTGGTAGGGGAATGATAGGTTGGAGCGCGTCCATTTTGGTCTAAGGGAAGGCTTCTGAAAGATCTTGTCTTGGTGAAACCAAGTCTTGTGGGGAAAGTGCACCACCTCTGCAGAGTGTAAAATCTAAGTACTTACCCATGTCCCTGGCAAAGGACAATTTGAGCATCAAGACATGGAAGCTATCAAGAATCTCCTCATCCCAATTTTCTAAGTTAAAATCTTGTGGGTGAACAAGGGTTAAAGGATCACCAATTTCTATTGGTAGATGCCTTGGGAAAGATTTTTGTCAAGCAAAAACTTAGTGTTTTCAAATGTTAAGGAAAATCTATTTTGAGCAATGCAAGCCTAAGCTCCACTTAGCCAAATGCATATAGATGATAGACTCCACTATACTACCATAGTATCACTTGCCAATACAATTCAAATGTATTGACCCTTGTGGCTGTAACTTGTTATGTTGCAGGTTTGATTGATATTAGTGAAGTTTATTGATTAGGATTACAAGTCTACAACCAACATGTCTGCCTGTGGCACTTTGAAGATGAAGGACCCCATGCTACTGTTATATTCTGCTGCATTGTAATGAGATAGCCAAATGAGCTATGTAAGATGTAATAAATTATTTTATTCCTAGTTATAAAGTTGTATTATGACCTTTGTTTCTTGATATTACATCTTAACTGTGAATGCTAGCTATTGATCCAGGGACTAGCATTGCAATCACAGGGATCCTTTTCCTTTATAAAGGAGGGACCTTACACGTGGTATCAGAGCATTGTGTTGCCTGTAGGATTGTAACCCTAGGAATGGACAAAACCCCTTAGAAAAATAGGAGTTGTATTTGTTCCAAAACTTATTTACAAACAATCTTGTAAACCCTTTCCTCAACCATTTTGGTTTTCGATTCCACATCTCTTCTATTTCAAACTTGATGCTCTTCTATTTCAAACTTGATGGACAAAGCCTACCCCATGACCAAAGACTTCACCATGTACAAAGGACTTCATCAACTATAATGACTTCAACATCTTCAACTCTAATGACTTCAACATCTTCAACATTTTCACCAAGGACTTCAACCTTAGACATCACTAAGGACTACAATTGAGACAAGAAATGTTACTCAAGACTTGAAGACTAAGGAAACACAACTTAGAAGGAACCATTATCACCTTGAAGTTTTGAGACCAAGATGCAAGAAATTCTCTAAGGATACAAACATCTTGTTCAAGAAGAATCAACTAAGAAGGATGGAAAGATCTCAAGTGAACCATATAGATGGACCACCATATTTTGTTTAAGTCAAACCCACCAACTTATGTGGTGTAACAAAATATTTTTGGTTGCCTAAAATATGCTTGAAACTTGTTGTTTGAGTGGAATGTTTGTTTGTGATTGCTTGCACATTGATTGTGTGAAATTGTGATGTGTGTGATTAGAATTGATTCCTAGAAAATCTTTTGCCTATTCTAATCCCAACCCAACCCAAACAGATGACTACTCCAAGAGACTCCAACATCAAGGATGGTGACAACAACAACAACCAAGAGATGCACATGAGAGAACTCATAGTAACCAAAACCCAGTTGAACCAAGTGACAACTCAGTTTTTAGCCAACAACAATGGATTAGACCCAACCATGCAAAAGTTTTTGGAAACTCAATCCCAATTGTTGCAAGGGATGGCTACTCAAATGATCAACATGGGAGACAACTCTTCCCAAGGAGTTTATGACAACAAGGATGACAACGATGTTATTCTAGAAGGAACCCAAGCTTGCAATATTTGTGGAGACAAAGATCACACTTCCAAAGAGCATGAAGATCAATGCCCCAATTGTGAAGAGAAACATCCAACTAATCAATGCCCCACATCTCAAGCTACTTGCTTCCTATGTGAAGGAAATAATCATGTCCCTATCCAATGCCCCATCTATTCCATAGTTCAACAAAGGAAACAAGGTGGAGTGCAACAACTGATTGCAGACTACCATGAGAGAGCAAAGTCTACCAAGAAGGATGAAGACAAAGGAAAATCCCAGCTTGCACCTCCATGCAACATGACTCAATTTAAAGAACCAAAGAGGAGACATATGTATTATCCAAGGAATAATAAAAGGTCAAGGAGACCAGTAGACATTCCTACCTTTGAGATAACATATGAAGAACATGAACTAGAAGAACTCCTAGCTTTGGAGAGACCCAAGAAAAAGAAGGACAAAAGCCAAGTGCAATGTTGCCATTGCAAAGAAATGGGACACTATGCCAATGAATGTCCAGAGAAGAAGAAAAAGTATAAGGAGATTAGACAAGTATGGTGCAACAACTGCAAGGAGTTAGGCCATTATGTAACAACTTGTCCACAGAAGATACGTGAAGAACTCAATCTTATCACATGTTATAATTATGGTAACCAAGGACATTATGCAAGCAATTGTCCTGAAAAGATGAAGCACAAGATAAAGCCTATGAAGGATATCAGCCTTGTCACATGTTTCAAGTGTGGAAACAAAGGACACTATGCAGATGTTTGCCCAGAGAGATTTCAACAAGACCCCAAGCAAGCCAAGATGTAATCTAGTTGGAAACTTTTTAAGGGTGGTAGTACCCTAGTTGTTTTGAGCCAACTTGTAACCCCTAGCCTCCCCAAATCTCGGGACGAGATTTATTTTAAGGGTGGTAGCCTGTCAAATCCCAAAATTTTCCAAATTTTGAAATGTGAAAAATAAATAATTGTTGAAATTTAGGGCGAAAAGAAACTTTTGTTTCTAAATGGAAACTTAAAAACCCATCTTGAAAAAACTTTGAATAAAATTTGAATCCAATTAAATTCAAATCAAGTAAAATGCATTCCTCATAAATGCATCTGGAAATTTAAACACTTGGAAAATAAATCCAAACCCTAAAACCCTAATGGAATAAAAATCATTTCCAAGTTATCTCCAAGCCTATGGATTTGATCCATATAAAATTTAGTCAACAAACATTCACAAATGATCAAGAAAGACAAGTAAAAATATTATAAAGCCATAAAAGTTGGTTTCACTTAAATTGGAGCCATAAATAAAATCTTATGAATATAATAAGATAAGGAAATTGAATTTCCAAAGCTAATAAAGCCCTTACCAAAAACACATACCAAATGGTGAAAAAATAATCCTAAAAGGGATATAAAAGGATAAGTAAATATTAAACAAGATTTCACAAATTGGAATCACCAAGTTTGGATCTCTAAATAAAAAGATATGGATTTTATAAGATGAAGGAAGAAATATTAAATAAGTAATATTTAAAGACCAAATTAAATCTTGGCCAAATCCATAAGAAAATGGAATAGGTTATAATCCAAAACCCAAATAAAATAAAAGGATAAAGAATTTCCAAAATAAAATGGCTTAAACCAAATTCCATTTGAATAAAGACAAAACCCCTATTAGAAATAATTAATTAAATCATGATAAAATAGTATTTTGGAATTTACCCAAGTGAAATAAAAGTTGTTTAATTCAACTTAAATAAAATTAAAGAAATCTTCCAAATAAAATTTAGATAATTAAAACTATATTAAATTCTATTGGAATAAAGACAAACCCAAATTTTAAATGATTAATAAATCTTATTAAAAACCTTTCCAAATAATTCAAGATGAATTATTTGACACCCAAATAATCAAATAAAAACCTACTGAAAAGATTTGGAAGGTTTTGGAAAATCAAATGGTGTTTAGAAATATTATTAAAACCTATTTGATTTAAAACAAGGGCCCTTTTTTATTAATTAAAAGACCCCAAAAAGAAGGAATAAATTATCCTAAAAATGACTTCAGAAAGTTTTATTAATCAGAACTTAAACCTACACAAACTTTGAAAAAGGTTTGAAATCAAATTGAGGTTTGAATTGCTTAATCAAAATCAAAACAGAAAAATCAAAAGAGAAATAGAAAAACAAACAGAACAGAAAAAAATAAGAAAAGGACTCAGCCCAGCCGGCCAGCCCAACAAGGCCCAACCAGCCCATTCCCTCTATCCCCGCAGAAAACGATTCGCACCTACTTACAGACCCACAGAGACGCCGACCGGTGGACCCAACTCCCCTCTCCTCTCTCACGCTGACAAAGGACCCCACCGCCAGCTCACCTCGTTGTCAACCCCACAACTGGTTCGTCCCCAAACCTCGCGGCTGTTTCTGTCGTGAATGCACGCTTTCAATTCGCGTTGATTGGTGATTAATCCCACGCTGCAACGACGCCCTCTTAATCGCCCTGGTCTCCTCTTCCTTTCCCCCAGACCACACCCCACCGGAGCCCACAGGCTGCGCAAATTTCTTGCAACAACACCTCTGTCTCTGACGGCTTTCCCTGCCGATTCCAGCCAGTATTCGCCGCCCCTTGCCTCCCTGAGCACCCAGGCACGTTACCCAGACTCTGGCGCACCTCCCTGCACCCCCATCTCTCTCGCGCGTGCTTTGCAGCGTCGACCGCAACGACGAACGGTAGCGCCACCGCCTGCCATTTCCTCCGGCGAGACTTCCTGGTAAGCTCGGACCGCCTCGATGCCATTCATTGATACTCACATGTTCCCTGGTACCGTGCGCGTCTAACGCACCTCTTATTTTGCTTTGGCACGCCTTGTAGCCCCGCCCCCGTTGACACCGTACGAACCCGAGGCGCAGCTCCACTCCGGCGAGCGATTTCGATCACTTCCGTGCGCCCCTTTGCCAACCAAGTACATGTTGAGCATCAGCAAGCTTCGACGATTCTGGTAAGCCACCCCACTCCTCCTCTAGCTTCCTGTATCGCCGGCACCGTCATCGTCTGAGCGCGTCGCCACATGACGCCACCAGTTCATGGTCAGTGCGATGAGGACCGTCGGATCCCGATCCAGCGGTTAGGATAGATGACTTATTGAACCGTTTTTGATTGATCTGTGTCGCACGATCCTCTTAAAATCCAACAGTCCATGTTAGCCGATCCGCCCGAACCAGTACCAGCCTATAGGATTGATCCACGTGGCTTAGACTTTGATTTAAAAACAGAAACATTTCTATTAGATATGTGATTTTTTTAAATTCATAACTTTAAATCTACACGTCCAAATTTTGCAAACTTTATATCAATGGATTCAGAAAAACAAGACCTAGCCAACCATACACTTTTTCAGTAAAAAGCTTCTGGTAAAATGTTTGTTTTTGCAGAAACTTGTGTATGCATGTTTAGAATATAAAAATTGTTCTAAAATGATTTTGGGGATAAAATCTTTGGAAAATGGTGTGTTTTGAACCTACTGACCATAGGAAACAAATTGTGGTTTCAAAAATGTATTTGGTGAAACAAAAGAATGAATCTTGGATTTAAACCAATTCTAGTCAAATAAAAATATGGTTTAATTATTAAAAATGGTTTGGAAGAAAACCTTTGAGAAATGTTTTGGAAATAAACTCTATGACCCTAAACACAAGATTTTATGGTTTGAAAACATATTTTATGAACCCTATAGATTTATGCCTTATTGAAAACATTTTTACACCACATAAAATGATACCTTGTTTTAAAAAGGGTTTGTAAAGTGAAACCTATTGCAAATGACTTTGCCACTTTATAAAATGACCATTGGGTGTCTTAAAATGTTTATGACCCATTAGAAACCACTTCTCCAAATAAAACAATCTTTAGCATGCTTGCATGCATTGTTTTGCTTCTATCATTTTATGTGATGAATTGCTTGAATGGTAGATTTTTTCCCATACAATCCCCCAGGAAGAGGGATCGGGTTCCATTATCATCAGACATCGAAATAACAACCACACACACATCAACATAGTACTGACCCACCTAGGGGGTCAAACAAGATTCAAGAGGTCCAAATGACACACCAAACAAACTAAACAGATAGAAAGAAGGGGCTGGAGACGCAAGAACACCGCCCTCAGGCTAGTGTGAAACAGTACTATAAAACACAGGCAAACAGCTATGTCACATCCCAAGATTTTCCAAATCTTGTAATGTGAAAAATAAATAAACAAAATAAATTTTTGTTGAAAATCAGGGTGAAAAGAAATTTTTTGTTTCTAAAAGGAGACTTAAAATCCCATCTTGAACAAACTTTGGTGGAAGTTTGAATTCAACAAAAATTCAAATCAAGGGAAATGCATTCCTCAATGAATGTATCTGGAAATTTGAACATTTGGAAAGTAATCCAAAACCCTAGACCCTAATGGAAGGAAATCATTTTCCAAAGTATCTCCAAATCTATGGATTTGATCCATACCAAATTTGACTATCCAATATTCACAAAGGATCAAGAAAGACCTTAGAGATGGTTTCACTAAGTTTGGAACCATGGACAAAATCTTGTGAATATATTAAGACAAGGAAATTGAATTTCCAAAGCCAATAAAGCCCTTACCAAAAGCCCATACCCTTTGGTGAACAAAAATCCTAAAGGGATTAAAAAGATAAACCTTTGTTAAAGGAAAAATAAACTGTTTTGGAAACACTGTTTTAGATCTTTTAATAAAAGACTTTGATTTCAAATGAAAAGATAAGCCAAATTAATTTTGGCCAAACTTTTGAAATAAAATATTTTGTTTTGATAAAATGAGTAAAGGTTTATTTAAATAAAATAAAGGATTTAAATATCCAATTTTATTTAAGTAAAAGCTTTTCCCATTTTAAATGAACACCAAATATTTTATTACTACTTTGAAATCTTTTATTAAAAGGTTTTGCTTTGATTAAAATGAGTAAAGGATTATTTAAATAAAAATAATAAGGATTTAAATATCCAATTTTATTTAAGTAAAGGCTTTTCCATTTTAAATAAAACACCAAAACTTATTTATTTATTTAAATAAGTTTCCAAGAATTCTTTTATTTTTTCAAATAAAACCTTCTGGTTTGGATTTGGAAATAATTGGAATTCAAATGGAAATTTTATTTAAATAAATCAAACACTATTAATAAATCAAAGATCCATTTTATTTAATTATTAAATGGATCCTAAATTAAATAAAAATAATATTACATTTTGAGATTTGGATTATGTTGCCAAACAGAACCAAATTCAAATGAAAAGTTTGCTGTTTGATTTGATTTGAGTGTTGTTTGAATTGTGTGAATATTGTTTGAAATTGAAAACAGAAAAAGAATTAGAAAAAGAAAAAGAGATTAGACAGAAAAAAAAATAAGAAAACAGACCAGCCCAGCCCAGCAACCCACTAAGGCCCAGACCAGCCCAGTACTCTCTCCCCCGAAGAAATCTCTTCTCACTAAGAAATATACCCACACAGAGACAGACAACCGGGACCCACTTCTCCCTCTCTCCCACTCGCTGACGAGACGACCCCACCTCCTCTTATTCCTCTCCCGAACCGTTTTCTGCACCGCGAAGGAAACCCGCACTGAGACCGACTGGTGGACCTCCTCCTCTCTCCTTTTCCCACTGACCGTTGGACCCCACTGCTCCTGTTCTCCTTCCCCACCCGCGCGACCAGTTCTTCTCCTCGTTCTGCCGTTGATTCCTCCAGTTCAATTCACCTTAATGACGCGAGTAAAACCTGCAGTGATCACGCAGATGGAAACGCCTCCCTCTCCTCTATAAATCCCCTCTGACACCCCGAGCTGGCACGCCCCTAGACCGCCCCAATTTCTCCTCGAGCTCCTCTGTTCCGACCACCGTCTCCGGCCGATTCCAGCCAGCACACGCTGCCCCTTGACCTCTCGACCACGCACACATACTACACGCTCCCTGGCGCTTCTGTCCATGCCTCCCATTCGACCGCGGGCGCCCCAGAGCAACGCCTGCATCAAGCTTTGAGCAACACCGCCGTCTGCCGTTTCTCCGGTGAGCTTTCCAGGTGAACTCCGTCCGCCCCAGCACCTCTCGATCATGCTCACGTGAACCCCATGGTCGCCCGCATCTTACCGTGCCTTTGTTTTGCCTTAGGGTGATATGTAGCGACGACTCCGACAAGCACAGAGCGCCGCCGTGTCTGCTTCTTCTCCGGCAACGTTTCCCGGTAAGCCTCGACCGCCCCGAGCCCTCTCGTTCACGCTCACAACTCCGCCAAGATCTCCTGCGTCTAACCCTGCCCTCGGTCTGTCCTCTCTTGATCTGTAGCACCGTCTTCGACCGTGGACAGAACCGTCCGTCGCCGTCCTCTACTCCGGCGAGGAATTGCGACGCCTTGGCGCCCCTCGTCGAACCGTCGACCTTGAGCTTCGCCAGACCCCTGAGCCCGTGAGCAACCTCCTTCTCCTCACTTTTCTGCATCGCTGCACCGTCAACGACCGATCACTCATGCCGCCGCCAGCGCCGCTGCTTAGTGGTCAAACGCCTAGCTACCGTTAGATGCAGATCCATCGGTTACGATAGATCACTTAACCGCGAAGAGGTACGCTACCTAAGCCGCACGATCTAACTTAGATCTAACGTTCCACAGAGCCGATCCACACCGAACCGGTACCGTCCAATAGAATTACGCCGCGTGGCCAGTATTAGATCTGAATTAGAATTTGAAAACAGAAACTTTTGCCACTTTCAAACCCTTGTATCTTTTGATCCACACGTCCAAATTTTACAAATTTGATGTCGTTGGAATCAGCAAGACAAGCTCTAACCAACCCTACCCTTAGTTTAGCAAATAGTAGCTGTTAACTTGTTTAACTTTGCAGATTCTTTTGTGTGCTTACTAACATTAGAAAAATCATTTAAAAATGATTTTTAGGTTAAAACCTTTGCAATTTAGTTTGTTGTGACCTTACTGACCCTAGGAACCAACCCATAGTTTGGAAAGTGATTTTGGAAAAGAATAGAATGGATTGATTAGTTTAGTCCATTTCTAGCTAACTAAAACTATTTGTTTTGTTTATGAAAATGCTTTCATAAAGAAAACTTTGGAGAAAATGTTTTGAACCAAACCTACTGACCCAAAACACTAAGTTTTGCAATAGCAACTCATTTGGTGAACCCTATAGACTAAAGCCCTAGTAGACATATTTCTACACCACCTAAAATGACCCTTTGTTTTGAAAGTGGTTTTGAGGTGAAACCTTTTGCTAACAACTTTGCCACTTTGGTAAATGACCAAATTGGATCTTTAAAAGTTTAGGAATCTAATAGAAACCCTTTTGCAAATAACTTTGCCATTTTGGTAAATGACCAATTTGCAACTTACAAAGTTAGAAGCCTAGTGAAGACCATCCCTACATTAGAACCAACCTTTGCATGCTTATGCATGACTTTACCACTTTACAAAAATGACCATTAGGTGTACCCAAATGTATATGAACCACTAGGAACCACTTTTGCAAACAAAGCAAAGCTTGGCATGCTTGCATGCATTTCTTTGACTTTGTTATTTTATGTGTGTTGTTTTGCTTGATTGGTAGATTGAGTTTGTGCCTTGCTTGATTGATTATAGTGACTTGAAGAGTGTGAGTGTTGCAAGGACAAGGAGTGAACCTATACCCTCTACCAAAAAGGCAAGTGATACTTCATATCATTATCCCATTATTTTCAATATGCATTAGTGTTTTTGCCAAGTAAAACTTGCATGGTTTTTATTTTGCTAAGTATAGACCTTGCTATAGGAAAAACTAGTAGAATGAATCCTTAGAAGGATTTCCCTAAGTTTAGAATCCTATTACTCTCAAGCTTAGCCTAGCTAATAGAAAACCTGGGTGGGATACATATATTCATGCTATGAAAAATTATTCTAAGACTTAAGGACTTATGTTTTGTTAAATAAAACAACTAAGTTAATGAATCTCCTGGGTGGAATGGGACTTGCTTGGTGGTTTTTGGTTGAGTGGTTCACAAGGCCCATGTCTATGGTTTACCTTAGTGTATCTCACTTGTGGATGGCCACCCAGGAAACAAAGAGATTTGAGATGTCAAATGTTGAGAAACTTCAAGTGCAACCACTTGGCAATATGGGCTCTGCCATGATCATATAGGTTGCAAGAACTTAGCCACATGGACAGTGGGTGGTAGTGTTTGATAGGTTGGAGCGCGTCCATGTTGGTCTAAGGGAAGGCTTCTGAAAGATTTTGTCTTGGGAAACCAAGTCTTGTGGGGAAAGTGCACCACCTCTGCAGAGTGTAAAACCTAAGTACTTAGCCATGTCCCTGGTAAAGGACAATTTGAGCATCAAGACATGGAAACTTCAAGAATCTCATCACTCCAATTTCTAAAATTAAAACTTGTGGGTTCAACAAGGGTTGTGTGAAATTCTTCAATCTTTGATGGAGAGATGGCTTGGTACAAGGATCTCAAAATCTTAGATTGGGAAATTGTTTTTGCCAAGCAAGTCTTCAGTCTTTGATTGATAGATGCCCTGAGTGGATCTTCATTCTTTGATTGATAGATGCCTTGGAATTTGTTTTTGCCAAACAAAACTTATTTTCAAAATGATAGGAAAAATCTATTTTGAGCAATGCAAAGCCTCAACTCCACTTAGCCAAAAGCATATAGATGATAGACTCCACTATACTACCAAAGTATCACTTGCCAATACAATTCAAATGTATTGACCCTTGTGGCTGTAACTTTTAATGTTGCAGGTTTGATTGATTTTAGTGAGGATTGATTGATTAGGATTACAAAGTCTACAACCAACATCTGCCTGTGGCACTTTGAAGATGAAGGACCCATGACTATAGTTATTCCGCTGCAATGTAATGTAAATAGCCAATGAGCTATGTTTGATGTAATAAAACTATTTTATTCCTGGTTATAAAGTTGTATTATGACCTTTGTTTCTTGATATTACATCTGAACTGTGGATGCTAGCTAATGATCCAGGGACTAGCATTGCAATCACAGGGATCTATTCCTTTACAAAGGAGGGATCTTACAGATGGTATCAGAGCATTGTGTTGCCTGTAGGATTTGTAACCCTAGGATTGGACAAAAACCCTTAGACAATAGGAGTTGTCTTATTCCAAAACTTATTTACAAAAACAATCTTGTAAACTCTTTCCTCAACCATTTTGGTTTCCACTCTACTTCTCTTCTGTTTCAACTTGATGGAAAAGCCTACCCTATGACCAAAGACTTCACCGTGTGCAAAGGACTTCTTCAACTTCATCAACTCTAATGACTTCAACTTCTTCAACATCTTCAGCATGTACACCAAGGACTTCAACTTGGATATCACTAAAGAATACAAGTCTTGAGTAACATTTCATTTGAAGACTAAGGAAACACAACTTAGAAGGAGCCATCATCACCTTTGAAGTTTTTGTGACCAAGAATTTTCTCAAGAAGAAAATACCTCATTCAAGAAGAATCAACCAAGAAGGATGGAAAGATCACAAGTGAACCATGTAGATGGACCACCATATTCTAGTTAAGTCAAACACACCAACTTATGTGGTGTAACAAAAATATTTTGTTGCCTAAGTATGTGCTAGACTTGTTGTTTGAGTGGAGTGTTTGTTAGTGATTGCTTGCACATTGCTTGTGTGAATTGTGATGTGTGTGATTAGGATTGATTCCCTTAGAAATATCTTGCCAATTCTAATCCCCTCCAACCCAAACAGATGACTTCTCCAAGAGACTCCAGCATCAAGGATGATGACATCAACAACAACCAAGCTGACAACATGAGAGATCTCCTAGCAACCCAACACCAATTGAGCCAACTGACAGCTCAGTTCATAGCCAACAATAGTGATAAAGACCCTACCTTGCAAAAGTTTTTGGAAGAACAATCCCAACTGATGCTTAAGGTAACTAATCAAATGATCAGCATGGAAGAAAACTATCCCAAAAGAGTGTATGACAACAAGGATGACAAGAACATTATGCTAGATGGAGCACCAGCTTGCAATATATGTGGAGACAAGGATCATACATCCAAGGAGCATGAAGATCAATGCCCCAATTGTGAAGAGGAACATCCAGTTGGCCAATGCCCCACATCTCAAGTTACTTGCTACCTATGTGAAGGAAACGACCATGTACCTACTCAATGCCCCATCTATGTTATTGTTGAACAAAGGAAACAAGAAGGATCCAAGTATGCCAAGAATGTTGATGACAAAGGAAAAGGACCACTTATACCTCCAAACAAGACAACCCAATTCAAAGGATCAAAGAAGCCCAAGAAACCAAAGCAAGACATGAGCCTTGTGCAATGTCGTAAATGTAAGGAAATGGGACACTACCCCAGTGGATGCCCAGAGAACCCGAAGAATAAAGAGATCGGCCAAGTAGTGTGCAACAACTGCAAAGAGCTAGGCCACTATGTAGCCACTTGTCCACAAGAGCAACATAGAGAACTCCAAGATATCCACTGTTTCAATTGCAAGGAACCAGGACACTATGTAAGCAACTGTCCAGAAAAGATGAAGAACAAGATAAACAAGTCTATGGAGAAACCATGAGTCAAGTGAGAAAATAAAGGACACGATGCAGAAGTTTTCCAAGATTCCAAGCAAGCCAAGATATAGTTTAGTTGGAAAATTTTTAAGGGTGGTAGTACCCTAGTTGTTTTGAACCTGCTTGTAACCCTAGCCTCCCCAAATCTCGGGACGAGATTTCTTTTAAGGGTGGTAGTCTGTCACATCCCAAGATTTTCCAAATCTTGTAATGTGAAAAATAAATAAACAAAATAAATTTTTGTTGAAAATCAGGGTGAAAAGAAATTTTTTGTTTCTAAAAGGAGACTTAAAATCCCATCTTGAACAAACTTTGGTGGAAGTTTGAATTCAACAAAAATTCAAATCAAGGGAAATGCATTCCTCAATGAATGTATCTGGAAATTTGAACATTTGGAAAGTAATCCAAAACCCTAGACCCTAATGGAAGGAAATCATTTTCCAAAGTATCTCCAAATCTATGGATTTGATCCATACCAAATTTGACTATCCAATATTCACAAAGGATCAAGAAAGACCTTAGAGATGGTTTCACTAAGTTTGGAACCATGGACAAAATCTTGTGAATATATTAAGACAAGGAAATTGAATTTCCAAAGCCAATAAAGCCCTTACCAAAAGCCCATACCCTTTAGTGAACAAAAATCCTAAAGGGATTAAAAAGATAAACCTTTGTTAAAGGAAAAATAAATTGTTTTGGAAACACTGTTTTAGATCTTTTAATAAAAGACTTTGATTTCAAATGAAAAGATAAGCCAAATTAATTTTGGCCAAACTTTTGAAATAAAATATTTTGTTTTGATAAAATGAGTAAAGGTTTATTTAAATAAAATAAAGGATTTAAATATCCAATTTTATTTAAGTAAAAGCTTTTCCCATTTTAAATGAACACCAAATATTTTATTACTACTTTGAAATCTTTTATTAAAAGGTTTTGCTTTGATTAAAATGAGTAAAGGATTATTTAAATAAAAATAATAAGGATTTAAATATCCAATTTTATTTAAGTAAAGGCTTTTCCATTTTAAATAAAACACCAAAACTTATTTATTTATTTAAATAAGTTTCCAAGAATTCTTTTATTTTTTCAAATAAAACCTTCTGGTTTGGTTTTGGAAATAATTGGAATTCAAATGGAAATTTTATTTAAATAAATCAAACACTATTAATAAATCAAAGATCCATTTTATTTAATTATTAAATGGATCCTAAATTAAATAAAAATAATATTACATTTTGAGATTTGGATTATGTTGCCAAACAGAACCAAATTCAAATGAAAAGTTTGCTGTTTGATTTGATTTGAGTGTTGTTTGAATTGTGTGAATATTGTTTGAAATTGAAAACAGAAAAAGAATTAGAAAAAGAAAAAGAGATTAGACAGAAAAAAAAATAAGAAAACAGACCAGCCCATTGAGAACCCACTAAGGCCCAGACCAGATACTCTCTCCCAAGAAATCTCTTCTCACTAAGAAATATACCCACACGAGAGACAACCGGACCCACTTCTCCTCTCTCCCACTCGATTGAGGCGACCCCACCTCCTCTTATTCCTCTCGAACTGTTTTACGCACTGAAGGAAACCCGCACTGAGACCGACTGGTGGACCTCCTCCTCTCTCCTTTTCCCACTGACCGTTGGACCCCACTGCTCCTGTTCTCCTTCCCCACCCGCGCGACCAGTTCTTCTCCTCGTTCTGCCGTTGATTCCTCCAGTTCAATTCACCTTAATGACGCGAGTAAAACCTGCAGTGATCACGCAGATGGAAACGCCTCCCTCTCCTCTATAAATCCCCTCTGACACCCCGAGCTGGCACGCCCCTAGACCGCCCCAATTTCTCCTCGAGCTCCTCTGTTCCGACCACCGTCTCCGGCCGATTCCAGCCAGCACACGCTGCCCCTTGACCTCTCGACCACGCACACATACTACACACTCCCTGGCGCTTCTGTCCGTGCCTCCCATTCGACCGCGGGCGCCCCAGAGCAACGCCTGCATCAAGCTTTGAGCAACACCGCCGTCTGCCGTTTCTCCGGTGAGCTTTCCAGGTGAACTCCGTCCGCCCCAGCACCTCTCGATCATGCTCACGTGAACCCCATGGTCGCCCGCATCTTACCGTGCCTTTGTTTTGCCTTAGGGTGATCTGTAGCGACGACTCTGACAAGCACAGAGCGCCGCCGTGTCTGCTTCTTCTCCGGCAACGTTTCCCGGTAAGCCTCGACCGCCCCGAGCCCTCTCGTTCACGCTCACAACTCCGCCAAGATCTCCTGCGTCTAACCCTGCCCTCGGTCTGTCCTCTCTTGATCTGTAGCACCGTCTTCGACCGTGGACAGAACCGTCCGTCGCCGTCCTCTACTCCGGCGAGGAATTGCGGGCCTTCGAGCGCCCTCGTCGAACTGCTCGATTACCTTGAGCTTCGCCAGTGACCCCGAGCCCGTGAGCAACCCTCCTTCTCCCTCACTTTTCGCATCGCCCGGCACCGTCAACGACCGATCACTCACCGCTTGCCGCTTGCCGCCCGGTATGGCGTCAAGTGTGGTCAAACGCCTAGCTACCGTTAGATGCAGATCCATCGGTTACGATAGATCACTTAACCGCGAAGAGGTACGCTACCTAAGCCGCACGATCTAACTTAGATCTAACGTTCCACAGAGCCGATCCACACCGAACCGGTACCGTCCAATAGAATTACGCGTGGCCAGTATTAGATCTGAATTAGAATTTGAAAACAGAAACTTTTGCCACTTTCAAACCCTTGTATCTTTTGATCCACACGTCCAAATTTTACAAATTTGATGTCGTTGGAATCAGCAAGACAAGCTCTTACCAACCCTACCCTTAGTTTAGCAAATAGTAGCTGTTAACATGTTTAACTTTGCAGATTCTTTTGTGTGCTTACTAACATTAGAAAAATCATTTAAAAATGATTTTTAGGTTAAAACCTTTGCAATTTAGTTTGTTGTGACCTTACTGACCCTAGGAACCAACCCATAGTTTGGAAAGTGATTTTGGAAAAGAATAGAATGGATTGATTAGTTTAGTCCATTTCTAGCTAACTAAAACTATTTGTTTTGTTTATGAAAATGCTTTCATAAAGAAAACTTTGGAGAAAATGTTTTGAACCAAACCTACTGACCCAAAACACCAAGTTTTGCAATAGCAACTCATTTGGTGAACCCTATAGACTAAAGCCCTAGTAGACATATTTCTACACCACCTAAAATGACCCTTTGTTTTGAAAGTGGTTTTGAGGTGAAACCTTTTGCTAACAACTTTGCCACTTTGGTAAATGACCAAATTGGATCTTACAAAGTTTAGGAATCTAATAGAAACCCTTTTGCAAATAACTTTGCCATTTTGGTAAATGACCAATTTGGAACTTACAAAGTTAGAAGCCTAGTGAAGACCATCCCTACATTAGAACCAACCTTTGCATGCTTATGCATGACTTTACCACTTTACAAAAATGACCATTAGGTGTACCCAAATGTATATGAACCACTAGGAACCACTTTTGCAAAAAAAGCAAAGCTTGGCATGCTTGCATGCATTTCTTTGACTTTGTTATTTTATGTGTGTTGTTTTGCTTGATTGGTAGATTGAGTTTGTGCCTTGCTTGATTGATTATAGTGACTTGAAGAGTGTGAGTGTTGCAAGGACAAGGAGTGAACCTATACCCTCTACCAAAAAGGCAAGTGATACTTCATATCATTATCCCATTATTTTCAATATGCATTAGTGTTTTTGCCAAGTAAAACTTGCATGGTTTTTATTTTGCTAAGTATAGACCTTGCTATAGGAAAAACTAGTAGAATGAATCCTTAGAAGGATTTCCCTAAGTTTAGAATCCTATTACTCTCAAGCTTAGCCTAGCTAATAGAAAACCTGGGTGGGATACATATATTCATGCTATGAAAAATTATTCTAAGACTTAAGGACTTATGTTTTGTTAAATAAAACAACTAAGTTAATGAATCTCCTGGGTGGAATGGGACTTGCTTGGTGGTTTTTGGTTGAGTGGTTCACAAGGCCCATGTCTATGGTTTACCTTAGTGTATCTCACTTGTGGATGGCCACCCAGGAAACAAAGAGATTTGAGATGTCAAATGTTGAGAAACTTCAAGTGCAACCACTTGGCAATATGGGCTCTACCATGATCATATAGGTTGCAAGAACTTAGCCACATGGACAGTGGTTGGTAGTGTTTGATAGGTTGGAGCGCGTCCATGTTGGTCTAAGGGAAGGCTTCTGAAAGATTTTGTCTTGGGAAACCAAGTCTTGTGGGGAAAGTGCACCACCTCTGCAGAGTGTAAAACCTAAGTACTTAGCCATGTCCCTGGTAAAGGACAATTTGAGCATCAAGACATGGAAACTTCAAGAATCTCATCACTCCAATTTATAAAATTAAAACTTGTGGGTTCAACAAGGGTTGTGTGAAATTCTTCAATCTTTGATGGAGAGATGGCTTGGTACAAGGATCTCAAAATCTTAGATTGGGAAATTGTTTTTGCCAAGCAAGTCTTCAGTCTTTGATTGATAGATGCCCTGAGTGGATCTTCATTCTTTGATTGATAGATGCCTTGGAATTTGTTTTTGCCAAACAAAACTTATTTTCAAAATGATAGGAAAAATCTATTTTGAGCAATGCAAAGCCTCAACTCCACTTAGCCAAAAGCATATAGATGATAGACTCCACTATACTACCAAAGTATCACTTGCCAATACAATTCAAATGTATTGACCCTTGTGGCTGTAACTTTTAATGTTGCAGGTTTGATTGATTTTAGTGAGGATTGATTGATTAGGATTACAAAGTCTACAACCAACATCTGCCTGTGGCACTTTGAAGATGAAGGACCCATGACTATAGTTATTCCGCTGCAATGTAATGTAAATAGCCAATGAGCTATGTTTGATGTAATAAAACTATTTTATTCCTGGTTATAAAGTTGTATTATGACCTTTGTTTCTTGATATTACATCTGAACTGTGGATGCTAGCTAATGATCCAGGGACTAGCATTGCAATCACAGGGATCTATTCCTTTACAAAGGAGGGATCTTACAAGCTATCAGACCAAAGCGAAGAAAAGACCACATGAGATGCCACCACCGTCTTCTCACAGCCCAGTCCTTGTTTTTCAAGTTCTCCTTCTCTTCTCCCGCCCCCTTTCCAGTTCCGGAGCTTCATGAGCATGACCTCCAAGGATTGCAGGTAGTCCCAGAAAAGGAACAGGAGCCACATCCATAGCTGCCGCATCAGCCAACACATTCTGCTGCAAAGTATCCACTCCAGCTTGCAGCACCGCCCGATTATTCTCCCCATGGAGCCCTGATAAATCTCTAGTAGGTTGCTGAGCCAAATGCCCTTCAGCCATGTTTCTAGCACCACCTTGATCAGCCACCCTTGAACTCCTTCTTATACCTTGCTCTTCCACACCAGCCACCTGTTCAGATTGAGACCCCACACTTTCCTGAGTAGAGCTGTCAGGTTGATACAGGTCAACAACCACCACTTCTTGGTCTTGATTGACAACCTCCATGTCTTGAACACCCCCCATCCCAGACCCCCATCAAACCTTTTTTTTCCACTATCAGAGGAAGAACCAAAAGAAGTATCAGTAGATACACTATCATCTTTTGCCTGAGCACCCTCATCTTGTTCATCCCCCTCTTCCAGCAAATGGCCATACTACTTCATAAGCTCATAGTTTTTGTCACTGCTTTTATCTTTCAACAGACCCCTGATAAAATCATCAAACCTCTGAGGGCCAGCAACAATCTCAGTACTGGAATTTTTAACCACAGCAGATGACAAGTTCTGTAAAACCTCCATGTGAACATCACCCAAACCATCACCATCAGACATAGTTTCCTGAGCATCAACTTGCATTCCCACATCAGCTGTTCTGGTTTGAGTACCTGTCTCACCACCACCATTACCACCTGATACGTTTTGTCTGATAATAATTCCCCTTGAACGACCATCACCTCCAGAGCTAGCCCAGATGTTAGCCATTTTAGTCCCAAAGGAAATCCCCCCAGAATCCTCCTGCTCCACCATAACATGTTTACCTTTGTCTAACCCAGCTTCACTAGTACCATTACCACCATGTTGACGACCCCTAGCACCCCCACCACTACCTGCACCAGGAACAGTTCTTTGTCCACTATCAGCATCAGGCCTCCTATGCTCAGCTTCACCCTCATTCTCCTTATCCAGCCTATCATCACCTTCCTGTCCATCAATTCCCATAGCAGAAGGTAAGGTGGACACAGCATCAGGAGCAAAAATCTCCCTAGTATATTTGAATTCATAAATTCCACCCTGCATCTCCCCCTTCTGGTGTTAGGAACCAGAGAAACATCCAGACAAGCAATCTTCACCCTTACATAGGCCAAGTTCCTCAAACTGTTCCTGTCCAGGGCCACAGGCTTGCCCACCAAAGAAGCAACATAGAAGACAGTTGATTTTTCCCTGTATTTCATAGGGATACCAACAATCCTAAACCATGCCTCATCCAACCAGTCAACAGGTTGCAGGTCCCCATTCCACTTAGATAACTGGATAACAGCATCAGGGATTGTTTTCATGAATACTTTCCCAAAGTGAAAAACATCAATGGATCTGGCAGAAGGAAATCTCATCAAAAATTCCACATCATTAATAGACCTGGCATTAAACCTCCATCCAGATCCCAAAGCATCAGCCCACATTTGGAATTCCTTCTCCAAATCTTTACCAGAAACATCACCTCTAACCACACTTATATGAGCATAATGCAGCTGCTCCATAGACTGAACATTTGATTCCACCATAGGAATAGAATGAAAACCCTGCTCAAAATCAGTACTGCCAAAGAAGAGAGGAACATACTCCCAAGGTTTCCTCTCTTGACAGACCAAAATGCTATGATCCTTCCCACAGTTATCACACACAACTTCTTCCTGAATCACATCTAGCAACTGCACATCCCCAGGACCTCCACCCATATTACCATCTCTCGGCATACTCACTACTGGTGGTGGTACAGAGGACCCCACCAGAGTAGTAGCAACAACATCAGACTGAGTAACTGACAAAATCGGAGAAAAATCACAGGGCGAGCCCCCCAGCAGGCACATTAACAGAGGTAGACGCCGAAGTGTTTAAACCAGAAACAGATCGGGTCGCAGGAGCAGAAGTGTTCATCACAACCCTAGGGATATTAACTTGTTCAATTGTACAAGCAAAAACCGGCTCCCCCCTCCTAGGGTTCGAATCAGAGTTACCTGATCTGCCTGGGAATGACGAAGCAGTTGCATCTGACCCAGATCCTTGCTGCATCTCCGGACGGTGACTCCAGCGGCCCCGATTGCGAGCCTGCTCCGCTTCACGACGGCGAGCCTCCGACAGCGCCCTTTCCCGCGCCATAGCCTCCCTGCGTTGATCCTCCAGCCTAGCTTCAGTCTCCGCCTGCCTCAACTCGTCCCTGTGCCTCGCATCCCGACGCCGTGCTTCATCGTGACGTCGCTCCTGCTCGCGGATCCAGCCACTTTCCCTATGATCTTCTTCCAGACCCCTACGATCAACAGGGAAACGACCCTGTCCATACCCAGTTCCGAATCTGCTCTCATAGGGACCAGATCGGACTAGAGGATGAGAAGGGGAACCACGCCCACCGCGAAACCGCCGATCCATATCAGATTCCGCAGCCACAACCTAAGCAAACGATCTGCAATCCCTCGAAGCAACTCCGCTCCACTTCACCGGAGAAACAGCACGCGGCGATGATGGGTGGAGAACTGGAGGCTCCCGGACGAACACCACACCACACACACCGCGAGATCTGGAAATGGCGAGAGGGGAAACGGGTCCCGATCTAGGGCTAGGGAAAACGCGAAGTGGGGACGAAACTGACTGGGGATCATGCTCCGACGTACTAGTACCCCGTACCTCACCTGGCAGGTGGCCCTCCTCCAGCGAAGCCCCACCGTCAGCGCCCGCAGCTCTCCTGCAACCACCGAGCCATATCACCCGGCACGTACGGGCATAGGGTGACGCACCGACGACACCGCGAGGAACCGCCCCCTGCACCACCACCGTTGGACCCACGAGGACGTGCCAACCTTCGTGTACCAGACGCGCCCCGTACGAAATTTCCGCCAACGAACACCAACTCGCCAAGAACTGCCCCGAAACATCACGTAACGACACCTGTCCCAAATCCTCCCTCGAGATCAGGCCTCGTCGGCAAGGACTGATCGAAGCCCCAGCCACCTCTCTGATTATGGCCCTCCAGCTCCCGAGCAAACCACGTTGATCACCGGAAAAAACCATCATCGTGAAAGTAGGAAGGAGAGGAGAGGAGGAGAGAGAAGCCATCCCGCCCTCGCTTGAATGGTAGATTGAAATGTTGTTTGCTTGATTGTATTGTAGTGATTTGAAGTGAGTGAATATTGCAAGATCAAGAAGTGAACCTATATTCTCTACCAAAAAGTCAAGTGATGCTTCATACTTTTGTCCCACTATTTTCACTATGCATTAATGATAATTCTAAGTAGGACTTGCATGGAATTTTTGCTAAGTATAAACTATGCCATGGGAAATCCTAGTAGATGAAACCTTAGTAGAATTTCCTAAGTTAAGATTCCTACTACTATCATGCTTAGCTTAGCTAATAGAAAACAAGGGTGGAATATATATTCATGCTATGGAAAAAATTCTAAGTCTGAGGACTTGTGTTTTGGTTTAATAAAACAACTAAGTGAATGAATCACCTAGGTGGAATGGAAGGAATGGTTTATGTTGAGTTGTTCACAAGGCCCATTTTTATGGTTTACCTTTGTGTATCTCACTTGTGGATGGCCACCCAGGAACAAAGAGATTTGAGATGTCAAATGTTGAGAAGCTTCAAGTGCAGCCACTTGGCATTATGGGCTCTGCCTGGATCATATAGGTTGCAATAACTTAGCCAAATGGACAGTTGGTGGTAGGGGAATGATAGGTTGGAGCGCGTCCATTTTGGTCTAAGGGAAGGCTTCTGAAAGATCTTGTCTTGGTGAAACCAAGTCTTGTGGGGAAAGTGCACCACCTCTGCAGAGTGTAAAATCTAAGTACTTAGCCATGTCCCTGGCAAAGGACAATTTGAGCATCAAGACATGGAAGCTATCAAGAATCTCCTCATCCCAATTTTCTAAGTTAAAATCTTGTGGGTGAATAAGGGTTAAAGGATCACCAATTTCTATGGTAGATGCCTTGGGAAAGATTTTTGTCAAGCAAAAACTTAGTGTTTTCAAATGTTAAGGAAAATCTATTTTGAGCAATGCAAGCCTAAGCTCCACTTAGCCAAATGCATATAGATGATAGACTCTACTATACTACCATAGTATCACTTGCCAATACAATTCAAATGTATTGACCCTTGTGGTTGTAACTTGTTATGTTGCAGGTTTGATTGATATTAGTGAAGTTTATTGATTAGGATTACAAGTCTACAACCAACATGTCTGCCTGTGGCACTTTGAAGATGAAGGACCCCATGCTACTGTTATATTCTTCTGCATTGTAATGAGATAGCCAAATGAGCTATGTAAGATGTAATAAATTATTTTATTCCTGGTTATAAAGTTGTATTATGACCTTTGTTTCTTGATATTACATCTTAACTATGGATGCTTGCTATTGATCCAGGGACTAACATTGCAATCACAAGGATCCTTTTCCTTTATAAAGGAGGGATCTTACACGTGGTATCTCCACGCATTCTTAGTGTGCAGCCCATTGTTAACTCTCTGCGCTGCAATTTGTTCCAAACAAAATCTCTCGTTGGGCCTAACAAAGCTTGCAAAGTAATTATTGATGGAGGTAGCTGTACGAATCTTGCAAGCAAGGAGTTATGTGCCAAGCTGAATTTATCTTATTTGCCTCATCCTAAGCCATACTACATTTAGTGGTTAAGTGACAGTGGTGAGATGAAGGTAAACCTTATGGTGAGAGTGAATTTTGAAATAGGGCCATACAAAGATTCTATTGATTTTGATGTGGTTCCTATGACTGTTTGCCATTTGTTATTGGGTCAGCCTTGGTTATATGATCGCCATGTGAAACACAATGGCCATGCCAATACTTATCACTTGGAGTTTATAGGCAAGAAGATTAACCTGCAACCAATGACACCACAACAGATTGTCAATGAGTCTAGACAGAAAATAGAGGTGACTTTGAAAGATGCTTCTGTTGGAGGCCGTGAGAGTGTTGCAGCTGTACATGATGTTATAGAGCCTACAAAGAGTGATATAAAGAAAAGAGAGAGTGCCTAACCTAGTAATGCTAGCCACCAAGGAAGATATGAGAGAGTTTCAAGAGGATCCTAGTGCCATGCCGCTTGTGCTCATGTATAAGGGCGAGGTTTTAGTTTCTAACGAGTTGACCCCTATTTCTCTTGGCGTCTCTACTGTTTTGCAAGACTTTGGTGATGTGTTTCCAGAGGAGGTGCCCGCTGGACTTCCTCCCATGCGCGTCATAGAGCATCAGATTGATCTTATTCTAGGAGCCACATTACCTAACCGTGCACCCTACCGGACCAACCCCAACGAAACTAAGGAGATACAGAAACAAGTACAAGCACTACTCGACAAAGGGTACATTCGTGTTTCTCTTAGCCCTTGTGTTGTTCCTGTTATTTTAGTTCCTAAGAAAGATGGTACATGGCGCATGTGTGTAGATTGTCGAGCTATTAATAACATCACTATTCGATATCGTCATCCTATTCCACGCTTAGAAGATATGCTTGACAAATAGAGTGGTGCTGCTATTTTCTCTAAGATTGATTTGCATAGTGGTTATCATCAAATTAGGATGAAAGAAGGGGATGAGTGGAAAACTGCTTTCAAAACTAAATTAGGTTTATATGAATGGCTAGTCATGCCTTTTGGGCTTACTAATGCACCTAGTACATTCATGAGATTAATGAATCATGTTTTGAGAGAATTCATTGGTTGTTTTGTGGTTGTTTATTTTGATGATATTCTTATCTATAGCCACAACGAAACTGAACATTGTAATCATATCCGAAAAGTTTTGCAAGTGTTGCGTGATAATCAATTGTATGCTAATCTTGAGAAATGCACATTTGCAAAAGATAAGGTCATATTTTTGGGTTATGTTGTATCTAAGCATGAGGTAGAAGTAGATCAATCTAAAATTGAGTCAATTCAGAATTGGCCTATTCCCATGAATGTTAGTCAAGTGCGTAGTTTTCATGGATTATCTGGATTCTATAGACGATTTGTGAAGGATTTTAGCACTATTGCTGCACCATTGAATGATTTGACTAAGAAAGGTGTGCCATTTGTGTGGGGCGCAGCCCAAGATATTGCATTTGATACATTGAAACGTTTTCTTACTTCTGCACCATTACTTGCATTGCCTGATTTTTCAAAGCAATTTGAAGTTGAATGTGATGCTAGTGGTATAGGTATTGGTGGCGTTTTGATGCAAGAGGGTCGCCCTATAGCATATTTTTCTGAGAAACTTACTGGTGCTAGATTGAACTATCCTATATATGATAAAGAATTGTATGCACTTGTTCGTGTACTAGAAGTTTGGCAACATTATTTGTGGCCAAAAGAGTTTATCATACATTCTGATCATGAAGCTTTAAAGTATCTAAAAGCTCAATCAAACTTGCATAGGAGATTAGCTAAATGGGTTGAGTTTATTGAATCTTTTCCGTACATCATTGAATATAAGAAAGGAAAAGAGAATGCCGTTGCTGATGCTTTGTCTAGGAAAAACATGCTATTAACGAATCTTGATGTTAAAATTCCTGGATTAGAGAGTATTTGTGCACTTTATGCAACTGACAATGATTTTTCTGAATCATATCGTTTGTGTGCTCTTAGAAACGCATGGGATAAGTATCATATACATGATGGGTATTTTTTTCGAGCTAACAAACTATGTATTCCAAAATCGTCGTTGCGTTTGTTCTTAGTGCAGGAATCACATGCTGGTGGTTTGATGGGTCACTTTGGGCGTGAGAAGACATTACTCATGCTTGCTGATCATTTTATTGGCCCAAGATGAGGCGTGATGTGTACAGATTTGTGCGTCAATGCATTACATGTCACAGGTCAAAATCCAAATTGAAGCCTCATGGTTTGTATACACCTCTCTATGCGCCAACTGCACCATGGGAAGACATTAGTATGGATTTTGTGCTAGGTCTACCTAAAACCCAGAGAGGGCATGATTCTATATTTGTGGTAGTAGATAGATTCTCTAAGATGGCTCATTTTATTGCCTGCCACAAAAGCGACGACGCGTCGCATGTTGCTAACCTGTTTTTCAGGGACATTGTGAGATTACATGGAGTACCAAGAAAAATTGTTTCTGATCGAGATGTAAAGTTTATGAGCTACTTTTGGAAGACTTTATGAGGGAAGCTAGGAACGAAGCTACTATTTAGTACTACTTGTCATCCCTAGACAGATGGTCAGACAGAGGTGGTGAATAGAACATTATCACAACTCTTAAGGACTATGATAAAGAAGAATCTGAGGGAGTGGGAAGAGTGTTTGCCACATGTCGAGTTTGCTTACAATAGGGCAGTGCATTCAACCACTCAACTTTGTCCTTTTGAGGTGGTGTATGGTTTCAAGCCATTGACACCACTGGATTTATTGCCTCTACCATTACATGAGAGAGTTGATATGGAGGCATCAACACGTGCTGACTATGTGAATAAGATTCATGAGAAGACTCGAGAGGCTATTGAGAAGAGAGGCAAGAACATTGCTGCTGCAAGAAATCAAGCAAGGAAGGAAGTGTTGTTTAAACCTAGTGATATGTTTTGGGTACATCTGTGCAAGGATAGGTTCCCATTGCTGCGCCAATCCAAGTTGAAGCCGCGTGGTGCTGGTCCTTACAAGGTGTTAGCCAAGATTAATGATAATGCCTACTCGATTGATATACCTATTGCTGAATTCGGTGGAGGTAGCAATAGTTTCAATGTTGTTGATTTATCACCATATGATGGAGAAGACCTAGGAGCGTCGAGGTCGACGCCTTTTGAAGGGGGGAGATTATGAGGACATCCATATACTTACACCTACCCCAGTTACTACTGATGATGTTCCAGCTGCTACTAACAAGGATAAGTCCAATGAGATTAGGGTTGGACCAATTACAAGAGCTCGTGCTAAGCTACTAGAACAACAGGTGAATTTGTTTCTTAATGAGCCTGATGTTTTACTTAATGAGAATTTTATACTGCCTAAGTCTATGTGTTATTGTATGATCAGGTACGTTGGGAAGGAAGGTATAGCACGTAGCGAGGAGGCGAAGCACATGGAGAAAGGTGTGTTGATCAATAGGGCAAGCACGAGGGAGGAGAGGGAGGAAGCGCAAGGAGCTACAAAGGAAGGGATCAATACCTGGCAGAGTCTCTTCCGCGGCAGAGAAACGATGCCAAATCCTGCCACGGCAGAAGAGTCCGTCCGCGGCACGCTTTAGGCCCAATATGTTGCCACGGCAGGAACAGGCATGTGCGCCTAGAAAGCTGTCCCACTTGGGTCTGCATGTATCTTAGTTGTAGTCGTTTGCGTCTTGGACTCTTAGCCTAGCCGCCCCCTCTCTCTTAAATAGATGGGGGTACCGTTTCTTTAGAGGGAGACCACATTAAAACTATTTTGGAGTTGTTTCTTATCAAGAACCTCTGGAATTACCCTGTGATCGAATTATCTACTGCAATTGAGTGTGATCTATTGTTCCATTGGGAATTAGTATATTGCAAACTACTGTTCGTGGTCGACGGCTGCGTGCGCAAGAGTGTGGTGTTGTGAATATCCCAAAGGGTTCGATAGCTATTGCATTGGCATCAGGGTTTGAGCGGGAGAGTTCATAGCTACAGGCTAGTTATCTATCATCCACCATCATCATCGACAAGTGCTTGCTGAGAAGATCGGGCCACCCCATACCAATACTAGTCTTAATAGTATGATAGTTTTTGAGTTGCTTATTTATGATTCTTCTTTGTAATAAGTTTCTTTCTCTCTCTTTAACCTAGAGTGTTCTCTGGATCTTGTGAAAAGAGTTGAGTTGTAATCTATAGTCATGTCTTGTACCTGCTATGTTTCTGTTGTACCACTCTGAGGGATGTAATACTAGTGAATGGTGTTTCATTGGTGTTATGTCAACGACTATAGTGTACTACATCATGCAGTGGTATCTTTGGGTCACCTTGATTGGTATCAGAGCATATGCTTTGACCTTAGGATTAAAACCCTTTTAGGAAGATCTGTAGGTTGGATAGTGACTATAGGAGCCATCTTATCTAAACCAAACATTCTTATGACTTGTGATGAGTGTCCACTTGAGGATAACCTTGTCACACCTAAGTCAGATGCTTAAGTCATTCTTTCTTAGGAGTAATTATTTTATCTTTTCTCAAGTATAGTTCTCTTTAGTGTCTTCCGAGGGAGACATAAACCACCAAGACACTGTAGGAAAGTGCAAGACATCAATTGAAGTAGTTCTAATAGTATAGCTTAACCCTAGAATTTTAGTAAGAGCAGTAAAATCTTATTGTTAGTCGATAACCAAAGACAACATGATGAATATCATTAGGATTGATTTTGATGTAATGAGTAGTAATCATGTGGTATTCATTTGATAATTCTACGTGATGAAGTGAAATTATGTTATGGCTTAATAATAGTATAGTGAGAAGTAAAGTTATCATGGTTAGATTAGCTCTTGAAACATGTAAATAGGGAAAACTGTCACATCCCAAGATTTTCCAAATCTTGTAATGTGAAAAATAAATAAACAAAATAAATTATTGTTGAAAATCAGGGTGAAAAGAAACTTTGTTTTTTAAAAGGAAACTTAAAATCCCATCTTGAACAAACTTTGGATAGAGTTTGAATCTAACAAAATCCAAATCAAGAGAAATGCATTTCTCAATGAATGTATCTTGAAATTTGAACACTTGGAAAATAAATCCAAATCCTAAAACCCTAATGGAAGAAAATCATTTCCAAGTTATTCCCAAGCCTATGAATTTGAACCATATAAAAATTTGTCAACAAACATTTACAAATGATCAAGAATGACAAAAAGAAATATTATAAAACCATATAAATTGATTTCACTTAATTTGGAACCATAAATAAAATCTTATGAATATAATAAGATAAGGAAATTGATTTTCCAAAGCTAATCAAACCAATTGATGAGCAAATGATCCTAAAGGGATTTAAAAGGTAAACAAGAATTAAATAAGATTTTACAAATTGGAATCACCAAGTTTGGATCTATAAATAAAAGATATGGATTTTATAAGATGAAGAAAGAATTATTAAATAAAGAATATTTTTAAAGACCAAATTAAATCTTGGCCTAATCCATTAAGGAAATGGAATGAATAGAATCCAAATCCAAATAAAACAAAAGGATAAAGAAATTCCAAAATAAAATAAAATGGCATTAACCATTCTACCCCTATTTTAATAAAGACAAATCTCTAATAGGAATAATTATATAATTCATGAGAAAATAGTATTTTGGAATTTACCCAAGTGAAGAAAAATTTGTTTAAATCAACTTAATTAAGATTAAGGAAATCTTCCAAATAAACCTTAGGGAATAAAAACTATATTTAATTCCATTGGAATTAAAATGAAAACCCAACTCAAATGATTTGTGAATCATATTAAATACTTTCCAAATAATTCAAGATGAATTATTTGACACCCAAATAATCAAATAAAAACCTACTGAAAAGATTTGGAAGGTTTTGGAAAATTTAAATGGTGTTTGAAATTGTTATTAAATCCTATTTGATTTAAAACAAGGGCTTATTTGAATAAATAAAAGACCCCAAAAATAATAAAGTTTTATTCAAAAATTGACTTCAGATTGTGTTAGCGGTCAGTGCTTGAATATACAAAAAGGTTGAGAGAAGTTTGAATTCAAATAGGGGTTTGAAAAGTTTAAACAAAACCAAAACAGAATAAAAGAAATGGAAAAAGAAAAAGAAACAGAAACAAAAAAATATAAAAGGACCTCAACCCAGCCAGCGAGCCCACTAGGCCCAGTCCAGCCCAGTTCCTCTCCTCCCCCGTAGTAAAACGATTTGAACCAGTGAACTCAGCCACAGAGTCTATGACGCGCGGACCCCACCTCCCCTGTCTCTCCTCGTTGACGAAAGGACCCCACCGCCACCTCACCTTCTTCCTCCCCGCGATGAACTCGCCTGGCCGTTTTCTGCCGTTGAATCCTCGCGATCAATTCGCCATAATGCTGCGTTTAATCCTCGCCGCGACACCGCACTTCTAATCTTCTCCCTCTTTCCCCCCAGACGCCACCCCACCGGAGCCCTCAGGATGCCCGTATTGCTCGCGACGACTCCCCTGTCTCCGACAAGCTCCGGCGAAGATTCCAGCCAGCCTCCTCCACCCCTCGCCTCCTCGAGCACACGGACGTGACCCCCAGGCCCTGGCGCATCTCTCTGCATCCTAATCACGCTCGCGCGTGCCCCACATCGTCGGCAGCGACCACGACTGACTACACCACCGTATGTTTCCTCTTCGGCGAAGCCTCGGGTAAGAACCAGACCGCCCCTCTCTTTCTCCTTCACGCATGCATCATCGCCACGTCCTTGTGCATCTAACTGTGTCTTCCGTTTGCTCCCTCAACGACGACAGCGCGTGCCCGTCTCCAGACACCTCTCCGGCGAGCAATCCCTGCGACTCCAGCACGCCCCTCGACAAACAGAAGACAACTTGAGCTCCCCCACGCCACGGCAAACCCGGTGAGCGCATCCTCCTCTGCTCGCCGGCTGTAGCCAGTTCACAGCAAGCGCCTTGTAGCCGTAGGATCTTGATCGCGTGGTCACGATAGATTAACTGAGCAAAGAGGTACACTTGACCCTGTGCTGCATGATCCACTTTAGATCTAACGGCTGTTGTCTGTCGATCCAACCGAACCAGTACAGGCGAATTAGAACTTGACACGTGGCCCTGTTAGTTGATTTAAAACAGAAACTTATCTATTTGATGTTCCAATTTGAAAAATCCATAACTTTCAAACCACACGTCCAAATTTTACAAATTTTATATCAATGGATTCAGCAAGACAAACCCTAGCCAACCATGCACTTTGTTTAGTAAATTTCTTCTGATAAAATGTTTGTTTTTACAGAAACTTGTGTATGCATGTTTAGGATATAAAATTTTTTCTAAAATGATTTTGGGGATAAAAATTTAGCAAATGGTTTGTTTTGAACCTACTGACCATAGGAAACCATTTGGTAGCAAATGATTTTGGGGATAAAAATGTATTTGGTGAAACAAAAGGATAAACTTTGGATTTAAACCATTTCTAGTCAAACAAAAGTAATGTTTATTTATTAAAAATGCCTTTGGTAGAAAATCTTTGGGAAATGTTTTGGAATAAACTCTCTGACCCCAAACACCAAGTTTTATGATTTGAAAATGTATTTGGTGAACCCTATAAAGATTATTACTTTGCTAAAGACATTTTTCAACCACATAAAATAATGATTTGGTTTAAAAATGGTTTATAGATAGAATCTTTTGCAAATAGTTTTGCCACTTTATAAAATGACCAATAAGTGCTTTAGAATGTTTATAACCAATTATAAAACACTTTTGTAAATAAAACAAAGTTGGCATGCTTGCATGCATTGTTTTGTTTCTATCATTTTATGTGATGAATTGCTTGAATGGTAGATTGAAAGATTGTTTACTTGCTTGAATTGTAGTGATTTTGAAGTGAGTGAACATTGTAAAGATCAAGGAGTGAACTTATACTCTCTACCAAAAAGGCAAGTGATGCTTCATACTTTTGTCCCATTATTTTCACTATGCATTAGTGATATTTCTAAGTAGGACTTGCATGGAATTTTGCTAAGAGTAAACTATGCCATGGGAAATCCTAGTAGATGAAACCTTAGTAGAATTTCCTAAGTTAAGATTCCTACTACTATCATGCTTAGCTTAGCTAGTAGAAAACAAGGGTGGAATATATATTCATACTATGGAATAATTTCTAAGTATGAGGACTTGTGTTTTGTTTAATAAAACAACTAAGTGAATGAATCACCTGGGTGGAATGGAAGGAATGGTTTGTGTTGAGTGGTTATGCAAGTCCAGTATGCTGGGGAAAACTTGGGCATCACCAAGTCCAGTAAACTGGGGAATACTTGGTATCTCACTTGTGGATGGCCACCCAGGAACAAAGAGATTTGAGATGTCAAATGTTGAGAAGCTTCAAGTGCAACCACTTGGCATTATGGGCTCTGCCTGGATCATATAGGTTGCAATAACTTAGCCAAATAGACAGTTGGTGGTAGGGGATGATAGGTTGGAACGCGTCCATTCTGGTCTAAGGGAAGGCTTCTGAAAGATCTTGTCTTGGGAAACCAAGTCTTGTGGGGAAAGTGCACAACCTCTGCAGAGTGTAAAATCTAAGTACTTAGCCATGTCCCTGGCAAAGGACAATTTGAGCATCAAGACATGGAAGCTATCAAGAATCTCCTCATCCCAATTTCTAAGTTAAAAACTTGTGGTTGAACAAGGGTTGAAGGATCACCAATTTCTATTGGGAGATGCCTTGGGAAAGATTTTGTCAAACAAAAACTTAGTGTTTTCAAATGATAAGGAAAATCTATTTTGAGCAATGCAAGCCTAAGCTCCACTTAGCCAAATGCATATAGATGATAGACTCCACTATACTACCATAGTATCACTTGCCAATACAATTCAACTGTATTGACCCTTGTGGCTGTAACTTGTTATGTTGCAGGTTTGTTTGATGTTAATAAAGTTTGTTGATTAGGATTACAAGTCTACAACCAACATGTCTGCCTGTGGCACTTTGAAGATGAAGGACCCCATGCTATTGTTATATTCTGCTGCATTGTAATGAGATAGCCAAATGAGCTGTGTAAGATGTAATAAATTATTTTATTCCTGGTTATAAAGTTGTATTATGACCTTTGTTTACATCTTAACTGTGGATGCTAGCTATTGATCCAGGGACTAGAATTTTAAACACATGGATCTATACCTTATTAAAGGTTGGGAACCTTACAAAAACATAACAAGATCATGGTGAGATTACCTCTGAAACCATGATAAGAGTATAAATATGACAAGTAATTAGTAAATTGTCTTGAGGTATAAGTAAGAAAATAACATGGTAGAACTATGATAGAACTCATAAGTGCTAGAAAATTCTAATAATCTTTGGTTTAAGATAGCAAATAGAATCTGATTAGTCATTTGGAGTGATCATGTTACTAAATAATTATAGGTTGGTTATATCAATCATTTCAAAAGTGAGACAAAAGGGTTAGTGAAAACCAAATTGAGACCACTTTGTTTAAAATTATCATGTTGCATCTGAGCAATTTGGGTAAATATTGAGACAAAGTATAGTTTGACCCTATGTGCTAAGTATCATGATGTAAACCTATATGAGGAGGTGTCATATACTACACAACTAATCCTGAATTCTAGAGATGCTATACTCAACTACTATATTCTGGGCTTAGAATATTGTGTGTTATATGTACCACATTTGGATTTATTGGTTTTTCTTGGATCTTCTTGTTTGACTAGATCTGTACATGAAGTTTGACTTGATGTGCAAATGCATGTTGCAACATCCAGTTACTACTTGATGTTATAGACCTAGAAAGGATTGGGAATTCGTGTAAGGGAGTGGCGATTTCCAAAGACCAAGATGAAGACTTACATGAAGAGTGAAGCAAAGTATAAGGAGTATCTACACAATTTGAAGGTTAAACCAAGTTTTGATCATTGCTAAATAGCAATAAGAAGGAAGATTATTGTAGAAAATACATGGAGCAACAAGAAGTAATAAACTTAAAGTTCACCCAGAATAGGTGATGTTGCTAGGAAGTTAATAAAGTAATTGTACCAAGTTCATGGAAGCATCATGAATAAATGCAAATACGAAGTTTCATAGAAAAATGGTATTCAAGCCTTGACAGTTCAGAGAGAATGCCATAAGGATGTTGGAAGCCGTAGGGTAATACCTACAACCTAGGATGATTCGCAGCTGGTATTTGATCCATAGTAGGTAATTTGATCCACTGTTGGTATCTTGTTCGCAGCAGGTGTGGGTTGACATAGTTAACCAGATCATCTTAATGGTTGCATAAAGAGCATAAAACTTGGCCTAAGCTAAGTAAGACCTAAAGGAGTATAAAATATTAAGCGACATTTTTCTAAAACGCTTCACGAAGTCAGATCTATCAAAGCGAAAATGTCCAAATAGTAAGTAAGACCAATAATGCTGAAAGATTCACTTCGGAGATCCACAATTGTGTGGATACACCGTACAATCTTTCATGATACCCTAACTAGTTAGAGAATAAGCTAGACAAAGCCCTACATTCTAGTTATAAAGCCAATGGTTACTTTAGAAGGCAGTTTAGAGACCATTAGTAAACCCTAAGGGGGAGAGTAAACATTAAATGGAAGTTGAAAAGGTACTTAAGGAAATAATAAAAGAGTTTCTAAAGCTTGATAAGGTAATAACTTGAAGTAATAAAATAGAATAGTCCTAATAGACTAATTCTAAAAGAAACAACTCTTAAGTGATCCTTAAGAGGGAGTAAAACACATCCAATTGGACAAGTATAGAGGAACAAGAAATTCCAATGGGTATGGACTAAATGAGTTCAAATCCAATCTTGGAAGGATCACCAGTACAACTCATACAATGATAAATGAAAGATTAGTCTTTTAGCCTCAGCTATTATCTAATAGAATTTAAAAATCATGTTTTAGTGAGACTTCCTAGACCTTGCATAATATAGTAAGGAAGTTCGATGATCAAGTAAGGGAATTGGATTAGGATACCTAATTAGGGAAATGAACTAGATTAGGGACATCAATTAAAGAATTGTATAATAAGGAAATATTCCTAAGGGAGTAAAGTAAAAGAACTTTAGAGTATTGGAGACACCAAGTTAAAGATTGTTGAGTATGATGAGGATTCAAGGAAAATATTTGGATGTGGGATATTACAATTATTCCCATTAAGGTTACCATGGAGTTGAGACATATGGTAATCATTGCAAGACAATTCCTCATTCTGAAACGTGAGAGTATACGAACTTCGAGGACGAAGTTTATTTTAAGGGGGAGAGTCTGTAACATCCCAGCATTAGAGCTTAGAAATAAGCTGAACACAGTTGTGTGCATTGCATTCATGCATAGAAAATCCGAATAATTTTTGCGCTTTTGAATAAAACTTGTCAAAGTGATTGAAGCTTCTCTTTACTTGATGGAATTGAAGTACATCATCAAGTTGACTGTGATAAGTTTCAATATGTCCTTTGCTAAAACCTTATTTTGGGTAAGGGAGATTTGATATAAGGGTAGATCAAATGTAATAAAAGTTAAACCCTAATATATTACTTAGTGGATTTGTAAGACCCCACCTTTATAAAGGTAAATGTCACATCCCAAAATTTTCCAAATTTTGAAATGTGAAAAATAAATAAACAAAATAAACAATTGTTGAAATTTAGGGTGATAAGAAACTTTTTGATTCCAATTGGAAACATCAAAACCTATTTTGATTCCAGTTCCAATTGGGAACCTTACAGTAAAGGTCCCTGTGATTGCAATGCTAGTCCCTGGATCAATTGCTAGCATCCATAGTTTAAGATGAAGTACACAGAAACAAAGGTCATTATTACATCGTCATTCCAGAGATAACATAGTCTTTTACAACTCCATAGCCATAGGCTAGTACAAGAGTTTAAATTAACAATATAAATAAAAGTCTTCATATTCATGTGCCACAGGCAAGCATGTTGAGTGTAGACTCATAACCCTAATCCTCATCAAAGTAACCTGCAACATCACAAGTTACAATCACAGTGGGTCAATACATTGGAATAGTATTGGCAAGTGATACCTTAGTATAATAATAGTATCTAGCTTCTATATGAATTTGGCTAAGTGTAGCTTAGGCTTGCTTTGCTCAAAATAGGTTTTACCTATCAGTTGAAAACACTAAGTTTTTGTTTGGAAAAAACTCCCAAGGAACCACCAATAGACATTGGTGATCCTTTACCCTTGTTCAACAACAAGTTTATCTTAGAAATTGGGATGAGGAGATTCTTGATAGCTTCCATGTCTTAATGCTCAATTTGTCCATTTCACGGGACATGGCCAAGTACTTAGATTCTTCCTTCTGTAGAGGTGGTGCACTTTCCCCACAATACTTGACTTTCATCAAGACAGGACCTTTTAGAATACTTCCCTTAGACCAGAATGGACGCTCTCCAGACCTATCAACTAAGTACCTAGTTAGTAGTAACTAGTGGAGCCGAGCATCATGAACTCTATAGAATAAGCTGTTGAGCTCAACTCCTAGTCGGAGCTCAACTCCTAGAGGCAATAATAAATGTAGTTATTACTATATCTTTGTGTTTATGATAAATGTTTACATTCATGCTATAATAGTATTAACCAGGAAACATTAATACTTGTGTGATTTGTAAACTAAATTAGAGTCCCTAGTAAAGCCTCTTCATAATACTAGCTTGTTGGTTAATAGATGATTGTGGTTTCCCTATCATGAACATTGAGATGTTATTAACAACAAGATCATATCATTACGAGAATGGTATGATGGACATACTCATATAGATAAGCGTAGCATAAAGATCAAGTCATTTTAATAGTTCAATTGCTATATGCTTTCTGATACATAGTAACCTAATTCCTTCGACCATGAGATCATGCTTATCACCATCACCGGAAGGATGCTTTGATGACATCAAACACCACACCGTAACTGGGTGGCTATAAAGGTGGCATTGAGTGTTCGGGAAGTATGGGTTGAGACACATGAATCAAGAGTGGGATTTGTCCATCCATATGACGGATAGATATACTCTGGGCCCTCTCGGTGGAATGTCATCCAATTAGCTTGCAAGCATGTGACTGGCTCACAAGGGATCGCATACCACGGGAACGAGAAAAGAGTACTTATCGGTAACAAGATTGAACTAGGTATGCAAAGATACTGATGATCAAAACCTCGGATAAGTAAACTATCGTGAGACAAAGGGAAATTGGTATCGTATGTAAGTGGTTCATTCGATCGCAAAGTAATCGTAGAAATATGTGGGAGCCATATGAATTTCTAGATTCCTCTATTGGTTATTGTTCGGAGAAGTGTCTCGATCATGTCCGCATAATTCACGAACCGTAGGGAGACACACTTAAGGATTCGATTTTGTTGAGTAGTTATGGAATGATGAGTAAGAGACCGAATGTTGTGCGGAGTCTCGGATGGGATCCGGGATATCACGAGGAGATCCGGAATGGTCCGGAGAATAAGATTCATATAAGGAAAGTCCTGTTTCGGAGTTGGGGAATGATTCCGGTGTTTTCATCGGGAATGTTCTAGAAGGTTCCGGAAGGTCCAGCACTCCGGAGGGGAAGGGTACATGAATGTGTCATACCAAGTTGGAATGGTTGCATCATGTACTAGGTGTCATCGCTGAGCAAAATAAAGGTATAAATCAAATCCTAGTTTGAAAAGTCAAACGCCAATTTGAAAAGTAAAACGGCAAGTTTGCTTGGTGGAGGGAGAGTAGGAAATCTACTTGGGGAGGAAGTCCTCCTCCCTCCACCGCCGGCCAAGGAGGCCGACTTGGGGGAGGACTCCCCCTTGGCCGCGCCCTCCCACCTATAAAAGGAGGGGCAAGGGTGCCCCTCTAGACACACACCTTGCCCCACCAAATCCTAACCCTAGCTGCCGGCCACCAAGTCGCCGCCGCCGCCCTAGGGTTTCCTCCTAGCCGCCGAGTTGGGGCCCTCCCCTTGCCCTAGCCACCGGCCTAGCCATCTATCCTTGGTGCTTATAAAACCTAGATCGCCAAGGCCTCTCTCATAGTCCACCATACTCGCTCTGGCTTAAGGCGAAGCCCTGCGAGATCTCCCCTCTACTTCAGGTACCACGCCGTCGTGCTGCCGGAATCACGAGGAGAGTGCTACAACCTCCGCTGCCTGCTAGAACAAGGGAGAGGAAGGTCTTCATCGAGTACCAAACGTGTGACCGACTGCGGGAGCGCTGCCGGAACACGGCGCCGGAAGGATCGTCTACACGATCTTGAGATCGGAAAGAGTACGACTACATCACCCACGAGAATCCGCTCTCGTTAACCGCTTTGGAATCTTCGAGGGTGAGTTCCTCTATCGACTTGTTGCTACAATCTAGTAGATAGATCTTGGCTTGTTTGTTTGCATGCGGTAGAAATTTTTTGTTTTCCATGCTACGAACCCCTACAGTGCTATCAAAGCCGTGTCTATATGTAGATCTGTTGCACGAGTAGAACATAATGGTCATTATGGGTGGTGGTGCTTTTATTATCAATTGCTTCTTGTGTACTTTGCATCTTGCGGTATGATGGGATGAAGTGGCCCGGGCTAACCTTACATGACATCGTTCATGAGACTTGCTCCACGCTGAACATGCAACTTGTATTGCATAAGTGGCTTTGCGGGTGTCTGTCTCTCCCATTATAGTATAGATCCAATTTACAATGGGAACTTGATAGTTATAGCATCAACGTTGTGGTTCTTGTTCGTAAGTTAGAGCGACACTTATTGAAAGCCCCAAACCACGTAAAATATGCAAAGAAAATTACAGGCGTCTAACTTTGTTTTGCAGGGGTGTGCTGTGATGTGATATGGCCATGATTTTGATTATATTTGATCTATGCAATGTTCCTTATTGTAAGTTGGCAACCGGCAGGAGCCATATGGTTGTCTTTAAATTCTGTTAAGACCCACGTGTCTATTCAAAGTAGTTGTAATAGTTGAATCTGGTGGACGACAACCATAGAGCGGCGTCATTGACCTTGATGCAATGCCGGTGATGATGGAAATCATGTTCGTGCTCGAAGATGGAGATCGAAAGCACAAAGAAGAAAGGCCATATCATATCACATATTATGAATTTCATGTGATGTTAATCCTTTATGCATCTTGTATTGCTTAGTTAACAACGGTAGCATTATAAGATGATCCCTCAAGCACACAAATTTCAAGTTTTAAAGTGTTCACCCTTAGTTAGCACCGTTGCTAAAGCTTGTTGTTTCGAAGCACCACGTGATGATCGGGTGTGTTAGATTCTGCAAGTGTATACAACGTGAGCAAGCCAGTTTTGCTCATGCGGAAGCTAAGGTTTGATCTTGACGAACCTAGCATGTACAGACATGGTCTCGGAACACGGATCACCAAAAGGTAAAGCATGAATCATATAGTATATATGATTAACATGTTGATTGTTCGCCATTGAAGCTACATCAACTCTCGTGATGATCGGTTTTGATGTGGTGGATTTGGTTCGTGTGATCACTAAAACAATGTGAGGGATATTAGTTTGAGTGGGAGTTCACCTAGATTAAATTAACTATTAATTAGAACTCAATTTGTCATAAACTTAGTCTAAACTATTGCAAATATGTTGTAGATCAATGGCAGCCCCTACCATCAATTTTAATGCATTCCTAGAGAAAGAAAAGTTGAAAAACAATGGAAGCAACTTCGTGGATTGGTTCCGCAATTTGAGGATTGTCCTCAATGCTGGTAATTTGACCTATGTGCTGGATGCACCGCTGGGTGACCCGCCTACAGCTGATGCTACCGATGAGGTAAAGAATGTTTTCCTCGCTTCTAAGAATCAAGACTCACGATTCGATGTGCTATCTTGTATGGTTTGGAATCGGAGCTTCAGAAAAGGTTTGAGAACTCAGACCCACATGATATTGTCCGTGAACTTAAAATGATATTTGAGGCTCACGCGGCAGTTGATAGTTATGAGGCTTCTGAAAAGTTCTTTAACTACAAGATGGAAGAGGGCAGCTCCGTCAGTGAGATGTGCTTAAGATGTCTGGGCACGCAAACAAACTCCAAAGTTTGGGTATAGTGATTCCTAATTCTTTGGGGATTCACCGTGTCCTCCAATCACTACCACCAAGTTACAAGAACTTTGTGATGAACTACAATATGCAAAACATGGACAAGACGTTGCCAGAACTCTTCTCCATGTTGAAATCTGCAGAAGTGGAGATCAAGAAAGAGCACCAAGTGTTGTTGGTCAATAAGACCACCAAATTCAAGAAAGGCAAGTCTAAGCAAAAGGGAAACTTCAAGAAGGGCGGTAAGAAAGTTGCCGCACCGGCGAAGAAGACCAGGGCTGGACCTAAGCCTGATACTGAGTGCTTTTACTGCAAGCAAGAGGGTCACTGGAAGCGGAATTTCCCAAAGTACTTGGCGGATTTGAAGAACGGCAACATCAAGAAGAAAGGTATATCCGATATACATGTTATTGATGTGTATCTCACTAGTACTCGTAGTAGTGCCTGGGTATTTGATACTGGTTCGGTTGCTCATATTTGTAACTCGAAACAGGTGCTACAGAATAAACGGAAGCTAGCGAAGAACGAGGTGACGATGCACATTGGAAATGGATCAAAGGTTGATGTGATCGCGGTCGGCACGCTACCTCTTCATCCACCATCGGGATTAGTTTTATACTTAAATAATTGTTATTTGGTGCCTCCGTTGAGCATGAACATTATATCGGGAATTTGTTTATTGCGAGACGGTTACTTGTTTAAGTCCGAGAATAATGGTTGTTCAATTTATATGAGTAATATGTTTTATGCACATGCACCTTTGTTAGATGGTCTATTCTTATTGAATCTCGATTGTAGTAATACACACATAAATAACATTGAGGCTAAACATTTGAAATTGAGCGATAACTCAACCTAAATGTGGCACTGTTGTCTTGGTCATATCGGAGTGAAACGTATAAAGAAACTCCATTCTGATGGACTTCTTGAATCACTTGATTTCGAATCACTTGAAAGATGCGAAGCATGTCTGATGGGTAAAATGACTAAGACTCCATTTTCTGGTATGATGGAGCGAGCTACGGACTTGTTGGAAATCATACATACCAATGTGTGTGGTCCAATGAGTGTAGCATCGCGCGGTGGTTATCGTTATGTTCTTACCTTCACGGATGACTTGAGTAGATATGGGTATATCTATTTCATGAAACATAAGTCCGAAACTTTCGAGAAGTTTAAGGAATTTCAAAGTGAGGTAGAGAATCAACATAACAAGAAGATTAAATTTCTACGTTCTGATCGTGGAGGTGAATATCTAAGTTACGAGTTTGGCGAGCATTTGAAGAAATGCGGAATACTTTCACAATTGACACCGCCGGGAACACCACAGCGTAATGGTGTGTCTGAACGTCATAATCGAACTCTCTTAGATATGGTTCGTTCTATGATGTCAGTTACAGATTTACCGCTATCGTTTTGGGTTTATGCATTAGAAACAGCCGCATTCACTTTAAATAGGGCACCATCTAAATCCGTTGAAACGACACCATATGAACTATGGTTTGGGAAGAAACCTAAATTGTCGTTCCTTAAAGTTTGGGGTTGCGAAGCCTATGTAAAGAAGTTACAGCCGGACAAGCTTGAACCCAAAGCGGAAAATGCGTCTTCATAGGATACCCGAAGGAAACTATTGGGTATACCTTCTATCATAGATCGGAGGGCAAAATCTTCGTTGCCAAGAATGGATCCTTTCTGGAGAAGGAATTTCCCTCGAAAGAAGTGACTGGAAGAAAAGTATAACTCGACGAGGTTGTTGAACCTTCTCTCAAACTTGCGAGTAGCGCAGCACCGGAAGAAGTTCCTGTGGTGCCTACACCAATAAGAGAGGAAGCTAATGATGATGATCATGAAACTTCGGTTGAAGTTACTACAGAGCCTCGCAGGTCAACGAGAAATTGTACCACTCCTGATTGTGTCACATCCCAAAATTTTCCAAATTTTGTAATGTGAAAAATAAATAAACAAAATAAATAATTGTTGAAAATTAGGGTGAAAAGAAACTTTTTGTTTCTAATTGGAAACTTAAAATCCCATCTTGAACAAACTTTGGTTAAATGTTTGAAACCAACCAAATTCAAATCAAGTGAAATACATTCTTCATAAATGCATCTTGGAATTTAAACAATTGGAAAATAAACCGAAACCCTAAAACCCTAATGGAAGAAAAACATTTCAAGTTATCTCTAAGCCTATGGATTTGATCCATATAAAAAATTGTCAACAAACATTTCAAAATGATCAAGAATGACAAATAGAAATAATATAAAACCATATGAATTGGTTTCACTTAATTTGGAGCCATAAATAAAATCTTATGAATTTAATAAGATAAGGAAATTGAATTTCCAAAGCTAATAAAGCACCTATCTAGAAGTCCATACCAAATGGTGAGCAAATAATCCTAAAGAGATTTAAAAACATAAGCAAATATTAAATAAGGTTTTTCAAATTGGAATCACCAAGTTGGACTTATAAATAAAAAGATATGGGTTTTATAAGATAGAGAAAAGAAATATTAAATGAGGAATATTTAAAGACCAAATCAAATCTTGGCCTAATCCATAAGCAAATGGAATGAATATAATCCAAATCCAAATAAAACAAATGGATTAAGAATTTTCCAAATAAAATAAAGTGGCATTAACCAAATTCTATTTGAATAAAGACAAATCTCCAATAAGAATGATTATTTAAATCATGAGAAAATAGTATTTTGAATTTACCCAAGTGGAGTAAAAGTTATTTAATTGATTTAAATGAAATAAAATAATCATTTAAATAAAGTTTTATGGAATTAAAACCATAATTGATTTCACTAAAATAAAAACAAATACCCAATTTAAATGATTAACAAATCATATTAAAAATATTCCAAATAAGTCAAGGAGAAATTATTTGACACCCTAATTAAATAAATAAACCTACTGAATAGGTTTGGTAAAAATATGGATTTCAAATAAAGTTTTAAAACACATTTAAAACTATTAGAATAAAGACCAATGTCCATTTATAAAACAAATAAAAGATCCTAAAAAGAATAAATAAATTATTCTAAATTTGACTCTAAAATGAACTATTAAACAGTATTTGAATATACATAAATTTTGGTTGAAGTTTGAAATCAAATTGTTGTTTGAAAAGTTTAAACAAAATCAAAACAGATAAATAGAAAAAGAAAAGGGAAAAACAATCAGTACAAAAAAAAGATACAAAGCAGCCTAGCCCAGGCAAGCCCACCTGGCCCAACAGCCCACTTCGTCTCTTCTCCCGCAGGAAAACGATTCGAACCAGAGAAGCCACCCACTCAGTCGCTGACCGCTAGGCCCCACCTCCTCTCTCTTTCTCTCGCTGACAACAACGGCCCATGCGTCAGTCGTCGTCTCCACCCCAGCGACCAGTTCCTCCCCCTCATTCCTCCGGACGTTTCATGTATAATTTCGCATCTTCAATTTCTAATGAATGCACAAGTAAATCCCACCCACATCCACGCATACTTAATCGCCATACTCCCCTCTCCCTTTTCCCCCAATCCTCACCCCACAGGAGCCACCAGGCTGCTCCGATTTTGCACGGAACCACCCCTGCCTCCGACGTCTTCCGGCGACGATTCCGGCCAGACCCCGCCGCCCCTCACCCCCTCAACCACACGAGCATGTTCCACAGACTCTGGCGCATCTCCCAGTACTCCTAGCTCAGCCGCGCAAGCTCCCTAGCGTCGGCAACCTCAACGCCACTCGCCACCGTCTTCGGCTTGAACTCCGGCGAACTCCCTAGGTATCCTCCGTCCGCCCCTGTTTCCCCTGTTGATGCTCCTGTAATCTACGCTCTCGCCCACGTCTAACAACACCTCTCTCTCGCCTTTGGGTGACCTGTAGCCTCGCCCGCAACAACGACCAGAGCGCGCCCGACGCCGTGCAAACTCTGGCGAGGAATCACTAGTGACCCCGTGCACCCATGTCCCTGCCGAGACCATGTTGAGCTTCAGCGTCACTCCGAGAACCTGGTGAGCCACCCCATCCTCTCCCTCGCTTCCTGTAGCCGCCGCTAGCAGAGCGCCTGTCACATCCCAAGATTTTCCAAATCTTGTAATGTGAAAAATAAATGAATAAAATAAAACTTTGTTGAAAATCAGGGTGGAAAGAAACTTTTGTTTCTAAAAGGAAACCTAAAATCTCATCTTGAACAAACTTTGGTTAAAGTTTGAATTCAACAAAATCCAAATCAAGGGAAATGCATTCCTCAATGAATGTATCTGGAAATTTAAACCCTTGGAAAATAAATCCAAATCCTAAAACCCTAATGGAATAAGAATCATTTCCAAGTTATCTCCAAGCCTATGGATTTGATCCATATAGAATCTTGACAACAAACATTCACAAATGATCAAGAAAAGCAAATAGAAATAATATAAGGCCATATAAATTGGTTTCACTCAATTTGGAACCATAAATAAAATCTTATGAATTTAATAAGATAAGAAATTGAATTCCCAAAGCCAATAGAGGACCTATCTAGAAACCAAACCTATTTTGGCCAAATAAATCCTAAAGGGATTTATAAAGATAAACAATTAATAAAGAAAGTATTTTGAATATATAAAATTACTATTTTGGATCTTTTAATAAAAGGATTTGGTATTCAAAAGAAAAGGAAGATTTATAAATAATGATTATTTTACAAAGCCAAAATTAAACCTTGGCCAAGCTTTTGAAATAAAACATTTTGTTTTGATAAAAATAGTAAAGGCTTATTTAAATAAAATAATAAGGATTTAATATCCAAAGTTTATTAAAAATAAAAAGGTTTTACCATTTTAATTAAAACATCAAAACTTATTAAATTATTTTAAATAAGTTTTCTAAGTATTTTATTTTCTTAATTAAAACCTACTGAAGTGTTTTGGTTTGATTTTAGATTTCAAAATAAATATTTTAATAAAACAAATCCTATTTGATTTAATAACTAAGGTCCATATTATTTAATTATAAATGGACCCTAAAATAAAATTATTTTATTATTTTGGGATTTGGTTGATGTTGTTAAACAGAACCAAACACAATGCAAAAGTGTGTTGAATGTTTGAATTGTTTGAATGCTTGTTTTGTTTGTTTGAATTTCGAAACAGAAATAGGAAATAGAAAAAGAAAATCTTGCTGTACAAAAAAAATAGAGCAGCCCAACCATCTGGCCCAGCTCCAACCCAACAGCCCACCTAGCCCACCCCGCCCCCGAACCGTTTTTCTTCACCGCAGAAACAACCCGCTAGGTCACTGACTGGTGGACCCAACCCCCTTTCCTTCTCTATCGCTGACAAGATGACCCCACACCAGATCATCGTCGTCTTCACCCCGATGAACTCGCCCCTGACCGTTTCCTCCGTGTTTTAAACCAAATCAATGCGAGTTATTCTGCGAATTGAAATCCCCCACGATCACGCTCGTTTAACCACCTCCCTCTCCTCTTTCATTTTCCCCAAACCCCACGCCTCGAGAGCCACCAGGCTGTCGCAACTTTCTTCTGCACCGCCGCCATCTCCGACGAGGTTCTCGGCTAAATACTAGCGGCACCGCATCGCCCCTTGCCTCCCCAACCAAGCTCACACCTTCCCCACTCCCAGGAGCATCTCCCTGCACCTTCCATTCGACCGCGGGCGCCCCAGAACCTCGACTCCAACAAACCACTGAGCGCCGCCGTCTTCTGCCGTTCTCCGACGACGTCACCCCGGTAAAGTCCGACCACCCCTCTCTTCCCCGTGGATACGATGATGACCGCCATGCTCTCGCGGACCTAATGGTGCTATTCGTTTGTCCTAGGGTGCCCCTTATCCTTGCCTACGACGACCTCCAGGACCACCCGAGGCTCAGCTCATCTCCGGCGAGCAATCCCAACTGTCCCCGAGCGCCCCTCGACGGACAAGCCACACGTTGAGAATCAGCACGACCCCACGAACGCGGTGAGCTTACTCCCTCCCTTTCTCCCTTCCTGCATCGCCAGCGCCGCCACCATCTGGCCGCTCACTTCATGCCGGTGACCTAGCGCCGATTCTTGGCAGCGATAGCGATCGTCCGATACAGATCCGAGGCACACGATTGAATGACTTATCGAAAGGGTACGAGTGAACCTGTGCTGCACGATACACTTCAGATCCTGCGGTCCACATTGCCTATCCGGCCGAACCGGTACCGTCCAACCAGAACGCGCCGCGTGGCTAGGTTTCGTTTTAAAAACAGATTTGAATCTGTTATAGATTCAATTTTCAAACCTCTGTAACTTTCAAACCACATGTCCAAAAATTACAAATTTTATATCGTTGTAATCAGTAGAACAAACCCTAGCCAACCATGCCCTTGGTTTAGCAAATAGTATCTGTTAGAGTGTTTGTTTTTGCAGAAACATTTGTATGCTTGTTAAGGATGTAAAAATTGTTTAAAAATGAATTTGGGGTTAAAATCTTTTGCAATTGGATTGCTTTGAACCTACTGACCATAGGAAACACTTTGTGGACTCAAAAATGTATTTGGTGAAACAAAATAAAGATTCTTTGATTTAAAACCATTTCTAGTCAAATAGAAATGTGGTTTATTTATTAAAATTGGTTTTGGAAGAAAACCTTTGGAAAATGATTTGTTTTAAACTCTCTAACCCCAAACACCAAGTTTTGTTGTTTGAAAACTTATTTGGTGAACCCTATAGGTTAATGCCTTAGTAAAAATATTTCTACACCACATAAAAGGATACTTTGTTTTGAAAATGGTTTTTGAGGTGAAACCTTTAACAAATGACTTGGCCACTTTACAAAAATGACCATTAGGTGTTTTCAAATGTTTATGACCCATTAGGAACCACTTTTCCAAATAAAACAAAGTTTGGCATGCTTGCATGCATTATCTTAGTTCTGTGATTCTGTGATTGTTTTGCTTGAATGGTAGATTGAACTTGTGCCTTGCCTGATTTGTAGTGACTTGAAGAGTGTGATTGTTGCAAGGACAAGGAGTGAACTTATACCCTCTACCAAAAAGTCAAGTGATGCTACATACTTTTGTCCTATTACTTTCACTATGCATTAGTGATTTTTCTAAGTAAAACTTGCATGGAATTTTTGCTAAGTATAATCCTTGCTATAGGAAAACTAGTAGATGAAACCTTAGTGGAAATCTTCCTAAGTTAAGATTCCTAATACTATCAAGCTTAGCCTAGCTAATAGAAAACAACGGTGGAATATATATTCACACTATGGAAAAATATTCTAAGTCTGAGGACTTATGTTTTGTTTAATAAAACAACTAAGTTAATGAATCACCTGGGTGGGATGGCTTTTGCTTGGTGGGTTATTGGGTATGTGGTTCACAAGGCCCATTTTTATGGTTTACCTTAGTGTATCTCACTTGTGGAATGCCACCCAGGAAACAAAGAGATTTGAGATGTCAAATGTTGAGAAGCTTCAAGTGCAACCACTTGGCAATATGGGCTCTGCCATGATCATATAGATTGCAAGAACTTAGCCATATGGACAGTTGGTGGTAGTGTTTGTTAGGTTTGGAGCGCGTCCATTTTGGTCTAAGGGAAGGCATCTGAAAGATCTTGTCTTGGGAAACCAAGTCTTGTGGGGAAAGTGCACCACCTCTGCAGAGTGTAAAATCTAAGTACTTAGCCATGTCCCTGGTAAAGGACAATTTGAGCATCAAGACATGGAAGCAATCAAGAATCTCATCATTCAAATTTCTAAGTTAAAAACTTGTGGTTGAACAAGGGTTGTTTGAAATTTTAAATCTTTGATTGAAAGATGCCTTGGTATAAGGATCTTCAAATCTTTGATTGAGAAAAATGATTTTAACAAAACAAAAACTTAGTATTTTCAAAATAATAAGGAAAAATCTATTTTGAGCAATGCAAGCCTCAACTCCACTTAGCCAAATGCATATATATGATAGACTCCACTATACTACCATAGTATCACTTGCCAATACAATTCAAAATGTATTGACCCTTGTGGCTGTAACTTGTAATGTTGCAGGTTTGAATGTTTAGAGAAGATTGATTGATTGATTAGGATTACAAAGTCTACAACCAACATCTGCCTGTGGAACTTTGAAGATTAAGGACCCCATGCTTATAGTTATTCCGCTGCAATGTAATATAATAGCCAAATGAGCTATGTATGATGTAATAAAATTATGTTCTTCCTGGTTATAAAGTTATGTTATGACCTTTGTTTCTTGATATTACATCTAAACTGTGGATGCTAGCTATTGATCCAGGGACTAGCATTGTAAACACAGGGGGCTCTATCTTATTAAAGATTGGAACCTCTACAGCGCCGCCGCCACGCAGGCGTCGCAGCGCCGCCACTTTCTGGCAGAATCGATTAGAGCCATACGATCTGAATCGAACAGATACGATAGAACATAATCGAAGCGGTATGGAGCTACCTGTGCCGCACGATCTCATTTTAATCCAACGACTCGCATCTGTTGATCCACGCGAAACAGTATGGGCGAACAGAAACACGCCACGTGGCTCAGACTTCGTTTTAAAAACAAAAACATTTCTATTAGATATGAGATTTTGTAAAATCTATAACTTTTGATCCACACGTACAAATTTTGCAAATTTTATATCAATGGAATAAGCAAGACAAACCCTATCCAACCATGCACTTTGTCTATTAAATTGCTTCTGTTAAATTGGGTGTTTTTGTAGAAACTTGTGTAGGCTTAATTTGAATATAAAATCCATTCTAAAATTATTTTTGTGATAAAACCTTTGGCAAATGGAATGTTTTGAACCTACTGACCATCTAAACCAACTTGTGGTTTCAAAAACATATTTTGTGAATCAAAAGAATAAATCTTTGATTTAGAACATTTCTAGTCAAATAAAAATAATGTTTATTTATTGAAACTGATTTTGGAGAAAAACCTTTGGGAAATGCTTTGATTTAAACTCTCTGACCCTAAACACAAGGTTTTATGATTTAAAAATATATTTTGAAAGAACCCTATAGATTATTACTTTGTAAAAGACATTTTCAACCACATAAAATATTGATTTGGTTTAAAATGGTTTATAAGTAAAATCTTTTGCAAATGATTTTGCCACTTATATAAAATGACCAATAGGTGTTTTAGAATGTTTATAACATGATAGAAACCACTTTTCCAAATAAAACAATCTTTAGCATGCTTGCATGCATTGCTTTGTTTCTATTATTTTATGTGATGTTTTGCTTGAATGGTAGATTGAAATTCTTTCTTGTTTGATTGGATTCTAGTGATTTGAAGAGTGTGAATATTGCAAGATCAAGGAATGAACTTATATTCTCTACCAAAACGCAAGTGATGCTTCATACTTTTGTCCCATTATTTTCACTATGCATTAGTGATATTTCTAAAGTACATGGAATTTTTGCTAAGTATCAACTATGCCATGGGAAATCCTAGTAGATGAAACCTTAGTAGAAATTTCCTAAGTTAAGATTCCTACTACCATCATGCTTAGCTTAGCTAGTAGAAAACAAGGGTGGATTATATTCATGCTATATAATATTTCTAAGTCAAGGACTTGTGTTTTGTTTAATAAAACAACTAAGTGAATGAATTACCTGGGTGGAATGGAAGGAATGGTTTGTGTTGAGTGGTTATACAAGGCCCATTTCTATGGTTTACCTTGTGTATCTCACTTGTGGATGGCCACCCAGGAACAAAGAGATTTGAGATGTCAAATGTTGAGAAGCTTCAAGTGCAGCCACTTGGCATTATGGGCTCTGCCTGGATCATATAGGTTGCAATAACTTAGCCAAATGGACAATTGGTGGTAGGGGTTTGATAGGTTGGAGCGCGTCCATTCTGGTCTAAGGGAAGGCTTCTAAAAGATCTTGTCTTGGTGAAACCAGGTCTTGTGGGGAAAGTGCACCACCTCTACAGAGTGTAAAATCTAAGTACTTAGCCATGTCCCTGGTAAAGGACAATTTGAGCATCAAGACATGGAAGCTATCAAGAATCTCCTCGTCCCAATTTCTAAGTTAAAAACTTGTGGTTGAACAAGGGTTGAAGGATCACCAATTTCTATTGGGAGATGCCTTGGGTGATTTTGTCAAGCAAAAACTTAGTGTTTTCAAATGATAAGGAAAATCTATTTTGAGCAAAGCAAGCCTAAGCTCCACTTAGCCAAATGCATATAGATGATAGACTCCACTATATTACCATAGTATCACTTGCCAATACAATTCAAATGTATTGACCCTTGTGGCTGTAACTTATTATGTTGCAGGTTTGTTTGATGTTAGGGAAGTGTGTTGATTAGGATTACAAGTCAACAACCAACATGTTTGCCTGTGGCACCTTGAAGATGAAGGACCCCATGCTATAGTTATTTCTGCTGCATTGTAATGAAATAGCCAAATGAGCTATGTAAGATGTAATAAATTATTTTATTCCTGGTTATAAAGTTGTATTATGACCTTTGTTTCTTGATATTACATATTAACTGTGGATGCTAGCTATTGATCCAGGGACTAGCATTGTAAACACAGGGATCTCTACCTTATTGAAGGTTGGGACCTCTTACAGATTGGTATGATCCCGTTATGAGTGTCATGTTGGTGGACAACACCGATGACCCTGCGACATATGAGGAAGCGATGACGAGCCCAGATTCCAATAAATGGCAAGAAGCCATGAAATCCGAGATTGGATCCATGTACGAAAACCAAGTATGGACTTTGGTGGACTTACCGTATGGTCGAAAGGCTGTCGAGAACAAATGGATTTTCAAGAAGAAAACAGATGCTGATGGTAATGTTACTGTCTATAAAGCTCGACTTGTCGCAAAAGGGTTTCGACAAATTCAAGGAGTTGACTATGATGAGACTTTCTCACCAGTAGCAAAGCTAAAGTCTGTGAGGATTATGTTAGCAATCACTGCATATTACGATTTTGAAATATGGCAGATGGATGTCAAAACAACGTTCCTCAATGGAGACATTGATGAAGAGTTGTATATGATGCAACCCAAAGGTTTTGTCGATCCTAAAGATGCTAACAAGGTATGCAAACTTCAAAGGTCCATATATGGATTGAAGCAAGCATCCCGAAGTTGGAATCAACGTTTTGATAAAGTAATCAAAAGTTTTGGTTTTATACAAACTTATGGAGTAGCTTGTATTTACAAGAAAGTGAGTGGGAGCTCTGTAGCATTTTTAATACTATATGTAGATGACATATTGTTGATTGGGAATGATGTAGACCTTCTGAATAGTGTCAAGGAATATTTGAATAATAGTTTTTCAATGAAAGATCTTGGCGAAGCAGCTTACATATTAGGCATAAAGATTTATAGAGATAGATCGAGACGCCTAATATCATTGTCACAAAGTACATATTTGGACAAAGTTCTAAAGAGGTTTGGACTGGAAGATAGCAAGAAAGGGTTCTTACCCATGTTGCCCAATACGACCTTGAGTAAAACTCAAAGTCCAGCAACGGCAGAAGATAGAGAAAGGATGAGTAAGACTCCCTATGCCTCAGCCATAGGATCTCTAATGTATGCCATGCTATGTACTAGACCCAACATTGCATATGTTGTTAGTTTGACTAGCAGATATCAAAGTGATCCAGGAGTGGATCATTGGACAGCGGTCAAAAACATCCTTAAGTACTTGAGAAGAACTAAGGATATGGTTCTTTCTTATGGAGGTGATGAACAGCTCGTTGTTAATGGTTACACCGATGCTAGTTGGAACACAGATCTAGACGATTCTAAATCTCAATCTGGATACGTATTTACTTTGAATGGTGCAGCAGTTAGCTGGAGGAGTGCAAAGCAAAGCGTTGTGGCGAGATCTTCAACTGAATCGGAATACATAGCTGCTTCGGAGGCTTCACAAGAAGTGATATGGATGAAGGAGTTCATTACAGAGCTCGGTGTGGTTCCAAGTGCGCTGGACCCAATGTCTATCTACTATGATAACATGGGCGCCATAGCCAATGCGCAAGAACCAAGGTCACACAAGAAGCTGAAGCACATCAAGCTACGTTTTCACGCTATTCAAGAACATGTCCAAGATGGTGACATAAAGATTTGCAAAGTACACACATATCTGAATGTGGCAGATCCATTGACTAAACCTCTCCCGAGGGCAACATGAACCAAACTGCCATGGGTGTTCGGTATATTACCATGTAATCTAGATTAGTTGACTCTAGTGCAAGTGGGAGACTGTTGGAGATATGCCCTAGAGGCAATAATAAATGTAGTTATTATTATATCTTTGTGTTTATGATAAATGTTTACATTCATGCTATAACAGTATTAACCAGGAAACATAAATACTTGTGTGATTTGTAAACTAAATTAGAGTCCCTAGTAAAGCCTCTTCATAATACTAGCTTGTTGGTTAATAGATGATTGTGGTTTCCCTATCATGAACATTGAGATGTTATTAACAACAAGATCATATCATTAGGAGAATGGTATGATGGACATACTCCTATAGATAAGCGTAGCATAAAGATCAAGTCATTTTAATAGTTCAGTTTCTATATGCTTTCTGATACATAGTAACCTAATTCCTTCAACCATCAGATCATGCTTATCACCATCACCGGAAGGATGCTTTGATGACATCAAACACCACACCGTAACTGGGTGGCTATAAAGGTGGCATTGAGTGTTCAGAAAGTATGGGTTGAGACACATGAATCAATAGTGGGATTTGTCCATCCATATGACGGATAGATATACTCTGGGCCCTCTCGGTGGAATGTCATCCAATTAGCTTGCAAGCATGTGACTGGCTCACAAGGGATCACATACCACGGGAACGAGAAAAGAGTACTTATCGGTAACAAGGTTGAACTAGGTATGCAGAGATACCGACGATCAAATCCTCGGATAAGTAAACTATCATGAGACAAAGGGAAATTGGTATCGTATGTAAGTGGTTCATTCGATCACAAAGTAATCATAGAAATATGTGGGAGCCATATGAATTTCCAGATTCCTCTATTGGTTATTGTTCGGAGAAGTGTCTCGATCATGTCCGCATAATTCACGAACCGTAGGGAGACGCACTTAAGGATTCGATGGTGTTGAGTAGTTATGGAATGATGAGTAAGAGACCGAATGTTTTTCGAAGTCTCGGATGGGATCCGGGATATCACGAGGAGATCCGGAATGGTCCGGAGAATAAGATTCATATAAGGAAAGTCATGTTTCGGAGTTGGAGAATGATTCCGGTGTTTTCATCGAGAATGTTCTAGAAGGTTCCGGAAGGTCCAGCACTCCAGAGGGGAAGGGCACATGAATGTGTCATAACAAGTTGGAATGGTTGCATCATGTACTAGGTGTCATCGCTCAGCAAAATAAAGGGATAAATCAAATCCTAGTTTGAAAAGTCAAACGCCAATTTGAAAAGTCAAACGGCAAGTTTGCTTGGTGGGGGGAGAGTAGGAAACCTACTTGGGGAGGAAGTACTCCTACCTCCACCGCCGGCCAAGGAAGCCGACTTGGGGGAGGACTCCCCCTTGGCCGTGCCCTCCCACCTATAAAAGGAGGGGCAAGGGTGCCCCTCTAGACACACACCTTGCCCCACCAAACCCTAACCCTAGCCGCCGTCCACCAAGTCGCCGCCACCGCCCTAGGATTTCCTCCTAGCCGCCGAGTTGGGGCCCTCCCCTTACCCTAGCCTCCGGCCTAGCCATCTCTCCTTGGTGATTCTAAACCCTAGATTGCCAAGGCCTCTCTCATAGTCCACCATAATCGCTCTGGCTTAAGGCGAAGCCCTACGAGATCTCCCCTCTACTTCCGGTACCACGCCGTCGTGCTGCCGGAATCATGAGGAGAGTGCTACAACCTCCGCTGCCTGCTGGAACAAGGGAGAGGAAGGTCTTCATCGAGTACCGAATGTGTGACCGACTGTGGGAGCGCTGCCGGAACGCGGCGCCGGAAGGATCCTCTACACTATCTTGAGATCGGAAAGAGTACGACTACATCACCCACGAGAATCCGCTCTCTTTAACCGCTTTGGAATCTTCGAGGGTGAATTCCTCTATCGACTCGTTGCTACAATCTAGTAGATAGATCTTGGCTTGTTTGTTTGCATGCGATAGAAAATTTTTGTTTTCCATGCTACGAACCCCTACAAATGGATCTCATGAACACCAGATGTCCACAGATGGTTCCGACGGGAATGTTGGACAATCTAGTTGGATGGGTGCAAGGATGAACCCTAATAATAGTAGTAGAAATACCATGTCAATAGAAAATCAGGATGAAGAAGAAGATCCTGAGGAGAGAGCGTTTGAATCATCAACATATTCTCAAAACCCAGGGAATATACATTATCCAGTGTTTAACTATCTTGCCCAAGAGATCACCTGGGGAGCAGCAGGATCTATGTATCTTGTTGACAACTCAAGAAATGAAGCTCAGGAGATGCAGGCGGGAGATAATGTTGAATATGTTTTTGAAGACTTTTCACTTGAGCTGGAGGGAGTCAATGCGCTCAGGTTGAGTAATGACTCAATTCCTGACACTTCAGATACAGAGTATGTTCCTTCTAGAAGGCCATATGTTCCAAAAACTGTGTGACGAATAACACGTCGTCAGGGTTGGACATCAGCCATGTATGATGAGCGTAGTTACTACTAGAAGGAGGCAATTAGTTAGTGATATCAAGTACCGTGTATTGTACTCCAAGAAATAAGATAGTGAGATGAATAAGGTAGTTTTGTGATTATACCTACATGGTATATGTTGTAATGACTTTGTATTATTATGATAGTATGTATCATATGTGAAATGCACATTTGGATTTTCTTTGGATCTTCATTGTGTGACTAGTTCTGTGCGTAAAGTCGAGCTCAGAACACATGTGCATGATGTAATTATGAGTATTCGCTTTATGTTACAGGACTAGAGGGTCATGGATACGGGTGTAGAAATGGAAACTGAGCAGCAGCGGATGGAGCGAGAGGCCAAAGAGAAGGCCGATGCAGATGCAGCAAATCAAGGAGCATTACCACCACCACCAATGAGGCCGTTAATGGAGCAGAACTTTATGCAGTGCATGCAAAATATGCAAGAGACCCGGAACAAGTTCATGGAAGAGTTGCTGGGACAAGCAAATCAGAGGGCGCCTGAAGGTGGAGCCGTGAGTCTATCTGATTTCTAGAATGCAAGGTCATTACCTTTTGCATCAGCTCCTAAACCAATGGATGCAGAGGACTGGCTAGCAGATACTGAAAGGAAGCTGAAAACTGTAGGTTGCAATGATGAGGAGAAATTGAGGTACGCAACTCATCTTCTGACTGGACCTGTAGCATCATGGTGGGAGAATCAGTTAGCCATGCAACAACCAGGAAGGGAGTTTACCTGGGAAGAGTTAAAGCAGAGATTCCGTGAATATCATGTTCCAGAAAGTGTTATGGAGTTGAAGCGGATAGAATTTGAGGAGCTTCAGCAAGGATATACTAGTGTCATGAAGTACATCCGGGAGTTTAGTCAACTGTCTCGCTACGTTGAGGAGGATGTCAACACTGAAAAGAAGCGGAAGAAGCGTTTCCTGCGTGGATTAAATCCATTTGTGAAGATGCAACTAAGATTAGCCAATAATCAAACTTATCAGCAGTTGCTGGATGCAGCCATTACTTTTGAAGATGACTACAAGAATGTCCAAGAGGGCCGGAGGAAGAGATCCAAGAAGGAAACCAAGATAATTCAGGCAAGCAAACCTAAACCCAACCTGGAGTTCAAACCTCGGAATAAGAATTATGGCAACAATAACAATAGCAATAACAAGGCATTGGTGGAAATCAATCCAATCCGAGAAGGAATGTTATTTGTAACAATTATGGAATTCCAGGGCATTTCCAGAGGGAATGCAAAAAGCCTGTAGTGATCTATTACGGTTGTGGTCAGAAGGGGCATATCAAGCCAGATTGTCCGAGAAAACCACCTGGAGGTTGGCCTACCAAGGGAGGAGGACAAGCCAGTGGAGGAAATGGACAACCCAATAAAGGAGGAAATAATGGCAAGAACAACAATGCCAAGAGGAGCCGACCTACCGGGAAACTGAACTGTGCAAACCTCGAGGAGGTGGATAATTCGGAGCATGCAGTGATAGGTACGCTCAATATCCTTAACAATCCCAGCAAAGTTCTATTTGATACTGGTGCAACTACTTCATTCATTTTTGAGGAATTTTGTGATAAGTTCGGGATTAGAAGGGCAACGTTAGAAAGTCCTATGACCGTAGTTACGACAGGAGGGAATGTGATTGTACGCCACATAAAACAAGATAAGGTTATCTCGATCTGTGGTTGTACATATTTCGCAGACCTTTATGTGATTCCTTTGAAGGGAATTGCAGTAGTGCTGGGAATGGATTGGATGATGGAACACGGAGCTCAGATAAATTGTGAGGATAAAACTGTCTCAATCAAAACGCCAAGTGGAGCAAGGATAGTTTACCAAGCAGATAAGCACAGTCATATCATGGTGGATCTGCATTTAAACTCAATGAAAGAGGTCAAATTGGAAGAGATTCCTGTAGTAAATGAATTTCAAGATGTTTTTCCAGCAGAGCTACCAGGAATGCCACCAGACCGGGAGATAGAGTTTACTATTAACCTAATTCCTGGTATAACACCAATAGCTCAAGCACCATATAAGATGGGACCTAAAGAGTTGAAAGAACTCAAAGAGCAAACTGATGAGTTAGCTAGAAAAGGATTTATTCAGGAAAGTGTATCCCCATGGGGAACACCAGTAAACTTTGTGGATAAGAGAGATGGTGGAAGAAGAATGTGTGGAGATTATAGAAATCTGAACAACGTGACTATCAAGAATAAGTATCCTTTACCAAGAATTAAAGATTTTTCTGATCAAGTAAAAGGAGCTGGAGTATTTTCAAAGATCGATTTAAGATCTGGATACCATCAAATAAAAATCAAGCCGGAAGATGTTCCAAAAACATCATTTGTCTCAAGATATGGACACCATGAGTATCTGGTAGTACCATTTGGTTTGACAAATGCACCGGCAATATTCATGAATTTGATGAACAAGATCTTCATGCCATATTTGGACAAGTTCGTCATAGTCTTTATTTATGATATTCTGATATATTCCAAGGATAAGGAAGAGCATGCTGATCACTTGAGAATAGCATTGCAGACTTTAAGAGAACACAAACTTTATGCTAAGTTCAGTAAGTGTGAATTTTGGCTTGATGAGGTAGAATTCCTCGGTCATGTGATCAGTAAATATGGAATTGCTGTAAATCCATCTAAAGTTCAGTCAGTACTAAACTGGACTGCACCGACCAATGTAAAAAAATTGAGGTTTTCTAGGAATGGTTGGTTATTATCGGATATTCATTGAAGGTTTCTCCAAAATAGCCGGACCAATGACCAAATTATTAAGGAAGAATACGCCATTCAAATGGGATGAGAAATGTGAAGCAAGTTTTCAAGAGTTGAAGACTAGATTAACCATAGCTCCAATCTTAGCAGTTCCTAAAACAGGGAAGGACTTCACCATATACTGTGATGCGTCTAAAGAAGGTTTGGGTTGTGTATTAATGTGTAACATCCCTAAAATCATGGTTCAAAACTCATGCATATCATCCATGCATTCATAAATCATTTAGGATCATTTTTCAAAGTCATTACAAAAACAGAAGCAATTGTGTGTCTATTATTTTATGTGAACAAAACTTTAACCCAATGTTACTCTCTTTCATGAGATGGTTTGTTTTAAACCAGTTATATTTGATCCTATGATAGTATGAAGTATTCCAAAGCTTGAACAAAATTTTCAAAAACAAAATATGACTTTAAAACAATTTTTATATCATTATTAAAACATTGGTAAAGGCTCTGTTTATTTTAAAACTCCAATGGACCCATGCAAGTTTAAGTGAAACAGCATGGTTCTATACTTAAAAATGTGCAGGTTGCATTTTATAAAAATCCAGAAAGAGTTTGAATTCAAACATATTTGAAATCATTTGAAATTGTTTCCTAGAAAATCAAACAGAAAAAGAAAAAGGATAAAGAAATGGAAAGGGGCTGGCGCTGGCATTTGAGCCCACAAATAGAAGCAGCCCACTAACCAGCCCACCCGGGATTTCCCTCTCTTCCTGTTTTTCTCACCGCACCCGCGCTACCCTATGAGTCGCTGACTGGTGGACCCTCGCCAGCTCACCATCGTCTTCCCCAAATCACGCCCACGACCACGTCGCCGGCTGTTTCCTCTGCCATCACTGCCGCGTTTTAAAACCGAGCTATTACCGGTGTTTCCTCACGTGATCCTCGCCCCTGATCTGGCTACAGAACCCTCTCCTCACCCTGCACCTTTCCCCTTACACCACTTGCTCGCTCCGCCACCAGGTTGCCAGTATTTGCCTCCACATCGCCGCTGTCCCGACGAACTCCGGCGATCGATTGTGGTAAGCTTCGTGCGTGCCTCCCTCTCTGGTTCACGCGAGCTGCTTCGCAACCATCTTGCGCTCCATCTGACACCCTTAGTTCGTCTTGTACTGCCCCAGGTCATCGACTCCAACGAGCACCGCAAACTCCCGACGCCGTCTCCAACTTCGGCAAGGAATTCCGGTGAGGTTAGACCGCCCCGTGCTTTCTCCTTGACCCCATCTTGTTCGCCTGAATGATACGCACGCGATGATGCCTTTCTTTTGTGTTAGGGCGGATCGGAGCGTCGCCAATGTCGCCGTCCACCTAAGCCCGACGCCGTGCACGACTCCGACGAGCTCCAGCGACCATCTCCGAGCGCCCCTTCGCCAACTGAGCACACGTTGAGCATCTCCTCATCGCGGCGATTCTGGTGAGCAACCTCCCACCTCCCCGGGTGACCTAGTTCGCCGGCTCCGCCGCTGACAGAGCGCGCCGTCGCTTGTCGCCGCCGCTAGCGTCGCCACTTGATGGTCAGATGCTTAGGGACGTTAGATTTAGATCCAGTGGATACGATAGATCATAGCCGAAGGGGTAAGTTTAGATCTAAGCCATGCATGTTTAGTTAGATCCAACGGCGCACGAGCGTGATTCGGTGCGAAACGGTATCATCCAATCAGACGCTGCCACGTGGCCAGTTCTTTGATTTAAAATCAGATTTTATATCTATTAGATGTTTAAACTTGTTTAATTCATAACTTTTGATTTCCACGTCCAAATTTGATGAATTTTATATCAATGGAATCAGGAGAATAAGCCCTTTCCATATATGCAATGTGTTTAAAGTTTTGCTTCTGTTAAAATGGGTGTTTTTGCAGAAACATGTGTAGGCTTATTTGGTGTATATTAATTAATTGAAAATTGTTTTAGTGTTCAAATAAAGTTTATTTGGCAAGATTTGAACTTGTTTATGAATCATTACCATGCACTTGTATTGTTTGGTGTAGAAAATCATCATATGGCATTATGCATGCATCCATCTATTTTTGCTTGTACTTATTTTGTATGTGATTTGGTGCTATTATTTCATGTGTAGATTTTGGTGCAAATAGTGATTGTGATTGTGAGGATTGTAGCTACTCTCCAAACTACCAAGGCAAGTGGTGCTTCATGACTTATTCCTATGTTTCACTTATGCATTAGAAATATTTTTGCTAGACTTGCATGGATATTTTGATCTATATGCTATACTTGGGAAATCCTAGTAGTTGTAGAATTGCTAGAAATTTTCTAAGTTAAGATGCTTATCTATTACATGCTTACCCTAGCTAGTAGCAACCAAGGGTGGTTAAATATTCATGCTATGATAAAATATTCTAAGTCTTTGGACTTGTGTTTTTCTTAATAAAACAACTAAGTGAATGAAACACCTGGGTGGAATGGAAGGAATTGGTTTATGTTGAGTGGTTACACAAGGCCCATTTCTATGGTTTACCTTGTGTATCTCACTTGTGGAAAGACACCCAGGAACAAAGGGATTTGAGAGGCCAAATGTTAAGAAGCTTCTAGTGCAGCCACTTGGCAATATGGGATCTGCCTGGATCACATAGGTTGCAATAACTTAGCCATTTGGACAGTTGGTGGTAGTGGGATGATAGGTTGGAACGCGTCCATTTGGTCTAAGGGAAGGCTTCTGAAAGGTCATGTCTTGGTGAAAATCAAGTCTTGTGGGGAAAGTGCACAACCTCTAAAGATGGAAGAATCTAAGTACTTAGCCATGTCCCTGGTATTGGACAACTTGAGCATCAAGACATGGAAGCTATCAAGAATCTCCTCATCCAAATTTCTAAGTAAAAACTTGTGGTTGAACAAGGGTGAAGGACCCCAATGTCTATTGGTGGTTCCTTGGGAAAAATTTTGACAAGGAAAAACTTAGTGATTTCAACTAATAGGTAAAACCTATTTTGAGCAAAGCAAGCCTAAGATACACTTAGCCAAAATGCGTATAGTATCTAGTTCACCAATATTATACTAAGGTATCACTTGCCAATATTATTCCAATGTATTGACCCACTGTGGCTGTAACTTGTGATGTTGCAGGTTATTCTGACGATGATTAGGAGTCATGAGTCTACACTCAACATGCTTGCATGTGGCACATGAAGATGAAGACTTAATTATCTTATTACTTATTTAAACTCTTGTATTAGGCCTATGGCCATGGAGTTGTAAAAGACTATGTTTGTCTCTGGAATGACTTGTAATAATGACCTTTGTTTCTGTGTACTTCATCTTAAACTGTGGATGCTAGCATTGATCCAGGGACTAGCATTGCAATCACAGGGATCCTTACCTTTATAAAGGGAGGGATCTTACATAATGCAAGATCGGAAAGTGATTGCTTATGGTTCAAGACAACTGAAACCACATGAAGTCAACTATCCAACTCATGATTTAGAGTTAGCAGCAGTAGTCTTTGCGCTGAAAGGATGGAGGCATTTTCTTTATGGAGCCAGATGTGAGTTATACACTGACCATAAAAGTCTCAAATACTTCTTCACTCAAAAGGAATTGAATATGAGACAGAAGCGTTGGTTGGAACTAATCAAGGATTATTATTTAACAATCAACTACACTCTAGGGAAAGCAAATGTTGTAGCGGATGCTTTAAGCCAAAAGAGTGCAGATATTCAGCCTAGTAATCCGGAGTTACCAAAAGAGTTACAAATGGACTTGGAAAGATTAGAACTTCAATTCATTAGAACAGAGGTTCTTGGAGGATTAGCTACTATGTAGGTAGTTGCAGAGCAGGACAGTGATCTTAAACAAGAAATTTTTAGACATCAAGCAGAAGATCCTTTTATTGCTAAGGAAATTCGAAGGATATCTCAAGGGCAAAAATCAGTTTTTCGCCTTGGGGATTATGAGTCTTTATGGTTTCAAGACCGTCTATGTGTTCCAGATGTGTCTGAGATTCGTGAAATCATACTCAGAGAAGCACATGAAACACCATATTCTATACATCCAGGAAGTACTAAGATGTATATGGATTTGAAAGAACTATTCTGGTGGAATAACATGAAAAGAGATATTGCTAAATATGTATCTGAATGACATACTTGTCAAAGGGTGAAGGCTGAACATCAAAGTCCAGCAGGACCATTACAACCCTTGGAAATTCCTGAATGGAAGTGGGAGGAAATAGGTATGGACTTCATCACAGGATTGCCCATGACACAAAAAAGGAAGGATATGATATGGGTAATTATGGACAGACTCACTAAGAGTGCACATTTTATGCCGGTGAATCAAAAGGATAATGCCGAGAAGTTAGTTGAAGTATATGTCAAAGAGATAGTAAGTAATCATGGAGTACCCAAAAGGATCATAACTGATAGGGGATCGGTGTTTACTTCAGCATTTTGGAAGCAATTACATGAAGCACTTGGTTCAAAGTTAGATTTTAGCATAGCATATCATCCGAAGATAGGAGGTCAAACTGAAAGAACAAATCAAATACTAGAAGACATGTTAAGAGCTTGTGCACTAGATTTTGGAGGAACATGGGAGGATCATCTACCATTGGCAGAATTTTCTTATAATAATAGCTATCAGAGTAGTCTGAAGGCAGATCCATACCAAGTTTTGTATGGAAGGAAGTGTAGATCACAAATATGTTGGTATGAGCCTAGAAGCAGCAAAGAATTTGCACCAGATTATATCAAGGAAAGACAAGATATCATTGATAAGATCAGGGATAGACTGAAAATAGCCCAAAGCAGGTAGAAAAGTTATGTGGATCAAAGTCAAAGATCATGGCATCCAGAAGTGGGAGATATGGTCTATTTGAAAGTAAGTTCAATGAAAGGGGTGAAAAGATTCGGAGTTAAAGGGAAATTGAGTCCAAGATACATCGGACCATTCAAGATACTGAGTCAAACAGAACTATAGCTTATGCTTTAGAGTTACCATCAAGATTAGCTCAAATGCATAATGGTTTCCATGTGTCACAACTTCGTAAATGTTTGAAAGTTCCACATGATGCAATCACACACCAAGAAATAGAACTACAAGCAGACCTGACCTATATTGAAAAGCCATGTAAGATTCTAGAAGAAAACTGGAAAAGATTGAGGAATCGAGCAATCAAATATTGCAAGGTACAGTGGGAACATCACCCTGAAAGGGAAGCCACGTGGGAGAAAGAAGAAGATTTAAGGAAAGCCTATCCAGAACTATTCAGGTACATCTCCACAAACTTTGGGACGAAGTTTAATTTAAGGGGGGAAGTCTGTAACATCCCAGCATTCAGGAACTAACGAAGGGTAGATTTAAGAATTTTGAATGTTGCATGCATTCATTTGTAAAAACATGGGTAAAATTTTCACCAAATAAAAACCTTAAGTGATCAATGTTTCTTTCATACTTTGAGATTAGGTTTAGTCTTAAAGGATGATTGCTATAAACCTTGATATGATCTTTGAGGAATTATGTGTTTTGGAAAATAAATTAGAATTTTAAACTTGAGTGTTTGAATTATAATTCAAATGAAGTAGGAATAAGGTTTGAATCTTAATTTAATTAAGGATTAACCATTATAACTTAAACTTTATCCAAAGAAAACAATTAAGAATATGAAAACTTATTTCATATTTTCAATGCATAAACAAGTTAAAAAATGTAACTTATTGAAATCATCTCCAAACTTCACAATAATAAATGAATAAAGAATAAGAATATTTCTTTATTGAAAATTATATAATCTTTATTACAAAGGAATAAAATGAAGATTACAAAATAATAAAATGAAAATTACAAAAATATGAAGAAGATTACATTGGACTATTCTAAAACTAAACCGAAACTAAAATCTCCACTTTAAACATGTACCTACAAAACAAAACAGAAACTAAATAGAAAAATAAAAGGTTAGTGTTAGAATTGTTTTTCTCTCAGACATGCCAGTGAAGTGCACTGAACACATTAATCATTGAGAAATTATAGAAGGGGCAAGTTTCACCAATATGAAAGAATAAATCTTCCATAATTTTTAAGCCAGAAGTCAAATGACAGCCAAGAGGGACAAGTTTCACCAGCCAGGTGAAAGTAACCAGATAACAGTAAGTTTCAAAATTTTGAACATATCCACAGGTGCATAGCAAGCACACAAGCAGGACACACAACTAAATGCATGTGTTGTGTTGTCAGCCTCACAGCATAGCCCCAAACTCACAAAACCACCAGCACAGTCGTGGAGAGGCACTAGTGCATCTCTCCACTGCTTGCACACAAGAACAGCTAGCTTAGACAGCAGCTTACCAAGCACAACAGCTAAACTAAACCACCAAATATCAACCAAACATCACCAGATGGTGACATAAGGAGGGGGAAGGATCATGTGGTCAGCAAGATCAAGTCCAAGAGCTAGGAGGAGCAGGCTAGCTCAAGAGCAAGCACAGGAGTCTAGCAAAACCAGATCAAGATCATCACCAACTTACTGCACAGTCATCAGATTTTGTGGTGAGCATCATAAAATCTCACATGATCTAATCATCTTATCTAGACAGAAGCATGTGTTGTTTTATGAAAAAACTCTCAGAAAGCACCCAAGTGGGGTGAATCCATCATAGAGATTTTAAACTCTAAAAGCAAACAGCAAAGTACCAGGATCCAACCAGAGCTCAGAACAACATCATTGCTCTGGTTGTCAAGCTATATATTACAGTTCAAGCATAAATATAGCTAAGATATAATTTCTAGGCACATCCCTAGAGTAAAGGTAGCACCTTAGAAACTAATCCTTTGGATCCAGATAATGATCAAGATTACTATCATTTTTCTCCAAGCTTTGATTCAAGAAACAATAGCTGGTACCACTACCAGGACTATCTATATGAATCAACTAGAGAAGGCATAACACCCTAAGCCTCAGACCAAGATCATTGGTCTTACGTGTTTCAAAGAAGAACATTTCTATTTATCTTATGAAGCCAAGCTTGTCTTAATCTTAAACAAATCCAATCAAGGAATAAGAATCAATCTTATGTGCCATACCAATATGGTGTCACAAGAACAATTCTATATGAATCAGGATAAACATCCAATCATCACAGATTCAACAAATCAACCTACTAATCATTTTCCTGTCAGGAATCATAATTAAAACATTCCAATGTTTATTTGTACTGTTTGAGATCATTGTGATCTCAAACCACATATTGATTTCTAAGCCAACAACACTAACACAGTGATTTCATCACACCATAATCATGATCAGAAACCAAGAAATGACAGTGGAAAGTTATCAAGCCACTGACTGTACCAAGCATGGATTCCCAAAGCAAATATACCATCTGAATCATATTCAATCTAAGCATAAAATCATCTAATCAGCCACCAGAAACATTATAGTTCATCTCAAGAAACAAGCCTCAAGCCAATAATCATTTAGCATGCTTACAAACCATTCGCACATGATCTAATTCATCCAATACACGATCTATCACATGATAAGAACCCTAAATGGAATAATCATCTTAATCAGGATAAGACAGTAACCAGACAGTTCACTGCCAGCATCTAGCATCGAATCAGCAAGCATAGAGAGCACCAGGGGAGAGGAATCGAACTCACCGTAGGTCCTCGCTGAAGACTAGAAGAGGAAGTAGAGGGGCCGACGACCATGGAGGCACGGGGAGCACCCCAGGAGGGGCGCTGCAACCCATACGACGCCACGGAGGCGACCATGAACACGCATAGAGGCGAGGAGCATCACCACGACGCACGGCGCGACGGCAGCACCAGGATCCACGCCAACCCCCAAACCCTAGGGTTCGGGACGGCATCGATCCGTCGCAGGAGAGCACCATACCCAAATCCAGATGGATATAAAGGATGGGCATCATCGACAACCTCCTGTTGCACCATGGCGGCGACCAGAACAGCCCACGGCGGCAGGAATCGCCGGCGACGACATCATCGACCACGGGGTCGAGGTCATAGGAGGAGAGGATGAGCTCGAGGGAGAGAGAGGCAGTGAGGAGTGGGCTAAGTTGGGCCAGACCCTTCGGGGTGGCTATTTTGATTGTGTCTAATGGGCCACTAGGGCCCAATAAGATTAAGCCAGCCCAGAAATCTTTTAAAGGCCTGTTTCAATAAACAAGAAAACACCAAAATACCCCTGGACTTAACTAAATTCTAGAAAAGAAAATAAAAGTCCAAAAATTATAAATAAAATATTTTTGGATTCAAAATAATCCACTCTATACAAATAAAATAAGATATACAATTTTAGACATTTAAATTTTATTAAGGATTTTGTAATGTATATATTCCTTCTGGAATTTTACAAAATTATTGAAAGATGATAAAAATAGATAAAAATCACTTTCATTATATATTAATATTGTAGTATTTTTGAAAAATACTAAATAAATATTTAACAACAATTTTTGATGTTTAAGTGATAATTCCTAAAAGATTTATTAAATCAATAAATTGTCAAATAAAAGGGAAATAAAATAAAATAATTCAATATATGTTATAAATATTAAAAATTAATATTTATAAATCCTTTATTATTAAAAATGGGGAAAATGCATATCAAAGTAAATGGTGCATTACATTACTTTGCATAATCATTTTGCTTCTTTAAATATTGTCCTTACCGGGCAATAATGATGTTTTTGTAGAACTAGAAGCTCAAGGTCCAGTGCAGCAAGCATCAGACTTCACTACCTTACCATCACAAGGCAAGTTCATCACTTGCTCATGTCCTTTCAAGAGTCCTTATCAAAGTATTTGCAAATTGTGTGTTATCATATATGCTATAAAAGAAATAAAATATTATTTTCACAAATAAAGAAATCATAGATATCATCCTAAGTGGTGATAGAATGGAGCAATAGAACTTAGGATTCTATTTGCAACAACGATGATCAAGTAGGGACTTAATAACCCCTGACATTAGTGATTCTAGCACCGTATATTACGCGTTAGCCATGAGATTTGGAATGGGACAGAGAAGTCAGCTGTATCTTCTTCCTCTCGCATGAAGCCGGATGTGCAGGTCGTGGCTGTTATCCTCGTAGCGTGCATATTAATTGGTAATTCGTAGAGGATATGCAGCATGTGGGTGGGAACCCTCATCGTCCCATGATAGTTCTGGCATCTAACGGTTTGTACAAACCATTGCCATAATTCATTATGTGCGCATGGTGTACACCAAGGAGGCATGCGGGGTCGCGAAGGGGGCAGTGATTGGCTTGGACCAACTACTAGGCCCCACATCATGGAATTGTGGACGGGAAAGTACGCCCGGTTGTGCAACAAGGAGTCGATCTCTCATGGGTAAAGTAACGCACCTCTGCAGAGTGTAAGAATTGTAACTTGTTACTCCCTGTTCCGGGAAGGAGCTACGAACGCGGCAGGAAAGGAACGCCATGAAAGTTCTGGTCAACCTGTGAAGGATGATTGTCATAGATTTTCATAATAAAATCAATCTTTGAAGAAATATTTACAAAAATTGCATAGTGCCAAGGATTTATAATACGAGGTGGTAGTTAGAGCATCAAACTTCCCACCTTGCATATAATGAACTTGTTGGGTAACGTTGTTACTCATTCTTTCCTTTGATCCCTTGCTTAGACTCTGAGGATCCCGAAGACATGCCAATGTATGCAGCCGAATGTCAAGAAGATGTGTTCTACGAGGAACCCGATCTGTCTGGAGGTGTTGAAGGAGTGAATTACGAGATCCGCTACGGTGTCGATGATAACGAGTCCAACTAAGTACCTAGTTAGTAGTAACTAGTGGAGCCGAGCAGCATGAACTCTATAGAATAAGCTGTTGAGCTCAACTCCTAGTCGGAGTTGCTACTTTTAAATTCCGCTGAAACACTTTATATTTTGGTTTGTAAGTTGAATCTTTAGGAAGTCTTGAACTTCCGGTATTGTAATTATAATAATGTGTGTACTTTTGTAATATGGACCCGCAATGTTTCTGTTGTACCACTCTGAGGGATGTGATATTTACGGAACGGTGTTCTGTGGATGTCATGTCAACGACTATAGTGTACTACACATGAAGTGGTATACTGGGTCACCGTAGTTGGTATCAGAGAAAATTGCTTTGACCTTAGGTTGGAAACCTAGTAAAGGGTATTACCTGTAGGAAAGTTAGCAACGATAAAGAATTCTCTAAAAGTAATATAATGGGTATTCAAATGAGAATATTCCGTTATATATTTTAGTGCGATAATTCTTTGTTATGATGCAATATATCATAGGATACTAATCAAAATTATTTTTCTGATATACAGAGATATGGCACCAAAGTTTCCAAAACATACTTTGGTAAGGAAAGAGGAGACTCTTGATGATTATCAAGGATCATTCACATACCAACTTCGTCAACTTTTAAAGCTCTTTAGTTGTCCAACTAGAATTCCGGTGAACACTATCACTTACCTTGATGGTCGGATGTTATCCAAGTATCGTGTGAGTATCCAACTTCTAGAGAAGCTTGGATTATATCACGATCTACCGATAGGAGAAGGTAGGAGTCATTTAGCAGCATATCATGTTGTTGTGGAGGCGATAGCTAATATCCGGGAGCAGAAAACCAAGGAGCTAGAAGGTAGCACATTCTCTGTGATACCTCATGACTCTATAGACTCGGAGCCTATACCGGATCATCTTACTTTGGTTAAGAAGCATCCTAAGTTAGCTTCCAAGTTTATGGATAGATATCGAACACTGCTATGCCTTTTTATAAGACCCATCAAGTGATTGTTGAAGACAAAAATGATATGTTAGAGGATCTAACTGATTCGGAAAGGAGGAAGCAGTTAGCATTCCAGTTAGAGAAGGAAGCAAGTAGTAGTGCAACACCTATCTTTAAGGATATACCTATAGATCCTGAATTTTTTATACCATATCCTTATTCACCAAGACTTGAACCTATACATGATCCTACTATGGATATGAGGTATGCAGTACCACAGGGCTCAGAGGATGGTTCTGACTCAGAACTACCTATTGAGAATTCGGATGGTTGGAGAATGGGATCATATAATGGATCTCATGAACACCAGATGTCCACATATGGTTCCGACGGGAATGTTGGACAATCTAGTTGGATGGGTGCAAGGATGAACCCTAATAATAGTAGTGGAAATACCATGTCAATAGATAATCAGGATGCAGAAGAATATCCTGAGGAGAGAGTGTTTGAATCATCAACATCTTCTCAAAACCCAGGGAATATACATTATCCAGTGTTTAACTATCTTGCCCAAGAGAGCACCTGGGGAGCAGTAGGATCTGAGTATCTTGTTGACAACTCAAGAAATGAAGCTCAGGAGATGCAGGCAGGAGATAATGTTGAATATGTTTTTGAAGACTTTTCAGCTGAGCTGGAGGGAGTCAATGCGCTCAGGTTGAGTAATGACTCAAGTCCTGACACTTCAGATACAGAGTATGTTCCTTCTGAAGGCCATATGTTCCACAAACTGTGCGACGAACAACACGTCATCACGGTTGGACATCAGCATAGTTACTACTAGAAGGAGGCAATTAGTTAGTAATATCAAGTACCATGTATTGTACTCCAAGAAATAAGATAGTGAGATGAATAAGGTAGTTTTGTGATTATACCTACATGGTATATGTTGTAATGACTTTGTATTATTATGATAGTATGTATCATATGTGAAATGCACATTTGGATTTTCTTTGGATCTTCATTGTGTGACTAGTTCTGTGCGTAAAGTCGAGCTCAGAACACATGTGCATGATGTAATTATGAGTATTTGCTTTATGTTGCAGGACTAGAGGGTCATGGATACGGGTGTAGAAATGGAAACTGAGTAGCAGCGGATGGAGAGAGAGGCCCAAGAGAAGGCCGATGCAGATGCAGCAAATCAAGGAGCATTACCACCACCACCACCAATGAGGCCGTTAATGGAGCAGAACTTTATGCAGTGCATGCAAATGATGCAAGAGACCCGGAACAAGTTCATGGAAGAGTTGTGGGGATGAGCAAATTATAGGGCACCTGAAGGTGGAGGCATGAGTCTATCTGATTTCCTGAATGCAAGGCCGTTACCTTTGCATCAGCTCCTAAACCAATGGATGCAGAGGGCTGGCTAGCAGATACTGAAAGGAAGCTGAAAACTGTAGGTTGCAATGATGAGGAGAAATTGAGGTATGCAACTCATCTTCTGACTGGACCTGCAGCATCATGGTGGGAGAATCAGTTAGCCATGCAACAACCAGGAAGGGAGTTTACCTGGGAAGAGTTCAAGAAGAGATTTCGTGAATATCATGTTCTAGAAAGTGTTATGGAGTTGAAGCGGAGAGAATTTGAGGAGCTTCGGCAAGGATATACTAGTGTCATGAAGTACATCCGGGAGTTTAGTCAACTGTCTCGCTACGCTGAGGAGGATGTCAACACTGAAGAGAAGCGGAAGAAGCGTTTCCTGCGTGGATTAAATCCATTTGTGAAGATGCAGCTAAGGTTAGCCAATAAGAAAACTTATCAGCAGTTGCTGGATGCAGCCATTACTTTTGAAGATGACTACAAGAATGTCCAAGAAGACTGGAGAAAGAGAGCCAAGAAGGAAACTAAGATAATTCAGGCAAGCAAACCTAAACCCAACTTGGAGTTCAAACCTCGGAATAGGAATTATGGCAACAATAACAATAACAATAACAAGGGAAGTGGTGGAAATCAATCCAATCCGAGAAGGAATGTTATTTGTAACAATTGTGGAATTCCAGGGAATTTCCAGAGGGAATGCAAAAAGCATGTAGTGATCTGTTACGGTTGTGGTCAGAAGGGGCATATCAAGCCAGATTGTCCGAGCAAACCACCTGGAGGTTGGCCTACCAAGGGAGGAGGATAAGCCAGTGGAGGAAATGGACAGCCCAATAAAGGAGGAAATAATGGCAAGAACAACAATGGCAAGAGGAATCGACCTACTGGGAAACTGAACTATGCAAACCTCAAGGAGGTGGATAATTCGGAGCATGCAGTGATAGGTACGCTCAATATCCTTAACAATCCCGGCAAAGTTCTATTTGATACTGGTGCAACTACTTCATTCATTTTTGAAGAATTTTGTGATAAGTTCGGGATTAGAAGGGCAACGTTAGAAATTCCTATGACCGTAGTTACGACAGGAGGGAATGTGATTGTACGCCACATAAAACAAGATAAGGTTATCTCGATCTGTGGTTGTACATATTTCGCAGACCTTTATGTGATTCCTTTGAAGGGAATTGCAGTAGTGCTGGGAATGGATTGGATGATGGAACACGGAGCTCAGATAAATTGTGAGGAGAAAACTGTGTTAATCAAAACTCCAAGTGGAGCAAGGATAGTTTACCAAGCAGATAAGCACATTCATATCATGGTGGATCTACAGTTAAACTCAATGAAAGAGGTCAAATTGGAAGAGATTCCTGTAGTAAATGAATTTCAAGATGTTTTTCTAGCAGAGCTACCAGGAATGCCACCAGATTGGGAGATAGAGTTTACTATTGACCTAATTCCTGGTATAGCACCAATAGCTCAAGAACCATATAAGATGGGACCTAAAGAGTTGAAAGAACTCAAAGAGCAAATTGATGAGTTAGCTAGAAAAGGATTTATTCAGGAAAGTGTATCCCCATGGGGAACACCAGTAATCTTTGTGGATAAGAGAGATGGTGGAAGAAGAATGTGTGGAGATTATAGAAATCTGAACAACGTGACTATCAAGAATAAGTATCCTTTACCAAGAATTAAAGATTTGTTTGATCAAGTAAAAGGAGCTGGAGTATTTTCAAAGATCGATTTAAGATCTGGATACCATCAAATAAAAATCAAGCAGGAAGATGTTCCAAAATTATCATTTGTCTCAAGATATGGACACCATGAGTATCTGGTAGTACCATTTGGTTTGACAAATGCACCGGCAATATTCATGAATTTGATGAACAAGATCTTCATGCCATATTTGGACAAGTTCGTCATAGTCTTTATTGATGATATTCTGATATATTCCAAGGATAAGGAAGAGCATGTTGATCATTTGAGAATAGCATTGCAGACTTTAAGAGAACACAAACTTTATGCTAAGTTCAGTAAGTGTGAATTTTGGCTTGATGAGGTAGAATTCCTCGGTCATGTGATCAGTAAAGATGGAATTGCTGTAAATCCATCTAAAGTTCAGTCAGTACTAGAGTGGACTGCACCGACCAATGTAAAAGAAATTCGAGGTTTTCTAGGAATGGCTGGTTATTATCGGAGATACATTGAAGGTTTCTCCAAAATAGTCGGACCAATGACCAAATTATTAAGGAAGAATACGCCATTCAAATGGGATGAGAAATGTGAAGCAAGTTTTCAAGAGTTGAAGACTAGATTAACCACAGCTCCAATCTTAGCAGTTCCTGAAATAGGGAAGGACTTCACCGTATACTGTGATGCGTCTAAAGAGGTTTGGGTTGTGTATTAATGCAAGATCGGAAAGTGATTGCTTATGGTTCAAGACAACTGAAACCACATGAAGTCAACTATCCAACTCATGATTTAGAGTTAGCAGCAGTATTCTTTGCGCTGAAAGGATGGAGGCATTTTCTTTATGGAGCTAGATGTGAGTTATACACTGACCATAAAATTCTCAAATACTTCTTCACTCAAAAGGAATTGAATATGAGACAGAAGTGTTGGTTGGAACTAATCAAGGATTATGATTTAACAATCAACTACGCTCTAGGGAAAGAAAATGTTGTAGTGGATGCTTTAAGCAGAAAGAGTGTAGATATTCAGCCTAGTTGTTGGGGATATGCTATATGGGTATCCTCATAGCATGTCACTTATCCGGATAACTCGGGTGGCCCACAGTTGGTAGCATGGCCTATGGCCTGCTGGGCGGCCCAGTTATATGGATCCAGAAGGGAGGCCCATGCCGGATAAAGGAAGGCTACGGTGGAGTCACCAGCGTACCCAGAGCCTTGGAGTGCAAGATACACAAGACTAGTAATAGACGGTGTAGGACTCTATAACCTGTCCGGCTAAGACTTTTCCCTGTAACCCTAGGACCTAGCAACTATATAAGTCGGGCCTATGGGAGCCTTTAGGGCACGATCATAGACAACTTAGCATCGACACACAAAATCTCGCCTAGTGAACATATCTCTGTAACTCGGCGTATTGCCCTTATAGTGATTTATAGCAGGAGTAGGATTCCGCCACCGTTGTGGGATCTGAACCTGGGTAAGCTGTGTTACCTCGTACCCGTCAACCGTCTGCCTTACCCCACGTCTCTAAACACGCATTGTGAGGACCCCTCCATGGCGTACTCATCGGCAATACCACGACAGTTGGCGCCCACCATGGGGCAAGAGGCGCTTCAGGCTCTTCAGCGGGCGAGGACCAAGATCTTCGCGGGAATCAGCGAAACCGTAGCCATAGGCCGTGTTCTCTTCTCCGGCAACGTTCTGATCGTCCCTCCAGACATATTCTGGATCCCGGCGAAGACGAACCCTACGTGGTGTTCAATCGTTCCTATCGGAGACAGCCACCTCTTCATCGGCGAAACCGACTCGGGCACTAGTTCCCTGGGAGTCAGAGGAGCATCAAGGCCCGCACGGACAGCCTACGGGAAGGATACGTTCGCGGAAGGATCGATGTCGGATCTCTCTTTGGAGTTTGCCGGCAAAGATCAGAAAAATCCAAGGCGCGCACGGACCGCCTACGGGCAGGATACGTTCGCGGAAGGATGGATGTCGGATCTCTCTTCGGAGTTTGCCGGCAAAGATCGGAAAAATCCAAGGCCCACCCAAACCGCCCCTGTGCAGGATATAAAGGTGGAAGATCATCAGAACCGCCGCTTCGCCTGCGGCCCCGACAACAGAGATCCAAGTTCGTCGGCGTGGTTACCATCTTCGATCTGGCGCGCTGCGTTCAGAGAGAAGGTGAAAACCCCCGTGATTACCTGGCCAGGTGGCTCTGTATACGAGCCAATATGGCCCACTACCCCGATGATAACGTTTTGTATCACTTCGTGGAAGGACTGGACCATGGCACACTTCTTCGACATTCTCTAAGACGGCAGCAGGCAACAGGACGCCTTACCCTCGAAGAGATGGTGAGCACCATCAACAACTATGCGGAAGCTGACGCAGCAGCCCAGATGGAGCTTGCGCTCAGGGACGGAGAACCTCCAATTCAGCAACCGCCACCACCGCCTCCCGCTGCCATCGTCGCAGCAGCACCACCACCTCCAGTCATCGTCGAGGCCATTGCACCTCCACCACCCGTCATCGAGGAAGTCCTAGCACCCTCTGACTCTGTCATTGACGCGCTCTACACTGACTTCAGTGCAGATTCAGAGGAGATAGATTTCAGTCCAGAAGAGCTAGACTCCGCTATACTGGAGATGGAGGAGGAGTACTCGCGCGACGAACAAGCCAACAATGCGGTCGCGTCTCGAGGGGTGCTCGTCACCATTGGGACGGCGATGGATGAAGATCAACCCGGACGAGATCCGCCTACAGCGCTAGAAAAGGGGAAGGGGCCACTTATTGCCGCTGACAATGATCGCGCAAAAGTTATGCCTCCTCCGCCTAACCCAATGCAGCAGTCGCAGGAACTCGGCACCGGCCTGATCAACAACAACACCGCAAACTTTCCGCCTCCAGCATCTACGTCTGCAGCAGCCCAAGTTACTCCAGCTGATAGAGTGATGTACGGCAACCTCCCCGTCGAGCCACTGACCGTTGCTCATATCCGGAACATGACCCAGCTTGACGAGAAGCGCCAGCAGCTGCTGGAGGAGGCGTAGGCCATCGCGGAGCAAGGCGCTAAACTAGATCGAGATCTGGTCAACGCGCAGAAGTCCATAGAGAAAGCTAGAGCAATGGAGGCTGAGTACAAGACTTTGCTCCAGCAGCAGAAGGCTAAGAAAACTCCGGCTCACGTCATCAACGATCCTGGTGTGCGGCGTAACATAGGATGGGCTCCCTCGAAGCCGGCACAAGCCAAGCCATACATTGACAGTGAAGGCAAGCAGGTGATGCCCACCCCACTCCTTAACCTTGCCGTCACCAAGACCCTTCTGGAGCAGGATAGATTGCCTGAGGCAGTCGAACAGGCTATGACCTAGTGGCCAAGGCGGTGAACAGCAGGAAAAGGCCACCTCTCAAACGCTTGAGTCTGACCCAGCACTCTGCCAATCTAGCCAGTACAAGCCGCCAAGGAACAGATCTCCTCTTGATGTCGGGTCCCAGACGGGTTCATCGAAACGAAGACGGAGGGATGCGCGCAATAGGAAGGATGCCATCCCCATATCCTCCAACCACGGAGAAAAGGCCCGACCTCGTCACCCATCGCCACCGCCCCTGTCCCCCCGACATCGCGAAGATTACAAGGCTCACCATCATACGGATATGCCCCCACCAAAGTAGTGCGGCATCGTCATCCGCGACAACATGGAGCAGACCCGTCATGATGGAGAGCGCAACCAAGGACACAAGAGCAGGTCACGCCATGACCCTCCACGTCCGATAAGCAACCGTGACAGGCGTGAGACGTCGCAGGAGGGTAACAGCAAGAAGGCTAACCCACCGCCACCTCCGCCTCCGTCACCGCCAAGCAGTCACCATGGCGGAGGAGGCCCGCGCCGTTCACGCAGCCCATCCCCTGTTGACAAGAAGAAGAAGAACCCGGAGCCATACGACGCATGATCGCGGATCGATAAGATCCATGAGGCCTGGGAAGGACCATACCTGGGACCATATTGCTTTGGACCTGCAATACGGTCCGCAACCTACCCCAAAGGTTTCCGGATTGACAAGACCATCAAGCCCTATGACGGCACCGCCAATCTGGCCACATGGTTGCAGGACTACGGCAACGCGGTGGAGATTGCCGGAGGCAACCCCAACGTCGTCGTCAAGTACCTCCCATTAATGTTGGCAGGCACGGCCCGTCAATGGATCGACGACTTGCCGGAGAAATCTATCTACAACTGGTTGGACATGCAAGAAGCGTTCACCAAGAAATTTGAGGATACATACAAGCGTCCCTACACTATGGGCGATCTACAGCGGTGCGTGCAAGAGAAAGACGAAACATCTCGCGCCTACCTCTCCCGCTGGCTGGATATGAAGGATTCTTGCGCAGGAGTGCACGCTCAGACCGCCATGGACGCCTTCATCGACGGGTTGGAAAGAGGCACATTGCTCCGACATAAGCTGAAGCGCTTGCAGGACACTCACTAGCTTGACTTGAACCAGATGATTCAGTTGGCTAGTGAGTTCGCAGCTGCCGACGATGATGCTCGCGACTCCTTGCCGGCAACAGCCGTTCCAACTCAAGCTCGGAGGAATAGCAGTACAAAGCGGAAAACCGCTCCAAAAGAAAAGCAATCTACCTACATGGTCGCTATGACTTTTGCAGGACGAGGTGATGGCGGACAACATGACCGAGTAAGGGGAGCTGGCCGTGGGCAGCAGCGAGGTAGTGAAACAACCTCGGCACCGCTTCGCGTTCCTCAAACCTACAAGGAGTACCACGGTATGTCGTGCCTCGTACACCTCGACGCCAACAGCAAGGCCACCCATACCAATCGACACTGCAAATTCGTCAACGACCTCAAGGAAGACCCGGAGTCCGGCTACAAGCGAAGTCTAAAGAATAGACCGTGAGGCAAAGGAAAGGGGAAGAAGAAGGAGGAGGAGTCCAAGGATTCGAGTGACATGGACGAAGATGTTGACCCCAAGCACGCCGCCAAGAGCGATGATAAGGGCAAGAACCCCTTCGCAAAGAAGGCTCCAGTCTACCACACTTTCCTTGGCACCCCCACCGTCCGACAATAGAAGACCTCTCTGAGGATCCTGATGGCCACTCTCCCCCCAGTTCCCCAGTACCTGCGCTAGTCGGAAGTTCCAATCACTTGGGACAGGACGGAACACCCAGACCTTATACCTACAGAGAACCAGTACGCCATGGTCATCAACCCCTTGATTGACCACGTGGAGTTCACCAAGTGTATGGTGGATAGTGGAAGCAGCATCAACATTATGTATCTGGATACACTGCAAAAGATGAACTTGACGGAGGCAAACCTAAGGCGGACCAACACCATCTTCCATGGCGTAGTTCCTGGTCGGGAGGCTCGGTCCCTTGGGTGCATTACACTTCAGGTTGCCTTTGGCGATGTAAACAATTACCTCCAAGAGAGCATGACCTTCGAGTCGTCCCCTTCAAGAGTGTGTACCACGTCATATTCGATCGCGACATATTCCACATGTTCATGGCCAAGCCATGCTTTGTCTATAACAAACTCAAGATACCCGGACGAAATGGTGTCATCACCGTATCCGGAAGCTTTACCAAGAAAAGGGACTGCGAGATCAATGAAGCAGCCATTGTAGAAATTGTCCTCCACAGCGAAGAATTCAAAGAGATCCAGAGCAAGGTCAATGACTCAGAGATGCCCGCGTCGAAGAAGCAGATCTCCGACTCCGCTCCTGCGTTCAAGGCCGCCATCGAGACCAAGCCGGTGGAACTTGTGGTAGGTGATGCCTCCAAGGTCACCACCATTGGGACGAACCTGGATCCCAAATAGGAAAGCGCGCTCGTCGAGTTCCTCCGCGAGAATAGGGACATCTTTGCCTGGCAACCTGCCGACATGAAAGGTGTACATAGGGAACTTGCCGAGCATAGCCTAAACATTGATCCAAAATGTAAACCAGTGAAACAACCTCTACGACGATTTGGAGATGAGAAGAGATGCAACATTGGCAAAGAGATAGCTAGGTTACTTAAGGCTAGATTTATTCGAGAAGTCCTTCACACCCAGTGGGTGGCCAATCCTGTACTTGTCCCTAAAAAGTGAACCAATGAATTAACAATGTGCGTTGATTACACCGGCTTGAACAAAGCATGTCCCAAAGATCCGTTTGCTTTGCCTCGCATTGACCAAGTGATTGACTCGACGGCTGGCTCGGAACTTTTGTGTTTTATCGATGCATACTCAGGATACCCCTAGATCAAAATGAGGAAGTCAGACCAATTGGCCACTTCATTCACTACCCCATACGGCACGTTTTGCTATGTCACGATGCCCTTTGGGTTGAAAAACGCAGGTGCCACGTACCAGCGGACAATGCAACGTTGCCTCCACGACCAAATTGGTCGGAACATTCACGCCTACGTGGACGATATCGCGGTGATGTCAAAAAAGTCAAATGACTTAATCTCCGAATTAAAAGAAACATTTGATAATCTTCGGAAATACAACATGATGCTTAACCCTAAGAAGTGCGTCTTCGGGGTTCCAAACGGCAAATTGTTGGGCTTCATCGTTTCCCAACGCGGAATCGAGGTCAACCTAGAGAAAATCAAGGCCATCTTAAACATAAACCGTCCGACATGCCTAAAGGACATTCAACGACTAACAGGTTGTGTTGCAGCAGTTAGTCGGTTCGTCGGCCGACTTGGAGAGAAGGCCCCGTCATTGCATAAGTTGTCAAGAAGGCGGACAAATTCACGTGGACGGACGAAGCAGATGCAGCATTGAAGCATCTCAAGGAGATTCTTTCCTCAACGCCCATCCTTGCAGCACCCAAACCTGGAGAGCCCCTGTTAATTTACATGGCGGCAACCAACCGGGTAATCAGCATTGTCGTCGTGGTAGAGCGGAAGTAACCAGGCTATGAGCACGGAGTTCAACGACCAGTTTACTATGTAAGCGAGGTCTTGACGAAGTCCAAGCAGCGTTACCCGCACTACCAGAAGATAGCTTATGGAGTATTCCTTGCTTCTCGGAAGCTGAGGCATTACTTTCAGGAGCACCCAATCACAGTGGTGAGCAAGACTCCACTGTCCGACATTATCAACAACAACGACGCTACGGGAAGGGTCGCGAAGTGGGGCATTGAACTTGCCGCCTTTGAGATCACCTACAAAAGACACGACGCTATCAAGTCACAAGCCTTGGCAGATTTTGTTGCAGATTGGATGGACATGCCAGATGCTACTCCGTTGCCAGAGCCAGAGTACTGGGTGATGCACTTTGACGGATCAAAGATGCTCAACGGCTCGGGGGCTGGTGTATTGCTGCAGTCACCAACAGGAGACAAGCTACACTACGTTCTGCAGATCCACTTCGAGGCTACAAACAACATGTCGGAGTATGAAGCACTCATTCACGGACTGCGTGTAGCCAAAGATATTGGCATCAATCGCATAGTTTGCTGTGGAGATTCCGACTTGGTTGCCCAGCAGGTGGCTGGCACCTGGAATGTGTGGAACCCTATGATGGCGGCATATCGAGACGAACTGGACGAGATAGCCAAGAGCTTCTTGGGCTACGAAGTAAAGTATGTACCTAGGGAACAAAATGAGGCGGTTGATCTGTTGTCTAAACTTGGATCAGGGCGCAAGCAAATTCTGCCAGGAGTTTTCCTAGAGCACCTGCGCACACCATCCGTGAAGGGAGCCGACATCGACAACCCGGATAGAGTTGATTCTTTCGTCAACATGGTGACTAAAGTCCCTCCGGCTTGGACAAAACCGTTCATGGAATATCTCGAATACGGAACTTTGCCCGACGACGAAGTCGAAAGACAGCAAATAGTACGACGAGCAAAGGGTTATACCATAATCAATGGGCAACTCTACAAAAGGAGCACTACTAGTGTATACCTAAAGTGTGTTTCCTAGCTAGAAGGTATGGAAATCCTACGCGAAATCCATCTCGCAGATTGCGGGCATCACGCTGCTCCTCGATCGTTGGTCGCGAAAGCCTTTCGGCAAGGATTCTACTGGCTGACCGCGAAGGCGGACGCCGACAAGCTGGTTGAGACATGCATGGGATGCCAGTATTATGCCCGACAACCACATGTTCCTGCTGAAGAAATGCGAACAATACCAATAACTTGGTCGTTTGCAGTCTGGGGGCTAGACATGGTGGGACCGTTACAAACGGCACCCTGTGGGTTTACGCATCTGCTTGTAGCAGTTGATAAATTCACTAAATGGATAGAAGCTAAACCCATTAGAAAGCTCGATGGGGCAACTGACCTCAGGTTTGTCCAGGATCTAGTGGTGAGATTTCGTCTCCCACATAGCATTATCACCGACAACGTCAGCAATTTGTCACTCGGAGAAGTGGAGGCATATTGTTGGGAGAAAGGCATCCGACTTGACCTTGCTTTTGTGGCACACCCACAATCCAATGGTCAAGTTGAGCGAGCCAATGGATTAATTCTGTAGGGAATCAAGCCACGTCTCGAGGCACCGCTACATAGAGCAGCTGGAGCTTGGGCGGAAGAATTGCCATCTGTGCTGTGGAGTTTACGAACTACACCCAACAGATCCACCGGCTACACCCCTTACTTCATGGTATATGGAGCAGAAGCCATCCTACCTTCTGACATACTTCACGATGCACCAAGAGTTCCCGCCTACGATGAAGATGACGTTGAAGAATCCAGACGCCTAGGTGTGGACCTTCTCGAGGAGGAGCGTGTTTTGGCATGCCAAAGATCCGCCATCTACCAGCAGAAGCTACGCAACTACCATAGTCGCCGCGTTCGGTATCGCTCGTTTAAAGAGGGGGATTTGGTGCTCCGACTTAAGCAGAAGAAGTCACACAAATTATCCCCGCCATGGGAAGGACCGTTCATCATAAGCAAGACGCTACTCAATGGTTCTTACTACCTTGTTGACAATCGTGAACTAGACCCAACGAGGATCATAAGCATAAGCGACGTGACCCGGATGATGACTACCCGGAGCTTGATCGGCCATGGAACATAGCACAGCTATGTCCTTTTTACACTTAGCATTTTTTATCTAATTGTGTATCTCTTATGTGATCAATGAAATAAAGCTCTATTGTTCACTCATATTTTTGAGTCTTTTACCTCCTTTAGTGTTCATTTTTGGATCATGTAAAACCTTTATGCACAAGCTTTGCGGTTGCACTTGTGAAAATTCCGCCTACGGGCGTTAGCTTAAGTTTTCTGGTCTACACGTTCTTTGTCGTTCTTATGTGGATTCTGGAGTAGTGACTTTCGGCACTTATTTTCGGCGATTTTGTGCTCAGGTTATTGACGGTGCCATTGGGCATCATCACTTAAGCACATGGTTCCGACAACAAGTCCTCCGACTCACGAAAAGTCAAGCATAAGAACCAAAGTAATGGATAAGCCAGCACTTGCTTAAAAAATATATACATGCTGGAAACTAGTTCTTAAGTAGCAGGAAATAAACAACCATTGTTTTCCGCCTTAAGTTACATCAACAAGTTTTTCTGCATATGCACCAAAGGTGAAACAGATATTACAAAGTTGTTTTTCACTCCTTTGGCGCAGGTGACTTGGAGGCAGCATCGTCACCAGCTGGAGAGCCACTCTCAAAGTCAGCACTGTGGTGGGACTCGGAAGAATCTTGGTTGTCATTTTCGATGGTGTTCATGGGCATGAAGACGTTGATGTCCACCAACTCGGCAACTCTGGTGTCATAGCCCGTGAGTGACGACAAGATGGCTTCGTGATTAATCTCTTTGCCATCATCATCGACGTCGGGGATGCCAGAGGTCACCGTATCGATGTCGACACCTTCGTAGTGTGCCTTCACCATTGACAGCGCCATCCTTGCGCCAGCCCATACACACGAAGCTTTCCAGCTCATGATACGCTCGGGGGCTCGGCGCAGAATCTTCGAGTACTTCGCCACGGAGTCCGATGCCTTGATGTGTATCTGGAGAGGCTTGGCAATCTCCTTGGCTTGGGTTATGGCGGTGTTGATGAAGTTGCCGGCAAGAACCATGCATTCCTTGGCCAGAGGAGGTGATCGGGTTAAACCCATGGGAGCTGAAAATTCCGACAAGGATTGCATGAGTTCAAATAAATCAAAGTATCCAGATTGCAGAATTCCAAGACGGAGAAAACTTACTGAAAATACTGGCCTCAGCTTGCCAGAGGGTATCCGCCAAGGATTGTTTCTCTTGTTGGAGGAGCTTGTACGCCTCTCCATGGCGGTGATTCTGCTCATCGGCAGCTCGCTTCTGATCTTTTAAGATCGCGATCTCCTCCTTCAAGCGGTTGATTTCCTTGGTGGCGGAGTCCTGCAAGACTTTCATTGACTCCACATGCATTTTCAGCATGTCCTTCCTCTCCTGCTTAAGAATTTTGTTCTCGCTATCCAGCTCTTGAATGTGCTTGGATTGCTCGACAATATTCTTGGCCTTGGTGATGGTTTATGCATGTCGGAGAAAGTAAAAGTACACAGTGATTACTTGGATAATATAGGCACAAAACCAAGTCGGAATGCGTATTAGAAAACAGAAGCTTGCTCTTGGTGATATGTTCCTTCAAGAAGGCAGTTTTACCCTTTTCAGCTTCTAGATCTGCACGCATCTTCTGGTACTTATCATTTGCCATGCCCCTCCGAGCATTCTCGTTCTGTGGAAAAAAGAACAAAGCTAAAACGTTGTTTAGTCTGCTTTGAGCATCTAGTCGGAAGATTTCCATCTAGACGCGCGGTGGCTACAGCGAGAGTTTTCGACTTAACAATATGCTTAGCTTTCTTGAAGCATCTAGTCGAAACTAATTCAGTTCTCGATTAGAAGCTTGGGGGCTATAGTATAAAGTTTTTAACTCGGATATCTACTTAGCTTTTCTTTAAGCATCTAGTCGGAACTAATTCAGTTACAACTAGAGGCTTGGGGGCTACAGTATTGAAATTTATAAACACTGCATATGCTACTCTTAAAGCATCTAGTCAGAATATCATTCCATCTAAATGCTTGGGGGCTACAGTGAGAAGTTTTCTAACTTAGTCACTCTTAGAGCATATAGATGCAAAACCTATGGTTTTTCGTCTACATCCTCGAGGGCTACAGTGGGATACTCATATGAAATGCAAAAGGCAAAGAAAACTTACAAGTGCGATGATCTTGAGGTTTGTAGCGCTCTCGGCCAGCAGCTTGGCAAAGGACTCGCTATTTCCTTGCAAGATTTCTGCTTGCCGGCGGAGCTCCTCTAGACCGCACGTCGGAGATGTCGGCGTCGCACCAGGAACCAAAGCAGTGCTACCCGGTGTAAGTACCGGATAGACTATCTTCTGATAAACTATGGCTTTCTGGGGTGCGGGGGCGCCGCCAACGGCAGAAGTACCAGCTTCCACCACCGCCTTGCCGCCACCGATGGCATCCTTAGCCGGAGCTTCAGCCATTTGTTGAGCGGTGCTCTCCTCCGTTGCCTGCTCGCCGACAACAGCGAGTTCAGTAGAGGCGCCAGAATCCACTTCCATGGCGGAAGGGCCTGATGCCTCCTTAGCTTGTGAGCTTGTCGGGGCAGACGAGGGTTTGACGGCAGCAGTGGCAGGGGTGATGGCGGGGGAGGCGTCGTGATGCAGCATGTCCTTGATATTTCGAGAAGCCCCCGATGTTTTGGAGGTCTTCTTGAGGCTGGTTGTGGCTTTCTTCCTGAAACGTGCAAAATGCATAAGTACAAGAGCAAGACAGATATATAGACAATGTTGGAGAATGAGAAGCTTACACAAGTGGGGGTGCTTTGGCAAAGGGGATCCCAGTAACTTTTATCTTTTCCGCCTCCAGGGCGGCGGTAGTCTTTTTGGAGGCCCCACCCTCCGTCTTCTTCTTCTTGCCTCCGTCGGCAGCATCAGAGGTGGAGCTCTTCCGCTTTCGCGCCAACGGAACCTCGTCGTCGGACACGACCATGACTTCCTTCATCTTTGGATCGTAGATTTGGGCAGCCAGGTTGCCCTCCTCTAGATCGCTAAGCTATTAAGTAAGAAATCACCGTGTTAGATGACATATGCAAGACGGAAGAACTGGAGTATATGTCGAACACTGAAAATAAATACCTACCTTTGGGCACTTGCCGTCTACGAACATGTCGTGCGTGATGGTGAAGCCATGCTTCTTATCCTTCACTTTGACGATGTCCTTAAGGCGGATCTTGACGGAGTCGCTCAAGAAGTTGTCCATGGAGATGCGGAGACTATCCCTTTTGTCGCTGGTATACTCGTGCATGAGCTTCGCGCGGTGCTGCAGAGGTTGGATTCGCCCGATGAACCAGCACATGGCTAGGTCCAAGCCAGTCAAACCCGTCTCTACAAACCACTCGATCCGCCTTATAGCCCAAGAAGCGTCGAGGTCAGAGGGAAGGGAGGCTTGGGATCTCCATGACGAGGCTTCAGCGGCGGCTCTGTCAACAAAGTCCGGGTACGTAACTTGTCGGCCAGCTAGAGGGATGTCTGGGCCGTAAAAATATGTCTGTTGCCAATTCTTGCAGGACTCATGAACGACGATGTCGGGGAATGTAAGATCCCTCCTTTGTAAAGGAAAAGATCCCTGTGATTGCAATGCTAGTCCCTGGATCAATAGCTAGCATCCACAGTTCAGATGTAATATCGAGAAACAAAGGTCATAATACAACTTTATAACCAGGAATAAAATAGTTTTATTACATCAAACATAGCTCATTGGCTATTTACATTACATTGCAGCGGAATAACTATAGTCATGGGTCCTTCATCTTCAAAGTGCCACAGGCAGATGTTGGTTGTAGACTTTGTAATCCTAATCAATCAATCTTCACTAAATCAATCAAACTTGCAACATCATAAGTTACAGCCACAAGGGTCAATACATTTGAATTGTATTGGCAAGTGATACCTTAGTATATTTTAAGTGGACTATAATACTATATGCATTTGGCTGGTGGAGCTTAGGCTTGCTTTGCTCAAAATAGATTTTTCCTTAACTTTTTGAAAACACCAAATCTTGTTTGACAAAAACCAATCAAGGCATCTATCAATCATGACTGAAGATCCTCTCAAGGCATCTACCATTCAAAGATTGAAGATCCTTTCTTGGCAAAAACACCCAAGGCATCTATCAAACAAAGACTCTAGATCCACTCAGGGCATCTAGCAATCAATGACTGAAGATCCTTTTATCCCTTTGTTCACCCACAAATTTTATTTATAAATTGGAGTGATGAGATTCTTGAAGTTTCCATGTCTTGATGCTCAAATTGTCCTTTACTGGGACATGGCTAAGTACTTAGGTTTTACACTGCAGAGGTGGTGCACTTTCCCCAAGCCTTGGTTTCCCAAGACATGATCCTTCAAGAGCCTTTCCTTAGTCAAATGGACGCGCCCAACCTATCATCCCATCTACCACCCACTGTCCAAGAGACTAAGTTCCAGCATCCTAAGATCATGGCAGAGCCCATATTACCAAGTGGTTGCACTTGAAGCTTCTCAACATTTGACATCTCAAATCTCTTTGTTTCCTGGGTGGCCATCCACAAGTGAGATACACAAGCCAGTCCCTGGCCTTGTGAACCACTCAACATAAACCTTTCCTTCCATTCCACCCAGGTGGTTCATTAACTTAGTTGTTTTATTTTACAAAACATAAGTCCTTAGACTTAGAAATTTTCCATAGTGAATATATAAACCACCCTTGTTTTCTAGTAGCTAGGCTAAGCATGATAGTAATAGGAATCTTGACTTAGGAATTTTCACTAAGGCTTCACCTAATAGGTTTTCCCATAGCATAGTTTATTCTTTAGCAAAATCCATGCAAGTCCTATACTTGGAAAAATAATACTAATGCATATATAAAATATAGGAATGGAATATTCATGATGATATCACTTGCCTTTTTGGTAGAGGGTATAAGTTCACTCCTTGTCCTTGCAACACTCTCACTCTTCAAGTCACTACAATCAATCAAGCAAGGTACAAACTCAATCTACCAATCAAGCAAAACAACACACACATAAAATAACAAAGTCAAAGAAATGCATGCAAGCATGCCAAGCTTTGCTTTGTTTGAAAAAGTGGTTCCTAGTGGGTCATAGACATTTGGGTATATCTAAGTCATGCATAAGTATGCAAAGGTTGGTTCTAATGTAGGGATGGTCTTCACTAGGCTTCTAACTTTGTAAGTTCCAAATTGGTCATTTACCAAAATGGCAAAGTCATTTGCAAATAGGGTCTCTATTAGATTCCTAAACTTTGTAAGATCCAAATTGGTCATTTACCAAAGTGGCAAAGTTGTTAGCAAAAGGTTTCTCTTCAAAACCATTTCCATGACAAAGTGTCATTTTATGTGGTGTAGAAATATTTCTACTAGGGTATTAACCTATAGGTTTCACCAAATGAGTTGCTATTGCAAAACTTGGTGTTTTGGGTCAGTAGGTTTGGTTCAAAACATTTTCTCAAAGTTTCCTTTATGAAAGCATTTTCATAAACAAAACAAATAGTTTTAGTTAGCTAGAAATGGACTAAACTAATTAATCCATCCTATTCTTTTCCAAAATCATTTTTAACTCCATGGGTTGGTTCCTAGAGTCAGTAAGATCACAACAAACTAATTGGCAAAGGTTTTAACCTTAAAATCATTTTTAAATGATTTTTCTAATGTTAGCAAGCATACAAAAGAATCTGCAAAGTTAAACAAGTTAACAGATGCTATTTGCTAAACTAAGGGTAGGTTTGGCTAGGTCTTGTCTTGCTGATTCCAACGACATCAAATTTGTAAAATTTGGACGTGTGGATCAAAAGATACATGGGTTTGAAGTTTGCAAAAGTTTCTATTTTCAAATCTGTTTTTAAACAGATTAGGTGGCACGCGGCAGGATTCTATTGGTCGATACCGGTTCGCTGCGGATCACGCTCTGTAGCCGTTGGATCTAAAGCAAATCCTACGACGCAGATGCTTCCATACCCCTTCGATAAGTGACTCTATCCTAGCCAGTAGATCTGTATCCAACGGTTCCTAATCTATCGACCTAGAACTGGCGGCGCTAGGCTCTGTCGCGCGGCGGCGATGGTCGGTCAGTGGCGGCGCTGGCGAAGCAGGACGCAAGAGGAGTAGGGAGTAGGCTCACCGTGATCGTCGAGGAACGCTGGTGCTCAACGTGGTCGTTTCCGTCGGAGGGGCGCTCGGGTGCGACTGCGATTGCTCGCCGGAGTAGAGGACGGCGTCGGGCGGCTCTGTCCGCGGTTGAAGACGTTGCTGTGGTTCACCTCAAAGCGAAAAGACGACACGGTTAGATGCGCAGGGCCCAGACGAAGTCGTGTGCGTGAACTAGGAGGCGCGGGGCGGTCGAGGCTTACCGGGGAAACTCGTCGGAGAAGAAGCAGACGGCGGCGCTCACTGTCGACGATGGAGGCGACGCTACGGTGCGAGCTAGGTCACGAGAACGACGGCGTTAGTTGCGGAAGAAGTCACTGGTCTTAGGTGCATCATCGAAAAGTAGAGGGGCGGCTGGAAGCTACCTGTGGAGTTCGCCGGAGTTGGAGCGGACGGCGGTGTTGCTCAGAGCTTGATGCAGGCGTTGCTCGAGGGCGCCCGCGGGTGAATGAATGGCACAGAAAGATGCGCTAGGATGCGGTGAGCGTGCTCGCGTGCAGAGGTAGGCGAGAGGCGGCGGGGTGTGGCCGGAATTGGCGAGGAGGGTCGTCGGAGTAGCAGCGGCACAGAGAAAAATTGGGGCGGTCTGGAGCGTGCGAGCGCGAGGTGTCAGAGGGGATTTATAGAGGAGACACGGCCGTTTACGTCTGCGTGATCAACTCGAGTAACGGCGGTCGCGTTAAGGCGAATTGAATCCGCGGTTTGAAGGCAGCAACGGCAGCGAGGGGGAAGGCTCGGTCAGTGGCGGGTGAGAGAGAAGAACAGTGGAAAGGGGGTCCAGCCGATGGGAAAAGGGAGAGGGAGCGGGGTCCACTTGCCAGCTTCTGTGTGAGTTTCTTCCGCGGTGCAGAAAACGGTTCGGGGGCGTGAGTGAGAGAGGTGGGGTCGTCTCGTCAGCGAGTGAGTGAGAGGGAGAAGAGGGTCCGGCTGTCATTGACTGTGTGGGTCAGTTATTTGGTACGAAACGTTTTCTTCGGGCAGTGAAAGGTTGGGCTGCTGTTGGGCCAAAGCTGGGCTGGTTCTGTTTTCCTATTTTTTTTTCTGTCTAATCTCTTTTTCTAATTCTTTTCTGTTTTGAATTTCAAACAAATATTCAAGCAATTCAATCAAGGTTCAAACTTTCAAACAAGCACTCAACTTTTCATTTGAATTTGGTTCTGTTTTTCAACATATTCCAAATCTCAAATTAAATTAAGATTTTAATGCATTTTAGGATCCATTTATTAATTAAATAAAATGGATCTTTAGTTGTTTAATAGTGTTTGATTTATTTAAATAAAATTTCCCTTTGAATTCCAATTATTTCCAAAACCAAACCAGAAGGTTTAATTTGAAACATAAAAGAATACTTGGAAACTTATTTAAATAAATAAATAAGTTTTGGTGTTTTAATTAAAATGGGAAAGTCTTTACTTAAATAAAATTGGATATTTAAATCCTTATTATTTTATTTAAATAATCCTTTACTCATTTTAGTCAAAGCAAAATCTTTTAATAAAAGATTTCAAAGTAGTAATAAAATACTTGGTGTTCATTTAAAATGGGAAAAGCTTTTACTTAAATAAAATTGGATATTTAAATCCTTTTATTTTATTTAAATAAACCTTTACTCATTTTATCAAAACAAAATATTTTATTTCAAAAGTTTGGCCAAAATTAATTTGGCTTATCTTTTCATTTGAAACCAAAGTCTTTTATTAAAAGATCTAAAACAGTGTTTCCAAAACAATTTATTTTCCTTTGATAAATGTTTATCTTTATAAATCCCTTTAGGATTTCTTGATCACCAATTGGTGTGGGCTTTTGGTAAGGGCTTTATTGGCTTTGGAAATTCAATTTCCTTCTCTTATTGTATCCACAAGATTTTGTCTAAGGTTCCAAACTAAGTGAAACCAATCTCCAAGGTCTTTCTTGATCCTTTGTGAACATTTGTTGATCAACTTTGGTATGGATCAAATCCATAGATTTGGAGATACTTTGGAAAATGATTTCCTTCCATTAGGGTCTAGGGTTTTGGATTACTTTCCAAATGTTCAAATTTCCAGATACATTCATTGAGGAATGCATTTCCCTTGATTTGATTTTTTGTTGAATTCAAACTTCCACCAAAGTCTGTTCAAGATGGGATTTTAAGTCTCCTTTTAGAAACAAAAGTTTCTTTTCACCCTGATTTTCAACAAAAATTTATTTTGTTTATTTATTTTTCACATTACAAGATTTGGAAAATCTTGGGATGTGACAGGCTACCACCCTTAAAAGAAATCTCGTCCCGAGATTTGGGGAGGCTAGGGTTACAAGCAGGTTCAAAACAACTAGGGTACTACCACCCTTAAAAATTTTCCAACTAGACTACATCTTGGCTTGCTTGGAATCTTGGAAAACTTCTTCTTGGAAAACTTCTGCTTAGTGTCCTTTGTTTCCATGCTTGACTCATGGGCTAAGGTTGAGATCCTTCATAGGCTTGTTTATCTTGTTCTTCATCTTTTCTGGACAATTGCTTACATAGTGTCCTGGTTCCTTGCAATTGAAACAGTGGATATCTTGGAGTTCTTTACGTTGCTCTTGTGGACAAGTGGCTACATAATGGCCTAGTTCTTTGCAGTTGTTGCACACTACTTGGCCGATCTCTTTATTCTTCGGGTTCTCTGGGCATCCACTGGGGTAGTGTCCCATTTCCTTACATTTACGACATTGCACAAGGCTCATGTCTTGCTTTGGTTTCTTGGGCTTCTTTGATCCTTTGAATTGGGTTGTCTTGTTTGGAGGTATGAGTGGTCCTTTTCCTTTGTCATCAACATTCTTGGCATACTTGGATCCTTCTTGGTTCCTTTGTTCAACAATGGCATAGATGGGGCATTGGATAGGAACATGGTCGTTTCCTTCACAAAGGTAACAAGTAACTTGAGATGTGGGGCATTGGCCAACTGGATGTTCCTCTTCACAATTGGGGCATTGATCTTCATGCTCCTTGGAAGTGTGATCCTTGTCTCCACAAATAATGCAAGCTGGGGCTCCATCTAGAATAATATTCTTGTCATCCTTGTTGTCATACACTCTTTTGGGATAGTTTTCTTCCATGCTGATCATTTGATTAGTCACCTTAAGCATCAGTTGGGATTGTTCTTCCAAAACTTTTGCAAGGTAGGGTCTTTGTCACTATTGTTGGCTATGAACTGAGCTGTTAGCTGGCTCAATTGGTGTTGGGTTGCTAGGAGTTCTCTCATGCTGTCAACTTGGTTATTATTGTTGTCATCATCTTGGATGTTGGAGTCTCTTGGAGAAGTCATCTGTTTGGGTTGAAGGGGATTAGAATAGGCAAAAGATTTTTCTAAGGAATCAATTCTATTCACACACATCACAAATCACACAAGCAATGTGCAAGCAATCATAAACAAACACTCCACTCAAACAACAGTTTCAAGCACACACTTAGGCAACAAAATATTTTTGTTACACCACATAAGTTGGTGGGTTTGACTTAACTAAAATATGGTGGTCCATCTATATGGTTCACTTGTGATCTTTCCATCCTTCTTGGTTGATTCTTCTTGAATGAGATCTTTGTTTCCTTGGAGAATTTTTGTGTCTTGGTCACAAATCTTCAAAGGTGGTGATGGCTTCTTCTAAGTTGTGTTTCCCTAGTCTTCAAGTCTTGAGCAAAATTTCTTGTCTCACTTGTAGTCCTTAATGATATCCAAGTTGGAAGTCCTTGGTGAAAATGCTGAAGATGTTGAAGTCATTAGAGTTGATGAAGTTGAAGAAGTCCTTTGCACATGGTGTAGTCTTTGGTCATGGGGTAGGCTTTTCCATCAAGTTTGAAATAGAAGAGAAGTAGAGTTGAAACCAAAATGGTTGAGGAAAGAGTTTACAAGATTGTTTTTGTAAATAAGTTTTGGAACAAAATACAACTCCTATTTTTCTAAGGGTTTTTTGTCCAATCCTAGGGTTACAAATCCTACAGGCAACACAATGCTCTGATACCATCTGTAAGATCCCTCCTTTGTAAAGGAAAAGATCCCTGTGATTGCAATGCTAGTCCCTGGATCAATAGCTAGCATCCACAGTTCAGATGTAATATCGAGAAACAAAGGTCATAATACAACTTTATAACCAGGAATAAAATAGTTTTATTACATCAAACATAGCTCATTGGCTATTTACATTACATTGCAGCGGAATAACTATAGTCATGGGTCCTTCATCTTCAAAGTGCCACAGGCAGATGTTGGTTGTAGACTTTGTAATCCTAATCAATCAATCTTCACTAAATCAATCAAACTTGCAACATCATAAGTTACAGCCACAAGGGTCAATACATTTGAATTGTATTGGCAAGTGATACCTTAGTATATTTTAAGTGGACTATAATACTATATGCATTTGGCTGGTGGAGCTTAGGCTTGCTTTGCTCAAAATAGATTTTTCCTTAACTTTTTGAAAACACCAAATCTTGTTTGACAAAAACCAATCAAGGCATCTATCAATCATGACTGAAGATCCTCTCAAGGCATCTACCATTCAAAGATTGAAGATCCTTTCTTGGCAAAAACACCCAAGGCATCTATCAAACAAAGACTCTAGATCCACTCAGGGCATCTAGCAATCAATGACTGAAGATCCTTTTATCCCTTTGTTCACCCACAAATTTTATTTATAAATTGGAGTGATGAGATTCTTGAAGTTTCCATGTCTTGATGCTCAAATTGTCCTTTACCAGGGACATGGCTAAGTACTTAGGTTTTACACTCTGCAGAGGTGGTGCACTTTCCCCACAAGCCTTGGTTTCCCAAGACATGATCCTTCAGTAGCCTTTCCTTAGTCAAATGGACGCGCTCCAACCTATCATCCCATCTACCACCCACTGTCCAAGAGACTAAGTTCCAGCATCCTAAGATCATGGCAGAGCCCATATTACCAAGTGGTTGCACTTGAAGCTTCTCAACATTTGACATCTCAAATCTCTTTGTTTCCTGGGTGGCCATCCACAAGTGAGATACACAAGCCAGTCCCTGGCCTTGTGAACCACTCAACATAAACCTTTCCTTCCATTCTACCCAGGTGGTTCATTAACTTAGTTGTTTTATTTTACAAAAACATAAGTCCTTAGACTTAGAAATTTTCCATAGTGAATATATAAACCACCCTTGTTTTCTAGTAGCTAGGCTAAGCATGATAGTAATAGGAATCTTGACTTAGGGAATTTTCACTAAGGCTTCACCTAATAGGTTTTCCCATAGCATAGTTTATTCTTTAGCAAAAATCCATGCAAGTCCTATACTTGGAAAAATAATACTAATGCATATATAAAATATAGGAATGGAATATTCATGATGATATCACTTGCCTTTTTGGTAGAGGGTATAAGTTCACTCCTTGTCCTTGCAACACTCTCACTCTTCAAGTCACTACAATCAATCAAGCAAGGTACAAACTCAATCTACCAATCAAGCAAAACAACACACACATAAAATAACAAAGTCAAAGAAATGCATGCAAGCATGCCAAGCTTTGCTTTGTTTGAAAAAGTGGTTCCTAGTGGGTCATAGACATTTGGGTATATCTAAGTCATGCATAAGTATGCAAAGGTTGGTTCTAATGTAGGGATGGTCTTCACTAGGCTTCTAACTTTGTAAGTTCCAAATTGGTCATTTACCAAAATGGCAAAGTCATTTGCAAATAGGGTCTCTATTAGATTCCTAAACTTTGTAAGATCCAAATTGGTCATTTACCAAAGTGGCAAAGTTGTTAGCAAAAGGTTTCTCTTCAAAACCATTTCCATGACAAAGTGTCATTTTATGTGGTGTAGAAATATTTCTACTAGGGTATTAACCTATAGGTTTCACCAAATGAGTTGCTATTGCAAAACTTGGTGTTTTGGGTCAGTAGGTTTGGTTCAAAACATTTTCTCAAAGTTTCCTTTATGAAAGCATTTTCATAAACAAAACAAATAGTTTTAGTTAGCTAGAAATGGACTAAACTAATTAATCCATCCTATTCTTTTCCAAAATCATTTTTAACTCCATGGGTTGGTTCCTAGAGTCAGTAAGATCACAACAAACTAATTGGCAAAGGTTTTAACCTTAAAATCATTTTTAAATGATTTTTCTAATGTTAGCAAGCATACAAAAGAATCTGCAAAGTTAAACAAGTTAACAGATGCTATTTGCTAAACTAAGGGTAGGTTTGGCTAGGTCTTATCTTGCTGATTCCAACGACATCAAATTTGTAAAATTTGGACGTGTGGATCAAAAGATACATGGGTTTGAAGTTTGCAAAAGTTTCTGTTTTCAAATCTGTTTTTAAACAGATTAGGTGGCACGCGGCAGGATTCTATTGGTCGATACCGGTTCGCTGCGGATCACGCTCTGTAGCCGTTGGATCTAAAGCAAATCCTACGACGCAGATGCTTCCATACCCCTTCGATAAGTGACTCTATCCTAGCCAGTAGATCTGTATCCAACGGTTCCTAATCTATCGACCTAGAACTGGCGGCGCTAGGCTCTGTCGCGCGGCGGCGATGGTCGGTCAGTGGCGGCGCTGGCGAAGCAGGACGCAAGAGGAGTAGGGAGTAGGCTCACCGTGATTGTCGAGGAACGCTGGTGCTCAACGTGGTCGTTTCCGTCGGAGGGGCGCTCGGGTGCGACTGCGATTGCTCGCCGGAGTAGAGGACGGCGTCGGGCGGCTCTGTCCGCGGTTGAAGACGTTGCTGTGGTTCACCTCAAAGCGAAAAGACGACACGGTTAGATGCGCAGGGCCCAGACGAAGTCGTGTGCGTGAACTAGGAGGCGCGGGGCGGTCGAGGCTTACCGGGGAAACTCGTCGGAGAAGAAGCAGACGGCGGCGCTCACTGTCGACGATGGAGGCGACGCTACGGTGCGAGCTAGGTCACGAGAACGACGGCGTAGTTGCGGAAAAGAAGTCACTGGTCTTAGGTGCATCATCGAAAAGTAGAGGGGCGGCTGGAAGCTACCTGTGGAGTTCGCCGGAGTTGGAGCGGACGGCGGTGTTGCTCAGAGCTTGATGCAGGCGTTGCTCGAGGGCGCCCGCGGGTGAATGAATGGCACAGAAAGATGCGCTAGGATGCGGTGAGCGTGCTCGCGTGCAGAGGTAGGCGAGAGGCGGCGGGGTGTGGCCGGAATTGGCGAGGAGGGTCGTCGGAGTAGCAGCGGCACAGAGAAAAATTGGGGCGGTCTGGAGCGTGCGAGCGCGAGGTGTCAGAGGGGATTTATAGAGGAGACACGGCCGTTTACGTCTGCGTGATCAACTCGAGTAACGGCGGTCGCGTTAAGGCGAATTGAATCCGCGGTTTGAAGGCAGCAACGGCAGCGAGGGGGAAGGCTCGGTCAGTGGCGGGTGAGAGAGAAGAACAGTGGAAAGGGGGTCCAGCGGTCAGTGGGAAAGGGAGAGGGAGCGGGGTCCACTTGCCGACTGTGTGAGTTTCTTCATGCGTAAAACGGTTCGGGGGCGTGAGTGAGAGAGGTGGGGTCGTCTCGTCAGCGAGTGAGTGAGAGGGAGAAGAGGGTCCGGCTGTCATTGACTGTGTGGGTCAGTTATTTGGTACGAAACGTTTTCTTCGGGCAGTGAAAGGTTGGGCTGCTGTTGGGCCAAAGCTGGGCTGGTTCTGTTTTCCTATTTTTTTTCTGTCTAATCTCTTTTTCTAATTCTTTTCTGTTTTGAATTTCAAACAAATATTCAAGCAATTCAATCAAGGTTCAAACTTTCAAACAAGCACTCAACTTTTCATTTGAATTTGGTTCTGTTTTTCAACATATTCCAAATCTCAAATTAAATTAAGATTTTAATGCATTTTAGGATCCATTTATTAATTAAATAAAATGGATCTTTAGTTGTTTAATAGTGTTTGATTTATTTAAATAAAATTTCCCTTTGAATTCCAATTATTTCCAAAACCAAACCAGAAGGTTTAATTTGAAACATAAAAGAATACTTGGAAACTTATTTAAATAAATAAATAAGTTTTGGTGTTTTAATTAAAATGGGAAAGTCTTTACTTAAATAAAATTGGATATTTAAATCCTTATTATTTTATTTAAATAATCCTTTACTCATTTTAATCAAAGCAAAACCTTTTAATAAAAGATTTCAAAGTAGTAATAAAATACTTGGTGTTCATTTAAAATGGGAAAAGCTTTTACTTAAATAAAATTGGATATTTAAATCCTTTTATTTTATTCAAATAAACCTTTACTCATTTTATCAAAACAAAATATTTTATTTCAAAAGTTTGGCCAAAATTAATTTGGCTTATCTTTTCATTTGAAACCAAAGTCTTTTATTAAAAGATCTAAAATGTTGTTTCCAAAACAATTTATTTTCCTTTAATAAATGTTTATCTTTATAAATCCCTTTAGGATTTCTTGATCACCAATTGGTGTGGGCTTTTGGTAAGGGCTTTATTGGCTTTGGAAATTCAATTTCCTTCTCTTATTGTATCCACAAGATTTTGTCTAAGGTTCCAAACTAAGTGAAACCAATCTCCAAGGTCTTTCTTGATCCTTTGTGAATATTTGTTGATCAACTTTGGTATGGATCAAATCCATAGATTTGGAGATACTTTGGAAAATGATTTCCTTCCATTAGGGTCTAGGGTTTTGGATTACTTTCCAAATGTTCAAATTTCCAGATACATTCATTGAGGAATGCATTTCCCTTGATTTGAATTTTTGTTGAATTCAAACTTCCACCAAAGTCTGTTCAAGATGGGATTTTAAGTCTCCTTTTAGAAACAAAAGTTTCTTTTCACCCTGATTTTCAACAAAAATTTATTTTGTTTATTTATTTTTCACATTACAAGATTTGGAAAATCTTGGGATGTGACAGACCACTTAAAAAGAAATCTCGTCCCGAGATTTGGGGAGGCTAGGGTTACAAGCAGGTTCAAAACAACTAGGGTACTACCACCCTTAAAAATTTTCCAACTAGACTACATCTTGGCTTGCTTGGAATCTTGGAAAACTTCTTCTTGGAAAACTTCTGCTTAGTGTCCTTTGTTTCCATGCTTGACTCATGGGCTAAGGTTGAGATCCTTCATAGGCTTGTTTATCTTGTTCTTCATCTTTTCTGGACAATTGCTTACATAGTGTCCTGGTTCCTTGCAATTGAAACAGTGGATATCTTGGAGTTCTTTACGTTGCTCTTGTGGACAAGTGGCTACATAATGGCCTAGTTCTTTGCAGTTGTTGCACACTACTTGGCCGATCTCTTTATTCTTCGGGTTCTCTGGGCATCCACTGGGGTAGTGTCCCATTTCCTTACATTTACGACATTGCACAAGGCTCATGTCTTGCTTTGGTTTCTTGGGCTTCTTTGATCCTTTGAATTGGGTTGTCTTGTTTGGAGGTATGAGTGGTCCTTTTCCTTTGTCATCAACATTCTTGGCATACTTGGATCCTTCTTGGTTCCTTTGTTCAACAATGGCATAGATGGGGCATTGGATAGGAACATGGTCGTTTCCTTCACAAAGGTAACAAGTAACTTGAGATGTGGGGCATTGGCCAACTGGATGTTCCTCTTCACAATTGGGGCATTGATCTTCATGCTCCTTGGAAGTGTGATCCTTGTCTCCACAAATAATGCAAGCTGGGGCTCCATCTAGAATAATATTCTTGTCATCCTTGTTGTCATACACTCTTTTGGGATAGTTTTCTTCCATGCTGATCATTTGATTAGTCACCTTAAGCATCAGTTGGGATTGTTCTTCCAAAAACTTTTGCAAGGTAGGGTCTTTGTCACTATTGTTGGCTATGAACTGAGCTGTTAGCTGGCTCAATTGGTGTTGGGTTGCTAGGAGTTCTCTCATGCTGTCAACTTGGTTATTATTGTTGTCATCATCTTGGATGTTGGAGTCTCTTGGAGAAGTCATCTGTTTGGGTTGAAGGGGATTAGAATAGGCAAAAGATTTTTCTAAGGAATCAATTCTATTCACACACATCACAAATCACACAAGCAATGTGCAAGCAATCATAAACAAACACTCCACTCAAACAACAGTTTCAAGCACACACTTAGGCAACAAAATATTTTTGTTACACCACATAAGTTGGTGGGTTTGACTTAACTAAAATATGGTGGTCCATCTATATGGTTCACTTGTGATCTTTCCATCCTTCTTGGTTGATTCTTCTTGAATGAGATCTTTGTTTCCTTGGAGAATTTTTGTGTCTTGGTCACAAATCTTCAAAGGTGGTGATGGCTTCTTCTAAGTTGTGTTTCCCTAGTCTTCAAGTCTTGAGCAAAATTTCTTGTCTCACTTGTAGTCCTTAATGATATCCAAGTTGGAAGTCCTTGGTGAAAATGCTGAAGATGTTGAAGTCATTAGAGTTGATGAAGTTGAAGAAGTCCTTTGCACATGGTGTAGTCTTTGGTCATGGGGTAGGCTTTTCCATCAAGTTTGAAATAGAAGAGAAGTAGAGTTGAAACCAAAATGGTTGAGGAAAGAGTTTACAAGATTGTTTTTGTAAATAAGTTTTGGAACAAAATACAACTCCTATTTTTCTAAGGGTTTTTGTCCAATCCTAGGGTTACAAATCCTACAGGCAACACAATGCTCTGATACCATCTGTAAGATCCCTCCTTTGTAAAGGAAAAGATCCCTGTGATTGCAATGCTAGTCCCTGGATCAATAGCTAGCATCCACAGTTCAGATGTAATATCGAGAAACAAAGGTCATAATACAACTTTATAACCAGGAATAAAATAGTTTTATTACATCAAACATAGCTCATTGGCTATTTACATTACATTGCAGCGGAATAACTATAGTCATGGGTCCTTCATCTTCAAAGTGCCACAGGCAGATGTTGGTTGTAGACTTTGTAATCCTAATCAATCAATCTTCACTAAATCAATCAAACCTGCAACATCATAAGTTACAGCCACAAGGGTCAATACATTTGAATTGTATTGGCAAGTGATACCTTAGTATATTTTAAGTGGACTATAATACTATATGCATTTGGCTGGTGGAGCTTAGGCTTGCTTTGCTCAAAATAGATTTTTCCTTAACTTTTTGAAAACACCAAATCTTGTTTGACAAAAACCAATCAAGGCATCTATCAATCATGACTGAAGATCCTCTCAAGGCATCTACCATTCAAAGATTGAAGATCCTTTCTTGGCAAAAACACCCAAGGCATCTATCAAACAAAGACTCTAGATCCACTCAGGGCATCTAGCAATCAATGACTGAAGATCCTTTTATCCCTTTGTTCACCCACAAATTTTATTTATAAATTGGAGTGATGAGATTCTTGAAGTTTCCATGTCTTGATGCTCAAATTGTCCTTTACTGGACATGGCTAAGTACTTAGGTTTTACACTGCAGAGGTGGTGCACTTTCCCCACAAGCCTTGGTTTCCCAAGACATGATCCTTCAGTAGCCTTTCCTTAGTCAAATGGACGCGCTCCAACCTATCATCCCATCTACCACCCACTGTCCAAGAGACTAAGTTCCAGCATCCTAAGATCATGGCAGAGCCCATATTACCAAGTGGTTGCACTTGAAGCTTCTCAACATTTGACATCTCAAATCTCTTTGTTTCCTGGGTGGCCATCCACAAGTGAGATACACAAGCCAGTCCCTGGCCTTGTGAACCACTCAACATAAACCTTTCCTTCCATTCTACCCAGGTGGTTCATTAACTTAGTTGTTTTATTTTACAAAAACATAAGTCCTTAGACTTAGAAATTTTCCATAGTGAATATATAAACCACCCTTGTTTTCTAGTAGCTAGGCTAAGCATGATAGTAATAGGAATCTTGACTTAGGGAATTTTCACTAAGGCTTCACCTAATAGGTTTTCCCATAGCATAGTTTATTCTTTAGCAAAAATCCATGCAAGTCCTATACTTGGAAAAATAATACTAATGCATATATAAAATATAGGAATGGAATATTCATGATGATATCACTTGCCTTTTTGGTAGAGGGTATAAGTTCACTCCTTGTCCTTGCAACACTCTCACTCTTCAAGTCACTACAATCAATCAAGCAAGGTACAAACTCAATCTACCAATCAAGCAAAACAACACACACATAAAATAACAAAGTCAAAGAAATGCATGCAAGCATGCCAAGCTTTGCTTTGTTTGAAAAAGTGGTTCCTAGTGGGTCATAGACATTTGGGTATATCTAAGTCATGCATAAGTATGCAAAGGTTGGTTCTAATGTAGGGATGGTCTTCACTAGGCTTCTAACTTTGTAAGTTCCAAATTGGTCATTTACCAAAATGGCAAAGTCATTTGCAAATAGGGTCTCTATTAGATTCCTAAACTTTGTAAGATCCAAATTGGTCATTTACCAAAGTGGCAAAGTTGTTAGCAAAAGGTTTCTCTTCAAAACCATTTCCATGACAAAGTGTCATTTTATGTGGTGTAGAAATATTTCTACTAGGGTATTAACCTATAGGTTTCACCAAATGAGTTGCTATTGCAAAACTTGGTGTTTTGGGTCAGTAGGTTTGGTTCAAAACATTTTCTCAAAGTTTCCTTTATGAAAGCATTTTCATAAACAAAACAAATAGTTTTAGTTAGCTAGAAATGGACTAAACTAATTAATCCATCCTATTCTTTTCCAAAATCATTTTTAACTCCATGGGTTGGTTCCTAGAGTCAGTAAGATCACAACAAACTAATTGGCAAAGGTTTTAACCTTAAAATCATTTTTAAATGATTTTTCTAATGTTAGCAAGCATACAAAAGAATCTGCAAAGTTAAACAAGTTAACAGATGCTATTTGCTAAACTAAGGGTAGGTTTGGCTAGGTCTTGTCTTGCTGATTCCAACGACATCAAATTTGTAAAATTTGGACGTGTGGATCAAAAGATACATGGGTTTGAAGTTTGCAAAAGTTTCTATTTTCAAATCTGTTTTTAAACAGATTAGGTGGCACGCGGCAGGATTCTATTGGTCGATACCGGTTCGCTGCGGATCACGCTCTGTAGCCGTTGGATCTAAAGCAAATCCTACGACGCAGATGCTTCCATACCCCTTCGATAAGTGACTCTATCCTAGCCGAGATCAGATCCAACGGTTCCTAATCTATCGACCTAGAACTGGCGGCGCTAGGCTCTGTCGCGCGGCGGCGATGGTCGGTCAGTGGCGGCGCTGGCGAAGCAGGACGCAAGAGGAGTAGGGAGTAGGCTCACCGTGATCGTCGAGGAACGCTGGTGCTCAACGTGGTCGTTTCCGTCGGAGGGGCGCTCGGGTGCGACTGCGATTGCTCGCCGGAGTAGAGGACGGCGTCGGGCGGCTCTGTCCGCGGTTGAAGACGTTGTTGTGGTTCACCTCAAAGCGAAAAGACGACACAGTTAGATGCGCAGGGCCCAGACGAAGTCGTGTGCGTGAACTAGGAGGCGCGGGGCGGTCGAGGCTTACCGGGGAAACTCGTCGGAGAAGAAGCAGACGGCGGCGCTCACTGTCGACGATGGAGGCGACGCTACGGTGCGAGCTAGGTCACGAGAACGACGGCGTTAGTTGCGGAAGAAGTCACTGGTCTTAGGTGCATCATCGAAAAGTAGAGGGGCGGCTGGAAGCTACCTGTGGAGTTCGCCGGAGTTGGAGCGGACGGCGGTGTTGCTCAGAGCTTGATGCAGGCGTTGCTCGAGGGCGCCCGCGGGTGAATGAATGGCACAGAAAGATGCGCTAGGATGCGGTGAGCGTGCTCGCGTGCAGAGGTAGGCGAGAGGCGGCGGGGTGTGGCCGGAATTGGCGAGGAGGGTCGTCGGAGCAATGCACGTAGAAAAATTGGGGCGGTCTGGAGCGTGCGAGCGCGAGGTGTCAGAGGGGATTTATAGAGGAGACACGGCCGTTTACGTCTGCGTGATCAACTCGAGTAACGGCGGTCGTGTTAAGGCGAATTGAATCCGCGGTTTGAAGGCAGCAACGGCAGCGAGGGGGAAGGCTCGGTCAGTGGCGGGTGAGAGAGAAGAACAGTGGAAAGGGGGTCCAGCGGTCAGTGGGAAAGGGAGAGGGAGCGGGGTCCACTTGCCAGCTTCTGTGTGAGTTTCTTCCGCGGTGCAGAAAACGGTTCGGGGGCGTGAGTGAGAGAGGTGGGGTCGTCTCGTCAGCGAGTGAGTGAGAGGGAGAAGAGGGTCCTGTCATTGATCGACTGTGGGTCTTATTTGGTACGTAAACGTTTTCTTGAGCAAAGGAAAGGTTGGCTTGTTGGGCCAAAGCTGGGCTGGTTCTGTTTTCCTATTTTTTTTTCTGTCTAATCTCTTTTTCTAATTCTTTTCTGTTTTGAATTTCAAACAAATATTCAAGCAATTCAATCAAGGTTCAAACTTTCAAACAAGCACTCAACTTTTCATTTGAATTTGGTTCTGTTTTTCAACATATTCCAAATCTCAAATTAAATTAAGATTTTAATGCATTTTAGGATCCATTTATTAATTAAATAAAATGGATCTTTATTTGTTTAATAGTGTTTGATTTATTTAAATAAAATTTCCCTTTGAATTCCAATTATTTCCAAAACCAAACCAGAAGGTTTAATTTGAAACATAAAAGAATACTTGGAAACTTATTTAAATAAATAAATAAGTTTTGGTGTTTTAATTAAAATGGGAAAGTCTTTACTTAAATAAAATTGGATATTTAAATCCTTATTATTTTATTTAAATAATCCTTTACTCATTTTAATCAAAGCAAAACCTTTTAATAAAAGATTTCAAAGTAGTAATAAAATACTTGGTGTTCATTTAAAATGGGAAAAGCTTTTACTTAAATAAAATTGGATATTTAAATCCTTTTATTTTATTCAAATAAACCTTTACTCATTTTATCAAAACAAAATATTTTATTTCAAAAGTTTGGCCAAAATTAATTTGGCTTATCTTTTCATTTGAAACCAAAGTCTTTTATTAAAAGATCTAAAACAGTGTTTCCAAAACAATTTATTTTCCTTTAATAAATGTTTATCTTTATAAATCCCTTTAGGATTTCTTGATCACCAATTGGTGTGGGCTTTTGGTAAGGGCTTTATTGGCTTTGGAAATTCAATTTCCTTCTCTTATTGTATCCACAAGATTTTGTCTAAGGTTCCAAACTAAGTGAAACCAATCTCCAAGGTCTTTCTTGATCCTTTGTGAATATTTGTTGATCAACTTTGGTATGGATCAAATCCATAGATTTGGAGATACTTTGGAAAATGATTTCCTTCCATTAGGGTCTAGGGTTTTGGATTACTTTCCAAATGTTCAAATTTCCAGATACATTCATTGAGGAATGCATTTCCCTTGATTTGAATTTTTGTTGAATTCAAACTTCCACCAAAGTCTGTTCAAGATGGGATTTTAAGTCTCCTTTTAGAAACAAAAGTTTCTTTTCACCCTGATTTTCAACAAAAATTTATTTTGTTTATTTATTTTTCACATTACAAGATTTGGAAAATCTTGGGATGTGACAGGGAACCGTCGGCCAGGTCGAATCTTGAAGCTTATGGTGCCATAGTTCCTAAGCTCTTCCTTGCTATGTCCGGCTTCACGTTTGACGGTGAAGAAGTACACAAAAAGGTCTAACCTAGGCCTTATCCCTAGGTATCCCTCACAAAGTGTCGCGTAGTTGCTAAGCACTAAGATGCTATTTGGGGAAAGGTTCTGAGGCTGGACCCTATAGTGGTTCAAGACGGAGAGGAAGAAGTTGGAGATGGGCAGGGAGACGCCACATACCAGTTGAGCTTTTAGGTACACCTTTTCTCCGGCTTTGGGAGAAGGTGTCACCTCGCCGGCCGGCGCCGCCCGCCAGGCAAGTCCCTCCGTCGCGGGGAGGTAGCCTTCAGCGACCATCTCTTGGATATCGCGGTTGGTGATGTCCGAGCCGCGCCAGTCGCCCTTGTGCGAGTCTAGTTCCTCCTCCAGTGGCTCTAGCGCCGCCAAATTTGGGTCGCCGCCGATGGACTCGATCACCGCTGATGCAGGGATGACCAAGCCCTCTAGGGGCACGACGACGGAGCTCGCTGGCTTCGCCGCAGCTTCGCTCGACGCCGCCATTGATGGAGAAGCGCTGCTGCTAGCCATGGAGAAAGGTTGGATGCGACTGGTGCAGATTGGAAGCTAGGGTTTTTTCGAGAGTTCTCGCGGAGAGCTCGAGGAGACACACGACTGGAGGAAGAAGATGATGCAAGGAGAATGAGGTAAAAAGTGGAAATTTCCCCACGGTTACTATTTATCATCCTCGGCGTCAAGATTCGTGCAACTTGATCGGATGGTTGCCGCGTAGAAGACGTGTTCGCGAATGTGCGTAGAAATTTCGCCACGTCTCCAACCGTCCCCGCCAATGGTTCGTATCGCTCGCGCGGGAAAATTGGACATGATTGCGTTCTCTGCATGTGTGAGTTACAAGGCGTCGCTGACCTAAAGCCTACGTCGTCCTAACTGACATGGGTAGATGAGCCGTCACACCAAAGATTCCAACATAGATGGATCTAATCCGACTACAGAAGTGTACGATGGAAGATTTAGCATTTCTCCGGCTTACAAGTTGAAGACGGAGAAAAACTTTGCAGGGTTCTTTGGGAGGACTACAAGATATTGCTTGACGATTTGCCGACATCCAACTAGACGGAGCATTCATCTAAAAAGGCAAGACGGCGCAAGATCTCGGAGTTCTCCGGGGGCTACTGTTGGGGATATGCTATATGGGTATCCTCATAGCATGTCACTTATCCGGATAACCCGGGTGGCCCATAATTGGTAGCATGGCCTATGGCCTGCTGGGCGGCCCAGTTATATGGATCCAGAAGGGAGGCCCATGCCGGATAAAGGAAGGCTACGGTGGATTCACCAGCGTACCCGGAGCCTTGGAGTGCAAGATACACAAGACTAGTAATAGACGGTGTAGGACTCTGTAACCTGTCCGGCTAGGACTTTTCCCTGTAACCCTAGGACCTGGCGACTATATAAGTTGGGCCTATGGGAGCCTTTAGGGCACGATCATAGACAACTTAGCATCGACACACACAATCTCGCACAGCGAACATATCTCTGTAACTCGGCGTATTGCCCTTATAGTGATTTATAGCAGGAGTAGGATTCCGCCACCATTGTGGGATCTGAACCTGGGTAAGTTGTGTTACCTCGTATCCGTCAACCGTCCGCCTTACCCCACGTCTCTAAACACGCACTGTGAGGACACCTCCATGGCGTACTCGTCGGCAATACCACGACACTAGTAATCGGGAGCTACCAAAAGAGTTAGAAATGGACTTGGAAATATTAGAACTTCAGTTCATTAGAACGGAGGTTCTTGGAGGATTAGCTACTATGCAGGTAGTTGCAGAGCAGGACAGTGATCTTAAACAAGAAATTTTTAGACATCAAGCAGAAGATCCTTTTATTGCTGAGGAAATTCGAAGGATATCTCAAGGGCAGAAATCAGTTTTTCGCCTTGGGGATTATGAGTCTTTATGGTTTCAAGACCGTCTATGTGTTCCAGATGTGTCTGAGATTTGTGAAATCATACTCAGAGAAGCACATGAAACACCATATTCTATACATCCAGGAAGTACTAAGATGTATATGGATTTGAAAGAACTATTCTTGTGGAATAACATGAAAAGAGATATTGCTAAATATGTATCTGAATGCCATACTTGTCAAAGGGTGAAGGCTGAACATCAAAGTCCAGCAGGACCATTACAACCCTTGGAAATTCCTGAATGGAAGTGGGAGGAAATAGGTATGGACTTCATCACAGGATTGCCCATGACACAAAAAAGGAACGATATGATATGGGTAATTGTGGAAAGACTCACTAAGAGTGCACATTTTATGCCGGTGAATCAAAAGGATAATGCCGAGAAGTTAGTTGAAGTATTTGTCAAAGAGATAGTAAGTAAGCATGGAGTACCCAAAAGGATCATAACTGATAGGGGATCAGTGTTTACTTCGGCATTTTGGAAGCAATTGCATGAAGCACTTGGTTCAAAGTTAGATTTCGGCACAGCATATCACCCGAAGATAGGAGGTCAAGCTGAAAGAACAAATCAAATACTAGAAGACATGTTAAGAGCTTGTGCACTAGATTTTGGAGGAACATGGGAGGATCATCTACCATTGGCAGAATTTTCTTATAATAATATCTATCAGAGTAGTCTGAAGGAAGCTCCATACCAAGTTTTGTATGGAAGGAAGTGTAGATCACCAATATGTTGGTATGATCCTGGAAGCAGCAAAGAATTTGCACCAGATTATATCAAGAAAAGACAAGATATCATTGATAAGATCAGGGATAGACTGAAAATAGCCCAAAGCAGGCAGAAAAGTTATGCGGATCAAAGTCGAAGATCATGGCATCCAGAAGTGGGAGATATGGTCTATTTGAAAGTAAGTTCAATGAAAGGTGTGAAAAGATTTGGAGTTAAAGGGAAATTGAGTCCAAGATACATCGGACCATTCAAGATACTGAGTCAAAACACAACTATAGCTTATGCTTTAGAGCTACCATCAAGATTAGCTCAAGTGCATAATGTTTTCCATGTTCACAACTTTGTAAATGTTTGAAAGTTCCAGATGATGCAATCACACACTAAGAAATAGAACTACAAGCAGACCTGACCTATATTGAAAAGCCCTGTAAGATTCTAGAAGAAAACTAGAAAAGATTGAGGAATCGAGCAATCAAATATTGCAAGGTACAATGGGAACATCACCCTGAAAGGGAAGCCACGTGGGAGAAAGAAGAAGATTTAAGGAAAGCCTATCTAGAACTATTCAGGTACATCTCCACAAACTTCGGGACGAACTTTAATTTAAGGGGGGAAGTCTGTAACATCCCGGCATTTAGGAACTAACGAAGGGTAGATTTAAGAATTTTGAATGTTGCATGCATTCATCTATGAAAATGTGGGTAAAATTTTTGCCAAATAAAAACCTTAAGTGATCAATGTTTCTTTCATACTTTGAGATTAGGTTTAGTCTTAAAGGATGATTGCTATAAACCTTGATATGATCTTTCAGGAATTATGTGTTTTGGAAAATGAATTTGAATTTTAAACTTGAGTGTTTGGATTATAATTCAAATGAAGTAGGAATAAGGTTTGAATCTTAATTTAATTAAGGATTAACCATTATAACTTAAACTTTATCCAAAGAAAACAATTAAGAATATGAAAACTTATTTCATATTTTCAATGCATAAACAAGTTACAAAAATGTAACTTATTGAAATCATATCCAAACTTCAGAATAATAAATGAATAAAGAATAAGAATATTTCTTTATTGAAAATTATATAATCTTTATTACAGAGGAATAAAATGAAGATTACAAAATAATAAAATGAAAATTACAAAAATATGAAGAAGATTACATTGGACTATTCTAAAACTAAACCTAAACTAAAATCTTCACTTTAAACATGTACCTGCAAAACAAAATAGAAACTAAATAGAAAAATAAAAGGTTAGTGTTAGAATTGTTTTTCTCTCAGACATGCCAGTGAACTGCACTGAACACATTCATCATTGAGAAATTATAGAAGGGGCAAGTTTCACCAATATGAAAGAATAAATCTTCCATAATTTTTAAGCCAGAAGTCAAATGACAGCCAAGAGGGACAAGTTTCACCAACCAGGTGAAAGTAACCAGATAACAGTAAGTTTCAAAATTCTGAACATATCCACAGGTGCATAGCAAGCACACAAGCAGGACACACAACTAAATGCATGTGTTGTGCTGTCAGCCTCACAGCACAGCCCCAAACTCACAAAACCACCAGCACAGTCGTGGAGAGGCACTAGTGCATCTCTCCACTGCCTGCACACAAGAACAGCTAGCTTAGACAGCAGCTTACCAAGCACAAGAGCTAAACTAAACCACCAAAGATCAACCAAACATCACCAGATGGTGACATAAGGAGGGGGAAGGTTCAGGTGGACAGCAAGACCAAGTCCAGGAGCTAGGAGGAGCAGGCTAGCTTAAAAGCAAGCACAGGAGTCCAGCAAAACCAGATCAAGATCATCACCAACTTACTCCACACTCATCAGATTTTGTGGTGAGCATCATAAAACCCTCTCATGATCTAATCATCTTATCTAGACAGAAGCATGTGTTGTTTTATGAACAAACTCTCAGAAAGCACCCAAGTGGGGTGAATCCATCAGAGAGATTTTAAACTCTAAAAGCAAACAGCAAAGTACCAGGATCCAACCAGAGCTCAGAACAACATCATTGCTCTGGTTGTCAAGCTATATATTACAGTTCAAGCATAAATATAGCTAAGATCTAATTTCTAGGCACATCCCTAGAATAAAGGTAGCACCTTAGAAACTAATCCTTTGGATCCAGATAATGATCAAGCTTACTATCATTTTTCTCCAAGCTTTGATTCAAGAAACAATAGCTGGTACCACTACCAGGACTATCTATATGAATCCACTAGAGAAGGCATAACACCCTAAGCATCAGACCAACATCATTGGTCTTAGGGGTTTCAAAGAAGAACATTTATATTTATCTTATGAAGCCAAGCTTGTCTTAATCTTAAACCAACCCAATCAATGAATAAGAATCAATCTTATGTGCCATACCAAGATGGTGTCACAAGAACAATTCTATATGAATCAGGATAAACATCCAATCATCATAGATTCAACAAATCAACCTACTAATCATTTTCCTGTCAGGAATCATAATTAAAACATTCCAATGTTTATCTGTATTGTTTGAGATCATTGTGATCTCAAACCACATATTGATTTCTAAGCCAACAGCACTAAGACAGTGATTTCATCACACCATAATCATCATCAGAAACCAAGAAATTACAGTGGAAAGTTATCAAGCCACTGACTGTACTAAGCATGGATTCCCAAAGCAACTATACCATCTGAATCATATGCAATCTAAGCATAAAAGAATCTAATCAGCCACCAGAAACATTATAGTTCATCTCAAGCAACAAGCCTCAGGCCAATAACCATTTAGCATGCTTACAGACCATTCGCACATGATCTAATTCATCCAATACATGATCAATCACATGATAAGAACCCTAAATGGAATAATCATCTTAATCAGGACAAGACAGTAACCAGAGAGGTCACTTCCAGCATCTAGCATTGAATCAGCAAGCACAGAGAGCACCAGGGGAGAGGAATCGAACTCGCCGTAGGTCCTCGCTGAAGACTAGAAGAGGAAGCAGAGGGGCCGACGACCATGGCGGCACGGGGAGCACCCCAGGAGGGGCGCTGCAACCCATACGATGCCACGGCGATGACCATGAACACGCATAGAGGCGAGGAGCATCACCACGACGCACGGTGGCGATGGCAGCACCAGGATCCATGCCAACCCCCAAACCCTAGGGTTCGGGACGGCATTGATCCGTCGCAGGAGAGCACCATACCCAAATACAGATGGATAGAAAGGACAGGCATCGTTGACAACCTCCTGTTGCACCACGGCGGCGACCAGAACGGCCCACGGCGGCAGGAATCGCCGGCGATGACATCACCGACCACGGGGTCGAGGTCAGAGGAGGAGAGGATGAGCTCGAGGGAGAGAGAGGCAGTGAGGAGTGAGCTAAGTTGGGCCAGACCCTTCAGGGTGGCTGTTTTGATTGTGTCTAATGGGCCACTAGGGCCCAATAAGATTAAGCCAGCCTAGAAATCTTTTAAAGGCCTGTTTTAATAAACAGGAAAAGACCAAAATACCCCTGGACTTAACTAAATTCTAGAAAAGAAAATAAAAGTCCAAAAATTATAAATAAAATATTTTTGGATTCACAATAATCCACATTATCCAAATAAAATAAGATATAAAATTTTAGACATTTAAATTTTATTAAGGATTTTGTAATGTATATATTCCTTCTGGAATTTTACAAAATTACTGAAAGATGATAAAAATAGATAAAAATCACTTTCATTATATATTAATATTGTAGTATTTTTGAAAAATACTAAATAAATATTTAACAATAATTTTTGATGTTTAAGTGATAATTCCTAAAAGAATTATTAAATCAATAAAAGTCAAATAAAAGGGAAATAAAATAAAATAATTCAATATATGTTATAAATATTAAAAAGTAATATTTATAAATCCTTTATTATTAAAAAGAATTTTATTAAAAATGGGGGAAATGCATATCAAATTAAATGATGCATTACATTACTTTGCATAATCATTTTGCTTCTTTAAATATTGTCCTTACCGGGCAATAATGATGTTTTTGTAGAACTAGAAGCTCAAGGTCCAGTGCAAGCATTAGACTTCACTACCTTGCCATCACAAGGCAAGTTCATCACTTGCTCATGTCCTTTGAAGAGTCCTTATCAAAGTATTTGCAAATTGTGTGTTATCATATATGCTATAAAAGAAATAAAATATTGTTTTCACAAATAAAGAAATCATAGATATCATCCTAAGTGGTGATAGAATAGAGCGATAGAACTTAGGATTCTATTTGCAAAAATGATGATCAAGTAGGGATTTAATAACCCCTGACCTCAGTGATTCTAGCGCCGTATATTACGCATTATCCATGAGATTTGGAATGGGACAGAGAAGTTAGCTGTATCTTCTTCCTCTCGCATGAAGTTGGATGTGCAGGTCGTGGTTGTTATCCTCGTAGCATGCATATTAATTGGTAATTCATAGAGGATATGCAGCATATGGGTGGGAACCCTCATCGTCCCACGATAGTTCTGGCATCTAACGGTTTGTACAAACCATTGCCGTAATTCATTATGTGGGCATGGTGTACACCAAGGAGGCATGCAGGGTCGCGAAGGGGGCAATGATTGGCTTGGACCAACTACTGGGCCCCACATCATGGAATTGTGGACGGGAAAGTACGCCCGCTTGTGCAACAAGGAGTTGATCTCTCATGGGTAAAGTAACGCACCTCTGTAGAGTGTAAGAAATATAACTTGTTACTCCCTGTTCCGGGAAGGAGCTACGAACGCGGCAGGAAAGGAACTCCATGAAAGTTCTGGTCAACCTGTGAAGGCTGATTGTCATAGATTTTCATAATAAAATCAATCTTTGAAGAAAGATTTACAAAAAAATGCATAGTGCCAAGGATTTATAATCCGAGGTGGTAGTTAGAGCATCAAACTTCCCACCTTGCATATAATGAACTTGTTGGGTAATGTTGTTACTTGTTCTTTCCTTTGATCCCTTGCTTATACTCTGAGGATCCCGAAGACGTGCCAATGTATGCAGCCAAATGTCAAGAAGATGTGTTCTACGAGGAACCCGATCTATCCGGAGGTGTTGAAGGAGTGGATTACGAGATCCGCTACGGTGTCGATGATAACGAGTCCAACTAAGTACCTAGTTAGTAGTAACTAGTAGAGCCGAGCAGCATGAACTCTATAGAATAAGCTGCTGAGCTCAACTCCTAGTCGGAGTTGCTACTTTTAAATTCCGCTGAAACACTTTATATTTTGGTTTGTAAGTTGAATCTTTAGGAAGTCTTGAACTTCCGGTATTCTAATAATAATAATGTGTGTACTTTTGTAATATGGACCCGCAATGTTTCTGTTGTACCACTCTGAGGGATGTGATATTTACGGAACGGTGTTCTGTGGATGTCATGTCAACAACTATAGTGTACTACACATACAGTGGTATACTGGGTCACCGCAACAACCCTCTCCAAAACCCGCAATTCCACCCGGGAAAGAAACATCGTCCCCTGCCTCGCGGAAACTTTCCCCAATCGTTTCGTCAAAATCATCTCTCGTGTCCAACCTCTCTCTCGCGCGACCATGGGGCGACGGTGGCGGCGCGACCTCACGGAGGAGACGGCGGCGGCCCGACCTCATGGAGGAGACGGCGGTGACGCAGCCACCGGGAAGGGGACAACGCTGACGTACCTTTCCATCCCACCTGTAGGTGCGAGCTCGGGGGCGCCCCAGAGGAACTGCGGTGGCTCCAGTTTGGGGGCATCCTAGAACCTAGAGGTGCAACGGCGTGAGCAACAATCCCATCTCCAGTGTCCCTCCCTCTTCACCTCTCCCAGAAGCGGCATGCTCGCCTGTAAGTCTCGCCTCCTCTTCTTTCCACCTAAATTTCTAGGGTTCTTATTCTTGGTTCTGCCCGGGCAAGTTTTAGTTCTTTGAGACCTTCAATCACGGCCGGGTAGAGTTATTCACTATTAATGACTAGAGAGGGTTATGAAGTTGGTCATCTAATCCTCCAATCACTTCACGAGCATAATTGTTATAGTTCTTGTAAAAGGTACAAGTACTGAAGTTCTACTTTGCAACATTCTGAATGTTTGGGTGTGAGTTTATGGTTGCTGCTTGGCTCAAACATATGGATGAGTTTGTTATGATATAAACAATTACTTCTGAGCTCTACTAGAAACTGAAGAAGAGATAGTATTACACTTGATATTTAGGATCTTCTTGCTGAAGAGCCAGCGAGTGATAATGTTAAGCATCTAAAGTAATTTTGATGCTTATAATTGTATGCTTAATGTTTGATAAGAGCAACTGATACACAATATGAGGTAATTAAGGCATTTCACTTTCTCTTTTTCATTTTTTGCTCAGTGTTCGTGCACCACTTCGGAATGATGTTATTGGAAGATTATGACGGAACCTATTTGCACTTGAATATTACTTTCAATACGCCAGGTGCTTGGGCATGCTAGCTGGTATGTTTAACTTGAACCTAATCATTTCTTGGATTCTTTATCAACCTAGTAGATACTTTGAGAGCCAAATAAGGCTCATGTTGGAGTGCTCCAGAACGTATGTTATGTCCTGGTTTCTTCTCTCTTTCTCTGAATTTTACTACCTTTTGTATATCTTGGTTAACCAAATTACAGTGAGCACTGATTTGCATGTACTACATTTTTGGTTCTTTATGGCTATAGATACTTAGATTATTGTTTGTACTGCTTCCACGCCCATTTATTAAAATGTGTTGGTTGGGCTTCCAATTTTTCACTACCTAGTATAACCCTATAGTGCACTGATTTATCCGATTAAACTAAAGTATTGATAATAAATGATGTTTTCTTAGTATTCTGGTCAGAACTTATGCTAATTAGATAGCTGCTTATCCTTTTGTGAAGTTCATGGAAGCCAGTTAAGCCATTATACATGTTACTCAAGAAACCGCTTCCTTTTGTAAAGTGCTGCTACCTGAATCGTTGGTCTTTGTCCTTGAAATTTTTAGTTATTATGCATGCATCTAGCTGGAATTACATCTGAATTCTTTTATCATCACAACCCCTATGATAATTTCACTAGCAGGTAATGTGATGTGGAAGAAATCTTGCATACACACTTCAAGGCTCTTGACTCTTGTGTCAGTGTGTGTATGTATTCAACATATTTGCCCACAACCAGGAGACGTCTTTGACGATTGGTTTCAGTCCGCTACAGATCAAGAAGGCGACGCCAAGGTGAAAGGGGCATGCTCACTCATTATGTTGAAAATGTGGTGCATGTGGCATTTGCGAAATGACTATGTCTTCAACCTCTCATCCCCTGTCGTGGCTGATCTGGTCGATAAGATCGTCAACGTAGACAGTATCTGGATGCCAGGGGATAAGCTCTTAGGCAGCTGTCACTCTGTTCCTGTCCTCCCGATGCCACCCTGTAATCTGCGGGCTTTCTATGATTTGTCAAAACTGAAGTAGCTAAGCCTATATATATATATATATATATATATATATATGCGCTATTTGACACCCAGGGTGTAGAATAGTTATTCTACACCCACCTTCTATCTTTAGAACTGTATATTATTTTTACATCACGTAAATTTTTTCTTACTCTATAAGTTAAGAAGAACATAATAAAATTTAAAAATGACATAATGTTTTTTATTTTCTTGCCATATAAAATTACGATGTAAAATTCGTATTTTTTGGTGTTTTTACACTATAATGACTCATAAAATTTATTTTTGTGTTAAAATTTTTTGTTATGGTAAATATATGAACATAATTATTCATATACAAAATATAATTTTTTAATCTAACAACATAAAAATATGTTGGGTGCAGAATAGGGTTTCTATATATATATATATATTGTTCTATTTTGTATAATTTCTTATCTCCACTTTCTTTAATTTATGTTACAGATGGCCAGTCTGCCAGTCTGTAGAACCAATGCATGTATTGCTTCCTGTAATTTGTTTCTCCATATCGGTATAGTGTTGAAGACTGCATAGTAGCTTTTGTATGTTCCGTATATTTGTGATGGCTTCATGTAATCTGCAGAACACAACTGGGCCAGGGTTAACTGAACAGAAACTAGTAGCTAGGATTAGTCCCGCAAGTGGAAGTAATCCCTTCAGGGTTTGGGTGATCACCCGATTCCTCCTGGGATCAATTCCACTAGTGGAACTAATCCCTATAAACCGAACAAAGCCGACCATTCTGTCGGTTCCTCGATGCTGACAAGACATGCCTTGCGCTTCTCCTGGTTCTCAACGGCTGGTCGTTTCCAGTCATCCCGAATAATAAAATTACAAAAACATCCAAATTAAAACTATCTACCGCTCATCCTGATGACCTCCCTGTCAGTTTGAGCATCAATTCGTGTTTAATCTGGTTTTCGTTCAAAAAACAAGAAGTAGTACATTCGGTAAATTTAGCTACAAAAGTGGCAGTTTTATACTAATAAATCAGCTGATACATCAACTTCAACTCAGCTGTTACATCAACTTCCCTGTCCCAGATCCCTCAAAAAAAAAACTCCCCTATCCCAGAGATGACCACCATCATGGTCCTTCACGAAATTATGTGACCACTGCATATACTTACCTCTCCTGGCAATGTGGTATTTCCCTTTTCAGCATTAAAAACCATCAACAAAAAATCGAATGGCAAGGATCAGGGCAAGACATTTTGTAATTTGCACCACGTCCAGCTCAAAGCAAGGAACCATACGGCAGTTATATTCGACAATATATCAACTACTCCATATAGAAATACAAGCCCAACCACAGAAGAAAAGAAAAAGAAAAAGGCATTGCTCGGTAGATGCAGATATTTTTTAAACGGAGGCAATAAGTGGGATCATGACAAGAAAAGAAAAGAAAAGAAAAAATAGCCTATCAAAACGTCATACATTTTGAACAGGGGTAATACACGAATACTCATCTTTTATGTTATATATATACTATGTATGAACCTAAGTAATCTAAGTCCTGTAACACAATGTAATGCTATGTATGCCGTTCTGAACCAGATACGATGAAGAACCTCCCTTGGTAAGAAGAAAGTACTCATGTCCATCCCTAGAGCCCCTTCTCAGAATTTATGGCCACAGATATTCTCAGAATTCAAGTTTATGGTCATGCAGATATTCTCAGAATTCAGCTGTGGGTGTTCGATTTAATCAATTCATTGCTATGGCTTTGAAGTATTCAATTCTTGGTTGATACACAGCTCTCAAAGGAATGTGCAGCTTAAACTAGTGGCATCATCCATTGCATAACTCACTACAGTGCTGATAATTGACAATTACCAGATAGTGAACAATGAAGAAACACAAGGCACATTTAAGTTTGGGCTATCTACTTCACAAATACATAACTCAGGAAGGTACATTGAGATTAGGAAGTACATGCAGCCCAATAATAATCTTACTTAAGGCTATGCTAATCCTTGATAGTCAAACGGAGCTCCATGCAACAAACGTGCCATTCCATCCATACATGATAACAGCACTGTCAAAAACAAGACAAACGTAGAACTGAGATTGATGGGCATGTATGTTACTGGGTGATATAATCAAGTAATGACACAGTAATTGAAAAATTAGGCCAAACATGAATGTGCTAGCGCTAGCTACCATGCATTAGCTGGTGTATAATTGACTAATTTAACAAATTGTCCAGTAGAAATGCATTAGAAGTACTCCCTCCGTTTCAGTTTACAAGGCCTACGCGTATATCTAGGTTATCAATTTGACCTATATAATTTGAATTATATAATATAAAAATTATATCATTGGAAAATACAAAGTCTAAAGTTATATATATATATATATTAATATATATATATTGCTTAAATTTGGCGGTTGCTTGCATACGTGCAAGACTTAGAACGAAGGATAAACTGACCTAGCGAATGATGTGACTGACCTCAAACAGCCATGTCGCGACGATTGAAGAAATCCAGTTCCAGGAGAAGGGGGCGCTCCATCACCTGCAGGCAAATACGTTTCCTCGACAGGATACGGGGCCTATATGTGCTACTCAAGTCAATGCACACAAGGTGAGCATACGGGACTCCGCCTCTATAGGGTTCACGCAGGATCATGTATATGGTGCAATCATCCCTCTGCGGCCTGAGGATGGGAAACTCAGGTACCGCCTTTGGCAACCCCATTGCCCTGAAGAGCTCCAGCTTCCATAGGCTTTGCATGCTGAACACCCTGTGCAGGTTCCACTCCTCCGACAGGAGGTCCAGAGTCCACACCTTCACCTCGGTATCGCCAGGTCTATCGAAGGATGGTTTGATGATGACGAACCAGATGGAGTCCCCAACACAGCCCATGTTCCGAAACACAGGCATACAGTTCTGATCGAGGTCATACCTGTCGAACTTAATCCTGCACTCCTTGGGCAGCATGATGTATTTGAAATCCACGGGACCCAGGCTGCTGATCAGATGCCTGCAGTCGCAGTAAAGGATACCTTGCCCAAGATCGCCCCAGACAGCATTGCCCTTGAACGAGAACACCACGTGCGCTTGGAAGGGGTTGGCCATGGCGTTGACGCGCACACGGTCCTTCAGATAATACGCACATTCGTGGTAGCACCCTCCGTTGTCGTCAGCGGACGGAGGCGGTGACCACAGGCAGAGAACGGGACCCTTGTCCTCCGATCTCTCCGCCATGAGGACCAGGGAGTACCTGTTGTGCTCCTCTTCTACCTTGACCTTGAGAGGGAACTCGGTGCAGACGAGCTGGCAGTAGTCAGGCTGGCAGGGGAGCAGGGATAGCGACGCGGCCACAGAGTCGTAGACGAGGTAGTACGACACCTCGCCGTCCAAGAAGGTGGGGGTGAAAGAGATGCAGAGGACCATCACGTCCCCGTCCACGGTGTAGATGAGACTGCTGAGCGTGGTGAGCCTCCCGTAGAGCTCCGCCTTCTCGCCGTCGAGCTCCGACCCGACGAGTTCGAAGACCTCGTCGGTCGCGTGGAGAGACAGATCGGGGCAGTTGTACGGGTCGTCGTCGCGGCCGAGGCGCGCAAAGAGTGTGAGGCCCTTCACGATGTCGTCGCCGTTGGGCCCGCAGCCGTAGGCCATCTTGCTGGAGCACTCCACGATCCGAAAAGGCTTCTTGTCTTCGACGAAGTTGTGATTTTTCACGTAGTCGCTTAGCAACACGGGAGCAGGAGAATCCTCCTCCCTCCTCCCTCCTCCCTCCATGGCTTGGCTAGCTAGGGCCGGCAGATCGATCTGATGCTTGGTTTCGGTGGGATCTGGGATCTGGGAACTGGGATGCAGACTACCGCGGATCCAGATCCGATCTTCTTCCTTTGTTTTGTGCTAAGGAGAAGGAGGAAAGAGAGACGAGGTCCTATTGGTACTAGACACGCCAGCTGGGGCTTGGTGGCACGGATCGCGGGCTTGGTGGACGGTGGATGTGCACCTTCGAGAAACACATGGTCAGAGGGGTGCGTGGATTCGGTGCACAATGGACCGCTGGACGCGGATCGGTTGTTGTAGCGATAGCAGCGGGTAGATTCGGGGCGGGGTGGACCGATTCCAGCGGGCCCACGTATTGCTGTCCGGATGATCGGACCACGATTAGAGAGTGCAAAAACTCAAAACGCAAGTATATGTCGCGGTAAACCGGTTTCGTAGTGGACAGATCTACGCGTCCTCTGGGATATGTGGTTTTTATCCTCCGGGTCTTCAGCCAACCACGTGTTTTTTTTTTATTCAAAATCTCGTTTTAGCTACATTTGTCCCTTTTTGCTACATTGTAGCAAAAAACGGTTTGGTCCAGAAAATAAAAAAATAGACTGGACCTCGCCGGAGACCTCGCCGGCGACCGTGTAGCAAAAAAGTTGAGCTAATGTAGCAAACCCGACCTCACTGGAGACTCGCCGGAGGCTTTCGCCGGTAGACCTCACCGGAGACCGTGTAGTAAAAACGTTACGCTATTATAGCAAAAACACAAAACGGTGGTAGCAAAAAAGTTATGCTAATGTAGCAAATCTGATCTCGCCGAAGATCGTGTAGCAAAAACTCAACGCTATGAGTTTGTAGCAAAATTAGCACTCGCTTCGCCCAAGGTAGCAATATCATGCCCTCGTAGCAAAAGTTTTACGCTATTGTAGCAAAATCAGAGAACAGTGGTAGCAGAAAAAATGTGCTAATGTAGCAGAAATCCAACCTCGCCGGAAACTTTCACCGAGAGAGCTTGTCGGATACCTCGTCGGAGATCACGTAGCAACATCTTTGCGCTATTGTAGCAAGATCATAAAATAGTTGTAGCAAAAACACTCTGACATTGTAGCATCATTGAAGCATTTTTTCGTGGTGAGAAAAACATAAAACGATGTAGCATTCACAGAATACCGAAGTAGCAAAACAAATACGAGTGTGTAGCTAAATAAATATACAAATGTAGCAAAAGAAGAATACAGATCTGGCGCAAGCCTCCATCGCCATGGCAGCAGGCCACCTTGACTTCTCTTCCCCTTGCCAGCAGCAGCACAACCTCGTGGCGCGTGAAGGCGAGTAGGATGAAGGAGGGCGTGGTGTGGAGGAAGGCCCGCGGCGACACCCTGCCTAGAAGCACCATTCGAGCGCAGCAGAGGAGGTCACGTCGGAGAAGGACGTCGTGGAGGAACTGGGGGATAAGGGCACATCGGAGGAGCTCGCCAGACCGCACCTCGGACCCATTCCCTCCCTGCAGAAGGCGTGGAGGAGAAGGCGTCCATGGCGTACTCTGCAAAAGATGGTGGGCACGAATCGAGGAGGAAGACGGCGGCGGCGAAGTGCGGAGGAGCAAGCGTAGCAGGAGAAGGCGGCGCAAAGGCTGAGTATAGGCGGCGCCTTGATGGAGAGAGAGTACGCGCGACGCAAGCCAAAGGTATGGGGAAGATAAGGCTAGGCAGTTTTTTCCTGGGAAAACCGCGTGCGGGAGAGACCCGGGGGATCGGAACGCGCGATCCCCCGGGGGAACTGTATCATTTTCCTTTCGTAGTTTGCGAAAGGCTGGCCCCGGTCATTTCCTGTTATTTGTGAGGACGGATCCGCGCCAACTCTTTCCGAATCCGTAAACACAAGATTTTTGACAAATTTTATATACAAATTGATAAAATACAAATATAAACGCATACAACAATCGAGCTAATATAATCAAATAATAGTTTTAAGCACAAATAAAATCATCTAAATTGTTACAACAAATGTCTCAACCAAATTACAATAATAGTTTCCGAATAAATCAGGAACATTTGTTGTAATAATTTGAATGATTTTATTGTGTGCTTAGAACTATTATTTGATTATATTGCTCGGTAGTTGTATTTAGTTGTATGTGTTTACATTTGTCTTTTATCAATCTGCATATGAAATTTGTCGAAACCTTGTGTTTACGGGTTCGAAAGGGGCTGGCCCGGATCGGTCCCCGCAAATGAAAAATGTAAAACATTTATTCTATTTTACAATTTTTATTTGCGGAGACTGATCCGCGCTTGCCCTTTCGCGTCCTGCAGAACCGGTTTACGGCAGTCTGTACTCACGTTTTCAGCTTCCGTGAGTACAAGCACTACTAGAGATGCTCTAAGGCCGAGCAGTGCACCTAACATCTTGCTCGTCCTCACTGTCAACGCTTGATAACCTTGGCGAAGGGACGTCGACAATCACCGCCGCTGATTTCTCGTGCAGCCGATGTTTTCTGTCCTCATTGGCTCCAGTTTCCCACGTGCGCCTTAAACTCTCGGAAACATCATGCGCACGATCGGTCGTTTCCCGCCATGGCCGCGCTCTATAAAAGACAGTCGTCGGCCTGACGATGAACACCAGTCCTAGCACCACCAAGCACCCACAAAAACACACCAGCAAACATCAGCCATGCCTCGTCGTAAGATCGCCAACTGAACGACGATTAGGAAGATGTGCCACAGCCGTTTCCTATGGCCCTCCAAGGAGGATGTGGAGCTGCAGGCTAGCGAGCTGGCCTAGCGTTTCACCGAGGAGGAGGTGGGTGGTTTCCAGCGCGAAGGCGAGGTGGCCTAGCAAGCGCTGGAGGAAGTGGTGGAGGCAGCGGTACAGAAAGCCGTCTTCACGATGCGCGAGATTCACCATGTCGTGACCAAGGAAGCAGGGGTCAAGGAGGCCGCCTCAGCGGCTTTACGCGGGATCCACCACGAGACGGCCATGATGACGTTGTAGTCGGTCGCCAGGGAGGCCACGAAGGTCGTCGTGCGTGAACTTCGCCATGCCACCACGGCTTGCAAGGCGGCGGAAACGACGGACCACGCTACCAAGGCTGTGGTGGAGGAGGACCGCGCAGCGGATGTCGCCGAGGTGGCAGTCTCTTGGGTGGCCGCCGACGGGGAAGAGACGGAGGTGAAGGAGGAGGAGTGATATGTCGGAAACGTATCTATAATTTTTGATGCTCCATGCTTGTTTAGTATCTACTGTGCTTTGCTTTGTCTACACTTTGAGGTGCTTTCTACACGTTTTCTGGTACTAACCTATTAACAAGTTGTCACAGTGTCAGTTGCCTATTTTCTGTTGTTTTTGGTTCAATAAAAACTAGTAAGGAAATATTCTCGGAATTGGACGGGACAAACGTCAAAGTCAATAACTTTTCATAAGGAACAAGAAGTCCAGAGGGGAGACGGAGAAGCGGGACAGGGCGCCCAGACCCCCCTAGGCGCGGGTGGGCCCTGCCCCGCGCGTAGGTAGGGTGTGGGGCCCCTGGCCGCCTCCTTGGCCTCCCCCTTCGCCTATCAGAAGCCCTTGATGCAGAAACCCTAAGCACCCGATCAATATTCCACGAAACCTTGTGTAGCCGCCGCCACCGTCGTCCCTAAATCGGGGGGATCTGAAGTTCTTCCTGGCACCCTGCCGGAGGGGAGATCATTCCAGAGGCATTCTCTCCGGTATGATGCGTGGGTAGTTCCACGTTGGACTATGGGTCCATGTAGTAGCTAGATGGTTGTATCTCCTACTTGTGCTTTCATGTATAGATATTGTGAGATCCGTTCATGATCAAGATCTAATCTATTGGTAATCATGCATATTGTGTTTGCGGGGATCCGATGGATATTGAGATTATTATGTTGGTTTTATTAATGGTTTTGTCTTTATGATTCTATCATGTCTGTGTTGTTTGTGATCTTGCATGCTCTCGGTTGTTAGTAGTTATCTTGGCCAAGTAGTTGCTAGTGACTCTAAGAGGGGGTATTTATGCTCGATAGTGGGTTCATGCCTCTAGTTTCCAAGGGAAGTGGCAGAAATCTCTTCGGTTATAGATGTGCTGCTGCCACTAGGGAGAAAACAACGGTCTCTTATTCATGGAACATGTGGACTATTTATCTTACACACTTTGCTTAAAGCAATTGTCTGTTGCTTGCACCTTAATACTGGAGGAGGGTCGGATGATAACCTGAAGGTGGACTTCTAGTCATAGATGCAGTTGGATGGCGGTCTATGTATCTTGTTGTATTGCCCAATCGAATCTCATAGCATCTTTCTGACTAGTAATTGCATTGTTATGCCTTGCTCAGTTCCTATCAATTGCACTGCTGTAATTTGTTTACCCTTTATGCCATGTTGTTTATCTAAGGAGAGCACCTCTAGTGAACTATGGACCCCGGTCTAATCTTTACCATTTATACATCTTCCACTGTTACTTGTTTACTTGTTGCAAACCATTACCTTCCACACCATACGTTTAATCCTTTGTTATAGCAAAATGGTGAGCTTGACAACCTCACTGATTCGTTGGGGGCAAAGTCTTGAGTTTGTGTTGTGCAGGTCTCCGCGTTGCTAGCAGCACCTGTGTGACATTTTCTTTCTCCTACTGGTTCGATAACCTCGGTTTCTTACTGAGGGAAAACTTGTTGTTGTGCTACTTCACATCTTGCTCGTGGGGTTCCCAACAGGCTTCACGTCAACCATGATAGCCATCATCAAGCTTTTCTGGCGCCATTGCTGGGGACATATATAGAATAGCTTCAACATTTTCCTCCCCGTCAAGCACCAGCTAACAAGCTTTTCTGGCGCCGTTGCCGGGGAGGCTAAGGACGTCTTCATTAGGGGAATCATTCACTTCCTCTCTCTTTACTTTGTGTTTTAGTTTGCTTTGTTTCTTTTGCTTGGTTTTGTTTACCTCTTTCCAAAAAAAACCCAAAAAATAGTCTAGTTTGAATTGCTTGATTTATTCAAAAACACAAAAAAAGCTAGTTCCTGCTCTAGTTGTTGCTGCTGTTTTTGGCTTGCCCACCTTTGCCAGAATGAAATCTGCTGAGAACACCAAGTTGTGTGACTTCACTAGCACCAACAACAATGATTTCCTTAGCACACCTATTGCTCCACCTACTCCTGATGCTACCTTTTATGAAATTAAGCCCGCTTTGTTGAATCTTGTGATGAGAGAGCAATTTTCTGGTGCTAGTTCTGATGATCCTGCTGCCCATCTCAATAGCTTTGTTGAACTTTGTGAGATGCAAAAGTATAAGGATGTAGATGGAGATATTATTAAGCTCAAGATTTTCCCTTTCTCCTTGAGAGGAAAAGCTAAAGTATGGTTGCTATTTTTGCCTAAAAGTAGTATTGATTCTTGGACTAAGTGCAAAGATGCTTCTATTGGAAAGTACTATCCTCCTGCTAAGATTATATCTATGAGAAGTGACGTTATGAAATTTAAACAACTTGATAATGAACATGTTGCTCAAGCTTGGGAAAGAATGAAATCTTTGGTTAAGAATTGTCCCACTCATGTGACTCACTGCTAGGGTGATTATCCAGACTTTTTATGCAGGTTTGAACTTCTCCTCAAGAAACCTGTTGGATTCATCTGCTGGAGGTACCTTCATGGGCCTCACTTTGGGTGCTGCAACAAGACTCCTTGATAATATGATGGTTAACTACTATGAATGGCATGTTGAGAGAGCTCCACATGGTAAAAAGGTAATTTCTGTTGAGGAAACTTCCTCTTTGAGTGATAAGATTGATGTTATTATGGCTATGCTTGTTAATGGTAAAGCTCCTTTAGATCCTAATAGTGTTCCCTTGGCCTCTTTGGTTGCTCAAGAAGAGCAAGTTGATGTGAACTTCATTAGAAACAACAATTTTGGCAACAATACTTATGGTAATTATAGGCCTTATCCTCCTAGTGGAAATGTTTATCATGGTAGATCTAAAATGCCTAATGAAGAAAGGATGTAGAGAGGTCCACTAAGAATTTTATGCAGATGCAAATATGAGCAAAATAAGATTTTCATTAAAACTATGGAGGAACAATCTATTATCTTGAAAAACATTAGTCATCAGCTTGAGAATCTGGATAGATAAATTCCTAGTTTACAGTCAAAAAATTTGAGTGCTGAGAAAAATATATCCTCTTTGTCTGAAGCACAATCCTCCTTGATTAATAAAATGGCTGCTAAACCTGAAACTATGGAAAATACCTTTTCTACTGCTCATGCCATACAAGTTACTATTGATGAAAATGTTAGGTTGTTAGCTCAACTTCATGCTAGGTGGAAAAGGGAAGCTGAAATTGATAGAAACAATAGTGTATGCACTATCACCACTAAACCACAAGTAGTCCCTATTCCTCCTCCTACTATGCCTAAGCCTATTGAGCTTACTACTAGTGATGCTAAGTTTGACTTTGATATTGATGGCTGCAATATTCCTGAAGTGATTATATTCCTACAAAATCTTGCTAGAAGTCCTGATGCTAGTGATATGCATGTTGCTTTCACCAAACACAATACAGATGCTCTTTTGAAAATTAAGGAAGAGAAGCTAAAACACAAAGCTTCTATTCCTAGGAAAGTAGAGTATAGTTGGGAACCCATTATTAATATGCAAGTGAATGACTTTGATCTCAAAGCTTCATGTGATCTTGGTTCTAGTGTCTCTATTATGCCTAGGAAGATTTATAAAATGCTTGATTTGCCACCATTGGAAGATTGTTATTTGGATGTCCCACTCAATGATAATGCTAAGAAGAAACTCATGGGGAGTATTAATGATGTTCTCATTATGGTTAACAATGCTTATGTCCCTATGGATTTGTATGTTTTGGATGTTGAATACAATGCTTCTTGTCCTATTACTTTGGGAAGGCCTTTTCTTAGAACAGTTGGTGCCATCATTGATATGAAAGAAGGCACCATCAAATATCATTTTCCATTCAAGAAAGGTATTGAACACTTCCCTATGAGGAGAGAGAAGTTGCTTTTTGCTCCTCCTTTGAAAGCAAGGTTTGATGTTAATGCTTCCTCATTTGAAAATACTTAATTCTTCTTGCTTCTTGTGCCTAACTTAAAGGCGTTAAAGAAAAGTACTTGTTGGGAGATAACCCAAGAGTTTCCTTGAGTCTTGGAAGTTATTAATTCAGTAATGACCTCTCCTTATCCTTTTTATTTGCTTTTTGTGCCAAGAATGACCTCTAATGAGAGGGAAGTAAGATTTGGGGAGTTGCTGTCCCGAAACAGATTTCTGTCCTCCACCATAAAAATTCGTGAGGAGTCTTTGTAACTCGGATTAAGCTCAAAATTTATGAATAAATCCCCAATATGTTAGATAACTTTCGTTAGTTCAACACTTTTTGATTTCAGCAACAGAAGATGTTCGAAAAAATCGGTTTGTGCATGCTGGTCTGTTTTGACAGATTTCTGCCATTATTTGCATTTGCTTCTTATTGATTCCTTTTTGAGTTCTCTTTTGGGGAATTGAGCTTTTTGAAGGAGTTACTACAGTATCTTGTGTTTTTAGTGAAAAGTCTTGCTGTTCCAAAGCTTTGCCAGAGGTCTAATATCTTTTGAATAAACTAATGTTGCTAATGAAGATTGTGTGAATATTGTATGAAGGAAAAAATTTCAGGTGTAGAGAGAGAATGATGCAATAAGATGAAGAATGGAAAAAAGCTCAAGATTGGGGATGCCACCATGGTGTCACCCCAAGAAATATCCAAGAGGTACAAGCGTCAAAGCCTGGGGATGCCCAAGGCATCCCCTTCTTCATCAATAAAAAGCTCATATCTGTCTAGACACTTCGTTTTTTATTGTTTCATGCATAGTTGAGTTGTTCTTGGAGCGTCTTAGTTTTCGTTTTCTTTGCTTAGGTTGTTTAGTTTGCTTGAATAAAGTAGTTTGGACCCCAGTTCTCGCTGTGTTGTTTTGCAAATAAGTTGCTTGGTGTTGGAAAGGAGTAGTAAGTTCTTGCTTGTAAGTGCAAGAGGAGCTTGCATTGACTATGACTTAGACTTTAGCATGACATGCTAGGTGTTGTTTTGACCTTATGCTTAGTGATTATTGCTATAGCATGTATTGTTCCAAACAATTTGGATTGCTTAGTGTGCCTTGAAGAAATTATGCGTTGTTTTAGCATGCAATAGCACAATATTTTGGTATTCTCCTTTGATGCTTTGTTTGGGTTGACTTGGCACATGCTCACACCATGTTATGACTATGACAAGTCACCATTAGCCTCTATGATCATTTAGTGCTTGGCTTGTAGTACCACTCTATGCTTTGATTAGTAATGCTTTGTTGCTCTGCATGATTATGGCCATTATGCTCTCTTAGTTGGTTGCTCCCAGTCTTTTGCTAGCCTCCACTTGTATGAGTAAGATCTACTCATGCTTTCAACTCCCAAGAAACCAAGTTTTTTCCAAAGTGTCCACTATAAAATCCTATGCATGGTGTGTTACACCATTCCAAGTATATTCTTGTTTTCAGCCATCTTCCAATTAAAAACTATTTTGTTATGTGAAAACTTAGTGATTAAAGCCCTCGCGAACTTGATGACACACTTTATATTCTTTTCCCCTAATAAACTTGAACCATTGTGATGTCTATGTTGTATATGCTTGCACTTATATGTTGGAATTAGCAGAACTGTGCTGTCACGGGGAACGTTTTCAACATTGCACTTGTAATTTGTACTTAGTTGATATCATGCTCTTTTGTCTATGGATTTCACCGGTGTGAAATAAAGAGGAAGCTTGTAAGTCCATGGAGTAAGTATTCTGTGTTAGAGAAATGCTTAGGCCGCTAAGCCTAAGCCATGCCTAATCATGGTGGAAACTTGCAGCATCACCATAGTGAGCTATCTATGAAGCATCCTCAATAAAAAGCTATGCATATGGTAAATAAAAAGATTGTTGAGATGCTCATTGTCTGTTTGCCTTGTCATTTTGGTTATGGGAAAGATCTTGTACCATGTGCAAGGGGTACCCCGTTGGCAGTTCTCTATGATATGCAAATACTTACAATGACAAGAACTTACAGGTGACTAAAGTTGAGTAGCATGAGTTGTGGCCCTCGTATTCAAGGGACTTGAGATTGCCAAATTATACTTCGTCAAGCATATACTTCATCTTTGTTCACTTTAACCTCAATCACTTCAAGATGCTTATGCTAGGGGCAATGAGGGCTAAAAGCTAACAAGTACCATAATTTTTGGAAGCTCTTTTTGAAACTTGAAATTCCTGCTTCCTTTATAAAAGGCCTTTCTTCCACCATTGTTGAGTCTCCACCTTCTACCTTTAGGCACCATTAAGAGAGCATAGTTGTCATTTTGTGTGCAGTGTCCCAAAGCTTATTGATTGATGCATATTGTGATATTACTTGTTCTTGTGCTATTTGTTTCTAGTCACCCTTGTGAACTTTGAAGGTGTCCCATGCATATATTTGCTACTCTACGAGGGACAAGCTGGTTGCCACTATGCCATGTTTTTTGTATGTGAAACAAACAAACGTTTTTCAATGCATGTTATTCATGATCTTTGTTTGTAGCCTTTCATGTTTCATGCATAGTTACTATGTCCTATCGTTATAACTCCATCTTTCATGCACATATTTAGAGTTCTTTGATCCCAGCTTTTAATGTTTGCAAATGGTTAGATCTTTATTGTGAAGGTGCATGTCACCTCAAAATTTATTCTTTTATCACTTACCTACTCGAGGACAAGCAGGAGTTAAGCTTGGGGATGTAGATACGTCGGAAATGTATCTATAATTTTTTATGCTCCATACTTTTTTAGTATCTACTTGCTTTGCTTTGTCTACACTTTGAGGTGCTTTCTACATGTTTACTGGTACTAACCTATTAACAAGTTGCCATAGTGCCAGTTGCCTATTTTCTGCTGTTTTTCGTTCCAGAAAAGCTAGTAAGGAAATATTCTTGGAATTGGACGGGACAAACGTCAAAGTCAATAACTTTCCGTGGGGAACAAGAAGTCCAGAGGGGAGACGGAGAAGCGGGCCAGGGCGCCCAGACCCCCCTCTCTGACCCTAAACACCAAGTTTTGGTTCCAGAAAAGCTAGTATGATGCGTGAGTAGTTCCACCTTGGACTATGGGTCCATGTAGTAGCTAGATGGTTGTATCTCCTCCTTTGTGCTTTCATGTATAGATCTTGTGAGCTCCGTTCATGATCAAGAACTAATCTATTTGTAATCATGCATGTTGTGTTTGCGGGGATCTGATGGATATTGAGATTATTATGTTGGTTTGATTAATGGTTTTGTCTTTATGATTCTATCATGTATGTGTTGTTTGTGATCTTGCATGCTCTCGGTTGTTAGTAGCTATCTTGGCCAAGTAGTTGCTAGTGACTCCAAGAAGGGGTATTTATGCTCGATAGTGGGTTCATGCCTCTAGTTTCCAAGGGAAGTGACAGAAATCTCTTCGGTTGTAGATGTGTTGTTGCCACTAGGGAGAGGTCTCTTGTTCATAGAACATGTGGACTGTTTACCTTACACACTTTGCTTAAAGCAGTTGTTTGTTGCTTGCAACTTAATACTGGAGGGGGTTCGGATGATAACCTGAAGGTGGACTTCTAGTCATAGATGCAGTTGGATGGCGGTCTATGTATATTGTTGTATTGCCCAATCGAATCTCATAGGATCTTTCTGACTAGTAATTGCATTGTTATGCCTTGCTCAGTTCCTGTCAATTGCCCTGCTATAATTTGTTTACCCTTCATGCCATGTTGTTTATCTAAGGAGAGCACCTCTAGTGAACTATGGACCCCGGTCCAATCTTTACCATTGATACATCTTCCACTGTTACTTGTTTACTTGCTGCAAACCACTACCTTCCACACCATACGTTTAATCCTTTGTTACGGCAAACCGGTGAGCTTGACAACCTCACTGATTCGTTGGGGCAAAGTCTTGAGTTTGTGTTGTGTACGTCTCTGCGTTGCTAGCAACACCTGTGTGACATTTCCTTCCTCCTACTGGTTCGATAACCTCGGTTTCTTACCGAGGGAAAACTTGCTGTTGTGCTACTTCACACCTTGCTCTTGGGGTTCCCAACAGGCTCCACGTCAACCGTTCTAGCCATCATCAAGGAGGCGGACGATGGCGTGGCCGAGACCGAGGTTGTGGTCGCTACGCTGGAGAGGAGCGATGAGCATCAGGCGATCATCGCTTCCTTCTCCTCCATGTAGGATGCCAGCCCTAGCAGACCTCTTGCGAGGATGACCAGCTAGGAGAGGTCGCGATGTAGGACTGCGGCGAGACCGCGTCCGATGGAAGAGCAACTAGCGGCGTTTGTGGCGCGTGCTGCGGTGGAGCTCGCCAGGTCAGAGGAGGAGCAGACCGACCAGGCGACGAGGGACCACTAAGCGGCAAAGATGGAGAAGGCGCTGGCCCTCCGGAAAGCAGAGAGCTAGAGGGCAGCAATCGAGGTGGCGGTTCATGGACCCATCGTTAAGCGTCGCTTCAACGTCGCCCTCGAATGGTGCCGGCAGCGCGCCATCTAGGTGGCGCGGGCGGCGTATCAACGAGGGCGAACCCTCCGGCAACAACGGCCATGGGATGGCGAAGAGTAGCCGTAGGGACGACCAATAGTATAGGCCTTTTTATTTTGTTTAATTGGGCCTTTTTGTAATGAACGGTGTCAAACCTCTAATGAAAAGGTAGTATTATTATTAATGTTTCATTTACATATGGGGCCTAGCTACCGACTGGAGAACACTCGTGCGGTTCATGCGCTGACCGCCTCGACGCAGTCGTTATCCAAATTTGGTTCGTTGATGGGTCGAGCCGGACATATCGGTCCGGATGCACGTCCGGTCGAACCGCCATTTAGGTAGTGCCGCTGGAGATGCCCTCATGGAACTAGTGAAGGGTTCACAACATAAAAAAACAAAAAAAATCCTACGATATGAACTAAGTACCAAGATCTATCTACTAGATACAAGCAACGGGTGGATATACATCCATAGAATACATACCCTCGAAGACCGAATAGCGTTAACGAGGTTGTACTAATGGATGATGTAGTCGAACGCTTGCCGATCTCAAGATCGTGATGAAGTCCATATGGTCCAATCGGTCCTGCACCATCAAGTCTAGCACCACAAAGCAGTGGTGCATCCGTGATCGCACACACGTCCGGGTACCCCGACAACCTCCACGCCCTCACTCCAGTAAAGCAGCGGAAGAAACAAATCCTTCCAGAAAAAGCCACCGGGAATATGTATCTCACTGATCCGAGACCATGGGGGAATTCTAAAAGGGGGAGAGAGATCCTTTGCGAGGAGGTGTGCTTTGAGAGGAGGAGAGGGAGGCCTTTTATAGGGAGAGGAGGGCATCCATGGGGCATGGAGCCCAGCCATGGTTCATGCCTCCACCTCTTCCACATTCATATGGGTGGAGCTCCCACTCAAAATGAAAAGCCTCCACTCGCATAAACATGCCTCCACTCAAAAATTCACTCACATGCATTAAATTTCCACCAAATTTAATACAAGCTCTCATTTAAATAAAACTCTTCTATTTATTTATTCAGAATTTTGTTAATTACTTGAATTAACAAACATTCACATAAAACCCCTTGCTAGTATTCAATTTCACATGCAGAACCAGTTTCAACAATTTCAACCAAAACAGTTCTAGTGTCTAGTGAAATAAATTCCCGCACTTTCCTTTTTCTTTCTCTGGCATATCATTTGCTCCGAATGGTGTCGGTATCCCTTAAGTGTGTCACCCTACGGTTCGCGAATAATGTATACATGATCGATACCCCTCTCCGATCAATAATCAGCAGCGGGACCTGGAGATCCATACTGACTCCCACACATTCAACGATGACTTATGTGATCGTGTGAACCTTATACGCATGTAACTCAATCCCTTTGTCTCACGATATATTACAAGTCCGAGATTCGATCATCGGTATCCCCATACCTAGTTTGATCTCGTTAACGACATGTACTCTTTTCTCGTTCCCATGATATAACATTCTAGTGATCAAATCACTTGCTTGCAAGCTAACTAATGTGATATCACCGAGAGGGCCCAGAGTATATCTATCCGTCATCGGGATGGAAAATTCCACTCTTGATCCATGAGCCTCAACATAACACCTTCGTAGCACTCAACCCATCTTTGTAGTCACCCTGTTACGGTGTGACATTTGATATTATCAAGATACTCTTCCGGTGTTAGTGATTGGCATGATCTCATGGTCTAAGGACTAAGTTTACGTCGTATGATGTTATAGCAATATAAACACAATGATCTTGATCGTAATGCTATACTTCGGATGAATGTTCATCACATCATTCCAACAATGTTGTGACCTTGTTATTAACAACATCCAATGTCCATGATCAGGAAACCTTTGATCATCTTGTTAATCAACGAGCTAGTTTATAAGAGAGGCATTCCTAGGAACTTCCTTTTTGTTTATTAAACACACATGTATTAACGTTTCCATATTAATACAATTATAACATGCAAAATAAATATTTATTATAAATAAGGAATACGATAATAACCACTTTATTATTGCCTCTCAGGCATATTCCCTTCAGTCTCCCACTTGCACTAGAGACAATAATCTAGTTTAGAAACTTTGCGTATTGAACACCTATAGCTTTATGGTGTTCCATATACGCGATTGCAAGTGGTTAACATAATCTACAGATCTGATGCTTTTAGGTCTGTGTGTATTTGCATGTCTTTGCGTCTCCACGCATCAGTCATTTCTCTAATGAGACAGCATTGTATAAATTTGGTCTTTTGGTGAGACCTTTAGTTCCTTGGGGTTAAATCATGTCGATACTATTGTCATACAATATATCTCTAGTGTTAGCCCGTTGCGAACCACACCTTAGTTTGATAACAAACTACTTGACACAAATTTCCTCCTTTGCTGCTACTATAGCCGTCAAATACTTAGCCTTTTGTCGTAGTATCTGTCACAATGTCTTAACTTTGGAATTCATCCAAATCCATCATGGAATCTCCTTTCCATTACATTGTGCCACCCATAGTTTAAACTGAGATAAACTTAATTTGTATCTTATGCCAAAACTAGTATCGTTTTTCAATGAACTATTTGTCTCTTATACAAATATAATATATTCTTAATTCTTCCAAAAGATTATAAGAATATCCTTACTATCGTCCAATGACCATTTTATGATTGATTCTAGTATATGCTCATAACACTTAGAGCATCAGACATATCTGGATGTGTATAAATCATGGTATGATTAATAAAAACATTCTTGTGATTTCACTCATCAAGTGTCAAAGCACTTGAATCTTGTTTCACTCATCAAGTGTCAAAGCACTTGAATCTTGTTTCACTTATAGAGTGTCGATACACTTGAATCTTGATTCAATTCTTTTCCATGCGACAAGAACCTCTTCTCGTCGTTTCCATATTAAATTCCTTCAATATCTGTGATGACCCACAAGTGTAGGGGATCGCAATAGTCTTCGCGGGTAGTATTACCCAATTTATTGATTCGACACAAGGGGAGCCAAAGAATACTTGCAAGCCTTAACAACTGAGTTGTCAGTTCAACTGCACCTGGAAATAGTTCTTGCTCACAGAAGTTTATCAGTAGCAACAGTTTGGTAGTAGTAACAGCAAAGCAACAACAACAGTGAAACAGTAGCAATAGTAACAGTAACGGTAATAGTAGGGTTCGAGTGCGGTAGGCATAGGGATGAATGGACGGGCATTGCATTACGAGTCTAAACATGTAACTTCAAGATCTAGGGCATTGCAGATAAATAATAACAAGCATCCAAGTACTAAACAATCATAGGCATGTGCTCCAAATATAGTCATACGTGCTCGCAATGAGAACTTGCACAACATCTTCTGTCCAGCCAGCCCGTGGCAGCGGGGCCTCTAGGGAACTACTGGCAATTAAGGTGCTCCTTTTAATAGAGCACCGGAGCAAAGCATTAACACTCTGTGAACACATGTGATCCTCACACCACAGCCATCCCCTCTGGTTGTCCCAATTATTGTCACTTTGGGGCCTTTGGATCCGGACAATGATATGTGTACACAACTTGCAGATAAGATCACAAACAATACTATCATAATGATTCAATAATAAGTTCAGATCTGAGATCATAGAACTCGGGTCCTAGTGACAAGCATTAAGCACAACAAGTTGCAACAAAGTCAAATAGCACTAATAGAGATACTAGGCACTATGCCCTAACAGATCTTATTCGATTACATGATAGAACTCATCCAATCCCTACCATACCCAAGCCTACAGCAGGGGATTACTCACTCATGGATGAGGGAAACATCGGTGGTTGATGGAGAGGCGTTGGTGATGACGATAGCGATGATCCTCTCCAAATTCCCCGTCTCGGCAGGGTGCCAGAACGGAGTTTCTAGATCCGAATCTTGGTTTCTGGTGGCGGCGGTGGAGCGTAACTCTTTCTGGAAAACTATCGAACCCCCCTCGGTTTTTAGGTCAAAAGGCAACTTATAGGCGCAGAGGGAGGCCGAGGAGCTGCCTGGGGTGGCCAGACCTCCCCCAGGCGTGGGGTCAGTGGGCCCGCGCTTGGGGTGGGTCTGGGCCCCCTAGACCTCCCTTCTGTCTCCCCTTCTGGCTACGTGGATCTTCTGGTTAGAAATAGTATTGGCATATTTTTCGGGATTTTTCCTGATAGTTCATTTTCTGCACAAAAACAAGACACCAAGGTAATTCTGCTGAAAACAACGCCAGTCTGTGTTATTTGTATCCAAATCACACAAGTATAGAGGAAAAACAATAGCAAAGTGTTCGAGAAAGTAGATACGTTTTGGACTGTAAGGTTCCCAACCTTTAATAAGGTAGAGATCCATGTGTTTACAATGCTAGTCCCTGGATCAATAGCTAGCATCCACAGTTAAGATGTAATATCAAGAAACAAAGGTCATAATACAACTTTATAACCAGGAATAAAATAATTCATTAAATCTTACATAGCTCATTTGGCTATCTCAATACAATGCAGCAGAAATAACTCTAGCATGGAGTCCTTCATCTTCAAAGTGCCACATGCAATTAATGTTGGTTGTAGACTTGTAATCCTATTCAACACACTTCTCTAACATCAAACAAACCTGCAACATAAAATGTTGTAGCCACAAGGGTCAATACATTTGAATTGTATTGGCAAGTTTCACTACTATGTAGAAATAAGTGCATCCTATCATTATATGCATATTTGGCTAAGTGGGGTTTAGGCTCTTTTGCAAAAAGCAATATAGTTTTATCCTATCTTTTCAAAATAGTTTTGATCTTTTGTCAAATCTTTATGAACTCCTTGGAAAACTCCAAGTGCTTCAAATCCCTTGTTGTCACCATCAAGTTTTACTTTGAGAAATTAGAATGTCGAGATCTTCCATAGCTTCAGGCCTTAGTTGCTCAGTATTGTCCGTAACCGGGGACACGGCTAAGTACTTAGAATTTTGATCTTCTGCAGAAGTTGTACACTTTACCCACATGACACAATCTCGTCTTGACGCCACCAAGGTCATGGATAAGTACTCACCAAAATGGAGTACTGGCAGATCGAGAATGTGACAAAGTCTTTCCATAGAAGTCCTCCCAATACACAATGCTAGCTTGTCTACCAGGCACCAATGTAGGGATATATTTCCCTTACACAATTCTAGTTAATCTGAAGATGCCAATGCATGGGTCTTCCACTATGTAGTTGACTAAGCCAGAGCCCATTTAGCATGTGGCTATACACGGAAGCCTACGAGAAACATGTTCAATCTCTAAGTCCCTGGGTGGTTTTCTTCTAGTGCACACACAAAAAGATAGCCATATAAACATGGTTCCCTTTGTTGCCACCTTGTCCAAATCTTGAGTATCCTTTTCCACCCAGGTGGTTCATTGAGTACTTGTTTTATTATATAAAAACATATATCTTTCCAACACTTCATATAATCATATCATGTATCACATCCCAAATATATAGCAGGGCTAATCATACTACAACTACAATGTTTTCACTAAGGAGGATGTAAGGATATCCTAATAGGATTTAGCATAGTATAAAATATAGTAGTCCTTATCATGCATGTTACAAAAGTCCACTAAGTGTAATGAAAATAGTAGGACATGGATGATAGTGTCACTTGCCTTTTTAGTAGAGAATGTTGGTTCACTTCTTTATCTTGCAAATATCACACTCTTCTAACTTCACTACAATTCAATCAAGCAAACACATTTTCAGACCAACATTCAAACAATTTATCACACATAAAATAATAGAAACAAGGCAATGCATGCAAGCATACAAAAAATGGTTTTATTTAGAAAGGTGGTTTCTATTAGGCTCTAAACATTTTAAAGTACAAATTGGTCATTTACTAAAGTAGTAAAACCATTTGCAAAAGGTTTTATCTCATAAACCAAATATTATGCTAAGGTAATATTTTATGTAGTTGAAAATATCTCTTAGCAAAGTAATATTCTTATAGGCTTCATCAAATATATTTTAATTCTCAAAACTTGGTGTTTAGGGTCAGAGAGTTTAATTAAAATCATTTCCCAAAGATTTTTACTCAAAATTCATTTCTAAACCATTAACAACATTTTTATTTGACTAGAAATGCTCTAATTCAAATATTTATTCCTTAGCCTCACAAAATACATTTTTAAATTCATAAGTTGGTTCCTATGGTCAGTAGGTTCATAACAATCCATTTTGCAAAGATTTCATATTAAAAATATATCTAGAACAATTTTTGTATTCAAATTATGTCTACACATGTTTCTGCAATTTCAACCAATTTTACAGAAGCAAAACATTAAACAAATTGCATGGTTGCAAAGTACGTGCTCTGCTGAATCCATTGATATAAAATTTGTAAAATTTGGACGTGTAGAATTAAAGTTATGAATTTTACAAGTTTGCAATTCTACTAGATCAAATTTCTATTTTTAAACCTGAGTCTGGCCACGTGTCTTATCCTCATTGGGCGATACCGCTTTGGTTGGATCAGTATCTGTGAGTCGTTGGATCTTATTTAAAATGCACGGCTCAGATGGACACATACCCTTTCGCTTTAGTCTAATCCTAGCCGTAAGATTAAGATCCAACGGGCACTATGTCTCTGACCAAGGTTGGGTGGCGCTAGCGGCGGCTGGCGGCGGCGCACGCTCTGGCGGTGTGCTTGCCGACGATGCAGGAAGCAAGGAAGACAAAGGAGTAGCTTACAGTGTTTGCGTGGCCGAGGTGAAGCTCGAGGTGCGGTCTGCTAGTCGAGGGGCGCGCTGGAGCTGCGTGGATTGCTCACTGGAGTCAGTGATGGCGTCAGGCGGCTCTGTTTGTCGTCAGGGGCGAGGCTGCAGGTCGCGCCGAGGCAAAATAAAGGCATGGTTAGACGCGGGCGAGCGCGTAGATGATAGGATCATCAACAGGAGGGTTCGGGGCGGTCTTGAGCTTACCAGGGGGTTCGTTGGAGCGTTGGCAGACGACGGCGCACGCTCAGGTGTCGAGGTTGCCGGGGCTACGGTGAATGCGCGGGCTAGCGAGCGACACTAGGAGATGCGCCAGGATATGGGGGTAAGCCTGCATGCAGTGGGAGGCGAGGCGTGGTGAGGTGTGGCCGGAATTGGTGCAGAGGCTCGTCGGAGACAGTGATGCTCGAGCTCGAAATTGGAGCAGCCCCATGGCAGGGAGGAGATGCTGCTTGGGGGGAATGAGAGAGGGGAGAGGGTCGTTGATGTATGCGTGGTCACGGCGTGGAATAACTCAGTCATCAACGCGAATTAACGCTATTGATTCGCGGCAGAAAACGGCGAGGGGACGTGGTCACGGTGGAGACGATGAACAGGTAAGTGGGTCCCAGTTGTCTGCGAGAGAGGGAGAGAAAGAGTGGGGTCCACTTGTCTATGACTCAGCGGGTGAGTTTGCGCATGAGAGAACGTTTCGGTGAGGGTTACCGGGTGGGCTCTTGCTGGGCTTAGTTGGGCCAGATGGGTTGGGTCTGTTTCATTTAATTTTTTTATACCAAATGTTTTTCCTTTTCTATTTTGAATTTCCTGATTTGATTTTCATTCAAACAACAAATCAATTCAAACCACCACCAAACTTTGTATTGATTTTAATTCTGTTTAACAACATAATCCAAAGTCCAAAATAAAATAATTCTTTTATTCTTTTAGGATCTATTAATAATTAAATAAATAGACCTTAGTCTTTAATTCAAATAGGATTTAATTTATTTTTAAAACTCTATTTGAAATCCAAACAAAACCAAAACCTTTTCAGTAGGTTTCATTTGAAAAACAAAAACACTTGGAATTCTTATTTAAAATACTTTAACAAGTTTTAGTGTTTATTTAAAAAGGAAAAGCCTTTACTTAAAAAATGGATAATAATAAATCCTTATTATTTTATTTAAATAATCCTTTACTCTTTTTAACAAATAGAAATATTTTATTTCATTTGCTTGGCCAAGATTTAATTTGGCTCTTTAAAATAGTCCTCAATTAATATTCCTATCTTTGCTTATAAAACCATATCTTTTTATTTAAAGATCCAAAAATAGTGATTCCAACTATTATAACTTTATTATTTATTTATCTTTGTAAATCCCTCTAGGATTCTATTTGATCAAAATAGGTTTTGATGTCTCCGATTGGAATCAAAAGTTTCTTCTCACCCTAAAAATCAACAATTGTTTATTTTGTTTATTTATTTTTCACATTTCAAAATTTGGAAAATTTTGGGATGTGACATGGACGTATCAACTCCCCCCAAGCTTAGCTTATTGCTTGTCCTCAAGCAATTCAGTTGAAAACTGAGTGCGATAAAAGAACTTTCACGAACACTTTGGTTCATATGATGTATATATTCTCAGCACAGGAGTAGATGCTTAGACAATTCATAATAAGGAGTATGCAACTAAGTCTACTCAATAGTCATTGCAAGCTATGCAGAGAAACCAACTCAATAATAATAAGTAGCATGAAACATAAACATAAGCAACATTGCAATGCTCATAATAAGGTATGATAGAGTGGTATCTCGCTTGCCTTTGTTTGAAGAGCACAATATAAATGCCAAGGCACCTCTGAAGTTCACATGAAGACTAGAAGTAAAGATATTAGAGATACAAGCATCAAAGTCATGACATAATTAACCAAGTTTTGGAACAAACACAAGAATGACATTTGTGCTCTAAAGAATATGCTCATGGAATAAGTGGTGACTCAACAAAATTGTGAGAACGGTTTTGTGAAGGTTTTGAAAGGCTTCCCAATGCTGAAAGGAAGGTACTCATTAGCTCTAAGCTCTCATTGCCCCTATCATATACATCTTCATGTGGTTAAGGTGAAAGTGAGGTCCACTATGAATCATATGCTTGATAGACCATAGACTGGAAATCCCAAGTCCCTTGAGTACGAGGGTCACTTCGCATGCTACTCAACTTTGATCACCTGAAAGTTCTTGGCATTGTAAATACATGCATATCATCGAGAACCGCCAACGGGGTACCCCTTGCACATGGTACATGAGCTTTCCCATAACCAAAATGACAAGGCAAGCATACAATGAGCATGCCAGCAATCTTTTTATTTACCATATGCATAGATTTTTATTGAGGATGCTTCCTAGATGCTCATTACAGTGATGCTGCAAGTTTTCACCATGATTAGGCATGACTTAAGCTAGTGGCCCAGGCGTTTATCTAACACAATGTATAAACTCCATAAACTCACAACCTCCCCCTTTTATTTCACATCATCGACATCCGTAAACAAAAGAGCAATGTATCAACTGGATGAGATATCCAACAGGTGTTGAAAGCGTTCCCCGTGACAGCACGATTCTGCTGACTCCCAGCATATAATAAGCAAGCATATAACTTTCATGGACATGTCACAATGGTTCAGAATTATTAAGCGCAAGGAATAAAGTGTGCCATCAAGTTCGTGAGAGCTTTACTAACTAACTTTCTCAAAACAGACAAACATTTTATTTTGGAAGAAAACACGACATATATAAAATATGCACTAAAGTAGCAAATGATGCTAATAGGTAGGTATGGTGGACACATCTGGCAATATTGGTTTTGGGGAGTTGGAAGCGCAGGTAGAGCACATACTCAGTGCAAGTGAAGGATATCAATAGAGAGGGAGCAACAAACGAGAGAGCAATAACTGTCATAATCATGCTTGCAACAAAACATGACTAATTATGGCATGAAAGTGATACAAGAACTCTGAGGAAAAATAAATCATCGAGGCTTACTGACTATTGTTTAGTCATATGCATGCGTGAGCATGTGCCAAGTCGATTCACATGAAACTTTCAGAGGAGGATACCACAATATCATACCAAGTTATGAATAGAACAATGCAAGCAAACATTCACATGACATGCTACAAACTATTAGCAAGATGGAGCTAATCATAGACAAGCAAGAACTACTAAGCATCCATAATGACATACACCTTACACAAATAGGCTAAGCATGCTCACAATGATGAGTATATGTACAAAAATGAAAAAAATAGAGTTGTTACTAGCCTCTTACCACACCTCGAGTTGTCTTAATCTTTATTATTTCCCTTTACTTGTGTGACTTGAATATTAACATGAAACCAAAATCCACTGTGGACGGCTAAACCCTACAAAGAACTCACAAAACCAAAGAAGAACAACAAATATTTTTTGGTGTTTTTGATTTTTAGAAACAAGCCAACAAAGCAAAAACAGGCAAAGCAAAAGAAAACCAAAAACAAAAACTAAGACGCTCCAAGAACAACACAACTGTGCATGAAACAATAAAAACGAAGTGTCTAGAAAGACCTGAGATTTTTATTGATAAAGAAGGGGATACCTTGGGCACCCCCAAGCTTTGACGCTTGTACCTCTTGAATATTTCTTGGGGTGACACGAGTGGCTCCCCACAAGCTTGAGCTTTTATCCATTCTTCATCTTATTATATCATCCTCTCTCTAATCCTGAATTTTTTTCCTTCATACAAAACTTCACACAATCTTCATTAGCAATATTAGTGTATTCAAAAGATAATATACCCTTGGGTTTAGCTTTAGAATAGAAAATTTTTCACTAAAAACACAAGCTACTGTATCAACTCCTTCAAAAAGCTCAATTTCCCAAAAAGAACCCAAAAAGGAATCAATAAGAAGCAAATGCAAATAGTGGCAGAAATCAGTCAAAACAGACCAGTAGGCAGAAACCGATTTTTTCGAAGACCTTATGTTGCTCAAATCAAAAAGTGTTGAACTACCGAAAGTTATCTAACATACTGGGGGATTTATTCGTAAATTTGCAGCTCAATCCGACTTATATAGACTCCTCATAATTTTTTATGGTGGAGAACATAAATCTGTTTCGGGAAAGCAACTCCCCAAATCTTACTTCCCTCTCATTAGAGGTCATTCTTGGCACAAAAAGCAAACAAAAAGGATAATGAGAGGTCATTACTGATGTAATAACTTCCAAGACTCAAGGAAACTCTTGGGTTATCTCCAAACAAGTACTTTTCTTTAACGCCTTTAAGTTAGGGACGACGAAGAGCAAAGATTGGAAAAGAGAAAAATAAAAGTGTTCAAGTATATCCACTGTGAAAACATTGTTTTGTTCATTAAAATCATTTTGTTAACAAGGTTGATCAAGTCTTATTACCAAAACAATCTTATATGAAACAAAACTTTGCATTCTACAAGGTGATTATGTTACCTCAAAGTTGATAGCAATGGTCCCTATCATAATAGTTTCAAAATTTTCTTGTGGGATGGGATAATATATTTCCCCAACCTTGATAGTCTCAATATTTTCAATGGAATTCAGGCAATATCTCTTATCAATCTTCTTGGGGAAATAAACAATATACTCTTTGTCATTAATATTGAATGTTACTTTTCCTTATTGCAATTTATGACAGCACCTGTAGTATTAAGAAAAGGTCTCCCAAGAAAAATAGACATATTATCATCTTCACGCATCTCAAGCACAACAAAATTAGTTAAGACCATGCAATTATGAGCAACTTGAATAGGAACATCCTCACATATATCAACAGGAATAGTAGTTGACTTATCAGCCATTTGCAAAGAAATATCAGTTGGTATCAACTTTTCTAGCTGGAGTCTCTTATAGAGAGAAAAAGGCATAATACTAACTCCAGCTCCCAAATCACATAAAGCAGTTCTAACATTATTATTCTTAATGGAGCAAGGAATAGTTGGTATACCTGGATCACCAAGTTTCTTTGGAACCTTACCATTGAAGGAATAATTAGCAAGTAGAGTAGAAATATCCTCATTAGGAATCTTCCTTTTATCAGAGACAATATCCTTCATATACTTTGAATAAGGAGGCAACTTAATGCATCAGTCAAAGGAATATGCAAGAATAAAGGTTTCATCCATTCACAAAACTTGTTGTAGTGTTTCTCCTCCTTTGACTTGTGTTTCTTACCTAGAAAAGGCATAGGTTTCTACACCCAAGGTTCTCTCTCTTTACCATGTTTATTAGCAATAAAATCTTCCTTTGTGTACCTAGTGTTCTTAGTGTGCTTCTCAGGCTCTTCCTCCTTATCAGGAGACTCATTTTTATCATTACCACTCTCAGTTTCAGCATCAGAGACAAATATACTGTTAGGATCTACAACAGGTTCAAGTGGTTCCTCAACTATCTTATGTTTCTTCTTCTTCCTCTTATGAGTACTACCACTATCTTCAACTTGTTGGGAATCCTGCTCTATTCTTTTAGGGTGTCCTTCAGGATATAAAGGATCTTGAGTAACTATACCACTCCTAGTTCTAATTCCATAAGCATGTTTATCTCCTGAAGCATTAACTAGCATATCCTTTTGCACCTTAGCAAGTTGACCAAGTTGAGTTTGAACCATTTGAAAGTTTTTACAAAGCATTTTAATATCATTAGAAGTTCTTTCCATAATATCTTTCAACTCATGGATAGCTCTAGAGTTTTCCAATAAATGATTTTGAACTTGTATATTAAAATACCATTGCTTAATAATAAATGTGTCAAGTTCCTCTAAACATTGATTAGGAGGCTTACCATAAGGAATATCACCTTCATCAAAATGTTGGAGAGAATGTACCTCAATAGTAGATGAGTGGGGAATTGGCTTACATAATTCTTCTATAGGAGGTAGATTTTTTACATCTTCAGCTCTAATACCTTTCTCCTTTAGACATTTCTTAGCTTCATTCATCACTTCATCATTTAATGCAATAACTCCCCTCTTCTTTGGTGTTGGTGTTGGAACTGGTTCAGGAACAACTGGTTCAGGAGTAATAGGCTCAGGTGTATTTATCTCAGTTGAAGTCCAATCATCATAATTCTTGCTTATCTTGGTCATTAATTCTTCAGCATCTGTAGGAGTTCTTTTCCTAAAAACACAATCAGCAAAGCTATCTAGGTAATGGACATCCAGGATGTGCATGAATCAAGGCATCCAGGATGTGCATGAATCAGTTTGTCCATCAAGAATATCATTCTTAGGTAATGGACATCCAGGATGTGCATGAATCAAGGCACATAACCTTGTCCATGACTCATGCAATTTCTCTTCTTCTCCCTGTTTAAAATCAAAAAGTCTCTTCAAAGCAGCATGTCTAGCACTGGGAGGAAAATATTTCTGGAAGAAAAAAGCAATCAAGCAATCAGGGCTATCAATGGAACCAGGAGGTAATCTATTAAACCACGCCCTAGCTTCTCCTTTTAGTGAAAAAGGGAAGATCTTAGCAATAAAGTACTTACGCATCTTAAAATCATCAGAGAACAAAGCACTCATAGTAGAAAGCTCATTCATATGATCCACAACACTCATTTTCAGTACCACAAAAAGGTTCTTTCTCAACAATATCTAAATAAGATAAATCAAGAGATAAATCATAGTCTTCATCTTTAATATCTATGGGAGAAGTGACAAACTTAGGATTAGAGGACATCTTAGGCATAATAGTACGTCTAGCAAGGAGACTCTTAATAGCACTAGTACCATGTGTGTTTCGGCACTCTTCAACAAAATCATCAGTGAACTCAATATAACCATCATTAATATCATAACTCTCACTAGCCTCAGGTGAGCTAACAGGTGTAACAGTGTCTTCACTAGGAGTTTCGGTATTTCCTAGACTAGCCATAGTAGCATCTAGAAAAGGACCTAATGAACCACTCGCATCAAGCATAGTAGAAGTAATATCATGAGTATCAAAAGCAGTTTCAGACTCAGCAGTAGTAGCAGTGTGTGTAGCATGTGTATGTGGTGGTGTGACAAGCTTACTTATAACATACGGTGAATCAAGAGCAGCAGAGGTGTTTAGGACTGTACCTCTTCTTGTAGTGGATGGTAAAATAGGAAACTTTCCATCACGATACTTCCCCATGATGAAAGCAGTAGTAGTGAACAATAGTATATCCAAGTGAACTTACAAATAAATCTATGCTCCCCAGCAACGGCGCCAGAAAATAGTCTTGATGACCCACAAGTATAGGGGATCGCAACAGTCTTCGCGGATAGTATTACCCAATTTATTGATTCGACACAAGGGGAGCCAAAGAATACTTGCAAACCTTAACAACTAAGTTGTTAGTTTAGCTGCACCTAGAAATAGTTCTTGCTCGTAGAAGTTTATTAGTAGCAACAGTTTTGTAGTAGCAAAAACAAAGCATCGACAACAGTAGAACAAGAGCAATAGTAACTGTAACAGTAAACAGTGGGATTCGAGTGCGGTAAGCATAGGGATGGATGGACAGGTGTTGCATGAATGATTCTAAACATGTAACTTCAAGATCTAGGGCAGTGCAGATAAATAATAACAAGCATCCAAGTACTAAACAATCCTAGGCATGTGCTCCATATATAGTCATACGTGCTCGCAATGAGAACTTGCACAACATCTTCTGTCCAGCCAGCCCGTGGCAGCGGGGCCTCTAGGGAACTACTGGCAATTAAGGTGCTCCTTTTAATAGAGCACCGGAGCAAAGCATTAACACTCCGTGAACACATGTGATCCTCACACCACAACCATCCCCTCCGGTTGTCCCAATTATTGTCACTTTGGGGCCTTTGGATCCGGACAATGATATGTGTACACAACTTGCAGATAAGATAACAAACAATACTATCATAATGATTCAGATCTGAGATCATGGCACTTGGGCCCTAGTGACAAGCATTAAGCACAACAAGTTGCAGCAAAGTCAAATAGCACTAATAGAGATACTAGGCACTATGCCCTAACAGATCTTATTCGATTACATGATAGAACTCATCTAATCCCTACCATCCCCAAGCCTACAGCAGGGGATTACTCACTCATGGATGAGGGAAACATCAGTGGTTGATGGAGATGCATTGGTGATGATGATGGCGATGATCCTCTCCAAATTCCCTATCCCGGCAGGGTGCCAGAACGGAGTTTCTGGATCCGAATCTTGGTTTCTGGTGGCGGCGACGGAGTGGAACTCTTTCTGGAAAACTATCAAACCCCCCTCGGTTTTTAGGTCGAAAGGCAACTTATAGGCGCAGAGGGAGGCCGAGGAGCTGCCTGGGGTGGCCATACCTCCCCTAGGCGCGGGGTCAGTGGGCCTGCGCCTAGGGTGGGTCTGGCCCCCCCCAGGCCTCCCTTCCGTCTCCCCTTCTGGCTCCGTGGATCTTCTGGTGAGAAATAGTTTTTGGCATATTTTCCGTGATTTTTCCTGATAGTTCATTTTCTGCACAAAAAGAAGACACCAAGGTAATTCAGCTGAAAACAGCGTCAGTCCGTGTTAGTTGTATCCAAATCACACAAGTATAGAGGAAAAACACTAGCAAAGTGTTTGAAAAAGTAGATACGTTTTGGAAGTATTAATCTCATATATGTACATTTGGCATAACCATATTAGCGTCAAAGTCTATCCATGTAGACATTCATGCTAAATATTCAGGTTTTGTAAACCTTTAATAAGGTAGAGATCCCTGTGTTTACAATGCTAGTCCCTGGATCAATTGCTAGCATCCACAGTTAAGATGTAATATCAAGATACAAAGGTCATAATACCACTTTATAACCAGGAATAAAATAAATTATTACATCTTACATAGCTCATTTGGCTATCTCATTACAATGCAGCAGAATATAGCAATAGCATGGGGTCCTTCATCTTCAAAGTGCCACAGGCAATCATGTTGGTTGTAGACTTGTAATCCTATTCAACACACTTCACTAACATCAAACAAACCTACAACATAATAAGTTGTAGCCACAAGGGTCAATACATTTGAATTGTATTGGCAAGTTTCACTACTATGTAGAAATAAGTGGATCCTATCATTACATGCATATTGGCTAAGTGGGGTTTAGGCTCATTTGCAGAAAGCAATATAGTTTTATCCTATCTTTTCAAAATAGTTTTTGATCTTTTGTCAAATCTTTCTGAACTTCTTAGAAAACTCCAAGTGTTTCTAATCCCTTGTTGTCACCATCAAGTTTTACTTTGAGAAATTGGAATGTCGAGATCGTCCATAGCTTCAGGCCTTAGTTGCTCAGAGTTGTCCATAACCGGGGACACGGCTATGTACTTAGAATTTGATCTTCTGCAGAAGTTGTACACTTTACCCACATGACACAATCTCGTCTTGATGCCACTAGTGGCCACTGGATAAGTACTCACCAAAATGGAGTACTGGCAGATCGAGAATGTGACAAAGTCTTTCCATAGGAGTCCTCCCAATACAAAATGCTAGCTTGTCAACCAGGCACCAATGTAGGGATAAATTTCCCTTACACAATTCTAGTTAACCTGAAGATGCCAATGCATGGGTCTTCCACTATGTAGTTGACTAAGCCAGAGCCCATTTAGCATGTGGCTGTACACGGAAGCCACTGTACGAGAAACATGTTCAATCTCTAAGTTCCTGGGTGGTTTTCTTCTAGTGCACATACAAAAAGATAGACATATAGGCATGGTTCCCTTTGTTGCCACCTTGTCCAAAACTTCAGTATCCTTGTCCACCCAGGTGGTTCATTGAGTACTTGTTTTATTATATAAAACATATAATTTTTCCAACACTTCATATAGTCATATCATGTATCCCATCCCAAACATATAGCAGGGCTAAGCATACTACAACTACATGTTTTCACTAAGGAAGATTTAAGGATATCCTAATAGGATTTAGCATAGCATAAAATATAGTAGTCCTTTCCATGCATGTTACAAAATCCACTGTGTAATGAAAATAGTAGGACATGGATGATAGTGTCACTTGCATTTTTAGTAGAGAATGTTGGTTCACTTCTTGATCTTACAAATATCACACTCTTCTAACTTCACTACAATTCAATCAAGCAAACACAAATTCAACTAGCATTCAAACCATTTCACCACATAAAATAACAAAGACAAGGTCATGCATGCAAGCATGCAAAAGATAGTTTTATTTGGAAAAGTGGTTTCTACTAGGCTCTAAACATTTTAAAGTTCAAAGTGGTCATTTACTAAAGTGGTAAAACCATTTGCAAAGGGTTTTATCTATAAACCATTTTTAAATCAAATGAATATTTTATGTGGTTGAAATTGCTTTTAGCAAAGCAATATTCTTTAAAGGGTTCACCAAATATGTTTTTAAACCTCAAAATTTAGTGTTTAGGGTCAGAAGGTTTGAATCAAAACATTTCCCAAAGGCTTTACTCAAAAATCATTTCTAAACCATAAACAATATTTTTATTTGACTAGAAATGGGTTAACTCAAACTTTACAAAATACATTTCTAAATCCATAAGTTGGTTCCTATGGTCAGTAGGTTCAAAACAAACCATTTTGCAAAGATTTCATCTTAAAATTATATCTAGAACAATTTTTATATTCAAAATAAGCCTAGACATGTTTCTACAAATTCAACCAATTTTCCAGAAGCAAAACATTAAACAAAGTGCATGTTTACAAAGTACTTGTTCTGCTGAATCCATTGATATAAAATTTGCAAAATTTGGACGTGTAGAACTAAAGTTATGAATTTTACAAAATCAATCGACTAATAGATCTAATTCTGTTTTTAAATTTTTAGTCTGGCTACGTGGCTGCTTCCTATTGGTTGAAAACGGTTCGGTTGGATCGACTGTTACAGACCGCAGGATCTCATTTAGATCACACGGTGCAGATCGAGTGATACCCCTTTGTTAAGTTGTTATATCATAGCCACTGGATGACGATCTAACGGCTCACAGGTGTTTGACATCATCGGTGGCGCGGTGGCCGGCCGGCAGCTGGCTCGCTCATGGTGGTTCGGGCGAAGGTGAAGGAAATGAGGGAGAGGAAATGCTCACAGTGTTCGCAGGGCGATGCTAAAGCTCAACGCGTTCGCGAGGAGGCAAGGGGCGCACGGAGTCGACTGGGATTCCTCGCCGCGGAGTAGCTTGCTGGCTCGGGCACGCACAACTTCGTCGGAGGCGAGTCTCTGGAATGCAAGCAAGCAAAACAACGCGTCAGGAAGATGCACATGGGTTCAAGGATCGCAGAAACACTCACCAATGAGCAAGGGGCGCACGAGGTTGTCGGCTATGGCTCGCCGAAGTCGAGCTTATCATCGGTGGCGCTCAGATATGGACAGAGCCGAGGTCGGGCACGCGGGCGAAGCGAGCGAGGCATCGGCAAAAGCGCCTGGTGCTGGCGAACTAGATCGTGTGAAGCAGGGACAGTGGGGAGATTTGTGCTCGTCGGAATTGACCGGAAAGGTCGTCGGAGCCGGTGGTGGCACAAGCGAAAATTAGCGCAGCCTGGTGGCTCACTGGGTATGCCGTGAGAGGGGAAAGAGACGGAATAGACATGAGATTTAACGAGCGTGGACGTTGGAGAGATTAACGCCTCCATTGATGCGAATTGATCGCCGCAATCAAGGGCATAAACGGCGAGGGGCACGTGGTCTCGAGGTTGATGACGCTGCGCTGGCGGTGGGGCCATGCTGTCTGTGAGGGAGAGAGAGGGGAGATGGGGTCCAGTCGTCAGTGACTTCGCGGGTGCAAGTTTGAGTGGAAAACGTTTCACCATGGGGAGTTTAGTTGGGCTGCGAGTTGGGCTTGTTGGGCCTGATGGGTTGGGTCTGCTTCGTTTCATTTTTTTATACTAAACCTTTTTTTCTGTTTTGAATTTCCTGATTTGATTTTCATTCAAACAATTCAAACTCCAAATCAAATCAAACCACCACCAAACTTTGTGTTGATTTTAATTCTGTTTAACAACATATTCCAAAGTCCAAAACTAAATAATTTTTTTATTCTTTTAGGATCTATTAATAATTAAATAAATAGACCTTAGTCTTTATTTCAAATAGGATTTAATTTATTTTTAAAACTCTATTTGAAATCTAAATAATACCAAAACCTTTTCAGTAGGTTTCATTTGAAAAACAACAACACTTGGAATTCTTATTTAAAATACTTTAACAAGTTTTAGTGTTTATTTAAAAAGGAAAAGCCTTTACTAAAATAAAAATGGATAATAATAAATCCTTATTATTTTATTTAAATAAATCTTTAATATTTTTATCAAACAAAATATTTTATTTCATTTGCTTGGTCAAGATTTAATTTGGCTCTTTAAAATAAGCCTTATTTATAATTCTACCTTTTCTTTTGAAAATCAAATCTTTTTATTAAAAGATCCAAAAATAGTGATTCCAACTATTATAACTTTATTTATTATTTGTTTATCTTTTTAAATCCCTTTAGGATTCTATTGGATCAAAAGAGGTTTTGATGTTTCCAATTGGAATCAAAAAGTTTCTTCTCACCCTAAATTTCAACAAATTTTTATTTTGTTTATTTATTTTTTTCACATTTCAAAATTTGGAAAATTTTGGGATGTGACAGGTTTTGCCTAAGTCTTTCATCAAAATGAAATTCTTAACCTTTGTCAATAAAATATACATCATTTCCAATCAACAAGATGTCCTCCACATAATGTATTAGAAATATGTCTCAGCGCTCCCACTTAATTTCTTGCAAAATACTTTACGACATGTCGACTATTTCATAGATGTGAAACATCCATGTCTGTTTCTTTATAGATCCAAATACGACCAATAGGTTTTTACACCTTTCTAGAGGGTCTTCCAAGTTCAAAAAACTTGATTTGTCGTGTATGGAACTATCACGGATTTTATGGCTTCAAGCCATTTGACGGAATCAGGGCCCATCATTGCTTCTTTGTATATAGTCGGTTCATCATTGTCAAACAAAAATGATTTACTCTCAAATCTTAGCATTTGATTGTGTCACATCCCAAGATTTTCCAAATCTTGTAGTGTGAAAAATAAATGAACAAAATAAATAATTGTTGAAAATTAGGGTGAAAAGAAACTTTTGTTTCTAAATGGAAACTTAAAATTCCATCTTGAACAAACTTTGGCTAATGTTTACATCCAACTAAATTCAAATCAAGTGGAATGCATTCCTCTTAAAATGCATCTTGAAATTTAAACACTTGGAGAATAAACCAAAACCCTAAAAACCCTAATGGAAGAAAATCATTTTCAAGTTATCTATAAGGCCATGGATTTGATCCATATAAAAAGTTATCAAGCAAACATTTCAAAATGATCAAGAATGACAAATAGAAATATTATAAAACCATAGAAATTGGTTTCACTTAATTTGGAGCCATAGATAAAAATCTTATGAATTTAATAAGATAAGGAAAAGTAAATTTCCAAAGCTAATAAAGCACTTATCTAAAATCCATGCCAAATGGTGAGAAAATAATCCTAAAGATATATAAAAGGATAAATAAATATTAAATAAGATTTTACAAATTGGAATCACCAAGTTTGGATCTATAAATAAAAAGATATGGATTTTATAAGGTAAAGAAAGAAATATTAAATGGGGAATATTTAAAGACCAATTAAATCTTGACCTTATCCATAAGCAAATGGAATAAGTTATAATCCAAATCCAAATAAAATAATGGATAAAGAATTTTACAAATAAAATAAATGGCATTAACCAAATAGAATAAAGACAAAATCCCTATTAAGAAATGATTAATTAAATCATGGGAAAATGTTTGGAATTTACCCAAGTGGAATAATAAAAGTTATTTAATAAACTCAAATGAGATCAAAGAAATCTTCTAAATAAATTTTTTTGGATTTAAAACCATATTTAATTTCATTAGAATAAAGACAAATACCCAATTTTTAATGATTAACAAATCATATTAAAATATTCCAAATAATTCAAAGTGCATTATTTGACACCCTATTAAATGAATAAAGCTTACTGAAAAGGTTTTTGTGAAAAATTGAAATCAAATAAGGACTAAAAATATATTTGATATTAATTGAATTCAAAGCAAAGGCCTTGTTTTAAATAATTATTATACCCTAAAAGAATAAATAAATTATTCTAAAATTGACTCTAAAATGAACTATTAAACAGTATTTGAATATACATAAAGTTTGGTTGAAGTTTGAAATTCAAAAGATGTTTAAATTGATTAAACAAAATCAAAACAGAAATTAGAAATGGAAAAAGAGAAAAACATTCAGAACAAAAAAAAATGAAACGGAGCAGCCTAGCCCAGCTAAGCCCACCTGGCCCAGCAGCCCACTCCCTCTCTTCTCCCGCAGGAAAACGTTTCGAACCAGAGAAACCACCCACAAAAACACTGACCGCTGGACCCCACTTCCTTTTTCTCTCTCTCGCTGCCAAGCGACCCCACTGCCACGTAGTCATCGTCCTCCCCACGACCAGTTCGTCCCGAACGTTCCCTGTGTTGATTTCGCGAGATAAATTCACGAGTAATGGCGCAGTAAATCTTCTCCATGACCACGCCCTGTTAAGCACCTCCCTCCCCTCTCCATTTCCCCCCAGACTCCACACCTCGAGAGCCCCAGGCTGTCCTAATTTCTGCTTAGACCACCGCTGCCTCCGACGAGTTTCTCGGCGAATTCTGGCGAGCCCAGCTACTCCTCTGCCCCCTGGACCACACAAGCATGTTCCCCAGACCTCTGCGCATCTCCCAGTGACCTCAGCTCGCCCGCGCGTGCTCTGCAACGTCGACAACATCTCCAACAGAGCATCGCCGGCGTCTGCTCCCTCTCCGGCGACTTCCCTGGTAACTTTCTGACTGCCCCTCGTCCTTCTGATGATACGCCTATGACCAGTGAACTCGTCCGCATCTAACGCCGCCTGTATCGTGTCCTAGCGCGCTTCGTAGCCTCGACCCCGTCAACATCAGAGCGTGCCCGACGCCGCTGCGTACTCCAGTGAAGAATTCCCGTCGACCCCGAGCGTCCCTTCTCCAGCAAGGACTAGCTCGAGCATATCCACGCCGCGACGAACTCGGTGAGCTTATCCGCTCCTTCCCTTGCTTCCTATATTAGCCGGAGCACCACCGCCTAAACGCGCCGCCGCCGCTCGCCGTTGTCAGCGCCGCCAATCCATGACCAGATGATTAGAGCCGTTAGATACAGATCCAAAGGACACGATAGAACCTTAACCCGAAGGGGTAAGATTGATCCTGTACCGCACGATTCACTTTAAATCCTGCGGTCCATGTTGTTGATCCAGACGAACCGGTATGGGCAAATAGAAACGTTCCACGTGGCCCTGTCTGTTTATAAAAACCAGGATTTGTTCTATTTGATGTTCCAATTTGAAAAATTCATAACTTTCAAACCACACGTCCAAATTTTTCAAATTTTATATCAATGGAATCAGCAAGACAAGTACTTTCTGACCATGCCCTTTGTTTAGTGAATTGCTTCTGATAAAATGATTGTTTTTCAGAAACTTGTGTAGGCATATTTTGGATATAAAAATTGCTCTAAGATTATTTTTGTGATAAAACCTTTGACAAATGGTTTGTTTTGAACCTACTGACCATATAAATCAATTTGTGGTTTCAAAAACATATTTTGTGAAGCAAAAGAATAAATCTTTGTTTTAGACCATTTCTAGTCAAATAAAAATGTTGTTATATGTTAAAAATACTTTTTGGAGGAAAATCTTTGGGAAATGTTTTGATTTAAACTCTCTGACCCTAAGCACCAAGTTTTATGATTTAAAAATGTATTTTGTGAACCCTATAGATTGTTGCCTTATTAAAAGCATTTCTCCACCACATAAAATAATGCTTTAGTTAAAAAAAATGGTTTATAGGTAGAATCTTTTGCAAATAGATTTGCCACTTTATAAAATGACCAATAAGTGTTTTAGAATGTTTATGACCTATTATAAACCACTTTTGTAAATAAAACAAAGTTTGGCATGCTTGCATGCATTGTTTTGTTTCTATTATTTTATGTGATGTTACTTGAATGGTAGATTGAAATACTGCTTGCTTGATTGAATTGTAGTGATTTGAAGAGTGTGAATATTGAAAAGATCAAGGAGTGAACTTATATTCTCTACCAAAAAGGCAAGTGATGCTTCATACTTTTGTCCCATTATTTTCACTATGCATTAGTGATATTTCTAAGTAGGACTTGCATGGAATTTTGCTAAGTGTAAACTATGCCATGGGAAATCCTAGTAGATGAAACCTTAGTAGAATTCTCCTAAGTTAAGATTCCTACTACTATCATGATTAGCTTAGCTAGTAGAAAACAAGGGTGGAATATATTCATATTATGGAATATTTCTAAGTCAAGGACTTGTGTTTTGTTTAATAAAACAACTAAGTGAGTGAAACACTTGGGTGGAATGGAAGGAATGGTTTGTGTTGAGTGGTTCACAAGTCCCATTTCTATGGTTTACCTTGTGTATATCACTTGTGGATGGCCACCCAGGAACAAAGAGATTTGAGATGTCAAATGTTGAGAAGCTTCAAGTGCAGCCACTTGGCATTATGGGATCTGCCTCGATCATATAGGTTGCAATAACTTAGACAAATGGATAGTTGGTGGTAGGGGATTGATAGGTTGGAACGCGTCCATTCTGGTCTAAGGGAAGGCTTCTGAAAGATCTTGTCTTGGTGAAACCAAGTCTTGTGGGGAAAGTGCACCACCTCTGTAGAGTGAAAAATCTAAGTACTTAGCCATGTCTCTGGTATTGGACAATTTGAGCATCAAGACATGGAATCTATCAAGAATCTCCTCATCCCAATTTCTAAGTTAAAAACTTGTGGTTGAACAAGGGTTGAAGGATCACCAATTTCTATTGGGAGATGCCTTGGGTGATTTTGTCAAGCAAAAACTTAGTGTTTTCAAATGATAAGGAAAATCTATTTTGAGCAAAGCAAGCCTAAGCTCCACTTAGCCAAATGCATATAGATGATAGAATCCACTATACTACCATAGTATCACTTTCCAATACAATTCAAATGTATTGACCCTTGTGGCTGTAACTTGTTATGTTGCAGGTTTGTTTGATATTAGTGAAGTGTGTTGAAATAGGATTACAAGTCTACAACCAACATGTTTGCCTGTGGCACTTTGAAGATGAAGGACCCCATGCTATTGTTATATTCTGCTGCATTGTAATGAGATAGCCAAATGAGCTATGTAAGATCTAATAAATTATTTTGTTCCTGGTTATAAAGTTGTATTATGACCTTTGTTTCTTGATATTACATCTTAACTGTGGATGCTAGCTATTGATCCAGGGACTAGCATTGTAAACACAGGGATCTCTACCTTATTAAAGGTTGGAACTTTACAGATTGTTTATCCGACCTACTTGGTTCAATAGGAACTTAGATCTCCATGACCACAACCTTTGAGACACGTGAGCCATGAGCATCGTGGCGGCCTCCGGAATGTTTTCCGGTGCTGCGCAAATCAGCACATATTGCTAAGGTTCGCTAACCTTATTAAAGTTCTATGGTCCTTCCACTTAACTTTTGCAAAAATTCCTTTTTAAAGAAATTTCACGTTTCAAGCGACAAACCGTTTTGTCCTTGGTGTTATGGAGGAATACCCAATGGTTATTCAAAATAACCTACAAAGACATGCTCATCCGACTTTGGTTGTAAACATCTTACTTATGCTTAGCATACCAAAATTTAAGAAAGGACAACTTGGGTTTTACCCCAAACCATAACTTAGATGGTGTCATTTCAACGGATCAATATGGAGCTCTTTTAGTGTAAAAGCGGTAGTATCTAAAGATTTAATCTTTTTAAAACATAATGGCAGTTTTATAAATAACACCTTTGATCTAACCATGTCAAACAAGGTTTCATTATAAATCTCAAACACTCCATATTCCTATGGTGTTTCGGGAGATGCAAATCTAGGTGTTTTTCTAAACTTGCAACTCAAATAAATCCCTTTATGATGAAATCATAAATTATTTATATTCTTGTTACAATGATTTTACACTTCATCTTAAAAGTCTTTGAACGTTTTCAAATATTTCATACTTCTTTCTTATTAAGTGAATATTCACTCAAATTTTCAGAGAAAGCATATGAAGTTGAAATCCATCGCTTACGACTACACATAATGGACTACATACATCGATATGTATAAATTCCAATAATTTAGTCGATCGTTCTTCTTTGGCCTTTGAACAAAGTTTTAATCATCCCGAGGAAAGTCTCACAAGTGTCACTTGATCAAATCAAAGATTCCAAAAATCCATGAATATGGAGATTCTTCATGTTTTCTTTCCAATATAATTTAAATGGCGATGTCACTTCGTAAGTGATCTTTCAATCATTTGTCTTGCGATATTTTAGCGTTAGTTTTTATGGATGTGATTTCTCCATCTAGATTTGTAAATCATCCATCTTATATGGAATACGGTAATTATTTGAACAATCTTTGTTCTCATAATACCTGATTTAAATAACGATTATTAAAACAAATCTTGAAGGAAGACTTTGATGTCAACGAGAAATACAAACAATGGCTTGTTTGTTTTCGATGAAGATCATCACATATTCTCTTGCTAGTTACTTAGGCCATTGTGGTTCATGAATTGCGTCGTTCTGTATGAAATTTCATACCAACCAATTCGGTATTCAATACCAAAGGACCACATTGTTTAACAAGCAAAGAATATAACCATAACATGTATATCATCTATATACCTAAACTGGATATTTCCAGTCTTTTCTTTTCTGCCAAATATATTTTATAGATTCTCTTTTAGCATTTCCTTTTTCCTTTTAAAATAATTTATCAACATCAACAGTGGCGCCATATACATGACACATAGTCCAAAGTGTGTATATTTAAATACTAATACCTTTGGACTTGCACTTTGAAGTAGATCACCATCATAAAGTGATTGACGTTCTTTCAAAATCCATTCTTTAGTAATCTTTTAGTGTAGTAAACACTTTACATACATCTTCTATTCATCCTTATCATGACAACTTTCATGATCAAGCTAATGTATCTTATAAAGGCAAATCGTGAGTATACTGTTACTTTCCAAAACCCTTTTGGATGATTAGGATGTCTAGCATCTCCAACCTTTGCAAATTCTCATCCAATATGAGAACATACATTATACCCTATCATATTGCAACCAAAACATTGTTTCAGATATCGTTATATCTGCCACACATTATGGTTTCTGAAACAATTCTTTCAGCTCCTAGATAACCTTGATATTTAAAAACAATCAAGAATCATGGAGGCAAACATGATACTTTAGAAACTAACACTGGAATTGTTACTCTTGATTTAATACTAATTATTAAATTTAGAGTTTGCTAAAAGTTTTCAATAGGACTTTAAACTTTAGATTGACACTCAACACAATACGATACCAGTTCGTAAAGTAAATATCTAGAATTCTATAGTTCTATTATCTCAATTACAACTAATCATAAGGTGGTGAATGAATGCCAATGACTACAACAATTATGCAAATTCACTTTGATTTAATTTATGATAAATTGAGTTCTACTAATCCAAATTAGAAATGAACTCCCACTCAAAAATGACATCCCTCGTGTCTTTTTGGTGATTACATGAACCAAATCCACTACACCAAGTCCAATCATCACGTGAGTTGGTGTAGCTTCAAAGGCGAGCATCCATATGGTCATCATATCAAAACATATGACTGATGCTTAACCTTTCGGTCTGTGTTCCAAGGCCATGTCTGCACATGCTAGGCTCGCCAAGTAAGAACTTTAGTATTCGCGTGTGTAAAACTATCTTATACCCGAGATATGCTCGTGGATTCAAGTACACCCGATCATCACGTGATGTATTGAAGAGGCAAAACATAATTGATGCATACTTAATGAAGAACACATTTTTATCTTGATATCTAAATGAGGGATCATCTTATTATGCTAATGAAACGCCAAAATAGCAATGTAAAATGAAACAAACATCACATGTTGAAAAATGAAATGATATGGTTCTTGCACTTGATCTCCATCATGTGCATCATGGTATGATCATCATCATTCCTCTATGTGTAAGGCCAAGGTTTATGTAACTTACACATTATGTGTGTTGTAAGAGTATCGACTTATACTTTTACTTACAACATCACCATCATGACACTAGCCTAACAACAATCTGAACTAGACGCTTCTAATTTATCCATTGCAAGTTTTACGTGGCTTAGGAATTTTGAAGATAGAACTGTTCTTACATACGAACATGAACCACAATGAGGATAACCAAATTATTGAAAACTCGTTGTAAATTAGATATTGACTATAGTAGTAGAGACAGACACCCGCTAGCCACTTATGCAAAACTAGTTGCATGTCAAGCGTGGAACAGGTCTCATGTGCGAGGACATGTAAAGTTTGTCTGGGCCTCTTCATCACACTATGCCACCAATATCCAAAGTACAAGGAAGAAGTAATAACATGATCATCATCGCCCACATATACATATGTGTACTACCCGTGCAAAGCATCTATGCATAGATCCGGCTCTGATACCACTGAAGGGTTCGCAACATAAAAAACAAAAAATTTCCTACGATGGGAACTAAGTAGCAAGATCTATCTACTAGATACAAGCAACGGGTGGATATACATCCATAGAATACATACCCTCGAAGACTGAATAGCGTTAACAAGGTTGTACTCATGGATGATGTAGTCGAACGCTTGCCGATCTCAAGATCATGATGAAGTCCATCTGCTCCAGCCGGTCCAGCACCATCAAGTCTAGCACCACAAAGCAGTGGTGCATCCGTGATCGCACACACATACGGTTACCCCGACAACCTCCACGCCCTCGCTCCAGCGAAGAGCGTAAGAAACAAATCCTTCCAGAAAAAGCCATCGGGAACATGTATCTCGCTGATCCGAGATCATGGGGGAATTCTAAAGGGGGGAGAGAGATCCTTCGCGAGGAGGTGTGCTTTGAGAGGAGGAGAGGGAGGCCTTTTATAGGGAGAGGGGTGATACGTACAAAATGTATCTACTTTCCCGAACACTTTTGCTATTGTTTCTCCTCTAAACTTGTGTGATTTGGATACAACTAACACAGACTGACGTTGTTTTCAGCAGAATTACCTTGGTGTCTAGTTTTTGTGTAGAAAATCAACTATCAGGAAAAATCCTGAAAAATATGCCAAAAATCCTATTTCACCAAAAGATCCACGGAGCCAGAAGATGAGACGGAGTGGAGGCCTGGGGGACCCACACCCCTTCTAGGCGCGGGTGGGCCCAACCCGCACCTAGGGGGTGCGGCCACCCCAGGCACCCCCTCGGTGTCCCTCTGCGCTTATAAGTTACCCCTTGACCTAAAAACCAGGGTGGTTCGACATTTTCCAGAAAAGAGTTCTACTGCGCCGCCACCACCATAGACATGATTCGGAACCAGAAACTCCGTTCTGGCACCCTGCCGGGACGGAGAATTTGGGGATGATCATTGCCATCTTCATCACCAACGCCTCTCCATCAACCATAAATGTTTCCCTCATCCATGAGTGAGTAAACCCCCGCTGTAGGCTATGGGGATGGTAGGGATTGGATGAGTTCTATCATGTAATCGAATAAGATTGTTAGGGCATAGTGCCTAGTATCTCTATTAGTGCTATTTGACTTTGTTGCAACTTGTTGTGCTTAATGCTTGTCACTAGGGCCCGAGTGCCATGATCTCAGATCTAAACTTATTATTGAATCATTATGATAGTATTGTTTGTGATCTTATCTACAAGTTGTGTACACATATCATTGTCCGGATCCAAAGGCCCTAAAGTGACAGAGATGGGGACAACCGGAGGGGATGGCTGTGGTGTGAGGATCACATGTGTTCACGGAGTGTTAATGCTTTGCTCCGGTGCTCTATTAAAAGGAGCACCTTAATTGCCAGTAGTTACCTAGAGGCTCCGCTGCCACGGGATGGCTGGATAGAAGATGTTGTGCAAGTTCTCATTGCAAGCACGTATGAATATATATGGAGCACATGCCTAGGATTTTTTAGTACTTGGATGCTTGTTATTATTTATCTGCAATGCCCTAGATCTTGAAGTTACATGTTTAGAATCATTCATGCAACGCCCGTCCATCCATCCCTATGCTACCGCACTCGAATCCCACTGTTTACTGTTACAATTACTATTGCTCTTGTTCTACTGTTGCTGCTGCTTTGCTGTTGCTACTGAAAAACTGTTGCTACTGATAAACTTCTACGAGCAAGAATTATTTCCAGGTGCAGCTAAACTGACAACTCAGTTGTTAAGGCTTGCAAGTATTCTTTGGCTCCCCTTGTGTCGAATCAATAAATTGGGTAATACAATCCGCGAAGATTGTTGCGATCCCCTATACTTGTGGGTCATCAAGACTATTTTCTGGCGCTGTTGCTAGGAAGCATAGCTTTATTTGTAAGTTCACTTGGATCTACTATTGTTCACTGCTACTCCTTTCATCATGGGGAAGTCTCGTGAGGGAAAGTTTCCTATTTTACCATCCACTACAAGAAGAGGTACAGTCCTAAACACCTCTGTTGCTCTTGATTCACCGTCTGTTATAAGTAAGCTTGTTACACCACCACCACATACTCATGCTACAAACACTGCTACTACTGTTGAATCTGAAACTGCTTTTGATACTCATGATGTTACTTCTACTATGCTTGATGCGAGTGGTTCATTAGGTCCTTTCCTAGATGCTACTATGGCTAGTCTAGGAAATACCGAAACTCCTAGTGAAGACACTGTTACACCTATTAGCTCACCTGAGTCTAGAGAGAGTTATGATATTAATGATGGTTCCATTGAGTTCACTGATGATTTTGTTGAAGAGTGCCGAAACAAACATGGTACTAGTGCTATTAAGAGTCTCCTTGCTAGACGCACCATTATTCCTAAGCTGTCCTCTGATCCTAAGTTTGCCACTTCTCCCATATATATTAAAGATAAAGATTATGATTTCTCTCTTGATTTATCCTGTTTGGACATTGTTGAGAAAGAACCTTTTTGTGGGACTAAAAATGAGAGTGATGTGGCTCATATGAATGAGCTTTCTACTATGAGTGCTTTATTCTCTGATGATTTTAAGATGCGCAAGTACTTTGTTACTAAGATCTTCCCTTTTTCACAAAAAGGAGAAACTAGGGCTTGGTTTAATAGATTACCTCCTGGTTCCATTGATAGCCCTGATTGTTTGATTTCTTCTTTCTTCCAGAAATATTTCCCTCCCAGTGCTAGACATGCTGCTTTGCAGAGACTTTTTGATTTTAAACAGGGAGAAGAAGAGAAATTGCCGGAGTCATGGACAAGGTTCTGTGCCTTGATTCATGCACATCCTGGATGTCCATTACCTAAGAATGAGCTTCTTGATATTTATTATAATGGACTAACTAATGATTCCAGGACATACCTAGATAGCTTTGGTGATTGTGTTACCAGGAAAAGAACTCCTACAGATGTTGAATAATTAATGGCTACAATAAGCAAGAATTATGATGATTGGACTTCAACTGAGCTAAATACACCTGATTCTGGAAGGCTTCTGAAAGGTCCTGTCTTGGTGAAAATCAAGTCTGGTGGGGAAAGTGCACAACCTCTGCAGATGGAAGAATCTAAGTACTTAGCCATGTCCCTGGAAAAGGACAACTTGAGCATCAAGACATGGAAGCTATCAAGAATCTCCCCATCCCAATTTCTAAGTAAAAACTTGTGGTTGAACAAGGGTGAATGTTCCCCAATTTCTATTGGAGGTTCCTTGGGAAAGATTTTTGTCAAGGAAAAACTTAGTGTTTTCAACTAATAGGTAAAACCTATTTTGAGCAAAGCAAGCCTAAGCTACACTTAGCAAAATGCATATAGTATCTAGTTGCCAATATTATACTAAGGTATCACTTGCCAATACTATTCCAATGTATTGACCCACTGTGGCTGTAACTTGTGATGTTGCAGGTTATTCTGATGGTGATTAGGGGTTATGAGTCTACACTCAACATGCTTGCCTGTGGCACATGAAGATGAAGACTTAGTTATCTTATTACATATTTGAACTCTTGTACTAGGCCTGTGGCCATGGAGTTTGTAAAAGACTAGGTTTATCTCTGGAATGACTTGTAATAATGACCTTTGTTTGTGTGTACTTCATCTTAAACTGTGGATGCTAGCATTGATCCATGGACTAGCATTGCAATCACAGGGATCTTTTCTTTTATAAAGGAGGGGTCCTACAGATGGTATCAGAGCACTGTGTTGCCTGTAGGATTATGACCCTAGGATTGGGAAACCACTAAGGAATTTTTTTAACAACTTCCACACTTGTCTTTTCTTCTCGTAAACTTTTCTAATCTTCTTTCTCATCTCTATTTGTAGATGAACTCCATCAAGGAAGCCGTGAATAAGGGACCACTCATGACTATGACATTGGAATGTGAGACAAAATTCCCCAAGGCTATCAAGGACCTCATGGTTGCCATGGGAATACATGGTGCAGCTATGTACAAAGGTTTTCCTGTGATGGATGAAGGAGTTGAATACTGGTGGGTGCAACTTCACTTGTATAAAAACAAGGAAGACAACCACAAGGAATCAGGATTCTGCATGGTCACCAACTCAGTGATGCACACCACATTCTTTGATTCAGCAAGGGATGCAGCTTGGAAGGGCATCAAAGAGCTAGGTGATAGAATCAAGTGCAGAATGCTCAACACCCAGAATGACCTTAAGGAAGAAAAGAAGCATACCCAAGAGTTAGAGGCTACCAACCAAGTTTAAGGGAGGACATCATAGACCTAGCAATGGAGTCATGTGATCTAGATAGAGAGATTTCCTCTAGGGATGCCCTATTAGCCAACTTGGCAAGTGAGATGGGATTGTAACGTACTTCGTTAGTTGGACCACCATTTTCATTTATTTTCAAATGTTGTTTAAAATAATATGAACCTTGGATGCTTGTAATGGTTTTATGTATGCCATGACTGTGTGTTTTGATTTCCAAAGTTATGCATGTGATGCTTTGTTTTGTGATTCATCTCTATGTATGTTGAATTCTAACTTTTTCTATCTTATAAAATAGATGCCTAATGTTATTATCAACACGGCTGATGAGTTCAAGGGAACCCGTTTTGGCACTCGTCTTATTGAGCTCACTAGTTTGCTCATTCTCCCACTTCCTTCGACCATGATGCTTCCCCTCACCAATTTCGAGAGGAAGGACCTTTGGGGCTTCAAGGTTATTCAGCCAGGACGCTAGACTGAGCTAGCCACGGAGGCCATCACCTTCAAACTCATGCATGATGACAAGGAGAGAGGCCTAGAGATAGTCATGCAGGATTTGCTTGAACGCTTGATAGGGAGACACTCTCGGGAGGTTAGAGGTACTCACTTCCACGCCTTCGGTAGACGTGACGAGGATGGTGAGGCCATTGACTTCGAGGATACTGCTAGAGAGATATCGAGCGATTAAATGCTGCCTCCGGGACTTAGAGGTTCTTCTTAGGCACCTAGACACCGATAGGACCAACGTCATTCTTAGCAATGACGAACTCCAGTCTTGACCGTGAGAAGGACAAGCTCTTCGCGGAGCAAGATGAGATAGTCAAGGAAATGGAGGCCAAGTTTGAGAGTCAGGATAGAAAGTTCAAGAGTCAAGAAAAGAGAGTCCAAGATAGGAACAAGAGGATTCGAGACATGACTGCAGAACTAGAGGCCAAGGACTTCGAGCTCGAGCATCAACAAGGTGTGATTGAGAGGCTTCGTGCACAAAAGAGGGCTCTCAAAGCCAAAGTAGAGGCCTTGACCACCAATGTCGAGGAATACAAGACCGTGATGGAGAATGCAGGTCTTACACTTGTTGATGAGGAGGTTGATGCAGATGAGTAGTGCTGACTACTCATTTACCATTTATTTGCCATGCTTTTGCTTATTGAGTCGCAATGACCATACAACATGTGGATGGCTTGCTATTGGTGTGTTTACTTTTCTAAAAACTTGTTGTCTATGTTATTGAACTTTTACTACTTTGATGCATGATTGTGGTTGTTATGTGATGTATTATGCATGTTAGCATCTATGGGTATCTCATTCTTATACTTATTGAAAACCACAGATGCCTCCCCGACGTGCCAATCCCAACCCCAACAACAACAACATCACCCCTGGGATGCATCAGATGATGACAACTCAGACGCAGTTGATGCAGATGATGACTATGTTCATACAGAATCAGAACAACAACAATAATAATAATAACAACAACAATCAGAACAACCCACCGGGTTTTGACATGCTTACCAGGTTCTTAAGACTGAGACCAGCAAAGTTCTCAGGAACTACTGATCCCATAGTGGCCAATGACTGGCTATGCTCTGTGAACAAGGACTTGGTAACCGTTGGCTGTACTGATGAAGAGAAAGTCAAATTTGCAGCACACTTGTTTGAAGGACCAGCAGCCACTTGGTGGGATAACTTCCAGATCACCACTCCCATTGCGGATGTGACATGGGCTATCTTTGAACATGGTTTCCGTACTGCTCACATCTCATCCGGAGTGATGAGTCTGAAGAAAAAGGAATTTCATAACTTGAAGCAGCGCCACCGCAGCGTGGCCGAGTATATTGAGGAGTTCAACAATCTGGCACGTTATGCACCGGATGAAGTTGACACTGATGCTAAAAGGAGAGAGAAGTTTCTCGAAGGACTGAACGATGAACTGAACCTGCAGCTATCAGTGACCTATGTCCCCACTTACCAGTCTCTTTGTGACAAGGCTGCCATCTTGGAGAGCAAGGTGAAACAGGTTGAAAGCAGGAAGAGAAAGTGTTGGAATTATGCCCTAGAGGCAATAATAAAGATGTTATTATTATAATTCTTGTTCATGATAAAGTTTATATTCCATGCTAGAATTGTATTAAGCGGAAACATTAATACTTGTGTGGTTTGTGAACAACACCGTGTCCCTGGTACGCCTCTAAGGACTAGCTCATTGATCAATGATGGTTAAGGTTTCCTAACCATAGACATGAGTTGTCAATTGATAATGAGATCATATCATTGGGAGAATGATATGATGGACAGACCCAAACTAAGCGAAGCAATTAGATCGTTTCATCGTGTTCATCTTTGCGAAGCTTTTCCTATGTCAAATATAGTATTCCTTAGACCATGAGATAATGCAACTCCCTGGTACCGGAAGAAAGCTTTGAGGTCATCAAACGTCATCCTATGAGAGGGTGATCATAAAGGTGTCTCTCAGGTGATCGGAAAGTATCTGTTGGGTTGTATGTATCGAGATGGAATTTGTCCCTCCCAAGTCGGAGAGATATACTTCGGGCCCACTCGGTAATCGATATCAACACCGCTTGCAAGCATGTGGTTAAGGAGTTAATCACAAAGTGATATCGGATTACGGAACGAGTAAAGTACTTCTTGTGAGCGAGATTGAACTAGGTATGACGCATGCACGATCGAATCTCGGCAAGTAAAATATCGCGAGACGAAGGGAATATATATATGGGATTGATTGAATCCTGGCATCGTGGTTCATCCGATATGATCATCGATGAATGTGTGGGAGTCAATATGGGTGCCGGACCCGCTGTTGATTATTGATAGAAGATCATGTCTGCATATTCTCGAACCCGCAGGGTCACACACTTAACGTATCTCGACGCTAGGATAGATTGGATAATTGGTTTATGAATTTTTGTTCGGAGTCTCGGATGGGATCCGGGATATCACGAGAGGTTCCGGAGTGGTCCGGAGAATAAGATTCATATAAGGCAGTGCAGTTTTTGGAGTTCGGAATTGTTCCGGGTAATCGGTATTGTACCGGAAGCTTCTAGAACCTTCCGGAAGGGGACCAACGTGGCCCCACCTTCCGGGAGGGGGCATGGGACTATGAGGGAGTGTCCTGGCCGCATTGGGCCAGGGGAACAAGGCCCCATAGGGCCCAGCCAATCCTAGAGAGTTTAAATCGTTTAAACTAGAGATAGGGTTTCTAGAAGAGGGGAGAGTCCATGCCCCCCACTCCTTATCCTTTGGGCTTGGGGGAGGGGCTAGGGCTGCGCCCCCCCTCTATATAAAGAGGGGTGGGGGTGCACCAACCCGACACACCTCTCCTCCAAACCCTAGCCGCCTTGCTAGCTTTCCTCTCTCCCTCCCGACTGTTTGTAGGCGAAGCCCTGCTGCAGAAATTCTCCACCATATACACCACGCCGTCGTGTTGTAGATCCAATCTATCTCTCCACCATACTTGCTGGTCCGATGAAGGAGGAGACGTCGAGGTGCTGCACGTGTGCATCTCACGGAGGCACCGCCACTTGTGGTGCTAGATCGGATCGGATCGCGAGGAGGAGAAGCGAGTACGACTACATCACCCACGCCCGATTTAACGTTCACCGTGGCGAATCTTCAAGGGTATGAAGATCTAATCCAATCTCTCTCGTTGATTGCATCTCCTAGATTAGATCTTGGCTTTCCCTCTGTTCGCATCCGTAGAAAATTTTGATTTACTATGCCGCAAAACCCTTCAGTGGTATCAGAGCTAGATCTATGCGTAGATGTGTTTCACGAGTAGAACGCAACATGGTTGTTGCGGGCGTTGATGTTTTCTGTTGCAAGCCTCTTGTTTGTGTTCTTCTTATGACGCGGGATAGTGAGATTGAAGCGGTCCAGGCCAACCTTACGCGACGTCGTTCGCGAGACCGCTCCGCACTTGACGCGGTGGCTTGTTCCACACATGCGGCTGGTGGATGTCAGTTTCTCTCACTATAGTTGTCATGGGATTAACACCGGAGTTTGGCAACCATAATATCACCGTTGTGGCTTTCCGTAGGTAAGAATCGTTCTTAGCATATACTCCCATAAGCCACGTAAAACATGCAACAACAAAGTAGAGGCGTCTAACTTGTTTTTGCAGGAGTGTTTTCTGTGATATGGTATGGCCCAAGATGTGATGTGTATATTGTATGCGATGATCATGTTTTGTAATGTTTCACGACTTGCATGTCGATGAGTACACAATCGGCAGGAGCCATATGGTTGTCTTTATAATTGTGTATGACCTGTGAGTCAACTTCTTATACGCCATGTAATAGCTTTACTTTATCGCTAAGTAGTTAGCAATAGTTGTAGTTGCTATTCGTGGTGGAGGCAATCATGGTGGAGTGATGGAGATCATGCCGGAACGCACAAGATGGAGATCATTGCGCGAGGATTGGCTATACCATGTCACATAAAGTTATATGCATGTGATGTTTATCCCTTTATGTATCTTATTATGCTTAGATCGCGACGGTAGCATTATAAGATGATTCCTCACTTAAAGATCAAGATAAAACTGTGTTCTCCCCAAGTATGCACCGTTGCGAAAGTTCGTCGTGTCCAAGCATCACGTGATGATCGGGTGCTATAGACTCTACGCTCACATACAACGGGTGCAAGCCAGTTTTGCACACGCGGAAATACTTGGGTCTAGCTTGACGAGCCTAGCATGTACAGACATGGCCTCGGAACACAAGAACCGAAAGGTTAAGCATGAGTCATATGAATGATATGATCGACACTTTGTTGTCCACCATTGAAACCACATCTCTTCTCGTGATGATCGGATTAGGTGTGGTGAATTTGGATCGTGTTCACTAAACAACTTGAGGGATGTTGAATTTAGTGGGAGTTCATCTAGTAATTTGATTAAGTTGAACTATTTATCATGAACATAGTCTAAATTGTACTTGCAAACACTGTAGATCACATGGCCAAATCCAACTTCAACTTCAACGTTTTTGATGAGAAGGAAAAGCTTAGAAACAATGGGTCTAACTTCACCAATTGGTTCCGCAATCTAAGAATCATTCTGTCTGGCGGACAAAAGGACTATGTCCTTGGGAAAGCGTTAGGTGACCCGCAATACGCTAATGGCTGATGAGAAAGCTGTCTATCAGTCGCGCAAAGATGATTATGGTGTGATTAAGAGCACCATGTTGTTTGCTATGGAACCGGAGCTTCAAAATCGTTTTGAAGAGTATCCCGGGCCCTTCGAGATTCTCGAGGAGCTGAAAACCATGTTTCAGACTCAGGCCCGTTCTGAGAGATATGAGATCTCCGAGAAGTTCTTTAACTGCAAGATGGAGGAAGGGAGTTCCGTTAGTGAGCACGCCATAAAGATGTCGGGCTACACTCAACGCCTTGAGCAACTGGAATGCACGATTCCAGAGGAGCTCAAGATTGACAGGGTTCTGCACTCACTCCCTCCCAGCTACAAAAGTAATGTAGTGACTCAAAATCAGATTGGTTCCACTGATACGATCAGCGAGCTCTTCGCAAAGCTGAAGGCTGCGGAGGTGGACATCAAGAAGGATAATCATGTGTTGATGGTCAACAAACCCTCCTTTAAGAAAGGTAAGGGAGCAAAGAAGCCCTTCAAGAAGGGCGTGACAAGCGCAATGCTCCTGCCGAGAAGAAGCTCAAGTCTGGTCCTAAGCCGGACCTTTGAGTGCTTCTATTGCAAGGACAAGGGTCATCGAAGCGAATCGTCCCAAGTACTTAGCGGACAAGAAGGCTGGCACCATCAAAGGTATATTTGATATACATGTTATTGATGTTTTCCTTACTAGCCCTCGTTGTAGTGCACAGGTATTTGATACCGGTTGGTTGCTAATATTTGTAACTCGAAACAGAGCTACGGAATGAGCGGCTTGCGAGGGATGAGGTGACGATGCGCGTTGGCAACGGATCAAGAGTTGATGTGATGGCCGTCGGCATGCTCTCCTTAGTTTTACCTTCGGGATTAGTTTTAAACCTTAATAAATGTTATTATGTGCCTGCGTTGAGCATGAACATTATTTCTGGATCATGTTTATTGCAAGACGGTTATTCATTTAAATCGGAGAATAATGGTTGTTCTATTTATATGAGTAACATCTTTTATGGTCATGCACCTCTTGTAAATGGTTTATTTCTTCTAAATCTCGAAAGGGATGAAACACACATCCATAACATTGAGGCTAAGAGATGCAAAGTAGATAGTTATAATACTACTTATTTGTGGCAATCGTGCCTAGGTCATATTGGTGTAAAGCGCATGAAGAAACTCCATTCTGATGGACTTTTGGAGTCTCTTGATTTTGAATCATTTGACACATGCGAACCATGCCTCATGGGCAAGATGATCAAAACCCCATTCTCCGGTATGATGGAGCGAGCAACGGACTTGTTGGAAATCATACATACCGATGTATGCGGACCGATGAGTGTTTCGACGCGCGGTGGATATCGCTATTTCCTCACTTTTACCGATGACTTAAGTAGATATGGGTATATCTATTTAATGAAACATAAATCTGAAACATTTGAAAAGTTCAAGGAATTTCAGAATGAAGTGGAGAACCATCGTAACAGAAAGATTAAGTTTCTACGATCCGATCGTGGGGGCGAATATTTGAGTTATGATTTTCTCACGCATCTTAAAGCAAGTGGAATCGTTTCACAACTCACGCCACCCGGAACACCACAGCGCAATGGTGTGTCTGAACGCCGGAATCGAACCCTATTGGATATGGTCCGATCAATGATGTCTCTTACTGATTTGCCGTTATCATTTTGGGGTTATGCATTAGAAACCGCTGCATTCACTTTAAATAGGGCTCCATCTAAATCCGTTGAGACGACACCGTATGAACTGTGGTTTGGTGCTAAACCTAAGTTGTCGTTTCTTAAAGTTTGGGGATGCGAAGCTTACGTTAAGAAGTTGATGCCGGACAAGCTCGAACCCAAAGCGGAGAAATGCGTCTTCATAGGATACCCTAAGGAAACTATTGGGTATACCTTCTATCACAGAACCGAAGGCAAAGTGTTTGTCGCAAAGAACGGTTCCTTTCTTGAGAAGGAGTTTCTCTCGAAAGAAGTGAGTGGGAGGAAAGTAGAGCTAGACGAGGTTATTGAACCTTCTCTTGAATTGGAGAGTAGCGCAACACCTGAAATTGTTCCGGTCACCTGCACCAACAATAGAGGAAGCTAATGACAAGGATCATGAAGCTTGGACGATGTCGCCATCGAACGTCGCAGGTCGACAAGGTCGCGTGCCCCTCCTGAGTGGTACGGCAACCCTGTCTTGATTGTCTTGTTGGTAGAAGACAGTGAACCTACGAACTATGAGGAAGCGATGATGAGCCCAGACTCTAAGAAATGGCTGGAAGCCATGAAATCCGAATTGGGATCCATGAGCGAAAACCAAGTATGGACTTTGGTGGACCCTCCTAGCGACCGAAAGGCCGTTGAGTGCAAATGGATATTCAAGAAGAAAACGGACGCGGATGGTAATGTTATCGTCTATAAGGCATGGCTTGTCGCAAAAGGTTTTCGACAAGTTCAAGGTGTTGACTACGATGAGACTTTCTCTCCCGTAGCGATGTTTAAGTCCATTCGGATTTTATTAGCAATTGCTGCGTTTCATGATTATGAAATATGGCAGATGGATGTCAAGACTGCTTTCCTCAATGGGAACATTGATGAAGAGTTGTATATGATGCAACCCGAAGGTTTTGTCGATCCTAAGGATGCTGATAAAGTATGCAAACTTCAGCGTTCCATTTATGGACTGAAGCAAGCATATCGGAGTTGGAACCTTCGTTTTGATCAAGTGATCAAGAGTTTTGGATTTGTTCCAAATTGCTACGAAGCTTGCATCTACAAGAAAGTGAGTGGGAGCTCGGTGACGTTTCTGGTACTATATGTGGATGACATATTGATTATTGGAAATGACATCAACATGCTTAACGATGTGAAGAGTTATTTGAACAAGTGTTTTTCAATGAAAGACCTAGGTGAAGCTGCTTATATATTGGGCATCAAAATCTATAGAGATAGACAAAGACGCCTGATAGCTTTAAGCGCAGTACATACCTAGACAAAGTTCGAAAGGTTCGAATGGATAAGGCAAAGAAAGGTTCAAGGCCTATGTTGTCGGGTAAGATATTGAGCAAGGCTCGGTGTCCATTCTGATGAAATGATAGGGAAGCTATGAGCAAAGTGCCTTATGCCTCGCCATAGGTTCCATCATGTATGCCATGTTGTGTACTAGACCGATGTGTCCAATGCTCTTAGTTTGACGAGATATCAAAGTGATCCAGAGTGGAACATCGACAGCCGTGAAGAACATCCTAAAGTACCTAAATAGAACTAAAGAAATGTTCTTAGTCTATGGGGGTGATGAACAGCTTGTCGTAAAAGGTTACGTCGATGCTAGTTTTGACACCGACAAGGATGATTCCAAATCTCAGACAGGATACATTTATATTTTGAATGGAGGAGCTGTGAGCTGGACAAGCTGCAAGCAAAGCGTGATCGCGGGATCTACAGTGGAAGCGGAATACATGGCTGCTGCAGAAGCGTCAAGTGAAGGAGTTTGGATCAGAAACTTCATCACTGAGCTTGGCGTGGTTCCAAGTGCATTGGACCCACTGGAGATATTGTGTGACAACACTGGCGCCATAGCACTCGCTAAGGAACCAAGATATCATCCAAAGACCAAGCATATCAACCGCAAGTTTCATATAATCCGAGATTATATAGCAGATGGAGATCTGAAGATTAGCAAAGTACATACGGATCTGAATGTCGCAGATCCATTGACTAAACCTCTTCCACGTGTAAAACATGATCAACACCTCAGTGCCATGGGTGTGAGATTGTTGCCAGATGTAAACTAGATTATTGACTCTAGTGCAAGTGGGAGACTGTTGGAATTATGCCCTAGAGGCAATAATAAAGATGTTATTATTATAATTCTTGTTCATGATAAAGTTTATATTCCATGCTAGAATTGTATTAAGCGGAAACATTAATACTTGTGTGGTTTGTGAACAACACCGTGTCCCTGGTACGCCTCTAAGGACTAGCTCATTGATCAATGATGGTTAAGGTTTCCTAACCATAGACATGAGTTGTCAATTGATAATGAGATCATATCATTGGGAGAATGATATGATGGACAGACCCAAACTAAGCGAAGCAATTAGATCGTTTCATCGTGTTCATCTTTGCGAAGCTTTTCCTATGTCAAATATTGTATTCCTTAGACCATGAGATAATGCAACTCCCTGGTACCGGAAGAAAGCTTTGAGGTCATCAAATGTCATCCTATGAGAGGGTGATCATAAAGGTGTCTCTCAGGTGATCGGAAAGTATCTGTTGGGTTGTATGTATCGAGATGGAATTTGTCCCTCCCAAGTTGGAGAGATATACTTCGGGCCCACTCGGTAATCGATATCAACACCGCTTGCAAGCATGTGGTTAAGGAGTTAATCACAAAGTGATATCGGATTACGGAACGAGTAAAGTACTTGCGTGAACGAGATTGAACTAGGTATGGCGATGCAAGCGATCGAATCTCGGGCAAGTAAAATATCGCGAGACGAAGGGAATATATATGGGATTGATTGAATCCTGGCATCGTGGTTCATCCGATATGATCATCGATGAATGTGTGGGAGTCAATATGGGTGCCTGCACCCGCTGTTGATTATTGATAGAAGATCATGTGCGCATATTCTCGAACCCGAGGTCACACACTTAACGTATCTCGGCTAGGATAGATTGGATAATTGGTTTATGAATTTTTGTTCGAGTCTCGGATGGGATCCGGGATATCACGAGAGGTTCGGAGTGGTCCGAGAATAAGATTCATATAAGGCATGCAGTTTTGGAGTTGAATTGTTAGGGTAATCGGTATTATCGGAAGCTTCTAGAACCTTCGGAAGGGGACCAACGTGGCCCCACCTTCCGGGAGGGGCATGGGCCTATGAAGGAGTGTCCTGGCGCATTGGGCCAGGGCACAAGGCCCCATAGGGCCCAGCCGATCCTAGAGAGTTTAAATCGTTTAAACTAGAGATAGGGTTTCTAGAAGAGGAGAGTCCATGCCCCCACTCCTTATCCTTTGGGCTTGGGGAGGGCTGGGCTGCCCCCTCTATATAAAGAGGGTGGGCGCGCAACCCGACACACCTCTCCTCCAAACCCTAGCCGCCTTGCTAGCTTTCCTCTCTCCCTCCCGACTGTTTGTAGGCGAAGCCCTGCTGCAGAAATTCTCCACCATATACACCACGCCGCCGTGTTGTAGATCCAATCTATCTCTCCACCATACTTGCTGGTCCGAGGAATGAGGAGACGTCGAGGTGCTGCACGTGTGCATCTCACGGAGGCACCGCCACTTGTGGTGCTAGATCGGATCGGATCGCGAGGAGGAGAAGCGAGTACGACTACATCACCCACGTTAAACGCGAGCGTTCATGTCTGAATCTTCAAGGGTATGAAGATCTAATCCAATCTCTCTCGTTGATTGCATCTCCTAGATTAGATCTTGGCTTTCCCTCTGTTCGCATCCGTAGAAAATTTTGATTTACTATGCCGCGAAACCCTTCAGAAAGCACAACTCTGACAAGCACAGCTCGGGATCGTCTCACAAGCGTTCCCATTATGATGATAGTGGGAATTCTGGATCCCACAAGCATGGAAAGTACAATAACCACCACAACCACAATCGTCATCATGACAACAAGCATCACCGTAGTCATGACAATGACAGGTACAAAAATCACAAGAGTGGATATAAGAGCCACCACAATGGAAGTGGAAGTGGCAGTGGAAGCCAGCCTGTCAAGAAGGATCTCAGTCAGGTTGAATGTTTCAAGTGCAAGAAGATGGGGCATTATGCAAATGAATGCCCAGAAAAGAAAGTTGAAGGATCCAACAAGCCCAACCCTTTTCAAAAGGGACAAGTGAACCACATCAATGTGGAAGAAATATATGAGGAACCTGATGCTGTTGCTGGTAAGTTCAATCTCAATTTTGTTCCAGCATTTGTTCTCTTTGTTGAAAGAAATGAACTACCGGTAGAAACTATTGGGTGTCCTATAAAAGTAAGTTCTCCTGGCGGAGAAATGATAGTGAATTCAGGATGTCATGATCTAGTCATAGAGTTTGGGAAGTATAAGTTTCCCGTTAACTTGATAATCCTAAACTCCCAAGGATTGGATGTCATTTTGGGAATGGACTAGATGACTAAGCACAAGGGAGTAATAGATTGTGCCAACCATACTATCTCACTCACAACTCTAGAAAACAAAAGGATCAGATTCAAGACCAACTTTGAAGCAAAAAGGAGTAAGCTAAATTCTCTTAAGGGGGTTAGCATGGACAGTGTGCCAATTGTGAGTGAATATCCGGATGTGTTTCCGGAAGAATTGTTGGGAATACCACTAGATAGAGATGTTGAATTTCTTATTGATTTACTACCAGGATCTGGACCAATAGCAAAGAGACCGTACAAGATGTCAGTTGATGAGTTGAAAGAACTCAAGAAACAACTTCGAGAACAGTTGCAGAAAGGTTTTATCCAACCAAGTTCTTCATCTTGGGGAGCACCAGTTTTGTTTGTGGAAAAGAAAGATAGAAGTCAAAGGTCATGCATAGATTACCGTTCACTCAATGAGGTGACTATCAAGAACAAATACCATTTGCCTAGAATCAATGACTTGTTTGATCAGTTAGAAGGAGCTTGTGTGTTCTCAAAGATTGATCTCCGGTCAGGTTATTTCCAGCTCAAGATAAGGGAACAAGACATACCTAAGACAGCTTTCACCACAAGGTATGGATTGTATGAGTATACCGTGATGCCATTTGGTTTGACCAATGCACTAGCATACTTCATGAATATGATGAACAAGGTGTTCATGGAGTTCCTTGATAAGTTTGTTGTCATTTTCATCGATGACATTTTGATCTACTCCAAGAGCAAAGAAGAGCATGAAGGACATCTACGTTTGATACTTGAGAAGCTTAGAGAGCATAAGCTGTATGCCAAATTCAGCAAGTGTGAATTTTGGTTAAAAGAAGTTGGTTTTCTTGGACACATTGTGTCGGGAGAAGGTGTAGCAGTTGATCCTGCTAAAGTTTTAGCTGTAACTGAATGGGAATCTCCTAAGTAAGTGAAAGAGGTTCGTAGTTTCCTTGGCTTGGCAGGATACTACAGACGATTTATCGAAAATTTCTCCAAGGTAGCTAAGCCTATGACAGAATTGCTAAAGAAAGACAAGAAGTTTGCTTGGTCTGAAGGTTGTGAACTCAGTTTTCAAGAATTGAAGAAGAGACTAGTGACATCACCAGTCTTATGTTTGCCAGATTTGGAAAAAGATTTCCAAGTTTATTGTGATGCATCTCATCATGGATTAGGTGAAGTATTAATGCAAGAAGGGAAAGTTGTGGCTTATGCCTCGAGACAACTCAAAACTCATGAAGTAAACTACCCTACTCATGATTTAGAGTTAGACTATGTTGTCCATGCACTCAAAACATGGAGACATTATCTTTTGGGAAAGCGATGTGAAGTGTTCACAGATCACAAGAGTTTGAGCTATATCTTCACCCAGAAAGAAATTAACATGAGACAAAGAAGATGGCTAGAACTCATCAAGGACTATGATTTGAGTCTGCAATACCACCCCGGTAAAGCAAATGTTGTAACGAATGCTCTAAGCCGTAAAGTTTTTATGAATGGCCTTACTAAGGGAGAATTGCTAGATGATCTGTTTACCCAATTCAGAAATCTCAGATTGGAGATTGTGCCTGAGGGACATCTCATGTCTTTGGATGTTCAACCCACTTTGTTGGACAAGATCAAAGAAGCTCAAAAGACAGAAAAGGAAATTGAATAGATTAAGGAAAAGATTGGCAAGGGAAAAGCCAAAGGATTCCATGAAGATGAACAGGGTACTTTATGGTATGGGAAACGTATGTGTGTTCCACAAGATCCGGAGCTTCGGAAACTGATTTTACAAGAAGCCCACAACTTACCATATTCCATTCATCCGGGTAACACCAAAATGTACATGGATATGAAGGAAATATTTTGGTGGAATAATCTCAAGAAAGACATCGCCGAACATATTGCTTTGTGTGATGTGTGTAGCAGAGTGAAAGCGGAACACCAGAAACCAGCAGGATTGTTACAACCACTACCCATTCCTGATTGGAAGTGGGACAAGATTGGTATGGATTTCATTACCGGATTGCCAAGGACCCGGTCAGGATATGATTCTATTTGGGTAGTAGTGGATCGTCTAACTAAAGTGGCTCATTTCATACCCGTGAAGACAACTTATACAAGTGCCAAGTTAGCCAAGATCTATATGAGTAGAATTGTATGTCTACATGGAGTACCCAAGAGTATTGTGTCTGATAGGGGAACTCAATTCACTTCTCATTTTTGGAGGCAACTACATGAGTCATTGGGAACGAGGTTGGAATTCAGCACTGCTTTTCATCCTCGGTCGATGGATGCATGTAAAGGACCAACCAGATTCTTGAAGATATGTTGAGGGCATGTGCTCTAGACTATGGAGCCAGTTGGGATGAAAGTCTGCCTTACGCAGAATTCTCTTACAATAACAGTTATCAAGCCAGTATTGAGATGGCACCATTTGAGTTTCTCTATGGGAGAAAGTGTATCACCCCATTGCTATGGAATGGTGTGGGAGAAAGAAGTTTGTTCGGACCAGAACTAATCAAAGAGGTTGAAGAGAAAGTCAAGCTAGTTAAGGACAGATTGAAGATAGCACAGTCCCGACAGAAGAGTTACGCAGATCCTAAGCATATAAAAGTCACCTATGAAGTAGGTGATAGAGCTTATCTTAGAGTGTCACCACTTCGTAGAGTGAAGAGGTTTGGTGTCAAAGGTAAATTGGCCCCAAGATATGTTGGACCATTCAAGATTCTGAGTCGTAAAGGAGAAGTAGCTTATGAGATTGAATTGCCAGAATCATTATCTGCCGTTCACAATGTATTTCATGTGAGTCAGCTTAAGAAATGTTATCCAGAAATGGAAGAGACTTCTTTGAGGGATACTATACCTTTGGAAGAGGTCCAATTGGAGAGTGACCTCACTTATGAGGAGAAACCTATCAAGATTCTTGAGACCGCGGAAAGAGTTACTTGGACTAAGACTATCAAATTCTGCAAAGTTCAATGGAACCATCATTCCGAAGAAGAAGCAACATGGGAAAGAGAAGATGATCTTCGGAAAGACCACCCTCACCTATTTGCTAGCCAATCCGAATCACAAGAGCGAGAATCACTTTAAGGGGGTTAGATTTGTAACATCCCTAAAATCATGTTTTAAAATATTGCATATCATTCTTGCATGCATATAATTTAGGGATCATTTTCCAACTCATTTAAAGAAACAGAAGCACTTAGTGCCATTATTTTATGTGAGCAACTATTAATCAAATGCCACTCTCAATTAAGAGTGTAAATATTTTAAACCAAGCTTTTGTTTGCTCCCTTGTTGTTTTAGTTGAATGCTAGAGTTTGAACAAAATTTCCAAACAAATATGATTTAAAAACCATTTTCAAATCTATATCAAACCTTGTGCTAAGGCACTGTTATTTTAAAAATCTTCAAAGGACCATGCTAGTCCAACAAGACAGTATGATTCTATACTCAAAATTATACAAGTTTCACTTTACAAAAATCCAGAAAAGATTTGAATTCAATTGCTTTTGAATTTGGTTAAAATTGATTCCTGAAATTCATTATAGAAAAAGAAAAAGAGATAAGAATTAGAAAAGGGCCGGCGCCAGACTTTTAGCCCATCAGCAAACGCAGCCCAGTAAGCCCACCCGGGGATTTTCCCTCCTTCTCTCACACGACACAGACCCAAGAAGATGGCCACGGGAGGCCTGTTAAAAAGGTCCGGAATTGGATGCCGGCGCGGAGGCCGAAGCAATGACATTGAATTGTCACGGCAGGAGGGCAGGCGTCAGGCGGCACCAGCAGTGGCGCAGCCAGCCTTTTGGAGCAGCCTTCCATTGATGTCTATTGTAATAAAGTCGTTGGGTTGCTGGCAAGCAGACCCTAGGCTCTCACGGGAGGACACGGGAGGATGCACATGTTGTCCGGGCCGATGCAACCTTTGCCCAAATTTGGTGCACGGATGGGTCGAGCCGGACGCGTCGGTCCGGATGCATCATGCCACTGGGAGGCTGTCTTTGTATTGTCGACATGTACGCCATAGGGTTATCCCAATGTCAAGTTTAGAGACATGGGGTAATACAGAGAGTGCACGGGACGACCTAACATAGTTTACCTAGGTTCAGATCTCACGGTGGCGAGATCCTACTCCTGCTATAAATCACTATAATGGCAATACGCCGAGTTACAGGGATTGTGGGGTTCGTTGTGTGCGAGTTATGCTATGAACTTGTCTTGTTATCTTGTGCCCTAAAGGCTCCCATAGGCCGTCTTATAAAGGTGCCAAGACCTAGATTACAAGGAGAGTCCCAGTCGAATACGGTTATAGAGTCCTAGACTAACACTAACTAGTCTTCGTGTCCTCCAAGGCGTCGGCTTCCATCTTAGGCGGTAGCACGCCGCCTTCCATCTCCTGGCTAGACCTTCGTCTTGTCTATCAGCAACTGGGCCGCCCAGTTATGCCATAGGCCTAACCACCATACGTGGGCCACCAGGGCTTGCCGGTATGAGACTATGCCATAGCTATGCCTATTTGGTATATCCACAACATTAGCCCCCAGAGTTCTTCAAGATCCTTGCGTTCCTCTGTCTATCTTTGAGCGTAATTATCACGTCATCTTCAATTTGTAAGCATGCTTCACGAAGAATCTTGGAGAGCTTCCATGTCATATTCTCATTCGACTAAGCCTAGCCAGATAGTTGCTTGTATGCTTCTGCAAACGAATCCAAGACGGAGAACTCTCTAACGAATCGTTAGTCATTCTTCCAATCTCTAGGAATGTCTTTTAGTATCATCATCCATGCGGGACAATATGCTAGCCGGAAAAAATCACGGCTACCGTCTCATGGTCGTAAAGGCTTCCAAATTGCCGACTTAGAACCTGCAAGGTCACATACATAGGAGCTTGCCAAATTAAGGTCTTAGAGCATCTCATATCACGGAAATTTAGGTTGACGATATGTGTAACCCAGGAAACTTCCATGATGGAAAACTTGATGTCGAGCCTCTGGGTTTCGCTAGCCGGATTTTTCACCGTCTTAAATTTTTTGTTGACATAACCATATGTAGCCCCCGAGCATTGAGTAGGCTTCGTCGAAGGTGGCTTGATGCTCAAAAGAACATGCATAATTATACATCAAACGATTGTAGACCCCGAGCTCCAAGTTGGAGTTTCAGAAGACAATCGTCTTGGTGCTCTTAGAGTAGCTTCAGCAAAAATGTGAATAGTGTAGCCCCCGAGCGTCAAGGTGGAATTCACTTGAATTCTCCGGCTTGATGCTCAAAGAGAACTTTCACCATATCTTGGAAATCAACGCCCCCGAGGTTTTTTCCGGCTTGGACGCAAGGCATGACAAAGCTCTTAAGTAAGAGATGTCAAGCCCTCGAGCGTCGAGTCGACTTCCTCAAAGGCGGCTCAAGTCTTGGTCAACAACTGTGATTGCAGCCCCCGAGGTGTCGAGCCAAGTGCAAAGCCATCTCAAAAACACCTTAATCCGAGGAATGTTGGAACGTCCAAGTGTCATGTACCTGAGACATAAACATAAAACAGACAATTGTATTAGATTGTTCCTTTAATTGTGTCCAACAAATATAAGGCGAAACAAACATAAAACATACAATTGTATTGGATTTTGATGAAGATTTCCGTGAAACCGCCAACTTGGCCACACGCTCGAGAGGAGAGACGATAAATCATCCTCATACTCTCAAGAGCGATGACGAAGTCGGAGTGCCGATGAAAATGTGATTTGTCCGCCGCTTAAGACAGCGAGGGATCCCGCCCTGATCCGTGTTGTAAGTGCCTCGAGCCCCATGGTAGGCTCCAACTATCATGGTATTGTCGGCACATACGCTAGAGGGGTATCCCAACAGCGAGTTTAGAGACGTGGGGTAAGACGGAGAGCGTTCGGGATGGCCTGATACAGTTTACCCAGGTTCAGATCTCATGACGGTGTCGAGATCCTACTCCTGCTATAAATCACTATAATGGCAATACGCCGAGTTACAGGGATTGTGGGGTTCGCTGTATGCAGGTTGTGCTATACACTTGTCTTGTAATCTTTTGCTCTAAAGGCTCCCGTAGGCCGGCTTATAAAGGCGCCAAGACCTAGGGTTACAAGGGGAGTCCCAGCTGAATACGGTTACAGAGTCCTAGACTGGTACAGAAACTATTGTCTTGCCCTCCAAGGCACTGGCTTCCATCTTAGGTGGTGGCACGCTGCCTTCCATCTCCTGGCTGAACCTCTGTTTTGTCTATCAGCAACTGGGCCGCCCGGTTATGCCATAGTCCTAACCACCATACGTGGGCCACCCAGGCTTGCCGGTAAGAGACTATGTCGTAGGTATACCTATTTGGTATATCCACAACAAGATGTAGGTTTAGCTAGGTTTCATTCATTTCTTTGTATTTGTTTTCATTTATATAAACAATTTATGGAATAAGCTTCGAAGAACCACATGATCTTTTAAGCAACAAGAAAGCAAAGATGGTAAGAGAAGATGGTCCATTTATACTTTGCTTGAATTGATCACTTATTGAATTCAAACATAGCAAGCCTTTCTCCATAATTCAAAGAAATCCAAAAATGATTCAAATAAGGTGAAGATGAGGGGAAGTTTTCATGGGCCATGCATAAGTCATAAATGCTCCACTAATAATTGTGATAACAACTAGATTTCATATGGGTATTTAAATTATGCAAGAATTCATATACATTCTCAAGGTTTAGAGGAAACTCTCTCTTCTACATGGCTTATTTAAAATGATGCTATGTGTGAATATATATGGAGCTTTGCTAGTGTGGGTGAACCACTAGTTCATCCATGTACCCATGTAAATTCAAACAACCACAATCCAAATGGAGCCATATAAGAAGAAAGAAGTGGGCTCTACTCCATAATGTCATTCCAAGTTGTCCATGAAGGATCCCATAACAAATATTGTGTCAACAATATGAGAACATATATGGAAGCATTTAGAATAGAATTGGATCCACCCAAAAAAATACATGAGCAAGAATGAAATACCAACAAATTACAATGCTCATATTATTTTGGACGGTGGAATTTAGGTGGGCCCAAAAGAAAGGTGGTGGAGTTAGAAAAGATATGCCCCCAACTCAAATTGGGCATCAAGTAATATATCAAGAACCTACTACAATCCATCAAGAAGCAAATATAAGTAATACAATATAAATGCATATGGGATAAGAACCAATGAAAGGGGTTTTATATGATGCTCAAATGCAAAGTGGCATGGTGACATGAGCATGATATAATGATGATGCAATAAGTGACATGTAGTAAGTAGCATTACATAGACTAGGCAAGTAGCATTACAATTGTTAGACAATTGGGATGCAGTTGTAATACCTCGGACACTATGCTCTAAGTAACAAGTCAGGATGAACCCAAAGTGCATAAGGTGGTGCTACCGCGGAGGCCCAAAAGGCCACCCACGTGCAGGCCCGTCTAAGCGGAGCAGGGGACGATACCGCCCAACCACCCTATCCACTTTGCAAAAACATCGTATAAGGTGCGAGCGACGTAGTCGATAGTCATGCAAACAAAACATACACAAATGTGTATGTCAGTGACATACAACAATACATCAGAGTTAGACCATCTAAAAGAAATAGAAATATACAATGCCATATGGCAAGATCCAAATATCCTAGATAGAGATAATATTTTAGGATACATCCTCATACATCACACATCAGAGTATCAAGTGGAAGCGGAAAACAAGATCCGAGTATGGATAAGAAGCAAATTGGCATAAAATGCCCTAAAAATAAGCACATCCGCCCACATATCTCACAGATCTCCATTCCCCAGAATCTCTACACCTGACGGGCGTTGCCACCATCATCGGTCTCCTCGACCCAGTAACCTTCCTCTAAGTAAACATATCCATCTGATCAATAATTTATCGTGTGAGACCCTAGGAGGCTCAACAAGTCTTATGCATCTAAAGGGAACAACCTGAGGATGACGCAAATGCAGCGAAAATAAAGCCTAGCAATTCTATAGAGACACACTACAACATCCACCTAACAAATGAAAGACGAACGTTCGTTAAATAAACAATGGTGAATTACCCAATAGATAAATAAACATTGCTCGCCATCCTTCTCGTTCCCCGAATGAGAAGGCGAAAGAACATCCCATCTGTAGGCAGTTTTATTACTTATTGCACTATTACTAGTCAAGTTTCAGTCATATTGAAAGTGGTACTTTAGTTATAGTTGTCTATGATCGAGAAACTGTGCTCCAAGTCGTTCATAACCACAGACATGTCTTTCCGAAAGATTAACCCTGCAGGGGTGCATAAATAGCAACACATGCATGATCAACCTTGAAAAAACCAAATAAAACCCAACAAGTCATCACGACAAAGCATTCACAAGATTCATAAGTGATTTCCAAGGGCCATCCACTAAGCTACCTACTATGAAGTCAGCCGGGCTCCGAGACGGACCAAGAGGTTTGCTAGAACGGTTGTAAACGACTGGGAACCCGAAAGTGTGACTGGGCTTGTTGATACTGTGAAATCATTCTGCGATTCTAAACAATATAGTAGTAAACGCTCATCGAGCAACAATAGTAAATAAAGTAGTAAAGCATGTCATAAGTACCTATAGTAATAACGCCCCAAACTAGTTTGTGGCCCCAAGAAATAAAATGTGAATCAAGCTCACACTAAGGGGGTTCATGGTCCCACATATGGATAGTGCGATAGTTAAGGAACTGGTATCAAGTACTCGTGGTCCTACGGAACACAAGTGAGCATAAAGAATCAAATAGCAGATATTTCCCACCAGTGCCTCTTTCTTTAGTTATCTCATTACTACATAATTCAGTTGTTTTGATACCTCGTTATTCAAAGACTCTTCACAAACCCTACACATGTCGTTCTACCAATTGCATGGCTTAAACAACTCCTGTAGTAATGGCTCATAAGATTGAGGAACAAGCTTCGGTGGGTTTAAAAGTAAAGGTTATGCAGTATTTGGGATTGCAATTTAATTTAGAATGCGCTTTATGATGCAAGAATAAGATAAATGCAATAGGTACTATATGTAGTGCAAGCATGGGGAATTTCTTGCCTGGAAGTTCAGTTGCAGAATAGGTGGGATCCGAGTAATACTCCTCAGGCTCCTGATAGTTTCCTTGCTCGACGTCTATCCGGATAAAAACCAAACATACAAGGGGCCAAAATGAATACATTGCACAAACATATAAATCACATGCAACATAAAAACAAGGTATGCCATGATGAAATGATGCACATTTGCATGGTATAACATAGCATGTCATGGGTGAGATGTGGGGTACAAGAATAAAACATTTTATTAATTATTTAGTCACGTTTTGCTTGCATAAACATTGTTGTATACTATATATTTATATGATACGTGCATCAATTCATATCATGGAATGCATAGTTAGAAAGGGCTCGTCGCGTTGATCATTGTAGACATATAAATTTTTCAAATTCGAAGTTACGGAATTAAAGTTATGAATTTATTAAAAAATGACATTTGATGGTAATTATTAATTCAAAAAATTTAAATGCCCAGAAATTATTTTAAATAGCATATTCATATTCCTGATTTTTTTATAAGAAAACATATATCATTTGTATTATTTAAATTTATGAATTTTAAAACCTTATTTAATTGCAAAACAATATAAAGGAGGTCAAAGTCAAAGGTATGACTAGCTAGAGTCAACTCTGATCAAATTTAAAAATATGTTTGAATTCATATTAGAAAATAGTTCATCTTTCATTTTATACGATTTCCCAAATTTAAATTATTTCAAAAGATGTAAATTAATTTGTATTTATTTATTTTCGGAAACTTTATTATTTAAGAAAACGTCTCGAAACTTGTTGTACCGAAGTAAATCTAGCCACAGTCAATGACATGTGGGAGCGGGCGTTCACTGAACTGCTGCGCCAGCCAGGGAATGTGGGTATGACACGTGGCCAATCGGGGACTGCGTATTGATGTGATAAAAAATCCAGGGGTCTATTTACAAAAGTTTCTGGAAGGTTGAACTAGGATTGACGAAACTGAAATGAACAACTTGCAAAAACTGTTAGCTGATCCCTAGTTTGGTCGATGATGGCGAGCAATCTGTCGAGAATTTCGCGATGCTAGAAAAATAAAGAATTCAGAGGGGGTCAAGATCTACAACTATCGTAAAGGAATAAGCACCGTATATCGAGTGTAGCGTTGGGTAAAAGTCGATGAACAGAGAGGGTTTGCGCGTTGCCGGACTGACGGAAAACATCAGAGAAAACAGTGAGATCGTGCTGACTTTGCGAGATGATCTTGATCGATCTACTGGACGATTTTGCGCGTTCTATTTCTCGTTGGAAAGAGATAAAACAGTAATACAATATGGATCTCGTGATTTTACCAGAGATCGGCCGTGTCGGGTGAGATCTTGACGCGAACAGAGGCAAAAATAGGGGTGGTGCTGGTTGCGCTGTCGACTTCAACAGTTTGCAGAGGTAACGACGATATTCCGCGGACGATGGCGAAGGCATATGGGCATGGTATTGCGTGCACCCGGGCTCTATATAGAGCTAGGACATCCAGCTGCAACATAGCGTGGCTGGAATCATCGAAGGAGGACTGAGACGTGGGCTACGTATACGGGAACAGGGGTTGCGCGACTGCTGCTGTCGACGTGTGCGCGTGGGGGCTCAGCGGCGGCTGCTGGCGAGCGGGCGGGCGAGGCATCGTTGAGGCGTGTGGCAGGCAACAAACAGGGATCGGAGAGACAGGGAGGGGATGGTGCTCACCGAAGGCGGCGAAGATGGTAGGAGCCGGTGGTCAAGGTTGGCGACCGGCGCGACGGTGTTCAGCAAGACGAGGAAGAGGTAGCAGCGATGCAACGCTTCCCCGTGCCCAGGGTTCCAGTAGGCGATTGAGACGTCACAGGAGAGTGTGCTCGGCGAGAAGGGGTTGGTCATCGCGGCGAGGTACTCCGGTTGCATGAGGCGTCAGGTGGTGAGGTGGTTATGGTGGCGTCGGTGGTTTGCCGTGAGGAAGAAGATGGGAGAGACAGAGATGTCGATCTGGGTAGCTGGTTAGAGCAATGCGACGAAACATGTTTTTGCCTGCGTTTCCACTCGCGTTTCATGCCGACTTCTTAGGACGTTTTTTTTTGTAAATTCTGCTTAAATTCGTCCAGTTTTTGGCATAGTTTGGCATAATATGAATACAGAGCACTGCTCGGCCTAGTTCGGCATAAAATTGACCATAGTTTGGCAGAAATTTAAACACAGTTTAGCGTACAATGAAAATACAACTTATTTCGGCCTAATTCGGCTAGTTCATGCTCGGCATCTACGTGTTGCCCCTGCGTATCCATAGGTGCTTAACCAGATCATTCTGCAGCTGTTGATGCACTACAGAATCTCGGATCTCCTGACGCATGACGATGGCGATAAAGGCTGCCCAGGTTGGAGGCACCTGGTGATCAGGCTCAGCAAGAGGTCTCTGTGTGTAGTATGGTTCGTTCTGCTCGACCAAACTCACTGGCTCCTTCCTCTCATCCTTAATGATCATGTTGTGCAAGACCACACAACCGTTCATCACTTTCCACATCTGATCTGTCGACCAGGTCATAGCAGGGAACCGGACAACTGCAAACCTCTGTTGGAGCACACCAAATGTCCGCTCCACATCCTTCTTGCAACTTCATGTTTCATGGCAAACTGAGAATGCTTGGGGAGCATTGGGTTGAGATAGTCTTCACAAATGTTGGCCATCTTGGATAGATGACATTTGCTAGATTGTATCCCTTGTTGTAGTGGTGCCCGTTGATCTCAAAGTCCATAGGGAGAGCATGACCCTCAACAAGCTTGGCAAAGACATTTGAGGAGTTTAGAACGTTGATGTCGTTGTTCGATCCTGCCATGCCAAAGAAGGAGTGCCAGATAAGATCATGTCTAGCAACTGCCTCGGGTATCACAATGCAATCTCCTTTGTGGTCTTTGTACATTCCCTGCCATGCAAATGGACAGTTCTTCCACTGCCACACAGTCTATGCTTTCAATCATCCCTGGAAATCCTCTACTTTCATTGACTGTCATGATCCGAACAGTGTTTTCAGCAGTGGATGTTCTCAAGTACTGTTTTTTAAACATTGCAATCACTGCCCTGCAGAACATGTACAAGCAATCGATGGCGGTGGACTCGGCCATGCGGAGATAGTCATCGGCACTGTTACCCGACGCTCCATATGCAAGCAACCCCATTGCCACTGTGCACTTCTGCAGTGAGGAAAACCCAACCATGCCGGTGCAGTCTTTCTTGCACACGAAATAGGGGTCGTATTCACAGATGGCATGCACGATCTTGAGGAAGAGCTTCCGGCTCATCCTGAAACACCGCCGAAACACGACCTCTTCGTGGAGCAGATCGTCAGCGAAGTAGTCGGCGTACAACATGCAACAGCCTTCCATCCTCTGCCTTGCCTTGCACTTCTGGCGACCCTTCGCTGAACCTCCACGCTTTGGCGTCCCCGTCTGCAAGTACAGCTGGGCGAGGGAAGCGGGGATTTGCATGTGCTCTGCATCTTCGGTGGCAACGGCGTTCTCCTCCTCTAGCAACACGGCGAACATCTCCTCGTCGTCGGAGTCCATGGTCGAACCGGCAAAACACCGAACACTTGGCGGGCAAGGTTGTGGGAGCTCGCAACGAAGCCGAGCTACGGCAAAATTTGGGTTGTTTGAACCGAACAAATTATGAATGAATAAATAAGGAGGGTGCTGCCCATTGTCTAAAAACAAATCGGACGGAACTAATTTACAGGCATTAACTTGACAAATCACAACATCCACTCTTCTTCTGCATTTGCAAGGTCAAGTTCATGAGCATCCTCGTTCAGCACATCCTTATGTACGTATTGGTTATCCATATTTGCATCTTCAGATTTAGATGCCATCTACAAAAAGAATAGCAAAAAAATATCTTATTCTGTGATACACACGCCATTCTCAAAAGAAACCCATCTACAAAATTTATCATCCGCACCGGAAAACTCCGCTACCCTATCCTTGCTTGGACAGAGATGCCCGATGAGGTTGAGACTGAGGACGTCTCTGTCCCCGGAGCAGCAGTGACGGTTCTCGACTTTTTGCAATTCTTTTTGGATGTACTCCATATGTTTTTTCCTTTTTGATAGTGGATTAGGAAACATGTCCGTGCGTTGCAACGGGAAATAAGCGCTATGTAGAAGCACTCAAACCATTCGGTACAATACATATCTTGAAAACTTTCATCGCATTTAGTTAAATGCCTACACGTTGCCACTATCTAATGTTTTTATTCTCACCATCATTGTGTGAGATCAAGGTTGCTACGAGATAGCATTAAGAAATAGAGAAGCATTATTGATGAAAAATATTCAGTGTGTATGTGCTTCGTCAAACATTCTAATGTTATTTCACTCCCAAACACAATTAGCCTATATCACTGCTACATTGCTCGTCTTCTCGAACTTTTCCGGGCTCATACAAACCACTCATGTTCATTGTGTTTCTCTCACCTTTATGCATAATCTAGACATGTAACAATGGCAACATTTCTTCATATATATTTGGCACTTGTGTCTTGGCAGAGTCTAATATTTATGATGATACGATTATATCATTGGTTAGCCTTCCTTCAAAGATCAGAGTTAGCCTCCACTACGCCTTTGCCTCAGCTGCTCATGGCACTGTATACATGTGTCTCCATATGCGTAGGGCACAAAGAATAACATTACATCAAACAATATCAAATATCTATGAAATATATTTTACTAACCAATCGAATGCGGAAAGATAATATGAAGTTAGACTTGTGAGCTGATGAAAAAATAATTGACAAATCGGCTAAAAGAAAATCGCCTAAATATTGTAGAAATCTCCGGTCAAAGTTATTGCAAACTTAAAAACAACAAGTAAAGAAATAGTATGAACTTATCGGAGCCAAGGAAAGCAGAAAACAAAATAAAAGCGCAGTTCACTCATCATTATAGAAAAAATAATAACCCATTTGAAACATGGCTTCATCGACTTGAGTTGGTGTTCCTTGCAGCTAGTTCCTACCCACGTCTTCACGTGTATATCCCTAATCACCTTGAGCATCTAAAAATGTTATTTTCGTGTCATCTCTAGAAAGTAGGTGTCTATGTAGATGCTCCTCCTGCTACCTGCACTCTAATGACCATATGGGGTGCGTCAATGGTCCACTTCAGAAAGATGCACATTTAATCCCGACATTCGGAGGTAGATAAGAACCTCCATTAGAATTATATACAGGTGACACATTATCAGCTCACGACTCTTACAAAAAGTGAGGACTCCAAAGTTTGGAGTAGGCTATGTGATCTTAGTCATGAGGCTAAGTGTTATCTTTCTCTCTAGAAAAAAGTTATTTCTATCCCCCAATAGTCAGGTAAGTGATTAAGAAGATATGACACGCCATGTCTATTGCATTTATGATGCATCGAGGGAATTACATTTAGAAGAAAATATCGATATAATTTCACAAAACTTGCCTAAGTTAAAAAATTATGCTTCTAATTTACAACAATTGCTTAATTACTGGGCTAACAAATAACGATGCAGGCACTCTTTTGTGTTTTGCAAGTTCACTGGCTTAAATATGTAAGAATCCATGCTAGCAGCAAAGAACTCATCAGCACTCTTTGAAAATTAAATTTTTGTCATCTACAGTGGTATTCTTGGGGTTATAAATTATCTCAGGAAAAACTGACTTGACATTACAAGACAGATTAAAAATTAAGTGAAGTATCATGGCCAGAAAGACACTGAAACATCAGCCTACTTAGAAATGTAGGAGTGGATAGAAAAAACCATTTCCACTTATTTTGCTGGGTAAACATCATAAGGGTGCATAATTAATGATATATATATATATTCGAGAACTATTGTATACCAAAAATATTTAAAATAGCACGGGATCAGCCATCCCGAGTTTCTAAAATTGTTCTCTCTTTGTAAATATTTTATTGTAAATCAGACCTTAGTTTCTCAATATTAATTGTCACACTATTATCAGTGTCGAAGGATTTAATCTAGTTTCACAATATCTTCTTCGGGCAAGATTTCTGCAGAAGTATGAATATAACCAGAGAAGTGTGGACTTTTATTCTAATGCAGACTGGACTACCAATACAAAAGAGCTTTAGTTTACATCGGGAACCTTCTTAGCTAGTTCATCAGTGTAATATCAAGTTGTTTATATGGGACCTATTCATCCTAATTAGTTTATGGACGACACATGTGCTTAGCGATTTAGATTGAGACGTTATACACATAAAAATCAGTTTATACAGACATAAGTAGGCAATGTGGTATACTACAAATGACGAAATATGGCTATAGAACCAAGATGCTACTAAATGGAGAGATGAGTTGAAAAATACAAACCGAAAATATCAGTAGTAGTAAAACTCTCCTTTAGGAAATTTTGCATCCCACTTGACCAAGTCTAGGAACTAACAATAAGAGACCAATATGGGCGAGTTAGAGGCTCGGGGGCAGGGAGAATTACCTATGCTCTATCTGCAGTGCATGCAGAAATTCAGGCTTGCGAAGAAGCTGCGTACGCTGCTGCTGAGTGGGGTATGGTCCATGTCCTAATTGAGACGGATTCACAGAACCTGATGCACGCAATGAGGAAGACGGAGTATGACAGAGCTGCGGAAGGAATCATCTACAAAAACCTGCGACTATATATGCAGCTGGCTTTTAATTCTTTTGAATTTGTTTTTGCCCCCCGTACTTGTAATAAACTAGTGCATGAGGTAGCTGCTGTCGGAGTGAACCGGCAAGACACTAGACGTTTATGGCTCGCTGCCTGATGGTGTAAGTGCCCTGTTGGCCGGCGAGGTTGCTGAGCCATGTGTTTAATGGAATCAAGTGTTCCAGGTAAAAAAAAAACTCGTTAAGTGTAAGGATAATTTTTCCCCCAATACCTACGGGCGCACGAGCGCTGGATCGACGTCTTGAGCGCACTAAAGCGACAACGGTCAGCCGTCCTCGACTACCCGACTCGGTCGTCCTTCCCAAATCGTGCATCTCGCCCAGGTCGCCACCCACTATGCTGGCGATCGACCGCGCCACCAGGACCTGTGAGATTTAGACATGCTATTCGTCAGCGGGCGGAGCCCAGACCTGTGTCGGCGTCATAGAAGAGCCCGGAGCACGATGATTGAGCTTTCCCAATCTACTGCTGAGACCTGGCCGACAGCCACATAGATGTCACGCGAGTCCACAGAGGGCCGTGCGCACTGGAGTTCACCCGCTCCGGCCGCCGCCGGGCACAGAGATGCTGCGCACCTATCCCCACACTGCGTAGACTTCTCCCCCGATTCCTAGGCCGATCTAAGACCATGCTTGGCTGCAGGCTGCAGCAGTCGTGATGGCGCCGCCTGATGAATCCACGGAGGAAGAACCACTCATGTTCAGCTTTTGGAGATATTTTGACCGGTCATACCTGGTAGTTGGCCATGGGATGCTTCACGTGCTACTACAACGCAAGGGACAAACAAACATCGATCTGGGCCATGTTATAGTTTCAGTCTATATCATGTCAAATTTGGTCATATTAGGTCAAACTTTAAAAGCCGACGAGGTAACTTTGGTATCCGACGGAACAACTTTTGGGTCCAACGAATTTTTGCCTGGTGAAGCAATTTCGGTGTCCGGCGAGACAACTTTAGAGCTCGACAAAACAACTTTTGTGCCTGACCAGGTAATTTTGGAGTCGACAAGGCAACTTTGGTTTTCGACGAGGCAACTTCGAAGCCCGACAATGCAACTTTGGTGCTCGGCGAGGCAACTTTAGAGCCGGACGAGGCAACTTCGGAGCCCGGCGAGGCAACTTTTGTCCAGCGAGTAAACTTCGGTGCCCGGCGAGGCAACTTTGAAGCCTAACGAGGCAACTTCAGAGCCCGTCGAGGCAACTTTGGAGCCCGACGAGACCGACGAGGCAACTTATGCCTAATTTCGAAGGCCGGCGAGAAAACTTGTGCCCGACGAGGCAACTTTTTTCCAGTGAGGCAACTTCGGAGACCGATGAGGCAACTTCAGAACCCTACGAGGCAACTTCAGACCCCGACGAGGCAACTTTGGTACCCGGCAAGACAACTTCGGTTCCTGGCAAGGCAACTTCGGAGCCCAATGAAGCAACTTTAGTGCCCGACGAGGCAACTTCAGAACCCGACGAGGCAACTTCTATGCCTAACAAGGCAACTTCGGAGCCCGAGGAGGAAACTGGCGAGGCAACTTTAGTGCCCGACGAGGCAACTTCAGAGCTCGTCGAGGCAACTTGTGCCTGACGAGACAACTTTGGAGCCCAACGAGGCAACTTTGGTTCCTAGAGAGGCAACTTTGGTTCCTAGAGAGGCAACTTTGGTTCCCGACGAGGCAACTTCAGAGTCCGACAAGGCAACTTTGGTGCCCGGCGAGGTAAATTCAGAGCCCAACGAGGCAACTTCTGTGCCTAACGAGGCAACTTCGGAGCTCGAGGAGGCAACTTTTACCCGGCGAGGCAACTTCGGTGCCCAACGAGGAAACTTTCAAGCCTGACAAGGCAGCTTCAGAGCTCGGCGAGACAACTTGTGCCCGACGAGGCAACTTTGGAGCCCGACGAGGCCGACGAGGAAACTTGTGCTCGACGAGGCAACTTCGATGCTCGACGGGGCAACTTCTGTGCCTGACGATGCAACTTTTTCCCGACGAGGCAACTTTGGTGCCCGACGGGGCAACTTCTGTGCCTGACGATGCAACTTTTGCCCGGCGAGGCAACTTTGGAGCCCGACGAGGCAACTTATGTGCCTTACCAGGCACCTACGGAGCCCGATGAGGCAACTTTGGTGCCTGGCGAGGCAACTTCGGTTTCCGGTGAGGCAACTTCGGAACCCGACGAGGCAAATCCTGCCCAGCGAGGCAACTTTGGTGTCCTGCGAGGAAACTTCGGAGCCGACGAGGCAACTTTGAAGCCTGACAGGATAACTTTAGAGCCGGGGAGGAAACTTGTGCCTGATGAGGCAACTTCGAAGCCCGACGAGAAAACTTTGGTGCCCGGCGAAGCAACTTTTTTGGCTAACGATGCAACTTCGAAGCCCGAGGAGGCATCTTTTGCCCGATGAGGCAAGTTCGGTGCCAGCGAGACAACTTTGAAGCTTGACAAGGCAACTTCAGAGCCCGGCAAAGACAACTTGTGACCGACAAGACATCTTTGGAGCCCGACGAGGCAACTTGTGCCTGACGAGGCCGATGAGAAAACTTGTGCCCAACGAGGCAACTTTGGTCAAACTTCGGAGGCCCGAAACTTATGCCGAAAACTTGTGCCTCGTCGGGCACCAAAGTTGTCGGACACAGGTTGCCTTGTCGGACTCCTATGTTGCCTCGTCGGACTCCTATGTTGCCTCGTCTAGCATAGGCTATTTATTTACGATGATCTACGTCGTCCTAATGGCTTATCGAAGTTGCCTCGTCGAGAATCAAAGTTGTCCAGTCGGGCACAGGTTGCCTTGTAGAACTCCGATGTTGTCTCGCCGGGCAAGAGTTGCCTCGTCGGGCTCCTCATAGCCTATTTACTCCATATGATTGAACAACTATTTATTTACTATGAGCAACTAGTATAGGCTGTAACCAAATAAAATAAAATAACTACACGATTATACGGCAGCAATTTCAGATGAAAGCCATAATGCTAGAGGCCCATTCGGCTCTGGATGAAGCCAAGGGTGTTAATAGCTTTGTTCCTAGACGTGGGAACTGCACAATAGTGGATGGATACTGAAAAACTCTAGCAATGCGCTGCGTCGTCTTTGCCCTTGGCAACTAGCCTCCCGGCAGCCGTGAGTGAGGCTGCAGCGAGGGGAAAGACGCTGGCTTCCTGTGGTCCCGCCATAGGTTTATGTGAGAAAGAAACGTCTGATCTAGGGATGGAGGAGACCGGCTGGTTTCGTGAAGCGCTCGGGACTACAATCCGGCGCCCGTGGGGCTCGCTAGATGTGTCCTAATTTTTTTAACGCATTCACGCGCAGCAACAATCTTCTGAGGTTCTCTCTCTAAAAAAACCAATCTTCTCAGGCCAGCACATGCATGACATGTACTCTCGGCACGCATCGATTACTTCCTGGTGGGGAGATCGTCCTTCTTCATCTCACACCGTGCCCACACCACATGTTGTAATACCACATATTCAATGACATGTCGGTACCAGTAGTTCTTGTTCCACACATAAGCGAGCGATGGGTACGTTTACATTGAAGTGGGTACGTTTGCAATGAAAAGTGTAATATTGCTGTTAACCCACCCATGTTTTTTAGTTTCGTTCTCAAAATTGTATCTTTTTTATCTTTCGAATCAAAAGTCGGATTTCTGACCTGTTTTGATATTTGAGTTTCTCATAATTATATCTTCAAAACAAGATCAATCTTGGACATATTTTAAAAAATCTTAAAATTTGAATTTTAAAATTGTACTGGAATTGAAATGAAATTTTAATGAAATAATTTATCATATTTGACTTATTTCATATCAATATTTTTGTGATATCAAAATTTGCCATGGTGGTGTCAAGACAGATGCCATGGGTATGCTTAAGTTGGGGGGCCGAATGGGTGCTTGTGGTCACCGGGGAGGGAGTGCACGGTCTTGCCATGCACGAAGAACAAGATGAACTCTTCACACTTAGGGATTTGATTGATACTTGAGAATTACAAGTGCTCCTTGAGCTGTATGAACTAGTGTTGTTCCCTACTTGGTCCAACCTCCTGCTACTACTGCTATGTCCCTCCTTATATAGGTGGTGCTAGCTAGGTTACACCCCTTTGGGCTCTAGGGTTACTGTTTGGATCCTGGTCCCTACCATGTGGGCCGGGTCATGGGCTTGCCCTAAGCCCAACGGCCCAGTCCATAAAGCTTGACAGCTAACGGTCTTCTGATACATCGCCTCCTGTTCCTTTTGGCGTCACGCAGTAACTTTGTACGTCAGCCCTTGCTTTGGACGTCACCCGGCTCCTTTTATGTCACCCGGCGTCGCCCTTCTCTTTTGACCACGCTTTATCATGGTCCCTCCTGAACCTCACTCGGAAAGGTGCCACGCGTCCTATCTGACTCGGCCCTTCCTCGGGAGACTCGGCTCGTTGGTTCCTGCAAGATTAACAACTTTGTCTTATACGGGCCAACATAGTTCCTATGTCAGCCGCATACGATTCTCTTTCCCGGGCGTACTTACTCGGCCTGGTTCTTTCTTTACTCGGAGCAAGCCAAGCTAGGCTGTGTTTCACCCCTTATGACCCTACCGGGGGTTATCCCCCCGACATTAGTCCCCGAAGTTGGTGAGGTCTAGCAGTTCTAGCTATTAGGCGTCTCCAGGTTCCTTTGATGTAGTTGGAACTTTTTCTTTTGTCCTTATTCATCGCTTACGGCGCACTATTCGGCGTGATTTCGCATTCCGCTGAGTCTGTCTGATAGTTTTCGGGTCAATTCTTTGACTTTCTTGTTGATTTTTGCCTCGTGCCGAGTCATTTTGACCAATTCCGAGTCATTTTCGGCGTGCTTCCGTCACTGACAGCTGGTAATCATGGTTACTTGCCTCAAATTTTGTTCCAAGCTCTCGCGGCATAGTGATGGTTGCGCAGTTATTCCCCGTTACTGTGGCAGTCCCATTGGCTTGCGCCCCTTGTCCTTCCTTTCGTGACGTGGCGTGGGATTTTCCGTGTATTGTTTCCACATGGCGCCCGCTGATTGGCTTACTCGGCCAGGTACACGGCCACATGCTGGCCGCACGGCGCAGAGGGATCCCATGACTGGGGTTTTTACTGCCCTTAAGTAGGGGTGAGGGGGTAACAACTTCCCCCTGCCCGTTCAGTTTTCCCCTGCCTCTTCTTCCTTGCGCCTCCAAAATCAAACCTCCCCCTTTGCGGTTCTTCTTGCCTTCTGCTCTTGCCCTGCGATTGCCCTTTTCCTCTTCCTATTCCATTACGGGTCCTTGTTCTTCCAAACCTCTTCCGACGACGAAGGAGATTGACTCTAGGAGGATCATGGACGCACACGACGGTGTTGATGGGGCCGAGGAACATGAGGTTCCCGCCGGCGAGCGCGGCGGCCGGGAGGGCTCGGAGGTCTCCACCGAGGAGGTCGAATGGCTCCGCTCCACCAGGCGCATTCCGCTACAGGTCAATTGTCATCTTCCCGCCGGTGAGATCTCTCCCAAACCCGATGCCAATGAGCGGGTGGTCTTCCTTTCTCATTTTGAGCGAGGTTTCGCTCTACCAGTGAGCACCTTCTTTTCCTCATTTCTTTCCACTTTCCATCTTCAGACCCATCATATTCCTGCCAATGCAATTGTCTCCCTTTCCTGCTTTATTTCCGCTTGCGAGGCCTATTTTGGCATTTGGCCTACAATTCTTCTGTGGGCCAAATATTTTAGCTTTAGGGTGCAAGTTGTTCCTCAGCCTGACGCCCCCTGTGGCAAGAAGAAACCGACTCGGTGTGGTGCCGCTAGCATCACACCCAGGAGAGATTCCATCTTCCCACGGGTTACCGGCCTTGATTCTTGCAAGAAATGGCATAGAACTTTCTTCTATGTCAAAAACAGTGGGACCACCAATAACATCCGACTCCCCCCTTTCTCGGACGAGGTTCCCAGCAAGAAACTCTGACAGCTTGACCCGCGCGATCAAGACGCTGCAGTGAATGAGGCCAATGTGATCCTGGAAAGGTTGCTGCCGCCGGATGAGCATTTTCATCTCGCTGACAGGGACCTCATGTTCACCTTCATCTCACGCCAGGTAAGCCCTATCCAAGATAGGAGCCACAAGATGTGGTTCATGAGTGTTCCCATGAACCTACTCGGCACACCACGAAGGAGCTTACCCACGACTCTGTGGCCCGCCGAGTAAGCTCGATCTTCAAACTAAACTTGGCGGTTGATTGGGCTTGGAGTTGCCCCCTGTTTAGCCGGGTCAAGCCTATCCCCTGGGTAAGTTTTCGAGTCATTAGCTTGGCTGAGTCAGCTTTAGCTTGTTTGCTACTCTCTGTCAAATTTTTGTTACTTATTCTGTTTGTCTTTCGCAGAACCTTATTCACCAGGTTGATGACAGTACTGTCCCTCCTAGCGCTTACAACGAGGATCGCTCCTACTCTGATGAAGTCGAGTACGACTTGGAGTGCTTCATGCCCATTCCACATACGGCTGCTGCTTCAGCTTCGGGTAAGAGCCAATCTCGAAACCCCTTACAAGATTGGTCTGACGATGATGAGGATGATGATTGTACGATTTTGGAGGTACTTGCCTTGTGACCTTAGCCTTCTAACTTATTCGAGTAAGCCCATCATTTACTTAGGCAACTGGCCAGGTACATGACACTCCTCTCGCCGTGGGCGGAGTCGGCAAGATCCCCGTCGCCAAGACGAATAAGTGACGCGGGGCCTCCTCCAGTACTTAGCCTGCCAAGAAGAGCAAGCTGATGTGCGCCGAATCTCGCGTCGTCCACCGCGCGACCGGTCGTCACCGGGTAAGCTTTGGTGTTCTTCTTATATTAAGTTTTTCCTTCTTATACGTTGCTACAGTTTTCTTATGTGTGTCTTGTTGTTTTCAGCGTTGCGCCTCTGTTGGCTAACCAGGCTGCTCCTAGCATCGCCTCGCCGCTAAGGCCTGCACCTGCTCCGACTGATTCTACGGCGCAGAACCCCATCCGAGTCGAGGCTCCCTATGTTGAGGCTCATGCTTCTCAGTGTCAGTCAGACCCGGTGGCGCACCCGGCGAAGGAGACTCGGCCCAGCACCCCTGGCGCTGGTCAAGAACAACTTCCTGATCTTGGTGCCAGTGACACTGGCGCCGAGAAAACCTCCGCCACCAGTTCCTCTGGCATCAACATTCCAGCTGGTGCACATGAACAACTTTCTGATCTTGGTGCCGGCAAAAATGCTAAGCCTAGTCAGTCGGCTCCCCTTACTTCTCTGAATAAATTTGCTCACTCTCCTCTTCTGTCAAAGAGCCAAACCCGGCCTACGACTCCTGGTTCGGCTCGCCCTTCATCCAGCAAGACCACCTCCACCAAGCAAACAACTATGTTTTGCGCTCCAGGTACTGCTCCTCAGATCCGGCCCCCGATGTTGGCAACAATGCTTGCTTCAACGGGTAAACCGGGCGGGTCCGCGACTGTCGGGTCAGGTGATGGCTCTAAAGCTGTTGCCCTTCACACTAGTGCTGCTGCCACCCGCGCCAATGTGGGAACTACCCTCAAAATGGGGCAAGTTCTCACTCGGACGCTCAGCGGGAATGGCCTTGGTTCGGCTGAGCCTTATGCTTTGGCATGGAATGTAGCTGGCGAGCAAGAGGTCAGTACCCGTGGTGGCAAGAAGCTGGTGCTGGGCCCCAAGGCCGTCTCTGATATGACCCAACAAGTCATCGCCTTAATGGCCCACGCTGAAGAAGTGAACGAGGTAAATGATTTTTCTACTCTTTCGCGTCACTGAGTATTTATGTTATACACATCAACTAGTCTCCGAGGTTACTGCCGAGTGAGGAACTTACTCGGATGTAAGCTCTTAAGCAATAACTTAGTTTTTATTTCCTTATGCCAAACTCGCATGTTAGACTTTCGATCCCTAGTCCCCAAGGTTACTGTCGAATGAGGAACTTACTCGGTTGTAAGCTCTAAGATAGGAGTCACTCTTTATCCGTCTAGGAGCTTGACCTTTCCCTTTACTCACTATCTTTTTCCTTGCGCAGCTCACGCGTAATGAGCGCACCAAAGTGCATCAAGCTCTCCTAATGGAGCACCGCAAACTCGAACTTGCTTATGAGAAACTGCAGATCAACACCCAAGGCCAAGGTAATCTTCTTACCCGCCATAACTTCATTTGGTGTTACTTTCTTTGCTTCACTTTCTTAGTCTTTTCTTGCTCTTTTCCCACAGCTTCTGCCCAGTCCACTATCGAGGCGCTCCACTTGCAGACCAGTGAGACAGAGAGTAAGTTTTTTGCTTTCCTCACGCTGTTTGTGCTCATGCCATTTTCTTGCCTTATTATCTTGGTAGGTCAAAATATTTATGTTGTTGCTGACGAGTAGTTTATTCTGAATAAGTAGAGAAGCACCAAGCCGAGCTCCAGAAGGAGCGGGACGAGGTGACTCGGCTGAAAAAGATGATGGCCGACATGGAGCAGAAACACTTGGTCGAGGTGAAGGGGCTGAAGGAAGAGCTTGCCGAGAAAACCAGAGAGCTACTCAAGGAGGCCGAGTCGGATGTTGAATCAGCGAACTTGGATCTAGACGCACTCCAAGCCAAGGCCAAGGCTTAGCAAACCAGACTCGGCACCATCAACACTTTTGTCGGTAGTGAGTTCTTACTCTTTTCTGCACCATGCTTTCTTGTTCTTGACTTTGTCATCTTTGTTTGTTACTTTGCTAAGATTCTCTTTTGCTTGCAGAGAATTTTCCCGAAGCGAATTTGTTCGCTATTCGGGCCATGAAGAAGGTGAGAGCCGAGTCTGGTGCTCCAGCTGATGGCGAGGTGACCAACGATGAGCATCTCGAAGCACTGTGGGAGCGCATCCAGACCCTCAAGTCCTGCATCGTGGACTTGCTCAAATCGGCTATTCATGTGTTCCGCATGCTCTGGCCGGATGAAGATGCACCCGTACTCATTGAGCCCCTTGCTGAAAAGCTCCTTCAGACCGAGGACATGCTGGATCAGTGGCAAGAGTCGGCCGACCGAGCTGCAGCGGATAAGGCCCTTTCCTTCGTGCTCTCTTGGTACGAGGACATCAATCTTGATGTGCTCGCACGCATAAGGGGGGATGTGAAGTGGCTGAATGATCCCGAGTTGATCAAGAGACGCCAGGAGCGAGCCTACGCCATGATCGAGTACACCATGGTACACGCTTGGTGTGACGGGCCTAGCTTCCTCGATCTTGGCGGCCCACTCGTTGAAGTTGCTGATGAAGAGGGTGCCGACAGTGAGGCCACTGAATCAGACGATCCTGAAGACCCGGCTACTGATTCCCTTGACTCGGTAGATGCTCGAAGTGATGCTCCTAGCTCCAAGACTGCTCCTCCGAGTCCTGCTGCTTCTTAGACTGGATAGGACAAATACTTGAACCTTGATTAGATCCCCGGTATGTCGGGTACAAATGTAATATACATTGCACTTATGTTTGGTTGTGTGCCTTTCTATAAGGCTTTAAATATTTTGTTATGTTCTGAGTGTGAATCATCCAAGGGCAAGTCCCCGAGTCCCATTTTGCCGGTTCCCCTTTCCTTGACTTTGGCTCTTGTCTACCTTTTTTGGCGTTCGACATTAAAGTTTCAAAGTACTAAGGATATAGTTTGTGGGTATGAGAATTAGATCACTTGGCCGAGGATCATTAAACACACAATGCAATATAACCTACAGTGGGTTAGGAAAAAACATAGGGGTCGACTCACGTTTCTCCTTATACTTATCCGGTGTTCGTGTTTACTCGTCATGCATCCTTTCCTCTTGCTTGCCATGAAGCCGTGTTTTCGGACAACAGCATAGTCGAAGAGTTGATTTTTTCCGAGTAAATATTACTTGTTCTGAGATAAGCTTTGGGTATCACGTCAGCCGACATAAAATAATTGAAAGGGAAAACATAAGGGGCTGTCCCCGAGTCAGTTTTTTTGAGTCATACCATTTAATTATCAGCATATAGCCGGCACAAATGTCTGACATATGAGAGTTCGAGTGATACATGCATTGCTTCTCCTAAGTGTAGAAGGGGCGAAGTAGTGCCACATTCCACGGCCTTTTGGTCTCATCACCCGATCTGTCCGCATTGTTCTTTTGTGCTTCACGAGCATCTATGAGATAATATGAATCATTGTGCAATGCTTTGCTTATAATGAATGGACCTTCCCATGGGGGTGATAACTTATGCATTCCAGCTGTGCGCTGCACTAGCCTTAGCACCATATCCCCTTCTCGAAAAACACGAGGTTAAACTTTCCGTCTATGGTAGCATCGGAGATTTTGCTGATATATAGCAGATCTAGATAATGCCAGTTCCCTTGCTTCTTCGAGTAAGTCGACTCCATCTTTTCGGGCCTCTATCCTTGGCGAATCATACTCTATGTCGGCAGGAAAAACTGCTTCTGCCCCATACACAAGGAAAAATGGCGTATAGCCTGTTGACTGTTTCGGAGTTGTCCTTAGACTCCATAGCACTGAGGGTAGTTCCTCTATCCAACAACCAGGTGATCTATGGAGTGGTTCCATCAAGCGGGGTTTTATCCCTGATAGAACTAAGCCATTAGCTCGTTCAACTTTTCCATTTGATTCTGGATGAGCGACTGATGCTACATCGAGTCTTATTCGGTTTTTCCCGCAGAAACGATAAAAAGCTCCTTCAGCAAAGTTTGTGCCATTATCTGTGATTACACTGTATGGGTAACCATATCTTAGGATTATGTCCCTTAAGAATGTGACAGCTGATTTACCGTCCAATTTTTTTATGGGTTTCACTTCTATCCATTTGGTGAACTTATCAATCATCACCAAAATATGAGTCATGCCTCCCCTTGCTGGTTTGAATGGTCCTACCATATCTAGGCACCATACTGCAAATGGCCAAGTGATTGGTATAGTCTTTAATTCAAACGCTGGTAAATGTGACTTGGATGCATAATGTTGGCAACCATTGCATTTTCCGACTAGCTCTTATGCCTGTGCCAATTCGCTTGGCCAATAAAATCCATGTCGGAACGCCTTTGCCACCAATGCTCTTGATGATGCATGGTGCCCACATTCGCCTTGATGAATATCCAACAAAATCACCTGGCCTTTCTCTGAGATGATGCAACGCTGCAGGACACTCGTCACACTTCTCTTGTACAGCTCCTTGTTGATTATGGTGTATGCTTTTGCTCTTCTTTCTGTTTGCCTTGCCAATATCTCATCATTCGGCAAGGTTCCATCCTTTAAGTAGTTGAATATTCACTGTACCCATGTTGGTATTAGTGGCTCCGGGTCTGCTTCCCCATCAATCTCCATTGGCTCCGCCGACATATGTTCTGCCGACATGACCTAAGGAGTCCTCGAGTGTGATTCAGTAACCCCTGAAGTGAGCGGGGCAGTCCCCGAGTGACTCGAACCTGCCCCTGAGTCAATGTCCATTGGTGCAACGTTTGACTCTTGTATTGTCGGAATAAATATTGAGTCGGATTCTGGCGAGGGCTTGATCGATGGTTTTCTGAGATGTTCCAATGCTATTCCTGGTGGTATTGCTTGCCAAGATGAACCTAGCTTGGATAATACATCTACTGCTTCATTCTCTGCTCTTGGGACGTGGTGGAATTCACACCTGTCGAAGTATCCCGAAATTTGTTGCACATGGAAACGATATAACGCCATGTTTGCGTCCAGCGCGTCCCAATGTCTAGACACTTGCTGAATCACCAAATCCGAATCATCAAAACACATGATCCTTTTGATGCCAATCTTTTTGGCCACTTTGATGCCGTGGACAAGTGCTTCATACTCGACAACATTATTGGAAGAAGCAAAATGAATTTGTAACACATACTTGAGTTGATCCCTCTTTGGCGATGTGAACACTATCCTGGCGCCCAGACCCATTTTCGTCATGGACCCGTCAAAATGCATTTTCCAGTAATTCGAGTCTAGCAGTGGTGGTTCGTACTGCATTTCCATCCAATCTACGAAGAAATCTACAACAGCTTGAGATTTAATTGCATCTCGCCTATCATACTGTGGAGTATATGGTGCTAGCTCTATGGCCCATTTTGTGACTCGGCCACTGGCATTTTTACTGCCTAATATATCCGAGATAGGCGCCTTGCATATTACCCAGATTGGGTGTTCTTGAAAATAATATTTTAGCTTCTTTGCTGCCATATATACCCCATATGTCATTTTTTGATAATGCGGGTAATTCTGTTTTGACACACAGAGCACTTCGCTCAAGTAATAAACTGGTCTTTGGACTGATTTTCCCTCCTCTTCGCGTTCAACCACTATTACTGCACTTACAACTCTGTTGGTTGCGGTGAGAGCAACATTGGCTCTTTGGACAGTGGTGATGCTAATATTGGTGTTGTTGCCAATATTTTATTTAATTCATGGAAAGCGCTATCAGCTTGCTGTGTCCATGTGAATTTGTTTGATTTTTTCATCAGTTGATATAGTGGTAGGGCTTTTTCACCTAGCCGACTAATAAATCCACTCAACGAGGCCAAACATCCTGTGAACTTCTGGACATCGTTGAGGGTTCTTGGCAATTCCATTCTTTCGATGGCCCTGATCTTTGTCGGGTTAGCCTTAATTCCTTGGCTGGATACAAGGAATCCGAGTAACTTGCCAGTCGGGACACCAAATGTGCATTTTTTCAGGTTAAGTTTCATCTGGAATCTTCTTAAGTTTGCAAATGTTTGACGCAGGTCCTCAATTAGAGAATGACTTTTCTTGGTTTTTATCACCACATCATCGATGTATACTTGAACATTTTTGTCCAATTGATCTTGCAAGCATTTTTGCATGCATCTTTGATATGTTGCACCTGCATTTCTCAGTCCAAACGGCATGGTGCGATAGCAATAAGCCCCATACGGGGTGATAAAAGATGTCTTTATTTGATCATTCGGATTCAGTGGTATCTGATGGAATCCAGAATACGCGTCCACAAATGACAACAACTCACACCCAGCAGTAGAATTTATGACTTGGTCGATCCGTGGCAGGGGAAATGGATCCTTTGGACACGCCTTATCGAGGTTCGTGTAATCAATACACATACGCCATACCACTGCCACGTTCGGGTCATCTTTTTTCTTTTCGACCAAGACTGGATTTGATAACCAATCCGGGTGCAGTACTTCCATGATGAATCCAGCAGCTAAGAGCCTGGCAATCTCGGCAGCTTTTACTTTCCTCCTATCTTCGGCGAAGCAGTGGAGGGTTTGCTTCACCGGCTTGGCATCTGGCCTTACATGAAGAGAGTGCTCAGCCAGCTCCCTCGGAACTCCTTGCAAATCATGTGTGGACCATGCAACGATATCCCGATTCTCACAGAGGAAGCTGGTGAGCTCGCTTTCCTATTTGTCAGTGACGCCAGCCCCAATGGTAACTGTATGCTCTGGGAAAGTCTCATCCACTTGTACCTTCTTAGTCTCTTTGGTAGCTTGAAATGACACATTGCCATGCAGGTTAGTGAGTGCCAGCATGGACATTTGTGCTGCTTTGGCCAATGCTGCCACCTCCAACATTTGATGCTTTTCCTGCGCTATGACCAGTGACTCGGCCAATGAAGATCCGGCTAAGGCACAAGCAATGGACCTTTTGTAATCTCCCTCAACTGTAATTACCCCGCATGGACCTAGCAGCTTCATCTTCAAGTAAGCAATGTGGGGAGTAGCCATAAACTTTGCCATAGCCGGCCTGCCGAGTAAGGCATGATACGAGCTGACTAAATCAACCACCTCAAACTCTATTGCCTCGGTGTGACAATTTTCTCTGTTGCCTAATAAGACATCGACCCAAATCTTGCCAATTGGCTCACAGGAATCCTGGCACAATGCCATGGAAAGTTGTCTTAGTCGACTCCAGCATGTTCATGGTAATGCCTAACTTGAGCATGGTATCTTTGTACATGATGTTAACGCTGTTGTCATCATCAATCAGTACCTTGGAAAACTTCACATTGATGTCCGGGCCCATGAAGGTTGGATCTAAAGCGAGAGCATAACCTCCTGGGGTTGGCATGACCTTGGGGTGATCCTTTATGCTCCAAGTTATTTCTTGCTCAGAACAATGCATGTACTTGGGAATTGCCGGCATTGTGGCATTCACCTCCATCATCCGTCGCTGCTGACTCTTGTTGTCATTCGGCTCTGTGACGAAGACAACATAGCTCTAGTGATGTTCTCTGTACTCATTTCTAGTTTCGTGGCCGACATGAGCGTCGTCACCTCTTGGATTGTGCACCTGGTGCACAGTTTCTCTTCTCTCTTGATTATGATACCTTGCCTGCCTGTTTTTGTATCTGTTATCCGTTCCCACAGCCTGAGCATTTCCTCCTGTAAGTGGTGGAGGGGGAGGTGGTGGTGGCTGCTTACTCGGCGAATCCACTCTATCTCCTTTATGAAACCAAGTGCATTGTCTTGTTGTGTGATTTGTTGGCTTACTCGGACTAGGCGTGTGAAATTTACACGGCTGGTCCAGCATCATCTCATAGGTATATTTCTGTCGGTCTTGATATTGCTTCCTTTGTTCATATGGCTTTTTACCATAATTCTTTCGCACCCACTGTTGTTGTCCATTTGTCCTTTGACGTTGGCTACTTCCAGCATCTAGATGATCCTGACTCACTGTCACAACCTGAGTCGAACCATATTTGTAGTCCGGTCTTTCGTCTATTCTCTTGCTTCTGTATTCGGATCTTTCCGGGCGCCTTTGCGACCCGGCAGTGTCGTAGATATGAGTCTCAGTGATCCCATCTGCCGACATGAGCAGAGGTTGAGTCGGATCCCCCAACGCATACGAGTGAGCAATCCTTATTGTTTCTGCTAAACTTGCCGGCATATCTCTCTATAGCCTTTGCCACAACACATTTCCATGTCTACAACCTTGGGCAAACCAAGCGATTGCATGTGACTCAATTACCCCTTCGCAAGAGTTGCGCATTGTGCACCATCATGTGAGGAATTCTCTATCTGTCTCATTCGTCCTTTGCTTACACATTGCTAGCTGTTATGGACAATTAGGCCTCTTATAGGTGCTTGTGAAATTGCTCACAAAAGCGTCCTAAAAATCGATTCAGCTGTTGATGCTTCCAGGTGGCACATTGTTCAGCCATACCCGTTCCGGTCTTTCTAGCATTTGCGGTACATACCATACTGCCCATCTCAAATTTCTCTGCGCGATTTTCATAGCAGTTCCATAATCTATGAGCCAATCCTCTGGCTTTGTGCTTCCATCATATGTTTTTGTTCCTCTGGCCAGCTGGAAATTTGGTATAGGTGGCTCTTCATGATCCTTGGTCCAAATCATGGTGTACCTTGCGACTCGATCAGTTCCGCCATCTTTATCCAGTCAAGCTTCAGCCTTGCATCATCCGGCTGAAGGTTCCTGCCTCCAAGTCTGGCTCCCATTGCTTGATATGTGTGATCCGGCAGTTCATATCCGTCGTTTACCATCGCCGAGTAACCATCATTGTACCTGTTTGCGTTTGGGTCAGCAGGTTGTTGTGCTACTTTTCCTGCGCTTTGTTGTCTTCTTTCGGGGTGAGCTGGCGCGAGATTCGGTGCTAGATTTCCTCCTCCTGCCGAGTGAGCTCCACGCCTAGGTTGAGGCGCAAAATTTTGCCCTCCATTGTCGTTTCTTTGCCCTGCTTGCCTTTCTCGGCCTGCATTTCCTGGTTCTCATTTCCTTGGGCATTATTCCTTCTTGTTCCCTGTGCATGCGCTGGGTTTCCCTGAGCCATCGTCGGGTCATAAGTGATCATCTGCTTGTTTCTCCCAGAATCCACACTTTTTTCTTTTCTCGGTCTCGGCGCCGCTCCGGGTGAGGATGCCGTGTGACCTGCTGATCTTGCCGAGACAGGAGTCGCCGAGTGAACTAGCTGTGACCTCCCTGCAATACCCGGATTCGCTCTGTAGTACGCTTCATTCAGCATGCTAGCTTCTCTTACCAGTTCATTGACCCGCTCTTGTTGTCTTTTCTTTGCTTCTCCTGTCAGATGAGGTAATTATGCCATTGCTGCTTCTGCGGCTCGCAGGTAAGCTACTGTTATATTGTATGTTGGCCGCATAGCTGTTTCATTGCTATTCTCCGGATATGCGTGCTCCACGTGCACGGCGACATAGACCTGGTGCTCGCCGAACTTGATGAAGCGGTCGCCCCTAGGGAACGGCTTGGTCCCGAAGCACCTCGCGTTGTCGCTGACGAAGTTGAGCGCTCCAAACCTCTGGATGAGGCCGGAGTAGACGCGCTCGCCGGTTTTGGAGATGATGTTGCCCGTCCGGATGAAGACTCCATCAAGCACTTGCTTCTGCCCCATGGTGGGCGCCAACTGTCGTGGTGGTGTCAAGAGTCAAGACAGATGCCATGGGTAGGCTTAAGTTGGGGGCAGAATGTGTGCTTGTGGTCACCGGGGAGGGAGTGCACGGTCTTGCCATGCACAAAGAACAAGATGAACTCTCCACACTTAGGGATTTGATTGATACTTGAGAATTACAAGTGCTCCTTGAGCTGTATGAACTAGTGTTCTGGGCACTAGTTTCCTACTTGGTCCAACCTCCTGCTACTACGGCTATGCCCCTCCTTATATAGGTGGTGCTAGCTAGGTTACACCCCTTCGGGCTCTAGGGTTACTGTTTGGATCCTGGTCCCTACGATGCGGGCCGGGTCATGGGCTTGCCCTAAGCCCAATGGCCCAGTCCATAAAGCTTGATAGCTAACGGTCTTCTGGTACATCGTCTCCTGTTCCTTTTGGCGTCACGCAGTAACTTTGTACGTCAGCCCTTGCTTTGGGTGTCATCCGGCTCCTTTTATGTCACCCGGCGTCGCCCTTCTCTTTTGACCACGCTTTACCATGATCCCTTCTGAACCTCACTCGGAAAGATGTCACACGTCCTATCTGAATCGGCCCTTCCTCAGGAGACTCGGCTCGTTGGTTCCTGCAAAATTAACAACTTTGTCTTATACGGGCCGATATAGTTTCTATGTCGGCCGCATACGATTCTCTTTCCCGGCCGTACTTACTCGGCCTGATTCTTTCTTTACTCGAAGCAAACCAAGCTGGGTTGTGTTTCACCCTTTGTGACCCTACCGGGGGTTATCCCCCGACAAAATTGTACTGGAATAGAAGTCTATAAAGAAAATTTCTCTGCATCCAATTCAATCTTAGTTTTATTTTTGTGATATTTTTGTCGAATGCCTAGATTGGGAAATCCTTGTCAAATCCAACACAAATTTCTAAGATTGAGAAATTAGTTTTTACTTTCTAGTTTACTCTAAGATCTGAAACGGATTTGACTCGTCTATTTCTGTGTAAGTTTCTGAAATATTTGTGGTGCAATGAAATGATTGTGAAATCAATATCGATTGTTTATGAGATTTGTAAACAATATATGTAAACAATGACATGTGAGTACAGCCCACTTGTGTCCCACAAGTGAGTGCTAGGTAGGTTTGGATGGTACAGAGCAATTTTACAGCCCACCGACCCATATTTTTTTAGTTTGAATCTCAAATTTGTATGTGTCATATCTTTTTAACCGAAGATCCGATATTTTATCTGTTTTGATATTTAAAATCCTGGCGATTAAATCGTCAAAACAAGATCAATCTTCGATACTTTTAAAAAATTGAAAATTCGAATTTCTTTTCATTTTTGGCATGTTTCATTTGATATGACATATGGTTAAGTATAATCTGCTCAGTATTGATACGTATGGGAGTTCTGAAATCTGCTGAGTAGAAACTGAAAACCGGAACCAAACATAGTCAACCCGCAATGGAAACATGTAGTGCGATCTGAACATGGAAGAAAGGTTTTTGAAAATGGAATTGCATAGAAATATTTGTGAATAAAATCTAAAAATCTATGAAAAGTCTTTTTGTGACATCTATACTAGACGGATGGAGTATCATATCTTATAAGTTTTATTGAAATTAGATTAGAAAAACTATTTACATATATTCTAACTTTTATGCAAAAGTAAACAAAAATATTTTTTTTGAAGGAAAGATGAAACCATTTGTGGAAGTCCCAATATAATAGTAAATGTGTCATATGTTTTGTTTTTAGAGTTCATATGGCACGAATTTTAGAGAATATTTGTAACATGTGCCATATTTCTTTGATACTAAGACGTTCGTGAACACATACTTAGACATTTTAGTCATTTGAATTTAGTCGCTCACAAAATTTTGAAGATATTTTATAAATAGTCTGAAACGAATTGGAACTGTTTTAAAAAGAAATATGCCATGAATATAGGGGAATCATATTTGTGTGAAAAAAGTAATTTTTTGCATGTAACTTTTTAAATGTTGTTTGCGTGTTCAAATTTGTCGAATGATTCTGAAATTTTATTGAATATGGCTAAAATAAGATTGACAATAATTTGAACCATGAAATATTTTGTAAATATTTTTCATTATTATCTGCAAAACTAAATGGGTGAATTTGAAAACATATTCTGCAAAATTACTTTGAAAACATTTCAATATTTGAAACATGATTGAAATTTTTAGAAATCTAAACCTGAAAAGGTGTTAGCTAATAATACTAATTAATTGAAATAGCACGGAGCCTTACTAGTTGGAACGCGCTTCGGTGAAATAACTGAAGAGAGAGAAATAGAAGGAGGAAAGGACGTGGGTTCAGCATATGATGTGACAGGACCAGTGGGAATACTTCTGGTCAAATATTGCAGATACCAGAATACGCGCACGAATCATAGCAATCTCCAACTATGGATCCTTAACCGGTAGTAACCGGTTCCGCCATAAATCACTTTTCGGAAGATAATGCCGCAGTTCACGAATTTGGAAAAAGCCATTGCAAGTTCGCGAGCTCACGGCATCCTTATTTCGTGCAAGAATTCACCTTTGTGTGTACATCGTTGCTGCGGTGCCCGGCTTGACCAGTCCGAGCTCGTGCCTCTGTCCAGTTCATATCTCTGCCTCTTCTTCCTCCTACTGTACAGCCCCGCTTCCAACTTCCAAGCGCGAACGCGACCACAATGGCGTTTCCAGGGATCTCGTGGCCGCTTCTGTCCCTCCTCGTCATGGCGACGCCGGTGGTGGCAGCATCCAGAGAGAAGATCGCGCGCACAGGCCTGATCAAGTGCTAGGACGCAGCGCTGGCGCTCACCGACGCCACCACCAACGCCACGGAGTTCCGCGCCAGCCTGCTACGGGGCTCCTCGGCGCGCTCCCCTCCACCGCCGCGCCGACGGGCTTCGCCTCCCTAAACGCTGTTAATTGTATTTATCCTGTTTTGTATTTTGGCCCATGTATTATGCACATAAACCATCGTTATACTCCTGGCGTTGTGCCCAATATATTAACACGAAACCGTAACGAGATCCAAGTCACGTTACCTGCCTAAAACAAACATGGTATTAGAGCGCGGCTCTTCCGCAATCTAGCTGCCCACATCGCCGCCGCCGCCGCTCTTCGAGCCGCCGCTGCCACCGCCAACCACACCACAAAAACCGTCGCCGCCGCAGCTGTCTCTGCTGTGGTCGCCGCAAACAATTCCCACAAGACAAACAAAACCCTACAAATATCAGTCACCGCCATCGCTGGTTTCTCAGCTGCCGTTGCCTCCACAAAAATCACCTCTGTCGAGCTACACATCTGTCGATGCCGCTGCCCTTCTGAGCCGTCGCCGTCGCCCCTTATCGTCATCACCAAGATCCCCTGATTTTCTGAGCCTCTCCAAGTTTCTCAGATCTCCAGATCGCCATCGCCATGAGCACCTCATCGGCCAGCGCGGGTCTGTCCGCGGCGCTCGGAGCGCCCCCTGCCCAGCAGCTAACTCGAGGCAATTTTTTGCTTTGGAAGGCGCTGGTGCTTCCTGCTTTCCGTGGTGCCAACGTGATGGCGCTACTTGATGGCACAGATCGTGCTCCTGCCAAAACTGTCGATGGCATCAATGATGCAGGGGAGAAGGCCCGAGTTGAAAATCCGGCGTATGTCGCCTGGATCGCACGGGACCAGCAAGTCCTTCGGTTCCTCCTCAACTCGGTGTCACCAGACATCCTGTCACATCTACTCGGGGTGGAGAACACTGCCGGCGCATGGGCCTCCATCAATAGCATGTTCACCACCGCCTCCCGCACCAAGGCTCAACACCTGCGAGGCAAACTTAACGACACCAAGAAACTGTCAATGACGGCAGATCAGTACTACACCAAGATGAAAGGTTTTGCTTTAGAACTTTCTGTCCTTGGAAAACCTATTGAAGATGATGAACTACTTGGTTATTTGCTGCATGGCCTAGACAAAGGGGAGTACAATTCTCTCATCACAACTGTTAATGGCAACCACAACACCACCCTTGATGATTTCTATGAGCAACTTTGTTCCTATGACATGCGCAATGGTGTTGAACAAAACGGTACCTTTGTGTCCTCGGCAAACTTGGTTCGCCGTGGCTCTGACCGTGATCGCTATCGCCCTCGCACCCCTCCACCTCCATGTGATCGCAGTCCTGATCGTCGTGACCACTACACTGATGACCGTGATCGTACCTGGCGCCGTGACGATCGTTGTGGTGATCGACGTGACAGTCGTCGTGATGGTGGTGGTGGACGTCGTTCTGATCGCACTCCCACCCCCTATGTCAACACTAACTGTCAAATATGCAAGAAACATGGCCACTCTGTTCGTGATTGCTGGTGGCGACGTTCTGATGATAAGGACAGGAGGGAAAGGAATGATAATGAGAAGGGTGCACACCTTGCATCCTATGGAGTGGATACCAACTGGTATCCTGACACGGGCGCCACCGAGCATCTCACTAGTGAGCGGAACAAGCTCCTCATAGCCAATAAGTATCATGGGCAAGACAAGGTTCACACTGCCGACGGCACAGGTATGGAGATTAGTCATATTGGTGATTCAATATTAACTACCCCTCATGGTTCCTTTAAACTCAAAAACGTTCTCCATGTTCCACATGCTTCCAAAAATATTTTATCTGTTCATAAATTCATTTTTGATAATCATGTCTTTATTGAGTTTCATCCTTTTTTCTTCTTAATTAAGGACCAAGCAACCCGAAGAGTTCTGTTTAGAGGTCCATGCTATGGTGGTCTCTATCCTATGCTGCCCATGTTTCATGAGACCTCCAGGCATGCCTTCATCATAATAAAGCCGTCATCTTCCACATGGCATCGCCGCTTAGGACATCCTTCTTCCTTTGTGGTTCAACAAGTTCTTAGAAGAAATAAAATAGCTTACACTCCAGAAAGTACTCCATATGTATGTGACTCTTGTCAACTTGCCAAGAGTCATCAATTGCCATACCCCATATCCACCAGTGTTTCTACTGTTCCTTTAGAGCAAGTGTTTTCTGATGTATGGGGTCCTACCCCTCTTTCCGTGGGAAAACATGCATACTATGTAAGATTTATCGATGATTTTAGCAAGTTCACTTGGATCTATTTGCTTAAAAAGCGTTCTGATGTTTATCAAGTATTTCTTAATTTTCAGCAATATGTTGAACGCAAGTTTGATAGGAAAATTGTTACTATGCAAACTGATTGGGGGAGGGGGGGTGAATATGAGAAACTAAATGGCTTCTTCCAAAAAGTTGGCATTACCCATCATGTCTCTTGCCCTCATGCTCATCAACAAAATGGCTCTGCTAAAAGAAAACACCATCATATAGTTGAAGTGGGTCTTGCCTTGCTAGCAAATGCATCCATGCCTCTGAAATTCTGGTATGAAGACTTTCTCACTGTGAAATTTCTCATAAACTTGCTCCCTACCAAAGTCTTAAATTTTGATAGTCCTGTTGAACGTATTCTTCATATGACGCCAAACTATGACTCTCTTCGCACTTTTGCTTGTGCGTGTTGGCCAACTTTACGCCCTTACAACAAGCGCAAACTTGCTTTCCGCTCCAAACAGTGTGTTTTTCTTGGGTATAGTCCTCTTCACAAGGGTGTAAAATGCTTAGATGTTGCAACGGGACGCATTTATATATTTAGAGATGTGGTCTTCGATGAGAATGTCTTCCCTTTTGCCTCTCTACATCCAAATGCTGGTGCCCTCCTGAAACAGCAAATTTTACTTCTTCCATCATCCACATCTTCTTCTCATGAGGGTGCACAAAATATTGATAACCATATGTCTCCTATTGTGCCAATTACTAATGTGCATCAGCTGGAAGGAACACTAGAAGAAAATTCCAGTCAAAATGATGCTCAAATCAGCTCAGAAGTTGAATATCAGCCATAAAATGACGAAACTGGCGCTGACACAGAGGCAGAACATTCCTCTGCCTCACCTGATCCCGAGGCAGACCCTGTAGCACGTCCTCCCGAGGAGGATTCTCCTGCTCATCCTCCGCGTCGCGCCACCGCCAGGAGCCCGTCGCCCGAGGACGTGAATCAGCGCCACACGCCTGCGCTGTCTCCGCGTCGCGCCAGGAGCTTGTCCCCCGAGGCAGCGCGTGCGCGCCCATCTCCGCGTCGCGCCAGGAGCTTGTCCCCTGAGGCAACGCGTGTGCGCCACACGCCCAACACCAACATCATGGCGCCACCTGGCGGAGAGGAGGGAGCAGCGACCCCACCTGGGTCGCTGTCTACTGCGTCAACGTCGACGTCATCAGCGCCTGGGCACACACCTGTGCCTGGGTCGCTATCTGGTGCTGCTGAAGATTCCTCTGGAGGATCTTCTGTGGCTGGTTTTGATGACGAAAATTCTGAGGCTGTTTCCCGCCGCGCGCCGAACACGCCAGCAACACCACCTCCAGCAGCTCGCACACGACTTCAAAAAGGTATACGCAATCCCAAAAAGTATACTGATGGTACTGTACGATATGGCATGTTGTCGTCTACAGGTGAACCAAGTGAACCATACAATTTGACTGAAGCTCTGAGTGATCCTAATTGGCGTAAGGCTATGGAGGAAGAATACAATGCATTTATTGAAAACAAAACATGGCATCTTGTACCTCCAAGCAGCAACAAAAATTTGATTGACTGTAAATGGGTTTATCGAATAAAGAAAAAGGCAGATGGCTCTATAGACAGATACAAAGCAAGACTAGTTGCAAAAGGTTTCAAACAAAGGTATGGTATCGATTATGAGGATACTTTCAGTCCTGTTGTTAACATTGCTACTATCAGGATTGTTTTGTCTATCTCTGTTTCTCGTGGATGGAGTCTACGGCAGCTAGATGTCAAGAACGCGTTTCTTCATGGTGTTCTGGAAGAGGAAGTTTATATGAGACAACCTCCTGGCTTTGAAAATCCTTCCGCTCCACATCATTTTTGCAAACTTGATAAGGCTTTTTATGGACTCAAGCAAGCACCTCGAGCATGGTATTCCAGGTTGAGTTTCAAACTTTGTGATCTTGGCTTCACACCCTCAAAAGTTGATACGTCACTATTTCTCTACAACTGCTCGGGTGTTATCATATACATACTTATTTATGTTGATGATATCATAGTGACTAGTTCCTCTGATCATGCTATCATTGTTTTGCTTCAAGAACTTAACAAGAACTTTGCCATCAAAGACTTAGGTGACTTACATTTTTTCCTTGGTATTGAAGTTAAGAAAATACAAGATGGTTTGGTCTTGACACAGGAGAAATATGCTTCTGAACTACTTGCCAATGTAGGCATGCATGATTGTAAACCTGCTCCTACACCCATGTCTTCCACAGAGCAGTTTTCACTTGCAGATGGCACATCCTTGGGTAGTGATGACAGTACTCATTATCGGAGCATTGTTGGAGGCTTACAGTATCTTACTCTGACACGTCTAGATTTATCCTTTGCTGTAAATAAGGTCTGTCAGTTTTTTCATGCTCCAACTATAGAACATTGGACAGCAGTTAAACGTATACTCACATACATACAAGATACTCTGAAGACTGGAATCTCTTTCTCCAAGTCTTCCTCCACATTTCTTAGTGCCTTCTCTGATGTAGATTGGACAGGCTCTCTTGATGATAGACGCTCTACTGGTGGTTTTGCCATATTTATTGGACCAAATTTGGTTTCTTGGTGTGCTAGGAATACAAGGTCTTGGGAAATGCTACAGCTGAACTAATATGGGTTGAAGCTCTTCTTACTGAACTTGGTATCAAACTTAAAGAGAAACCATGTCTTTGGTGTGATAATTTGAATGCTACTTTTCTGTTTGCAAATCCAGTGTTTCATGTCAGAACCAAGCACATTGAGATTGACTTTCACTTTGTTACAGAAAGAGTTGCTAAGAATCTTTTAGACATCAGGTTTATTTCAAGCAAAAATCAAGTTGCAGATGGCACACCAAAGCACTCCCGGTTAAAAAGCTAGATGAATTTAAGCGAGAGGTTTAGATTACGGGAAGTGTTAATTGTATTTAGCCTGTTTTGTATTTTGGCCCATATATTATTCACATAAACCATTGTTGTACTCCTACACGAAACCGTGACGAGATCCAAGTCACGTTACCTACCTAAAACAAACAAACGCCACCGGCCACGACAGCGTCTTCGTCCGCGGCCTCTGCTTCGGCAACGCCCCGGCGCCGTCCGAGTGCCTCGGGTGCCTGTCCGTCGCGGCCAGGAACCTCACCTCCGCCTGCCGCGCCACCACCCGCCGCGCCGGTGTCTGGACCAACGACTGCTTCGTCGCCTACGCGGACACCGGCGCCTTCTCGCCCAGCGAGGACGCCTTCCGCTCGCGTGTCCTCCTCCGGGACCACGTCGCCGTCCCTGTCCCCGGCTCCGACGGTACAAACCAGTCCGGCCACCAGCATCATATGCTCGTCCTCCAGGCCCAGCTCGTGGCTTTGGATGCTGCTGCCAACATCTCCGGGACGCGGATGCTGGGCACCGCAGACGACACCAGCGACGACGGCTGGCCCAGCTCGTGACGGTGAGGAGCACGGTGCACGTTCTGGCGCAGTGTGGCAGGGATCGTACGAAGGACGAGTGCATCAGCTGCCTGCTAGACTCTGTGCAAGCCGTGGGCTGGGACCTCGGCGCCGACAGCGGTGAAGGTGGCGTGGCAGCTGCGGTGGTGGGCTTCAACTGCTACCTGCGGTTCGAAGTCTCCTCTTCAGAGGCGCATCAAGAAATTAACAGTGAGCACTTGGGCACTCTCTGTCCCTTTCTGAAAAAACTTACGTGATCTCATGGCTACTTCTCTCCCTCCTTGTCATGGCGACGCTGGTCGCAGGATCCTGCGGAAAGCAAGCGCACACAGGGGTCTGTGCGCACACAGGCAGCTTTCTGGTCCAGTGCTACGACGCGGAGCCGGCGCTCACCAACGCCACCAACGGCACGGAGTTCCTCGCCACCCTGCGCCGGCTCCTACTCGCGCTCCCCTTCGCCGCCGCACCGACGGGCTTCGCCTCCCTGAACGCCACCGGCCGCGACAGCCTATTCGTCCGCGGCCTCTGCTTCGGCGACGCCCCGGCGCCGTCCGAGTGCCACGGCTGCCTGTCCGTCGCGGCCAAGAACCTCACATCGGGCTGCCGCGCCACCACCCGCCGCGCCGGCCTCTGGAGCGACGGCTGTTTCCTCGCCTACGCGGACACCGACTACTCCACGCCCAGCGAGGTCGACTTCCGCGTGCGCTTCCTCCTCGGGGGCCACGTCGCCGTCCCCGTCACCGACGCCGACGCGGCAAAGTACTCCGCCTACCGGCACACCGAGGTCGTCGCCATGGCTCAGTTCGCGGCTGCGGCTGCGGCTTTGAACGTCTCGGGTTCGCGGATGCTGAGCACCGCGAAGGAGAGCAGCAGAGTGTACGCAGGGTGGAGCGTGACCATGAGGAGCACGGTGCGGGTGCTGGCGCAGTGCCCCAGGGACCGTACGGAGCACGACTGCACCATGTGCCTGCTCGGCTCGGCGCGGGCCGTGGACTGGGACCTCGACGCCGCCCGCGGCGACGGTGGCGTGGCGGCTGCGGTGGTCGGCTTCAACTGCTACCTCCGCTTCGAAGTCAACTCGTCGCTGGTGTCTCATGAAACTGACAGTGAGCTCTCTCTCCCTCTCCCTCTCTGTGAAGACAAATTGGGTGAAAATAAATACAGTATGGTAATTTGATGGAAAAACATTACGTGATCAGTGATGACCAGCTAGGCTCCTGTAATCTTTCTGCTCGAAGGAGAATGGCATTACCCTGAGCTAATACATTACTGTTTTTCTTTTCAGTATCTGGCGTGATCGTCGTTGGAGGCCCTGGCACAGCACTTACTTTGCTCGCGCCATTGGTTTCTTTGGCAATTCTACGCATCTGGGATTGAGAGTTCAACGTCTATGCCCTTGCCGGCCCCTTTTCGATCCAAGGTAAGAGACAGGATTTCTGGGAGTTTAATATCCATACCACCCAGCCAGATCAACTATCCTAAACTCCTGTTTTCCTGCTCCAACTCCCCCAAACAAACATCCATGCATGCATCATTCAGTATGCTTCTTTGGCTTTGTTTCGCTCACAGATTTACCGTATCTATCGCATCGCAGTGATGAGATGAGATCAGAGCAAGCTGCAACAAACTCAAGGGCAACAAGACGCGCAACCGAGATCGTGGTCTTAATTAGCGATCAATTTGCAATCGTCTCTTTTTTTTCCTTTTTAGTTCTCTGGTTACTGTTCTTGACCAGTGTGTGATCAATCAATAAGGACATGGGTACTTGTGTTAGTCGTAAGATGTACTACCCCGTTCTGAATGTATGCAGGTCACCCCCGTTCTGAATGCAGGTCGCCCCCGTTCTGAATGTCTGAACCTTTGAACTATAAAAACTCACGAATCGAGATTTGTACAAGTTATTTATTTGATCAACGGGATCCATCTCCTCTGGGACGTGGTATGCAATACTAGCTGCGCAAGGGCTCTCCTTTGGGCTCGCGAAGCCGTAATCGCCGACCCGCACACGAAAGTTCGGCTATCCGATGCTTGCTCAGACGGTGATCCTGTCCGCGCGCGCCGCCGATGACGAGGCTGAGGAGGAGGTCCCTCGAGAACTGTCTAGTTCCCGTATACTATACGAAACTAATATATGTTTTCTATATACTACACGTTTACTTTCTATCTAAGATTTCTAAAGCTAATAAGATAAGCGAGTATAGACCTGTTTGCCTCCTTAGGTGTGTCTATAAGCTTCTAACCAAGACTCTTAACGATTAGAGTGGAACCTCTGTTGGATAAGTTGATTAGTATTAACCAAAATGTTTTTATGAAACAAAGGAGTATTGTTGATGGCATTATGTCCCTGCATGAGATCATGCATCGTACTCATGCTAAAAAACATGTGGGCATTGTCCTTAAGCTGGATTTTGAGAAAGCCTTTGATAAGGTTAGCTGGGAGTTTTTTGTAAGTTGCCATGAGGCTATGGGTTTTGGTCCATCTTGGAGAAATATGCTTAAAAAAATTCTTTATAATTGCATTGTTTCGGTTAAGATCAAAAATACCAATGGTTCTTATTTTCAGAGTGCCAAAGGAGCGAGACAAGGAGATCCTTTATCTCCTTTTCTTTTTAACTCTGTTGTGCAATGTCTTACTAAAATGGTTTTAGAGGCTCAGAACAATGGTTTGTTAGTTGGACTTGTGCCTGATCTCATTAATAAAGGAGTAGCTATTATGCAGTATGCTAATGATATTGTCTTGTGTCTAACTCATGATCCTGATAAAGCACTAAATCTGAAACTGATGCTTTACTTGTTTGAGATTATGTCTGGTTTGAAGATAAACTATCAAAAAGTGAGATGTTCCTGATAGGTGGAGCTAATACCATTGCTGAACTTATTCTGATATGTTTGGTTGCAAGGTTGGTTTGTTACCTATGAAATATTTGGGAGTGCATGTCACCTTTAGGGCTCTGAAAAATTCAGACTTAGATTTTGTTGATATTAAATTTGTTACCAAGTTAGATGCTTGGGTAGGGGGTGCTGCTTCTTCTGGTGGCATATTAACTCTTATGAATGCTTGCCTTTCAAATCTTCCTTCTTACATCATGAGTTTATTCCCGTTGAATAAAACTTTCATTGCCAAGCTTGATAAGCACATATGCGGATTTTTCTGGCATGGGAAAAAACAAAAAAGAGGATACTATATGGTTGCTTGGCAAAGAGTTTGTAGATCTAAAAAGAAAGGAGGCCTAAGGTTTAAAGATCTGAGGAAACAGAATATTAGCCTCCTTTGTAAATGGTGGTGGAAATTAGATAAGCATGAGGGCTTGTGGCAGAGAATTGTTAGAGCTAAATACCTTAAAAAACATTTTGTTACTTCGGTTAAAGAGAGAGTTTATGATTCTCCTTGTTGGAAAGCTTTCCTTATAATAAGGAACTATTATCTCGTTGGGAGAAAAATCTCCTTGGAGAATGGCAACCTGACTAGTTTATGAAATGACTCTATTGGTGGAAATATTTCCTTTTCTGGAAGTTTTCCTATGCTTTTCGATCCGTGTAGAGTTCAAGAATGTACCATTAAGGAATGTGTGGATGCTAGGTTCATTTTACATTTTAGAAGAACTCTTCGAGGTAACATGCTTTCTCAATGGACTTACATTTGTGATGGCGTGAGATCCTTGCAGTTTTCTGCTGGTGATGATAAAGTTTTTTGGTCCTTAAATGCTACTGTGATTTTTTCTACCAAATCTGTCTATGTGTGGTTGGAAAATAACCTTGCTGGATCCAATAATAAATGAATTTGGAAAGCTAAACTTCCCCTTAAAATTAAGATCTTCATATGGCAGTTATGCCAGGATGCTCTCCTTACTAGACAGAACATGAGGACACGGAACTGGCTGGGCTCACCTCTCTGTTCTTCCTGCGATCAGGTGGAAACAAATGATCATCTGTTATTTACTTGATCTATTGCTAGAGTTTTTTGGGGGTTCTAGGGAATAATATGGGTACTAATTTGGTTCCTAACAACTTTTGGCAATCTATGGTCTAGATGCATTCCTTTCTCCCTCTTCAAGAAAACAGTAATGTCGTTCTGATTGCTTTTATTTGTTGGGCCATTTACTCGCAACAAAGTGACCTTTTAGCACTATAAACTTCACTCACCAGGTGAAATTACCTTCTACTATGTCTCTTTGCTTCTTTATTGGGCAGGTCTGCAGAAAGAAGGAGATAAGACTGCTCTGACGCAAGGTGCGAATTAGCTGAGGCACGCTGCAGCTGGGATCTACTCGAGTCCTGGACCTGGAGTTCAACCTCTTCTGATGCTTACTGAGCCTTGATTTTGGGTGGTGGCTTGTGGTTTTCAGTGCTCTGGATATTTGGTCCTAGTTTGTCCTGGATTGTGTTTCTTTATGGCTCTTGGTATGTAGTAGTGAATTTTATGTTTGCGGTATCAGGTTTTCGCCCTGCAGTGGCATTCGGCGGCGAATGTCTATAGTAGGTTTTCAGATACTGCACCAACTCTCTTTCTTTCTCTCTACCCCTTTCTTCTTTATTCCTACCCCTTTCATCAGACTGTAATAAGCTTCAAACGACTGTTGTTATTTCCGTTTTATATGAAATGGAAAGGGGTGAAAGCCTGGTTGGAAAAAAATGTACGATAGAAACCGGCCGGAGAGAGCAACCGGACGAGGATGACCCACCAAGACCGAGGGTTGCACGTGCACAGTCGGAGGCTGCTGTCCCCGGTGCGGATACCATTGCCGGACTGCATCGCCAATGACGCGGGCGCCGACTTCATCGTTGGTGGGATGGGCGGGTCCGTGTTCCACTTCCTCGGAGCCTTCCGGAGCTTGCCTAGCGGTTCCCACCTCGTCGGCAGCGCGCAGGCCGGACGAACGCGTCCCGCCTCGCAGGGGCTTGGGCCAGCCTGCTTGTCGCCTTCTCCACCGTCGAATCGGCCATGTTCTCCGCACGCCGGAAGGAGGACCCGTGGAACCACATTGTCGCCTTCGCTTGCATGAGAGGCCTCCGCCATAGGCGCAAGGGGCTCAGAGCCGCCGTCAGGTCCGCGCTCGTCGGGGCCGTTTTTGGGGCCTCGTCGAGGTTGCGCAGATCGGGTTGGAGGCCATCGCCACCGATCCGCACCGGAACCCGCTGCCCGCCCCACCCGATGAGGCCGATGACGTCCTTGGAGAAGTGTCGGTTTGAAATTTTTTTTCTGTTCACTTCTGACGTGTATGTGATTAACAGTGACTTTTTTGTGTCTATGCGTCGGGTGAGACAGGGTGGCCCCATCTCTTCCCTTTTCTTCAATTACGTGGCCGATGTTTTAAAAAAATGCTTATTAAAGCTGCTAGACAGGGCTATACTTACTGGTCTCATGCAAAGCCTAAATTAAATTGCGATGATCAGTATGCAATATATTGATGACACTTTAATTTTCTAAATGATAATTCTATAACTGTTATTAATTTGAATTAGTTGCTCTCATGTTTTGAGCATATGTCTAGGATGCGCATCAATTTTCATAAATATGATCTTATTCCTATCAATATACATGATGATGTGACTCGGTCTTTTGCTCAAACTCTGAGCTGTAAATTGGGAAAATTTCCCCTAAAATACTTAGTGGTTCCTTTACATTATATCAAGCTCAGAAAATAGGATCTCCAGCCCCTAGTGTATGTCCTGGTGTGAGTTCTTCAGGCTGTAGCCTGACCTTTTGGATGTGTGTTGTTCTAATCGTTGCGTGTGGCAATTAACCTGAGAGTCTGAACCGTTTATAAGACTCATTTGGTTTCAGTAATGGAAACCGGGACGACGAAACCTTTTATTATGTTAAAAAAAAGTGTATGTGTGGTTCGATTTAATAAAGAACATGATTTACATGATCGCGAAATTGTTGTTTTACCGAATAGTCGTGCACGTGCTCTCAAAAAAACATCTGACATAAAAACGGGATGAATGATCTCTTTCCTTGTGTTGTGATTTTGACATTTGAGGAGTGGTGTGATCAGTGACGAGTTCATAAATTGTATGCACACTTGCGGAACCGATGATAGTGGCAAACCAATTGTCCCGCTATGAAATTTATCTATGATGAAACATATCCCACATTAGAAGTACTAAATCTCACCTAGTTCATTTCTCAAAATTTAATATAATTTTTTTAAAAAAATTACACTAGAATTTAGCAAATGAATTAGAAGTGGGATTTAGACTAGTTAAGTAGGAGTACAGCGCACGTAGACCGACCGACCGACCCAAAATCCTGTAATTTACGACGACTCCTCTTGGTTGTGCCTCGCCGCCTCTGCAAGCGCCGCTCCCACCCCGTACGGCTTGGTCGCCTCGCCGGAGGCACACGCCGCCTCTGCCTCTACCGCGGCCGCCGCGTCCTCTCCCGTCACCGCCTTGTCCGTCGGCAGCTTCGCCGTCGCGTTCCACTGAGAAGACACCCAGACACGCACGCAAGTCAAATCGCTGCATGCACGCAGATGTGTACGCATATATGCTGTGTTCGCGCCGAAGACGCACGTACCGTGAGGACGTCTCCGATGGTGACCTTGTCCTCGCCGTCCGCGGCCGTGGCGTTGGACTCCGCCGCCGCCGCCGCCGCCTGCTCGGCGACCCCGCCGCGGACGGTCTCTCCCGGGCCGACTGCGCGCTCCTCCGCCACGCGTATCGCGGCCGCGTCAGACCGCTCCAGCGGGCGGTCTCGCTCGGCCCTGGCCGCCGCTTCCAGCGCCTCCCCGATCTTGATCTTGGTGTCGTATTCCTCGTCAACGGCGTCGCCACGGCCCCCGTGCGCGAGCCGCTCGGCTGCGGCCTCGTCGGCGTCCCTCGGGCCCACAGCCTCGGCGGCGTCTAGCACCCTGCCCTGGTTACCGGTGTTGGTCTGGGCGTAGGCCTGGCAGTTTACTCCGTGTTGGGCTCGCGCCATGGATCCGGCCCTTGACGGCTCCTGCTCGTCAGGGAAGCAGTTCCATTCCGAGCTGCCGCTTCCCATTGCATGAGGTGACGCGGGCGGTGGGTACTGGACGGGTTTGGGTGCACACAGGACAGTAGCGGGCGGAGTTTATAGAATGGCCAAGACAGGTTAGCTGGTGACGTGGCCAGGAATGCCACGTGTCAGCTGGGAACCTGCTGTCTTTTTGTGGCAGGGGCATGCTCGATGACACGTTGATCCATGCACATAAAGCCTTTCTGACAGACACGTCGTCACAAGGTATTTTGTTTGACAAAACAGACACGTCGAGCAACTTTACCGTGAACGAGAGCTCAAACAATCAACTAACAAGGTTACCTACGCAAAACTCGACAAGAAAACGACTAAAATAAGAGCATCTTCACTTGTTAGACGAATCCAGGCCGAAAATCAGACTTTATTTCGTCTGGGTACGTTCAGTTTCCCACTCGCGTTTCCATGCCGAATTTTCAAGTTCGGCTAAAATTCATTAAAGATGGGCGAATTTCATTAAGTTGGGCGAATATAAACGGATTATATCAAATTTAAACTAAACTAATATATAATAAATTAAAAAATGGCCGCCGCCGGTGCCTTCGCCGTCCTACATGCCGAAGTTGCTGTAAAACGCCGTGTAGCCGGGGTCGGCGTGGCTGTCATCCTCGCCGCCGTCGTCGTCATCCCTCGGCGGCTGGTTCTGGTGGGAGCTCCCCTGGCCTGGGTCACCGAACCTCCACGACTGGTTGAGTGGGAGGCGGAGGAGGACGAGCTCATGCTGGCCATCCTCCTCGGCATCCATTTCGCCGGAGGTCGCCGGCCCGACCTTAACGCCGGCACGGGTGTGCGCGGTAGCCGAGACGCGGCGTGTTCCCGACGTTGATGTGCTCAATCACCGACCGGAGTGTCCGGCCCGGGACGCTCCAGAAACGCCGGCGGCCGGCCGAGTTGTTGTGCTTCGGTGGCGACTCGTTCGGCGGCCCCTCGTGACGGGCGAGTTCCTAGGCGCGGCGGTCGGCGAAGAACTGCTCCCAATAGAGCAGGTTGTCGACGCTCTCGGCGGCGGAGGCGTCGTGCATGCCGGAGATGAACTCATGGATCTCGTAAGGGAGCTCCTCCGGCGTTGGTGCCGGTGGGATGGGAATGCCGCCGGCGCTAAGCTTCCACCCCGGCGGCGCAACGTAACCGGCCTCGTAGAGCAGGCGCGCCTCCCACGCCTGCAGTGTGTGCCGGCCGAAGTCGTTCGCCGTCGCACCGTCGCCGGGTACCTCTCGACCATGGCTTGGGGAGGATACACTACCAGGAAAACGATTATAGGTAGATTTTAATCCTATGGCGCATATAGGGAAATGCTCCACTAAAATTAATTATGTGGCGCCACAGAAAGTGAGAATTCTGTGGCGCATATGGCGCATATAGCCATATGCGCCACAGAATTGATGTGGGTCCCATGTGGGCCTGACCCAGCACATGAGCATGCCAGAATTCTATGACGCATATGGCTATATGCGCCACAGAAAGTGAGAATTCGGTGGCGCATATGCTATATGGAGCGGAGACCTCCGGCACGTACGGAGACCTGTTCAATGGCAAAGACGAGCTTGATAATGCCCCACGACCATTGAGCGGTAAAGAAATCAAGGAGCTTCTAGACAATTGGGAAGAGTGCCCTGCGCCGGGAAAGAAGCGACCGAGGGAACAGCCGCCACCGTTGCATGGAGTATGGAAGACGAGGTCTGTTTTCTGGGACCTGCCTTACTGGAAGGTCCTCCACATGCCTCATAGCCTCGATATGATGCACATCACGAATAACGTTACCGAGATCCTGCTCGGCACTCTGATGAACATACCGGATTGGACCAAGGATGGGCCGAAAGAAAGAAGCGACCTGAAATTGCTTGGCATTAAGAAGGAACTTCAGTACCCCGATAGTGACGATGCCGACGATGACGATGAACAGACGGAAGGGACCCAGGAAGGGACCCACTAGCACTACCTCGGAGCCGACTTAGCAGTTTTTGACGCCTTTTTTGTACTAATTAATGCATGCGGATATATTGATGTGTGTGTGACAATCATATAATATATTATTACCATCCTTAATAGGCAAATATATTAGTTTTGTTTTTAATATATTATTACCATCCTTAATAGGCAAATATATTAATTCTTGTTTTTAATAGTAAAATATATTACTTATTGCCTTAAATATATATTTATCATCCTTACAATATTTTAAAAAACAATTTAAATTTTTTTGGGGCCGCTAGGAATTGAACTTGGGGCATCAGTGTGGTGGAGAAAACGCTGAACCAATGCAGTAAGATGTGTTTGATGTCACATATGTGCAACAATCGTTTTTGTAAAACAATCAGTAAAAATTCTGTGGCGCATATCTAACAGATGCGCCACAGAATTATGTGACTTAGCCGTTTTGAGCCGCGCGGCGCTTCTTCCCTCTTTACTTCCCCCCAAACCATTTCGACGAACCCTAGCTAGCCGTGCCGCCACGCTCGATCTTGCCGCCGCGCCGCGCTTGCCCCGCTGTGCCGCCGTGCCGCTCCCGCCGTCCACCATCACCACCACCACCCCGCAGGTGACCCCCTCCCCTCCCCTCCTACTTCCCTGCCCCCTTCCTCCTCTGTCCACGCTGACCTCGCCGTGGTTCATGCGCAGAGCACCAAGAGGAGGAGGAGGCTCCGCCGGCATCCAGGACCACCACGGACACCACACCCCGCGCAGGTGACCCCCTCCCTCCTTCTTCCCTGCCCCCTTCCTCCTCTGTCCATGCTGACCTCGCCGTGGTTCATGCGCAGAGCACCAGGAGGAGGAGGAGGCTCCGCCAGCGCCCAGGACCACCACGGCCACCACACCCCGCGCAGGTGACCTCCTCCCCTCCTTCCCTGCCCCCTTCCTCCTCTGTCCACGCTGACCTCGCCGTGGTTCATGCGCAGAGCACCAGGAGGAGGAGGAGGCTCCGCCGGCGTCCAGGACCACCACGACCACCACACCCTGCGCAGGTGACCCCCTCCCCTCCTTCCCTGCCCAATTCGATCTGCACCTCATTGCTTCGCTTCTGCTTCGCTTCTGCTAAGCATGATCCATTCAATCTGCACCGGCAAAAAAGCGTTTTAGAGGACAAGTGCGGCGTACTTAGCAATGATCCAGGAAGCTAGCAATAGCCAATGCTTTTGCAAAGTAGCAGCTAGTTAGTTAATAGGAAAGGGAGTTGAGGCGAGGTGAGGGAGTAAACAAAGTCTACAATTAGGCTTTGTCTGGTTTGTTTCGAGGCAAATCAAACAAACTACATTGAGTCATACATGATGGCCACTTCTTCTCTTCACACTAGCATTACATAAGGAAAATGTGTTTTCTAAATCCACATTTTTTCTGCTCTATATCTTCCGACAAATACGTGTGTGAAGTGGTAGTGTAGAACAGTGGTGTGAGGCTCAAGCAAGTAGTGTACAACTTCTCTTGAGGAGATCCTAAGCAACACAAGGATCCTCTACTCACTGCACCATGCCACAAATCCCACAGTGGCGCCACGCATAAGGCCCGCCACCACCGTCCTCGGCACTCCACCACGTGAGCCTCTCCCTCCCCTCCCCGCCTATCCATCTCCTGCATCTTTGTGGATGTTGACATGATCATGTGGCGAAAAAATGTGTGTATTTGTTCCACGGTTTTAGTATTTGGTTTTAGCTATTGTTTCTTCTCTTCTTTAATTAATTTCATTGACTTTATAGTACTAGTGATGCCTACTAGCATGCCTGAAACTAAAAGATACTACTACATGGTCTTTAAATGTTCACTAGCATGAAAAATAGCTATTCTGAACTTTGGTCCTCATTTATGTCCAGTAGACAAAATTTGGTGGATGTGACCATGCAATGAAAATTTGGACTTAGTTTTCCTCTTTAACTATTGTTTGTTGTCAGCTTTTAATGTCACAAACTTGATAATACTAGTGAGGCCTACTAGCATCAGTGGAACTAAAAGATACCGCATATAGTATTTTAATGTTCACTAGCATAAAAAATTGCTGATCAAAACTTTGGTCCTAATGTATGTGCAGTAGACCAATACATTAGCCACCAGATCATCAAGTTAACAGGACATGCCTGTTCTACTCCCACATTCCTCATTTCTGTTACTCTTCCTCATTTTGTCTAGCATGTTTCAGAGTCTCAATTGCTTACCAGCAGTTAGGAACTAGGCCTTTAATGATCTTTTCTTTATCATATCAGTGTTTGACTGCTAGAGTTCCAACTTATTATTGTGTCTGTTCATTTTTTAAGTGATTTGGTTATTATATTTTCAGATGTTCATGTCACTTCATCAATGGTGTGATGCATGTGTTTAAAAACTGGTTGTGCACTATGGTGTGCTCATGTGATTGCTTCTGTGGTGTCTCAAAATTGAGTGTTGTGGCGCCCCGCAAAAACCACTACTAGAAAATCGCGTTGTTTTTGTGCATTGCATCATCATGACCGCATGCTCATGTCATCATGCCACATTGCATTTGAGCTTCGTCATCATCATGCATTTGTTTGTCTGAAACTATTTCCGAAAAACATATTTGGTTTTCTAAATACCCCGCCTTTATTTCAAAATCCAAAACCCGGGTCTCCGGATTATTTTGTTTCGTCTACCAATGGATTTCAAAAGCCCCGTTTTAAAATAATAAAATATTTACTTTATTTTTAGGGGCAGCCATACCGGGCCGATCCGACCCAGTCGACCACCCCCAGTGCAAAACCAAACTACCCAAACCTTTTCCTACCCCACCCTATCCTACCCATCCCCAGCCACCTCACCCCACCCTATCACCACTCGCCACCTCACCACTTCCCCCAACTCCCTCCACTCCCATGCCGCCGCATCAACCACCGGCCCCACCACCTGCCTCTCCTCATGGGCCCACCTCCACTGCTCCTCCCTCACCTCTCTCGATCCCCACGCGACCCGCACCCCACCTCTGCCGACCCTCGCTCGCCTCCTCCTCTCGCAGAGAACCGCCGCCGCCTGGGGCTCCCTCCTTCTTCGCCTCTCCCGGTCGGCCGCCGCCCCTAGCCCTGTCTCTCTCTCTCTCCCTGGCCCCATCATCCGACCCCGCCCGCTCGCTCGCTCGCCAGACCCCCCTCTCCTTCAATCACCGCCGCCAGGGCATCTCCCCCCCTCGGGCGCCACCTCGCTGGCCCCCGTCCGCACCTCGCCTCCTCCTGCCGGGACCCTCCAAGATCCGGCCGCGCTCGGCACCGCTCACCCCGCCGCCCTGGACAGCAACCTTGCTGCCCGCTCCCGGCTCCTCCCCGTCGAGCTCTGCACCGCCTCCGGCCTGCCTCTCCATTGGCCTCCGGCGCCGCCGGCTGTCGCCTTCCTTGGCGAGCTCCTCCGCCCCGCCCTAGACCTCCTCCGTTGCGGTCTCCCTCTCCCTCCCCGTCTCGCAAGGCCGCCCCCTTCTCTCGGCCTCGCTCCTCCCTCCCCTGCGATCCCGAGCTCCCCATGAAGCCTCGCCTCCCCTGCGTCGACCCAGCTCCCCCGAGTGCCCCCCCCCCCGAGCAGGGCATGGCTCCAGCCGCCATCCTCGTGCCCGCCCCGTCCCAGCTCACCGAAGGCCGCCTCTACCGTCGCTCCTGGCCGCCTCCCTGAGAAAGCTCGCGTCGCCTTCGGCCGATGCTTCTCTGCAGCGTGCGTCCTCGCCCTCGTCCCCGTGGAGTCCGCCTCCTGTAACTCGCACCGGCGCGAGACCTCGCTTTCCCTTGGACCTCTACACCGCCGCCATGTTTCCCCACATGCGTGGTGCCCCTCTGTCCTTGCCCTCGACCTGGTGTCCTTCTGTTTGTGCCCCTGCCGCATCTCGTTTGCAAGGCGCTCGCGTTAAAGTCCGAACGACACGGCAGTGTTCCTATGTTCCTTTTCTTTGTGTCATTCTGCTGTGCATAAGTTGCTGTGGTCCGATGTGGTCATGTGTAAGAGTTGCTCCACATCGTGGTGTCATCCGATCTCTCGCCAAGATCTTTTGAAGACCAAGATGCACCCCAAGTTCGCCAACGACCATCGGCGCCGAACCCGATGACCGCCAAGCTCGCCACAAAAACGACAAGCACTTCACCGCGGGACACCGAGAATGCCGACATGGAACCTGGGACCGACAAGTTCTCCTTCACGTATCCGACGGCCTGAGCCCCGAAGACCGATCCCGGCGAGATCGAACCCTGTCGACGCCGAACCAAGATCGGCGAGCCCCCTATGTGTGACCCCTCCGAGCCCCAAGTTCGCCGAACCCCAAAGTGTGACCCTCTTTTCCGTGACCTATATTTTATAAATAATATTACTTGTTGCATATAAAATTGCCATGCTTGCATACATATTGTCATGTGGTTTGGGGGCCTTATGCCGATTCACCATATAATTAAATATGGAGACCATATGCGGGCTATTCTAGTCTTAGTTTGTCTCCATTTAAATCTGCGTAGCGAACCGATGCCATGTTTTGCCATGTTAATACCACATTTAAAATGCGGGGTATCTAAACAACTAGAACCATATATTTAACTGTCGGGACCCCCGGTTCCGCTTAAAATTGCCTAATTGCATCGCACCTTGCCATGTCATACACCATACATGCATCATGCCCGATCTTTTGCCGTAGTATTAAATAGTCCATCCAGTGTTTCTTCTAGTGCTTTGCTTCTTCACGGATTAGGCCAATGAGTTGATGCGAGTGTCGACCCGATCTTCGGATGAACCCTCGGCAATGTTTTCAGGCGAGCAATCTCCCCCTTTCCACCTATTTTACTTTTATAGTCTTTATTTCCTCCTGTTGATCTATTGCTATCTGTGTTGCGATGCTCTAGTTTTCGTACCCGTGATATCCCTTGCAGCCTTATATTGCCTTGGACACATCCTATTACCTGTTGTTTGGTAGATAGTTGGACTTGCGCGTCGTAGTCGCTTGCTCAAGTGCTGTTGCGTGTCGTCAAGTACCACAGTTGTTGGAGTATTGCCGCATGTTTAATATTGAAGATGATCATGGCTTTAATTACTGTTTAATAACTAAAAATTGAAAGTAGGTAAATGCAGAGACACCGGTGGGTAATAGACAATATTTGGTTTTAACGCTCCTTTGGTGTCCGTAGGACCCCGAGTTCTTGACACCTGTTCCGAGATCGAGCGCGCTAACCACAGATGGGGTGTGTGGGCACCCCCATCGATTAGTACCTGATTTCAAAGTATTGTACCGGGGGCCACAAGTAGTTTGGGGCTTTATTACTATCCTGTACTTATGCCATGCTTTACTGCTTTATTTACGATTGTGCGAGGAGCACCTGTACTGTTTAGGTAAGCGGAGTGTTTTTGTATCGACAAGCCCATTACACTTTCGGGTTCCCGGTCGTTTCTGCCATTGAAGCAAACCCGAGTCCGTCTCGAGACCGGCCGACTTCGTTCGGGTAGCTTAGTGGGGTGGCCCCATGTACTTGCTTTGGGTGCAGGAAGCGTCATGACTTAGGCCCCACCGACATACCGATGGGTGTATGTTAACTGATCGCAAAAGGGTCAAGTGCGTGTGGATACTTTGGTGCACCCTGCGGTTAAATCTTTTCAAAAGTCGTAATCGCGGTTATGGACGACTTGGAGCACAGTTCTCGATCATAGACAACTATAACTAAAGTTTACTGTTATAATTTGACTTGTATCCGATATGACTAGTAATCAGCTCCACTACCACGGAATGGCTAAATAAAAGTACCAACAACTGCTGGGTTTGGGATATCTCATGCTAATTGTATCTGACTAGTAAGTGTTGCAACTACAACGGAATATTTAACTAAAATCGCCTTGCTTATTATATCGGGATGACTATCTATACGACTAGTAATTGCTGCAACGATAACTGAATAATTAAAACTGCCAACTGTGGAGTTCTCGGTTGACCTCCTCGCTTTGGTCTCGAGGGAAATACCAGGATGGGTATGTTTGGTGGTATCGAGTTGGTTCGAATAGGTCTTTCTTATCCCTCTCGATGGCCGAGCAGTTATATCGAGTCTCTATAGGTTGTTTAGTGCATGCTGCGCTGCCGCTTCATCCACCATACCTATGGCGAGGACCGAATTCTAGCCTCGCCGTGTCTTGGCCTCGATCTTGACCGCTCTCTCTTTTTCCTTTGCCTTTGTCGGCACCTTTTGTTTAAGCAGGTTTTGAGATCGACGTCGTTAGCAGGGTTACCCTTCCGGCTTGGCCTGGGCAGGGTTATGGACGCCATTGGTTATTCTTCAGGGCTCTTAGCTCAATTTGCATCTTGTCCGTACTCGGACGCTGATTCGTTTTCAAGGTGATTTGGATCTTTGTAATGTATACCTGTATTCTTGACTCTTTGAGTCATTGTTGTATATATATGTTTTGTGGGTTCCATCGAGGACTATTGTGTAATGATATTACTTTGTTTTCCACCCGCACGCAAGTGCCTGGTGGGCACCTTTGAATCGTTTCTATGCGGGTTTTGGCGAAGCTGAAACTTGCATAGGGCGATTTGAGGGTGTTACTGAGTGGTATCGAGCTCAGCGATTGCGATACCCCACAAGTCCAGCACAGGATAACCTAGCTAACGGCCGAAGTAGAGTGTCAAAACTATTTTTGCAAAATCGGTTGGATAGTTCTGATTAGGTCTGATTTTACTCCTTACCCCTCTGCTGCTCTCCTCTTACCTCTGCGTGTTATGAATCCACTCTCTTACCTTTCTTCAAGTCCAGGATTTCTCGTGGTTGGGTTCCGTCGTACCTTTAGGGTTTCGCTTCCTCCTTTGATAACGGTGTTCTACCATCCGGTGTTCATGCTGTCTGAGGAATCTGTCTACTATGGTACCATTCTTTGTTCCTTGTTTGTGCCTTCCGGTGTTTTCCGACGCGACGACATCATCTACGCCAGATCCGATGCAGAGTCTGCATCACTCCTTTGTTCCTGAACCTCGATTGTCGAGATCTTCAGTCTGATTCCGAGAATGGTTGCATGCTTTTCCACTGATTGTGCGGAGTAATAGTTTGGGTGCGTGATGGATTGGCCCCCATGCCGACTACCCTTTCTATTCGCTCTTGTACATTGAAGTGGGATAGGCCGCATCTTTTCTCTCCTTCTATCGAAGTTAGAGGTGGCTTTATTTGTGGATACCTCTACCTTCGCCCTTTGTTCCCGGAGTGTTCTCTTGACGATCACGGACAACGACCTCTTGTTAGTGGTGTCGCGAGGATCTACACGATGCGAGAAGATTCAGATCGCCGCCCTTCTTCCCGGTACCATGAGGCGGATCTCGAGGGCGAGATCCATTGTTAGTGGTGTCGAATTGTGGCGCCCCGCAAAAATCACTAATAGAAAATCGCGTTGTTTTTGTGCATTGCATCATCATGACCGCATGCTCATGTCATCATGCCACATTGCATTTGAGCATCGTCATCATCATGCATTTGTTTGTCTGAAACTATTTCCGAAAAACATATTTGGTTTTCTAAATACCCCGCCTTTATTTCAAAATCCAAAACCCGGGTCTCCGGATTATTTTGTTTCGTCTACCAATGGATTTCAAAAGCCCCGTTTTAAAATAATAAAATATTTACTTTATTTTTAGGGGCAGCCGTACCGGGCCGATCCGACCCAGTCGACCACCCCCAGTGCAAAACCAGACTACCCAAACCTTTTCCTACCCCACCCTATCCTACCCATCCCCAGCCACCTCACCCCACCCTATCACCACCCGCCACCTCACCACTTCCCCCAACTCCCTCCACTCCCATGCCGCCACATCAACCACCGGCCCCACCACCTGCCTCTCCTCGCGTGGGCCCACCCTCGCACCCTGCTCCTCCCTCACCTCTCTCGATCCCCACGCGACCCGCACCCCACCTCTGCCGACCCCCGCTCGCCTCCTCCTCTCGCTGAGAACCGCCGCCGCCTGGGGTTCCCTCCTCCTTCGCCTCTCCCGGCCGGCCGCCGCCCCTAGCCCTGTCTCTCTCTCCCTGGCCCCATCACCCGACCCCGCCCGCTCGCTCGCTCGCCAGACCCCCCTCTCCTTCAATCCCCGCCGCCAGGGCATCTCCCCCCTCGGGCGCCCCCTCGCTGGCCCCCGTCCGCACCTCGCCTCCTCCTGCCGGGACCCTCCAAGATCCGGCCGCGCTCGGCGCCGCTCACCCCGCCGCCCTGGACAGCAACCTTGCTGCCCGCTCCCGGCCCCTCCCCGTCGAGCTCTGCACCGCCTCTGGCCTGCCTCTCCGTTGGCCTCCGGCGCCGCCGGCTGTCGCCTTCCTTGGCGAGCTCCTCCGCTCCGCCCTAGACCTCCTCCGTTGCGGTTGCCCTCTCCCTCCCTGTCTCGCAAGGCCGCCCCCTTCTCTCGTCCTCGTTCCTCCCTCCCCTGCGATCCCGAGATCCCCATGGAGCCTCGCCTCCCCTGCGCCGACCCAGCTCCCCCGAGCACCCCCCCCCCCCCCGAGCAGGGCATGGCTCCAGCCGCCATCCTCGTGCCCGCCCCGTCCCAGCTCACCGGAGGCCGCCTCTACCGTCGCTCCTGGCCGCCTCCCCGAGCAAGCTCGCGTCGCCTTCGGCCGATGCTTCTCTGCAGCGTGCGTCCTCGCCCTCGTCCCCGTGGAGTTCGCCTCCTGCTTCCTTGCCCTTGAGACCTCGCTTTCCTTGGACCTCTACACGCTGCCATGTTTCCACATGCGTGCCCCATCCTTGCCCTCGACCTGGTCTCCTTCTATTTGCCCCCCCCGCCGTTTGCAATCCGCTTGCAAGGCGCCATAAAGTCCGAACGACACGGCAGTGTTCCTATGTTCCTTTTCTTCTTTGTGTCATTCTGCTGTGCATAAGTTGTTGTGGTCCGATGTGGTCATGTGTAAGAGTTTCTCCACATCGTGGTGTCAGCCGATCTCTCGCCAAGATCTTTCGAAGACCAAGATGCACCCCAAGTTCGCCAACGACCATCGGCGCCGAACCCGATGACCGCCAAGCTCGCCACAAAAACGACAAGCACTTCACCGCGGGACACCGAGAATGCCGACATGGAACCTGGGACCGACAAGTTCTCCTTCACGGATCCGACGGCCTGAGCCCCGAAGACCGATCCCGGCGAGACCGAACCCTGTCGACCCCGAACCAAGATCGGCGAGCCCCCTATGTGTGACCCCTCCGAGCCCCAAGTTCGCCGAACCCCAAAGTGTGACCCTCTTTTCCGTGACCTATATTTTATAAATAATATTACTTGTTGCATATAAAATTGCCATGCTTGCATACATATTGTCATGTGGTTTGGGGGTCTTATGCCGATTCACCATATAATTAAATATGGAGACCATATGCGGGCTATTCTAGTCTTAGTTTGTCTCCATTTAAATCTGTGTAGCAAACCGATGCCATGTTTTGCCATGTTAATACCACATTTAAAATGCGGGGTATCTAAACAACTAGAACCATATATTTAATTGTCGGGACCCCCGGTTCCGCTTAATATTGCCTAATTGCATCGCACCTTGCCATGTCATACACCATACATGTATCATGCCCGATCTTTTGCTGTAGTATTAAATAGTCCATCCGGTGTTTCTTCTAGTGCTTTGCTTCTTCACGGATTAGGCTGATGAGTTGATGCGAGTGTCGACCCGATCTTCGGATGAACCCTCGGCAATGTTTTCAGGCGAGCAATCTCTCCCTTTCCACCTATTTTACTTTTATAGTCTTTATTTCCTCCTGTTGATCTATTGCTATCTGTGTTGCGATGCTCTAGTTTTCGTACCCGTGATATCCCTTGCAGCCTTATATTGCCTTGGACACATCCTATTACCTGTTGTTTGGTAGATAGTTGGACTTGCGCGTCGTAGTCGCTTGCTCAAGTGCTGTTGCGTGTCGTCAAGTACCACAGTTGTTGGAGTATTGCCGCATGTTTAATGTTGAAGATGATCATGGCTTTAATTACTGTTTAATAACTAAAATTGAAAGTAGGTAAATGCAGAGGCACCGGTGGGTAATAGACAATATTTGGTTTTTAACCGCTCACTGGTGTCCCGTAGGACCCCGAGTTCTTGACACCTGTTCCGAGATCGAGCGCGCTAACCACAGGTGGGGTGTGTGGGCACCCCCATCGATTAGTACCTGATTTCAAAGTATTGTACCGGGGGCCACAAGTAGTTTGGGGCTTTATTACTATCCTGTACGTATGCCATGCTTTACTGCTTTATTTACGATTGTGCGAGGAGCACCTGTACTGTTTAGGTAAGCGGAGTGTCTTCGCGGTATCGACAAGCCCAGTTACACTTTCGGGTTCCCATTCGTTTACAGCCATTGACGCAAACCCTGAGTCCGTCTCGGAGACCGGCCGACTTCGTTGCGGGTAGCTTAGTGGGGTGCCCCCATGTACTTGCTTTGGGTCTGGGAAACGTCATGACTTAGGCCCCGCCGACATACCGATGGGTGTATGTTAACTGATCTGGCAAAAAGGGTCGAAGTGCGTGTGGATACTTTGGTGCACCCCTGCAGGTTAAATCTTTTCGAAAAGTCGTGTCCGCGGTTATGGACGACTTGGAGCACAGTTCTCGATCATAGACAACTATAACTAAAGTTTACTGTTATAATTTGACTTGTATCCGATATGACTAGTAATCAGCTCCACTACCACGGAATGGCTAAATAAAAGTACCAACAACTGCTGGGTTTGGGATATCTCATGCTAATTATATCTGACTAGTAAGTGTTGCAACTACAACGGAATGTTTAACTGAAACTGCCCACTACTTATTATATCAGGATGACTATCTATACCTGACTAGTAATTGCTGCAACGATAACTGAATAATTAAAACTGCCAACTGTGTGAGTTCCTCGGTTGACCTCCTCGCCTGGTCTCGAGGGGGAAATACCAGGATGGGTATGTTTGGTGGTAGCATCAGGTTGGTTCCGAATAGGTCTTTCTTATCCCTCTCTGATAGCCGACAGTTATATCGAGTCTCTATAGGTTGTTTAGTGCATGCTGCGCTGCCGCTTCAGTCCACCATACCTATGTAGGCGAGGACCGCCGAATTCTAGCCTCGCCGTGTACTGGCCTCAGTACTAACCGCTCTCTCTTTTTCCTTTGCCCTATGTCGGCACCCCTTTTGTTTAAGCAGGTTTTGAGATCGACGTCGTTAGCAGGGTTACCCTTCCGGCTTGGCCTGGGCAGGGTTATGGACGCCATTGGTTATTCTTCAGGGCTCTTAGCTCAATTTGCATCTTGTCCGTACTCGGACGCTGATTCATTTTCAAGGTGATTTGGATCTTTGTAATGTATACCTGTATTCTTGAATCTTTGAGTCATTGTTGTATATATATGTTTTGTGGGTTCCATCGAGGACTATTGTGTAATGATATTACTTCGTTTTCCACCCGCACGCAAGTGCCTGGTGGGCACCTTTGAATCGTTTCTATGCGGGTTTTGGCGAGAAGCGCTGAAACTTGCATAGGGCCGATTTTGAGGGTGTTACAAGTGTACTGAGGAGTGATTCAATGAGCAATGTGCTAAGTGCATACTTAGTAATTGGATCATGTTAATGCATGATCTATTGATGTTGCACATACTTAGTGTTTAGTAGGTTAGTTTAGCATCTCTCACCAAAACATTTTATATTTTGAAACGGTGGCAGTTTTTGGTTAGGGCTTATTTTACTTCTGCACGAGCAATTAGCTGTGTTCTTTGCTTGATACCTTTACAATGATGTTGTAGCTAATCTCTGATAACTCAAGATTCAGTCCTTATTTGCATTTGAGACCCAAAACTGTGAACTAACAAAGTTTTTCAAGTATGCTTATTCCTGAAAAAAAATGAACCAAGTATGCTTATGGCATTTTCTTATGGGGATCTCTTTACTGCTCATATATATTGCTATCAATTGCTTTGTAATGGTGAATTGATAGGAGGCTCTTAGTAGTTTAGGTTATTTGTTTGTTCAGTTAATACTTGTGCTTAGGATCCATTATTTTTTGCCTGGTAATAAAAGAACCTGGTAATAATCTTCAGGATGTGCTCTGATGCATTATGGGTTTGTAAACATGGCATGGTAATAATCTTGTTACTGGTAGGCTGATTTGTAAATCTTGTTTCACCATGCAGCCCATCACAAGACTACTATTTCGGTGCGGGGAGTGGAGTGGTGCCCTTGGAGGTGGCAAAGGGATTCGATGCATCAGCCGGCTGCGCCGAAGAGGGAAGGAGCAAAGACCCTGCTGGTGCTCGCGGAGGTGATATCGGGCGAGAAAAGAGGTTCCGCAGGGCGATTTTTCCAGAATATGACCTCCGATGTGGTCCACACGATGCAGCGGCCTCTGCATCAGCGAGCAGCTGCCTTGGAGGAGATCTTCGAGAGATGCAAGGTGCGGGGCTGGCTGCTTCTGACTCAGAGGGACTCTGGTGGGTGACCGCTGCAGGACCTAGCGGTGAGATCGGATGTCTTGGCGGAGATGCGTCAGGCTGCGTCAGCCGACTTGCCGTCGGCAGAACACTCGGTGGTGTTGATGGTCAGGGACACCAGCACCTCGGAGCAGTGCCTGATGGCCGTGGAGCAACATAGCGTGGTCCACCTACTGGCTTCCACCCATGCCCAGCGAGCGTCCCCGAGGTTGAGCATAGTGGAACTCGACTCGTTCCGTCTGCAATTCATTCAGGAGATAGAGGCTGCTGGGGCTCGTCTGGAGCAGTCGAATCTGCGTCAATCGTAAATTCGTGCGATTGTGTGATTTCGAACTTGTACTCTCCCATGACTTGTGTGTAACACTTGGACTCTCTATATTGATGTATTTTGTCACTTTGTATGAATTTCAGTGAGTTTCTGGGTATTCCTATGAATTTTGTGCATTTCTGTGATATATTGCTGTATTTTGGTATATTTCCTGTGTATTCTGTGTATTTCTGCTGTATTCTAGTATTTTTTTTTTGAAATCCTGAGACAAAATTCTGTGGCGCATATGGCATATGCACCACAGAATGTTGAGAATTCTGTGGCGCATAAGACTGATACTTGTCCATAATGTGAAAATAACGGTACAACTTACTAGAAATGTATTCTCTCTATGGAGGATTTTTTTCTCGCCAGTTTAATAGGGCTTTGATATTGAAGTGATTTGGCGCATTTATGTTAGAGTATTATACATATCCGATTGTTATAATAGTTTAGAATAGTTAGGATTCTAGTCTAATTTAAATTGTACTTCAAGATGATCTCCTATACGTCTATATATAATTATCCATGAAGTTTAATAATATATCCAGCATATTCTACCAAATCCTCTTCATTGTTCTACATGGTATCAGCCTACACCGATCACAAACCTAGCCGATGTCGGCACGCTTTCGCCGCGCTGCCCCCGGAGAGTTCGATCTCCATGATCTCCGCCGGGGTATGCGCAACCCGTACGCAGGGTCCGTCTGCCGATCCGTGATCAGCTTCCCTTTAAGTCATTTTCTCCGATTTCTTGATCGGTTTTCTTTTTTGTTTTACCTATCTTAAATCGGATTGAGTCGCCACCACCATCATCCACTTGCGCCTCTACTCGGAAGTTTGTGCGCCTGCCCACTCCGCTACCTCTACCTCGGGACCAGCCCTGATGGTGGTAAACCAATTGTGTCCCTGCATGAAATTTGTCAATGATGAAACACATCGCGCATAAAAGTACTTATTACCCGTTATTTTAAGTTCTAGTTTTTCTATGTTAATTAAGGAGTATAACGCTAAATATACACTAGCACCATCATCACTTTACGACGACTCCTCCTGGTTGTGACTCGCCGCCTCAGCAAGCGCCGCTCCTACCCCGTACGGCTTAGTCGCATCACCTGGAGCACACACCGCCTCTTCCTCTAATGCGGCAGCCGCGTCCTCCCTTGTCATCGCCTTGTCCGTCGGCAGCTTCGCCGTCGGGTCCCACTGAGACACCCATACATGCATGCAGGTCAAATAATAACCTCGCTACCTACTACATGTGCTCGTATTTTCTTCCACGGGGTGTGCTCGAAAGCATCGACAAAAGGTGGTGTGCTTTCTTTTGGACCAGTAAAGACTTTTGTTCGGGTGCTCCTTGTCTAATTGCTTGGAAAAAAGTTTGTTGACTAAACAGGAGGGTGGCTTCGACATTAAGTATCTCCATTGGCAGAACATGTGTCTTCTTATTAATTTCATTCATAAACTCCACCAAACTGACTCTTTGCCTTGGAAAGATTGGTATCGGCAACACTCGGGTCGGGACCTTGGTGATGTTGTTATACCTAAAACTATCTCGGTAGATGGACTATGGGGTTAGATCTAGATGATCTGAGAGAGAGACAGAGGGGAATGGATACTACATGCTTTGTGTTCAATGACCTGACGAGGAGGTGCGGAGCTAGCTCCGTGTCGTGACCATGGGGAAAGGTGTGGGGCGAGCGAGAGGTGAGCGTGGCGGCGGTGGAGCTTCCCGTCGACGCAGCGCTAGCTTAGATCGGGTAGGGCTTGTAGGTGGGGCGGCTAGGGCACGGCTAACCTCGTGAGGCGTGTTGCCGGCCCCCCACCTCTTTATATAGCGTTGGCGATAGGGGACCCACTAGATGAGGTGGGGCGCCCCCGATCAGGGCGCGGATAAGGGACTCCATTCGGCCATTGGGCTCGAACGGGGAGAGATCTATCTAACATTCTCCCCCTTGATCTCGACTTTACTTGTAACTTTGTTCTTTACTTATTTCATCACAGAACGATACATAGAGCATGTTTTATTGTCTCAGATCAATTGCCGATAGAATCAGATAGCCACTATATACCTTCATGTTTTGAAACAAATCCTGTTACTTTTGGGCCTCTGTAGTCCAGGGATCATAGGCTTCCTGTTAAACCCATGCCGGCTATGTGTTCCTTGAACACATTGGGTGGTAAGCCTTTTGTTAGCGGATCCGCAAGCATATCCTTTGTCCTTATATGCTCGAGTCTTATAGTTTGATCCTGGACTTTGTCCTTCACAACATAATACTTTATATCTATAGACTTTGTATCATTACTCGACTTGTTGTTGTGAGCATAGAATACTGCGGGCTCGTTGTCACAGTACATCTTTAGTGGCCTGCTGATGCAGTCAACCACTTTCAAGTTGGGTAAAAATTTCTTTAACCATAACGCCTGTCCCATGGCCTCATAACATGCTATAAATTCTGCATACATCGTAGATGATGCAACTATCGACTGTTTGGCGCTTCTCCACGAAATAGCACCTCCTGCGAGAGTAAATACATACCCTGTCGTGGACTTTCTGTCATTTTTATCTCCCGCAAAATCAGCATCTGAATACCCTTTTATCTCTAGGGAATCAGATCTTTTATATGTTAGCATGAGGCCTTTTATGCCTTGCACATAACGCAAAGCTTTCTTTACCATCTTCCAGTGCTCTATGCCGGGATTCTCTTGATATCTACCGAGTACCCCGGTGATAAATGCTAAGTCAGGGCGAGTGCACACTTGTGCATACTGTAAGCTTCCAACAACCGAAGCATATGGTACTGACTTCATTTGATCGATCTCATATTGATTCTTTGGACATTGGGATTTCCCAAAACTATCGCCCTTGACTATGGGAGCAGGTGTTGCATTACTCACATGCATATTGTATTTATTTAAAATCTTTTCACAATACGCTTTCTGCGACAGTCCTAACACTCCATTCTTTCTATCTCGGTGAATTTCTATGCCCAAAACATAAGAAGCTTCACCAAGGTCTTTCATGTCAAAATTTGATGACAAGAATTTCTTTGTCTCTAGTAGTAGACTAACATCACTGCTGGCAAGCAGAATGTCATCCACGTACATAATTAGGAAAATATATTTCCCACTTTTGAACTTTGCAGTTGTCCTCAACATTTTCCTTGAAACCAAATCTTTTAATGGTGTCATTAAACTTTAAATACCACTGCCTAGAGGCTTGCTTTAACCCATAAATGGATTTCTTTAGGCGGCATCCCATATGTTCCTTCCCCTCCATGAAAAAACCCTTGGGTTGTTTCATGTAAGCATTTTCTTCTAAATCTCCATTTAGAAATATCGTCTTGACATCCATTTGATGTAACTCTAAGTCAAAATGTGCAACTAGTGCCATGATGATTCTGAAGGAGTCCTTGTTGGAGATATGCCCTAGAGGCAATAATAAATATAGTTATTATTATATCTTTGTGTTTATGATAAATGTTTACATTCATGCTATAATAGTATTAATAAGGAAACATTAATACTTGTGTGATTTGTAAACTTAAATTGAAGTCCCTAGTAAAGCCTCTTCATAATACTAGCTTGTTGGTTAATGAATGATTGTGGTTTCCCTATCATGAACATTGAGATGTTATTAACAACAAGATCATATCGTTAGGAGAATTATATGATGGACATACTCCTATAGATAAGCGTAGCATAAATATCAAGTCATTTTAATAGTTCAATTTCTATATGCTTTTTGATACATAGTAACGTAATTACTTCGACCATGAGATCATGCTTATCACCATCACCGGAAGGATGCTTTGATGACATCAAACACCACACCGTAACTGGGTGGCTATAAAGGTGGCATTGAGTGTTCGGAAAGTATTGGTTGAGACACATGGATCAAGAGTGGGATTTGTCCATCCATATGACGGATAGATATACTCTGGGCCCTCTCGGTGGAATGTCATCCAATTAGCTTGCAAGCATGTGACTGGCTCACAAGGGATCACATATCACGGGGACGAGAAAAGAGTACTTATCAGTAACGAGGTTGAACTAGGTATGCAAAGATACCGACGATCAAAACCTCGGATAAGTAAACTATCGTGAGATAAAGGGAAATTGGTATCTTATGTAAGTGGTTCATTCGATCGCAAAGTAATCGTAGAAATATGTGGGAGCCATATGAATTTCCAGATTCCTCTATTGGTTATTGTTCGGAGAAGTGTCTCGATCATGTTCGCATAATTCACGAACCGTAGGGAGACACACTTAAGGATTCGACGTTGTTGAGTAGTTATGGAATGATGAGTAAGAGACCGAATGTTGTTCGGAGTCACAGATGGGAACCGGGATATCACGAGGAGATCTGGAAAGGTCTGGAGAATAAGATTCATATAAGGAAAGTCCTGTTTCGGGGTTGGAGAATGGTTCCGGTGTTTTCATCGGGAATGTTCTAGAAGGTTCCGGAATGTCCAGCACTCCGGAGGGGAAGGATACATGAATGTGTCATAACAAGTTGGAATGGTTGCATCATGTACTAGGTGTCATCGCTGAACAAAAATAAGGGTTAAATCAAATCCTAGTTTGAAAAGTCAAACGCCAATTTGAAAAGTCAAACGACTATTTTGTTTGGTGGAGGGAGAGTAGGAAACCTACTTGGGGAGGAAGTCCCTCTCCCTCCACCGCCGTCCTTGGAAGCCGAGTTGGGGAGGGACTCCCCTCCCCTTGGCCGGCCCCCTCCACCTATATAAGGAGGGGCAGGGCTGCCCCTCCAAGCACACAACTTGCACCCCGCAAACCCTAGCTCCAAGCCGCCGGCGCCGCCACCACCTGCTGCTGCCGCCGCCTAGGGCTAAACCCTAGCCGCCTAGTTGGGGAATCCCCTTGACCTAGCCGCCAGCCTAGCCTCTCCTCCTTGGTGCGTCTAAACCCTAGATCACCGAGGCTCTCTCATAGTCCACCATACTCGCTCCGGCTTAAGGCGAAGCCCTGCGAGATCTCCCCTCTACTTCCGGTACCACACCGTCGTGCTGCCGGAATCGCGAGGAGAGTGCTACAACCTCCATTTTCTTTGGAACAATGGAGAGGAAGGTCTTCGTCGAGTACCGAACGTGTGACCGACTGCGGGAGCGCTGCTGGAACGCAGCGCCGGAAGGATCATCTACGCGATCTTGAGATCGGCAAGAGTACGACTACATCACCCACGAGAATCCGATCTCGTTAAACACTTTGGAATCTTCGAGGGTGAGTTATTCTATCAACTCGTTGCTATAATATAGTAGATAGATATTGGATTGTTTGTTTGTATGCGGTAGATTTTTTTTGTTTTCCATGCTACGAACCCCTACAGTGGTATCAGATCCGTGTCTATATGTAGATCTGTTGCACGAGTAGAACACAATGGTCATTGTGGGCGGTGGTGCTTTTATTATCAATTGCTTCTTGTGTACTGTGCATCTTGCGGTATGATGGGATGAAGCGGCCCGGGCTAATCTTACATGACATCGTTCATGAGACTTGCTCCACGCTCAACATGCAACTTGTATTGCATAAGTGGCTTTGCGGGTGTCTGTCTCTCCCATTATAGTATAGATACAATTTACAACGGGCACTTGATAGTTCAAACATCAACGTTGTGGTTCTTGTTCGTAAGTTAGATCGACACTTATTGAAAGCCCCAAACCACGTAAAATATGCAAAGAAATTAGAGGCGTCTAACTTTGTTTTGCAGGGTGTCTTTGTGATGTGATATGGCCATGATTTGATTATATTTGATGTATGCAATGTTCCTTATTGTAAGTTGGAAACGGCAGAATATATGGTTGTCTTTAATTTCTGTTAAGACCCGCGTGTCTATTCAAAGTAGTTGTAATAGTTGAAGCCGGTGGACGACAACCATGGAGCAGCGTCATTGACCCTGATGCAATGCCGGTGATGATGGAGATCATGTTCGTTCTTGAAGATGGAGATCGGAAGCACAAAGAAGAAAGGCCATATCATATCACATATTATGAATTGCATGTGATGTTAATCCTTTATGCATCTTGTATTGCTTAGTTAACAATGGTAGCATTATAAGATGATCCCTCATGCACATGAATTTCAAGTTCTAAAGTGTTCATCCTTAGTAAGAACCGTTGCTAAAGCTTGTTGTTTCGAAGCACCACGTGATGATCGGGTGTGTTAGATTCTGCAAGTGTATACAACGTGAGCAAGCCAGATTTGCTCATGCGGAAGCTAAGGTTTGATCTTGACGAGCCTAGCATGTACATACATGGTCTCGGAACACGAATCACCAAAAGGTAAAGCATGAATCATATAGTAGATATGATGAACATGTCGATTGTTCGCCATTGAAGCTACATCAACTCTCGTGATGATCGGTGTTGATTTGGTGGATTTGGTTCGTGTGATCACTAAAACAATGTGAGGGATATTGTTTTGAGTGGGAGTTCACCTAGATTAATTTAACTATTAATTAGAACTCAATTTGTCATAAACTTAGTCTAAACTATTGCAAATATGTTGTAGATCAATGGCGGCCCCTACCATCAATTTTAATGCGTTCCTAGAGAAAGAAAAGTTGAAAAACAATGGAAGCAGCTCCGCGGATTGGTTCCGCAATTTGAGGATTGCCCTCAATGCTGGTAATTTGACCTATGTGCTGGATGCACCGCTGGGTGACCCACCTGCAGCTACTGCTACCGATGAAGTAAAGAATGTTTACCTCGCTCAGAAGACTCAGTACTCCACAGTTCAGTGTGCTATCTTGTATGGTTTAGAATCGGAGCTTCAGAAAAGGTTTGAGAATTCAGACCCACATGATATTGTCCATGAACTCAAACTGATTTTTGAGACTCACGCGGCAGTTGAGAGCTATGAGGCTTCTGAAAAGTTCTTTAACTGCAAGATGGAAGAGGGAAGCTCCGTCAGTGAGCATGTGCTTAAGATGTCTGGGCATGCAAACAAACTTCAAATCTTGGGTATAGTGATTCCTAATGCTTTGGGGATTTACCGTGTCCTCCAATCACTACCACCAAGTTACAAGAACTTTGTGATGAACTAAAATATGCAAAGCATGAACAAGCAGTTGCCAGAACTCTTCTCCATGTTAAAATCTGCAGAAGTGGAGATCAAGAAAGAGCACCAAGTGTTGATGGTCAATAAGACCACCAAATTCAAGAAAGGCAAGTCTAAGCAAAAGGGACACTTCAAGAAGGGTGGTAAGAAAGTTACCGCCGACGAAGAAGACCAAGGCTGGACCTAAGCACGATCTTGAGTGCTTTTCGCAAGGAGAAGGTCCTTTGGAAGCGGAATTGCCCAAAGTACTTGTCGGATTTGAAGAACGGAAACATCAAGAAGAAAGATATATCCGATATACATGTTATTGATGTGTATCTTACTAGTACTAAAGTAGTGCACAGGTATTTGATACTGGTTCGGTTGCTCATATTTGTAACACGAAGCAGTCTTTGCGAATAAACGGAAGCTAGCGAAGAACAAGGTGACGATGCGTGTGGGAAACGGATCAAAGGTTGATGTGATCGCGGTCGGCACGCTACCTCTTCATCTACCATCGGGATTAGTTTTATACTTAAATAATTGTTATTTGGTGCCTGCGTTAAGCATGAACATTATATCGGGATCTTGTTTATTGCGAGACGGTTAATTGTTTAAGTCCGAGAATAATGGTTGTTCGATTTATATGAGTAATATGTTTTATGCACATGCACCTTTGATAGATGGTCTATTCTTATTGAATCTCGATAGTGGAAATACACATATTAATAACATTGAAGCTAAACGTTTGAAATCGAGCGATAACTCGACCTATATGTGGCACTGTCGTCTTGGTCACATTGGAGTGAAGCGTATGAAGAAACTCCATTTCGATGGACTTCTTGAATCACTTGATTTCGAATCACTTGAAAGATGCGAAGCATGTCTGATGGGTAAAATGACTAAGACTCCATTTTCTGGTATGATGGAGCGAGCTACAGACTTATTGGAAACCATACATACCGATGTGTGTGGTCCAATGAGTGTAGCATCTCGCGGTGGTTATCGTTATGTTCTTACCTTCACGGATGACTTGAGTAGATATGGGTATATCTATTTCATGAAACATAAGTCCGAAACTTTCGAGAAGTTTAAGCAATTTCAAAGTGAGGTTGAGAATCAACGTAACAAGAAGATTAAATTTCTACGTTCTCATCGTGGAGGTGAATATCTAAGTTACGAGTTTGGCGAGCATTTGAAGAAATGCGGAATACTTTCACAATTGACACCGCCGGGAACACCACAACGTAATGGTGTGTCCGAACGTCGTAATCGAACTCTCTTAGATATGGTTCGTTCTATGATGTCACTTACAGATTTACCGCTATCATTTTGGGGTTATGCATTAGAAACATCCGCATTCACTTTAAATAGGGCACCATCTAAATCCGTTGAAACGACACCGTATGAATTATGGTTTGGGAAGAAACCTAAATTGTCGTTCCTTAAATTTTGGGGTTGCGAAGCCTATGTAAAGAAGTTACAGACGGACAAGCTTGAACCCAAAGCGTAAAAATGCGTCTTCATAGGATACCCGAAGGAAACTATTGGGTATACCTTCTATCATAGATCCGAAGGCAAAATCTTCGTTGCCAAGAATGGATCCTTTCTAGAGAAGGAATTTCTCTCGAAAGAAGTGACTAGAAGGAAAGTAGAACCCGACGAGGTTGTCGAACCTTCTCTCGAACTTGCGAGTAGCGCAACACCAGAAGAAGTTCCTGTGGTGCCTGCACCAATAATAGAGGAAGCTAATGATGATGATGATCATGAAACTTCGGTTGTAGTTGCTACAGAGCCTCGCAGGTCAACGAGAACTCGTACCACTCCTGATTGGTATGATCCCGTTATGAATGTCATGTTGGTGGACAACACCGATGACCGTGCGACATATGAGGAAGCGATGATGAGCCCAGATTCCAATAAATGGCAAGAAGCGATGAAATCCGAGATTGGATCCATGTACGAAAACCAAGTATGGACTTTGGTGGACTTACCGGATGGCCGGAAGGCTGTCGAGAACAAATGGATTTTCAAGAAGAAAACAGATGCTGATGGTAATGTTACTGTCTATAAAGCTCGACTTGTCGCAAAAGGGTTTTGACAAATTCAAGGAGTTGACTACGATGAGACTTTCTCACCGGTAGCGAAGCTAAAGTCTGTGAGGATTATGTTAGCAATCGCTGCATATTATGATTATGAGATATGACAGATGGATGTCAAAACATCATTCCTCAATAGAGACATTTATGAAGAGTTGTATATGATGCAACCCAAAGGTTTTGTCGATCCTAAAGATGCTAACAAGGTATGCAAACTTCAACGGTCCATCTATGGATTGAAGCAAGCATCCCGAAGTTGGAATCAACGTTTTGATAAGGTGATCAAAAGTTTTGGTTTTATACAAACTTATGGAGAAGCTTGTATTTACAAGAAAGTGAGTGGGAGCTCCGTAGCATTCTTAATACTATATGTAGATGACATATTGTTGATTGGGAATGATGTAGACCTTCTTAATAGTGTCAAGGCATATTTGAATAATAGTTTTTCAATGAAAGATCTTGGCGAAGCAGCTTACATATTAGGCATAAAGATTTATAGAGATAGATCGATACGCCTAATATCATTGTCACAAAGTACATATTTGGACAAAGTTCTAAAGAGGTTTGGAATGGAAGATAGCAAGAAAGGGTTCTTTCCCATGTTGCCCAATACGACGTTGAGTAAAACTCAAAGTCCAACAACGGCAGAAGATAGAGAAAGGATGAGTAAAACTCCCTATGCCTCAGCCATAGGATCTCTAATGTATGCCATGCTATGTACTAGACCCGACATTGCATATGCTGTTAGTTTGACTAGCAGATATCAAAGTGATCCAGGAGTGGATCATTGGACAGCGGTCAAAAACATCCTTAAGTACTTGAGAAGAACTAAGGATATGGTTCTTTCTTATGGAGGTGATAAACAGCTCGTTGTTAATGGTTACACCGATGCTAGTTGGAACACCGATCCGGATGATTCTAAATCACAATCCGGATACGTATTTACTTTGAATGGTGCAGCAGTTAGCTGGAGGAGTGCAAAGCAAAGCGTTGTGGCGAGATCTTCAACTGAATCAGAATACATGGCTGCTTCGGAGGCTTCACAAGATGCGATATGGATGAAAGAGTTCATTACAGAGCTCGGTGTGGTTCCAAGTGTGCTGGACCCAATGTCTATCTACTGTGATAACATGGGCGCCATAGCCAATGCGCAAGAACCAAGATCACACAAGAAGCTGAAGCACATCAAGCTACGTTTTCACGCTATTCGAGAACATGTCCAAGATGGTGACATAAAGATTTGCAAAGTACACACAGATCTGAATGTGGTGGATCCGTTGACTAAACCTCTCCCGAGGGAAAAACATGACCAACACCAAACTGCCATGGGTGTTCGGTATATTACCATGTAATCTAGGTTAGTTGACTCTAGTGTAAGTGGGAGACTGTTGGAGATATGCCCTAGAGGTAATAATAAATATAGTTATTATTATATCTTTGTGTTTATGATAAATGTTTACATTCATGCTATAATAGTATTAACAAGGAAACATTAATACTTGTGTGATTTGTAAACTTAAATTGAAGTCCCTAGTAAAGCCTCTTCATAATACTAGCTTGTTGGTTAATGAATGATTGTGGTTTCCCTATCATGAACATTGAGATGTTATTAACAACAAGATCATATCGTTAGGAGAATGATATGATGGACATACTCCTATAGATAAGCGTAGCATAAAGATCAAGTCATTTTAATAGTTCAATTGCTATATGCTTTTTGATACATAGTAACCTAATTCCTTCGACCATGAGATCATGCTTATCACCATCACCGGAAGGATTCTTTGATGACATCAAACACCACACCGTAACTGGGTGGCTATAAAGGTGGCATTGAGTGTTCGGAAAGTATTGGTTGAGACACATGGATCAAGAGTGGGATTTGTCCATCCATATGACGGATAGATATACTCTGGGCCCTCTCGGTGGAATGTCATCCAATTAGCTTGCAAGCATGTGACTGGCTCACAAGGGATCACATATCACGGGAACGAGAAAAGAGTACTTATTAGTAACGAGGTTGAACTAGGTATGCAGAGATACCGACGATCAAAACCTCGGATAAGTAAACTATCGTGAGACAAAGGGAAATTGGTATCGTATATAAGTGGTTCATTCGATCGCAAAGTAATCATAGAAATATGTGGGAGCCATATGAATTTCTAGATTCCTCTATTGGTTATTGTTCGGAGAAGTGTCTCGATCATGTCCGCATAATTCACGAACCGTAGGGAGACACACTTAAGGATTCGACGTTGTTGAGTAGTTATGGAATGATGAGTAAGATACCGAATGTTGTTCGGAGTCTCGGATGGGATCCGGGATATCACGAGGAGATCCGGAATGTTCCGGATAATAAGATTCATATAAGGAAAGTCCTGTTTCGGGGTTGGAGAATGGTTCCGGTGTTTTCATCGGGAATGTTCTAGAAGGTTCCGGAATGTCCGGCACTCCGGAGGGCAAGGGTACATGAATGTGTCATAACAAGTTGGAATGGTTGCATCATGTACTAGGTGTCATCGCTGAACAAAAATAAGGGTTAAATCAAATCCTAGTTTGAAAAGTCAAAAGCCAATTTGAAAAGTCAAACAACTATTTTGTTTGGTGGAGGGAGAGTAGAAAACCTACTTGGGGAGGAAGTCCCTCTCCCTCCACCGCCGGCCTTGGAAGCCTAGTTGGGGAGGGACTCCCCTCCCCTTGGCCGGCCCCCTCCACCTATATAAGGAGGGGCAGGGCTTCCCCTCCAAGCACACAACTTGCACCCCGCAAACCCTAGCTCCAAGCCGCTGGCGCCGCCACCACCTACTGCTGCCGCCGCCTAGGGCTAAACCCTAGCCGCCGAGTTGGGGCATCGCCTTGCCCTAGCCGCCGGCCTAGCCTCTCCTCCTTGGTGCGTCTAAACCTAGATCACCGAGGCTCTCTCATAGTCCACCGTACTCGCTCCGGCTTAAGGCAAAGCCCTGCGAGATCTCCCCTCTACTTCCGGTACCACGCCGTCGTGCTGCCGGAATCGCGAGGATAGTGCTACAACCTCTCACTTTCTTTGGAACAAGGGAGAGGAAGGTCTTAAATCAGTACCGAGCGATGTGACCGATCGGGGAGCTGCTTGGGAGCATAGCAGGAAGGATCATCTACGCGATCTTGAGATCGGCAAGATTACGACTACATCACCCACGAGAATCCGATCTCGTTAAACACTTTGAAATCTTCGAGGGTGAGTTATTCTATCGACTCGTTGCTACAATCTAGTAGATAGATCTTGGCTTGTTTGTTTGTATGCGGTAGAAATTTTTTGTTTTCCATGCTACGAACCCCTACAGTCCTTACACGAGACCGGAGAAAAAGTCTCATTGTAATCTATGCCTTCTCTTTGCGTAAAGCCTTTTGCCACAAGTCTAGCTTTGTATTTTTCTACATTCCCATTGGAGTCATACTTTGTTTTGTGACCCATTTGCATCCTACTGTTTAGGCTCCTTTAGGAATTTCCTCTAAGTCCCAAACATTGTTGGAACTCATTGATTTCATTTCATCTTCCATTGCCTCCACCCACTTGGCTGAGTGAGGGCTACTCATGGCTTCTTCATATGAGGTAGGATCATCCTCCATATGAACTACGTTATAGACTTTGTAAATTTCTTTGGAAATGGCTGGTCTTCGTTCTCTTTTAGACCTTGTGAGTTCATCAGACTCTTGCTCATTTCTTGCCTCGGGTTCAGGCACATTTACAGTAGGTGGCTGTTCTGGCTCCCTTTCGTGCTCAACAGTGGGTTCAGGTGGCTCCTGATGGACAGGTTCCGAACTTTCGCCCATTGTTGTCACGTGTGGAGTCACAACAGGTGCCGGCACCACAACCTCAGGGGTTGTAGATGGTGGCACAACAGGTAGCGAGAAAAATGGCTCCTGAGTCATCGGATTAGGTGCATGCACCCTCTTCTCCTCAAGATCAATTTTCCTAGCTACCATGCTCCCTCTCATCAATTCGTCCTCCAAGAAGACTGCATGTCTCGTTTCTACAAACTTTGTGTATCTGTCGGGACAGTAGAAACGATAGCCTTTTGACTTATCTGGATAGCCAATAAAGTGGCAAGATACTGTTTTGGGGTCTAACTTTGCAATGTTTGGATTGAAAACTTTTGCCTTATTTTGGGCTCCCCAGACCCTCAAGTGGTGCGAGAGGGACTACGCACATCCACAATTCATACGGTGTTTTGGGCACCGACTTACTTGGTATTCTTTTGAGAATGTGAATGGCGGTTTTAAGCGCCTCCATCCACAGTCCCAATGGGAGGGTGGAATAGCTCATCATGCTGCGCACCATATCCATAAGGGTACGGTTACGCCTTTCAGCTACTCCGTTTGGCTGAGGTTCGCCCGGCATAGAATACTGGGCGACTATTCCATTTTCTTGCAGGAACCTTGCAAGGGGTCCTGGTACTTGACCATATGGAGTATGCCGACCGTAGTACTCCCCCCATGATCGAACCGAACTATCTTAATTCTTTTATCATGCTGATTTTCTACTTCAGCTTTGAAAATTTTAAATTTATCCAATGCTTCAAATCTTTCTTTAATTGGATAAATATAACCATATCGGGAGTGATCATCCGTGAATGTTATGAATGAATCATAGCCATCCACACTTTTCACCGGAAATGGTCCACAAATATCTGTGTGGATTATTTCTAGTGTAGTTATACTTCGGTTTGCACCCTTTTTAATTTATTTTACATACTTTCCTTTAATGCAATCTATGCATTGTTCTATGTCTGAGAACTCTAACGGAGGAAGAATGTCATTTTTAACGAGGCTTTCTATTCTTCCCCCTCGAAATATGGCCTAATCTGCAGTGCCATAACTTCGATGAGTCATGAGTTCGCTTTCTTTTCTTTTGTTCTTTGTTCGACAAGGGAACTTTTTCATTCACATCACACATAGAAAATACTTTCTCATGCAAGGATAATAAATATAGCTTGTCATGTAGGGTAGCAACACCCACACAAATATCTTTTAACCAAATGGCACATTTTCCATGTCCAAAATAACACTCATAAGAATCTTTGTCCAAGCACGACACACTTATTAAATTTCTATGAATTGAAGGAACAAAAAGAACATCCTTAAGCAAAAGAGAAGAGCCATCAGCCAGCTCCAGAGGGATGTCGCCAATGGCCTCCACTTCTGCTTGAATCCCATTCGCCACTTCAATGAGTCTTTCTCTTTTTGGCAAAATCCTTGTCAAATGGAACCCCTGTAAAGAGTTGGCAACATGAACAGTTGCACCAGAATCAATCCACCAAGTAGATCTAGAAAACTTTTCATACAGAGATTCATTAACAAAAGAGACTATATCTTTACCGTTTTTGGCCATTATGTAGTTCAGCCATACTGGACAATCCTTCTTGTAGTGGCCAACCTTTTTACAGTGGTGGCACTGGTCTTTTTCCCCAGGGGTGGACTGCTGGTGATGGTACTGGTGCTGCTGTGGGCCCTTGCTATGTGGCTTGGAGAGTGAGCCACCATGGTTACTGTTGGTGAAACTTCTCTTCCTATTGTCCTTCATGAAGTTCAAGGAACCTCCGTGAAGGGCCTTCAGCCTTTCCTCCTCTTGGGAGCACATCCCAATGGTCTTTTCTATGTCCCACTTTTCAGGGGACATGTTATAGTTTATTACGAAGTTCTCGAATGGCTGTGAAAGAGAGGCCATCACCAGGTGCACCAGAAGTGCATGCTTTAGCTCGAGGTCCTCATCCATGGGCTTCAGCTTGGCTGCCATGTTTGACATCCTCAAGATGTGCTCTCTTATTCCGTGTGGCCCTCCCGTGTACTTTTCAGTCACCAGCTGTTTTAACAGCTGGGTTGCATACATATTTCAAGAGCCAGTAAACTGGCTCTTTATCTTGGAAAGGTATTCGCTCACGGAGGCATACTCTCCAATTGAGCCCACTATGGCGTTCTCAATTGTGTTCTTTATAAAAGCCAAACATCTCTTGTTGGCGTTCACCCACTTTTGATTGTCAATCGAGTAGGCCAGCTCCAAAGGAGCATGGTCCCTCTTTCTTTTCTCAAACGCAGCACTTTTCTCAGCATCGCCCCTGACAGGGTCAGCAGGCTTGACTGGTTGTTTGGTGTCAACCACCCAGTCCACTTCGGCGCATACAAACGCCAGATCAACCTTTTTCATCCATTTGGAGTAGTTGTCCCCCCTTAGCAGCGGGATGTCCTTCAAACAGCTCATGAGGTTGAGACCTCCTGAAAATCACAAAAGATGTGAGATCACCAAAGAAAACAACTGTATGCATTAATCCAACGTTGGTATAAATTATGCATGCAATTGTTTGTGCTATTTAAAATTACATCACCGTTGGGTAGAAATAAAGTTAAATGCACCTTTAATACTCAATGAAAACGATCATGATCATGCTTATTAATAACGTTGGTCAATTAATAACATGGGACACAATCATCTTTTAATTACTTTGTCACATCTTTATAACAAAATTTAAACAAACTTTCACTGCATTATTGCAATTTAAAATAACTATTTGCAGCGGAAACATTTATAATGACTTTCATAAACCTTAAACTTTACAGAAAAAATTCTGCCTCTTTCATATTCTCTAGTCAAATATTCACTGAAATAAAAGACTAGAAAAAACTATTTGAAAATTGCTTAAAAAACTAAGCAAAAACAAATAAAACAGCTTCTGTAAAAAAAAAACAGAAAAGAAAAAACTGTTCAGAACGCCCTACTGGGCCTATGCTGTGAGCAGCGCACAACAATGTGCCGCCCGTGCTCGTTCGATTCTTGTAGCCCAATGGCCAGACTGCCTGCCAACGCCGCCTATATATGCCTTCGCCGCCGTCATGCTTTGCCGACGGCCAAGATGGCCAAGCCAGTAGCCCGCGCCGCTTGATCCTAACCGTCCGTCGCCTGCCGCCCTAGATCGTGCGGCCACGCACGCCGATCGGACGAATAAAAGCGCCCCCGCGGCCCCCCACGAAACCCTAGCCCCATTCTCCCCCCACGCGGCCCGCGTCTACTCTGCGGCGGCGCCGCGTCCATCCCGCGTGCATCCCGCGGCGCTGAGGAGGAGATGGCGAGGCGGCTGCGGCCCCTTCCCTCCCCACAAAACGGAGGAGGAGATGGCGGCGGTGCCTCCCCTTGGCTCCTTGCCAACGCGTGCATCCACCCAAGAGTGGGCGCACCGCCGTCAAGTGGCCGAGGTGGGGCAGATCTTTTCTTTTGCTTGGGGTTTTCCTTGCATGCGGGATCTGGGGCTGTTTTTGGGATTTTTAGGGCTTAGATCTAGGATTTTCTTTGCCCCCGAAGGAGTGTTTTGTAATGCCCTGGAAAATATTCCGAAATAAAATTGCGTGTTAATTTCTTTTTTTCATCATCATGACGTCATCATACATATTTTATTCGCATTTTGACCACAAACTATTTTGCTAAAAACCTATTTTTATTTTACTAACATATCTTTATGGTTTTATTAAATCCGTTTTCATTTTCTTATTTTCAAACTAAATCAAAATAATATTTCCGGTCCGTTATGTGACCACAAATGGTTTTCTTATTTGACTAAAAATAAAATTAGGCTAAATGCCCGTCTAAACTTTTGGTCCAAAACTAGTCTCATCTAGTCTACTTTGGCCTAGATAAATAATCTATTCTTTCTTCCCTCAAACCCTAGCCACCGACCCCACACCAAATTCCCCAATCCGTGTTGCCAATTCCTCTCCGCCGCCTGTGCATCCTTCTTCTCCTCGTCGACAGCGCCATGTCCCATCTGGTCTCCACTTCCTGTCCAAAAATTCCCCAACGTCGCCCTTGCTTCTTTTGATTCCTGAAGTGGTTGTTATCCTTTTCTTGCAGCATGCAAACAATAGCAGCTGATGGCCATCAATCTGCAAGCATCACACCACTCCAGATCCTAACGCCACCATATCTCCTCTTGTTTTTCTTCTGCCGCAGAACATCACGCCAGGTCGCCGCTGTCAATTCTTTTCTGCAGCTGGTCGATTCAGACAAGCAACCTGCAGCCTCAACTCGTGTTTCGTGCCTCTCGTCACTGCTCGTTTGGTCTGCAACAACATCAATCGCCACCGCACTCCCCTGCCGCAGATGCACACCGCCAACGCCCCTGCGACGCGCGCCCGCGCTCTGTTCCGTCTTGGATTTTCTGCGGGTCAACGCCTCGGTTCCTCGCCCCTTCCCGCACCACAGTAGGCGGCCACACACCACCAGTTGCCCGCGCTCATATGTGCTTCTGCAGCAGTCATCCCGATTTATGTTCGTGTCGCCATAATCCGGGTCTATAGTTCTGAATGTTGCAGTCGCCGCTGGTTTTGTCTACTGCAGTCTACTCAGCGCCCTGCTAATCCATTCTGGTGTTTGAGCACCTGTCAGACGTGACGGAATGCCAGTAAGAGTGTCGGTCTGGATTTCCTTATGGCAACGCTTTTGGTTCCTTGTCATTCCGTGGTTTACTCCACCACTTCGTCATGATATCCGGAACCGATGTCTTTTGACAAGATCTACTTTTCGTTGGCCATCCTTTCGACGACTTTTACTACTCCCAACTGCAATCCAAGGACCATATCTTCTTCTTTCCGACCCCAAATTGTGACACCCAATCCTAGCTCTATTTATTTTTCTATTTATAAAATGCCATTCAATTTGCTGCATTTAATCATCCATGCTCGTATATATATTTATTTATATGGGGTACTTTTGTCGACTCACCTCATAATTAAATATGGAGCCCATATGCGGACGAATTTAGTCTAATATTGGCTTCATCTAAATTTGTGTAGCGAACCGATGATATAATTTTGCCTTGTCAACACAACATTAAATTGCGGGGTATCTAGTCAACATAAATCACCTAATTAAATGTCGGGATCCCGATTCCGCTTAATATTGCTAAGTGAAACCGCATATTGTCATGCCATGCATAATATCATAATCATGTAGGATCTTCCGCCCTAGTATTAAATATTGCATCCGGTGTTCTTTCTAGTGTTTTGTTTCTTCACCGGATAGGACGATGAGTGGATGCGAGTTGCGATAAAAGCCTCCGGTTTCCCCGACTTTGTCCCACAGGCGAGCATTCTCCCCCTTTTACCTATTTTGCATTTATAGTCTTTACTTCTTCCAATTGATCTATTGCTATCCTTATTGTCGATGCTATAGTATCGTTCCTTTATTTACCTGCTCCACTATATTGCCTTGGTTATCCTATTATCTTGTTTGACTAGCTAGCCTTGCCCTTGCCAGTCGTAGGCATGCTAGTATTGCTCTCACACAGTTGGAGAACGATACTTGAATATTGTTGGTGGTAAGATAATTAATCTGGTGATGTTGGTTATGGTTATGGTTTCACGTAATGATAAGGCCCCGGTAGGAACTACCTTTGGGAACTGCTTGAGCCGACCTAGGACCCGTTCGTTCTACGATACCAGTTCTGAGTTGATCGCGCTAACCAAATGTGGGGGCCTCTGGGATCCCCCCCTCAACTACATGCGCTATTCGTATATCCAGAGGGTTACAAAATTGGTTTTCCATTTGGTGCATACGCATAATATGTCCTCGGACATGGGTTGAGTTGTGATATGATTTTGGTGGACTGCCATGGCTTGCATTGCATAAAATCGGAATATCGTGTCGGAGGTGGGATGGAGCTCTACAAGTTATCTTCCGATCATCGCCCGGCCGTAGACTCAAACGTTGTGCCTTCCTCGAGAATCGTCGTACCTCTTGGTTGGATCAACACAGTAGGTGATGCCTATGCGCGTAGTTAAGGGACAGTTCTTGTTATGAGATTCGGATGGCACGCGTGATATGTTGCCTGATGGGTTGAGCATGCGTTTGGGTACAGTAGTGCACCCCTGCAGGGTAAATCTTTTCGAGAAGCCGTGTGTCCACGGTTATGGACGCCTCAGGAGTACAGTGTCATGATCATAGACAACGCCACTAATGTTTTGCCTCTAATAATATGACTAGTAATTAGCCTTATCAACTAAACACCTCCTTAACTAAAATTGTTACCGTGTGTGTTCTGTAAGAGGACTTCCTCGACTGGTGATCGAGGGAGAAATCTTCGGATGGGTTATGTTTGGTGTTATATTATTGTTGCCGTATAGCGCTCTCTTATCTCGCTCTAATAGCCGAAGTTGTAGCGTGTCTCTATAAGTTAGATAGTGCAAGCTTTGCTGCCGCTGAGCCCACCATACCTATGTAGGCGAGGACCGCCGAATTCTAGTCTCGCCGTGTACTGGCCTCAGTACTGACCGCTCTATTCCTGTTTTTCCTTTGCCCTTTGTCGGCACCCTTTTGGCTTGATAGGTACGTGATTGACGACGTTAGCAAGGTTACCCTTCCGGCTTGGCCTGGCAGGGTTGGACACCGCTTGGTTATTCTTCAGGACTCTTAGTCCCATTTAGATCTTGTCCGTACTCGGATATTATTTTGCTTTCTACTTGAGTTGTATCTTCGTATTACATCTTTTGTATTATTGACTCGTTGAGTCGTTGTTGTATATATAAGTTCTTGTGGACTCTGTTGTAAACTACTGTGATGTCACTACTTGTATTCAAATCCCACCCACACGAAACTGTCTGGTGGGCGTCTTTGAATCGTTTCTATGCGGGTTTTGGCGGGAAATGCCGAGATCTGCATAGACCCGATTCGGGGGCGTTACATGTTTCTTCTTCTAGATGTCTCCCAAAAGGGATGCCCATCTAGATCGAGAGGAAAGGCGTGGCCATAGGGAAGACGCTCCTTAGATGTAGGGTTCTTTCTCTTTTGCTTTTGATTTCTGTTTCTACCAAAAAGATCTAGGAATAGATCGCTCTGATACCATCGTTATACCTAAAACTATCTCGGTAGATGGACTATGGGGTTAGATCTAGATAACCTGAGAGAGAGACAGAGGGGAATGGATACTACCTGCGCCTGTGTTCGACGAGCACGAACCGGAGGGGATACCGGAGCTAGCTCCGGTGTCGGCGGCCATGGGGAAAGGTGTGGGGCGAGCGAGAGGTGAGCGTGGCGGCGGTGGAGCTTCCCGTCGGCGCAACGCTAGCCTAGATCGGGTAGGGCTTGTAGGTGGGGCGGCTAGGGCACGACTAACCTCGTGAGGCGTGCTGCCGGCCCCCCACCTCTTTATATAGCGCTGACGACATGGGACCACCCACCAGATGAGGTGGGACGCCCCCGATCAGGGCGCGGATAAGAGACTCCGTTCGGCCATTCGGCTCGAACGGGAGAGATCTATCTAACAGATGTACCCTCGACTCCCTCCTTCCTCGACAAAATTGTGCAAAATCTTCCCGCTCCACCACCCTAGGATGTCAAGTGGGATCCCACCAAAATCTCACTTCTAGTTTATTTGCCAAAATCTAGTGTAAAATTTAAGCAAAAGTTTAAACTAGATTTTGACAAATGAACTAGAAGTGGGATTTTAGTGGGATCCCACTTGACACCCTACCCCACCCGCGTCCAGTTGGCTGACGACGCCACCACCGCTTTTTGGCTCGACGAGTGGATTCTGGGCAAGCCGCTTGCCGAGCGTTTTCCGACCCTATTCTCTCATGTGACCAAGTTGAACGCCAATGCCGTCGTGGTAGACTCGTCTGGCCTCTCACTGTTGCGGCTTCGGCGGAGCTGCGTGCAATACATGGCTTGCTTGACGCCACCGTGCTGGTGGACGGTCTGGATGGTCGCTGCATCAACTCTTCTTCGTCACTTCCCGTCAGCTCTAGGGATGCGTACCGGGCGCTCTCTCCACGCCACGATGCGGACATGTTGGATATCCATGCTTGGGACCTCCAGCTGCCTACCAAGCTCAAGATCTTCTCGTACCTCGCCGACACCGACCGCCTTAGCACGCGCTCCAACCTCATCTTCAAGAACTACCCGCCCTCGGCCTTGTGAACTTCCTGACCCTCACCCAAGACAAGGAGGCACCTCTTCTTCAACTGTGCGCTTGCCTCTGAGGTTTGGGGCCGCTTAGGTGTCTCCATCCCGGCTGGTGCCTTCTCCTTCTGGGACCTGCCTCCTCCATGCGATGTGGCAGTCCATGTTTGGCGTGCTAGTGTCGTGGCGATCCTTTGGTCCCTCTAGAAGGCGCGGAATGATGTTGTCTTCAATGGCAAGAGCTCCTTGGCGAGTACTGTCTTGCGTCATGTATCCGACGACATCGCTATCTGGGGATGGCATTTCAGAGGTCTTGACTTGCTTCATGTCGCTGCACTGTAGCTCTTTTGCTCTATGTGATCTCATAGAACCCCCTATAACCTCCCTCTCCTCCCCTCCCCCTTATCTTTGTGTAGTTGACATGACTGCCAAGTCGCTTCAAGTAATGCAAGAAGCGCTAATAGGGTCCCCCACCCCTGGCGTAATTCTCGAAAAAAATAGAAATTATTTTCAAAATACAAAAGTAGTTTGAGAATACCAGAGAAAATCGCTAGGCAAATCCAGGATACTCAAGTACAACAAACTAAAGAACTCGTAGACAATAAGAGGTGAAACAAACAGTTATAAATTAATCCCAACGTTTTAAAATATAAGATGTTTTAGGTTTGTGAAGAAAATATTTTAAGACTTATTTTAGTGTGTAGATTCACTTTAAACCTAAGTAAACCTACATACTAAAACAAGTCTAGATACATTTACTTCATAAAGCTAAAACATTTTATATTTTAAAACAGAGGGAATATCAGTTAATTGAAGGCGTCTCCCCCTCGTGTCGCCCCCTCCTGGCGACCGAGGGGGCCATACCCTAACCCCGCCGCCACCTCCTCCCCCTCCATCCTTCTCCCTCCTCGTCGCCCCCGAAGGGCTGTCGGCCTAAGTGCCGGTGATGGGGGCGGCGGGGATCTGGCCTCCTGGCCCCAGCGCAGGGATAGGGAGGAGAACGCCGATGCTGGATGGGGCCCCCTCGCCATCGATGTCTATGCGGCTTCGGCCGACGGTGGCTTCGTGGGAGCTCGGATCTGCAGGCGGGGGCCTCTACCGGAGTGGGGCGGGTGGCAATTTGGTGGAGGAGGTGCCGACGATGGGATTCCGTTGGAATACCTAGATCGGCTCTCTATCCCTAATTGTCTGCTCGATCCGTTCTCCGAAAACCGGCCGACGGTGTGGGGATCGCTGTGTCGGATCTAATAAATGAGGTGGTCCTTTGGTTTCTTTCGCACGAGATGAAGATCTGCTTGATGTCTACCCTTGTTGATCTGGTTTGGAGAGGCGGGTTCCGGAAGGCTCCGCCGGTGAACTCCCATGGGCGTATCATGCCTGGAGATTGCTGGATCGGAAGGTATTCGGTCGTGCGCACCTTGTTTTTCTGGCCGTTTGGTTTCAGCGGGAGCGTTGCGAAGCTATTGTTTGTTCCCACCAAGTGCCATTCTTAGAGCCATGGTGAAGTCAGATGCGGACAGGAAAGCGGAAATATGAGGATAGCTATGATGATTTTTGTTCTTGTGGCGACGGAGAACTGGCTGCGTGATCTGGGACTCGTTGTAGCGACTGTTGGTGCGGGAAGACAACACGGGGGGAATTCTCAGTCTTATCTTGCAGGGTGAAAATCAAAGGTCTGACCTTAACTGATTGTGTCTTGTAATGACCTTATTGAAGGCGTTGTTTTGTGAGCAGGGACTTTTTTCAGGATGAAAACCTATGAACTTTGATCGGGCAACGATGGCGCTTGGGCACTGTTTCCTTCTTGAAGACGTTGTTATTGGAGTGGAGGACTACTGGTGTTGTTCTGATGATGTCAGTGTCGTTACTTTGAGGATTAGTTCTCTATAGATGGACTTTTCTTTTTTATAATTTTTCTTTCTTTTTTCTGAGCCGTGTGTGCATCCGTAGAGCCTCTAGAACATGCGTTGTTGTAGAGACTGGGTGTAATTGGTATCTCTGTAATATTAATAAATACTCTTTTTCAAAAAAAAATTGAAGATGACTCACCATACTTTTGCCTAAAACAAAATCCTGCAGGTCTCGGCAAGTATTGGTAGGTTTAGTAATTTCAGCGACCAGGGTAATGCTATGATGTGTACGTGTTGGAGCATTCTGTCGAGTCAGATCTTGCTCTCATGTTAATATTTGTAGAAGTCATGTATGTATAAAGTCAATGGAGATCAAACGAGCCTCTGGGCGTGGTTCTCTCATGCACGTCTTACAAGGTATTTCGATCGACGGGCATCAAGTAGAAGTCCGTATTCGATTCCGTACCAGCCCGTTCTCCAGAGACAGCACTCAGTCGGCCGGTCCCGATCTGTTGAAGATCAGCCGATCGATCGATCACGCACGCGCGATGGACGACGGCAGCGGCGACGTGGAGCTGGCGCAGCCCGGCCCGATAAGCTTCAACTACGAGGCCCCGGAGCTGGAGCCGCTTACGTGGATCGACAACGCGGCGCTGTGCCTCCTCGCCGTCCTCTCGGTCAGCATGGTCGCCGGCGGGATCGTGCTCATCGTTGTGCGGGGGGCGTTGGGCCCCGACGGTGTTCCCGGGATATCCGGCAACAACTGCTACGTGATGGGGTCCATCGGAATCCTCATGGGGCTCGTGGTGATGGCCGTCGGTCTCGTCCTGGTGATGACAGAGCACCGAACTGGTCGCGAGGCGGAGGCCATGACTCGGCTGCACATGGTGCCCGGCCGTGTCTCGCCGGTGAAGACATATGAACTCGAGCGCGTCGCCTTCCATAGTTAGTCTAGTTTCATCGTTTTTCTATTATTAGGTATGTCATTCTCATATACGGAGTACATGCAAGATATTACTACCTATACAAAAGTGAAGCACTTCAGCCATCCTTGAGGTGTGCCAAATCAGCGACTTGTACTGTACATTGCATCTACAGTACTGAACATCTACGGTGCATTTTTTGCCCCATTTATCTCGTGTCTTCTGGATGATTCGTCTAAAGAGGTGGACCTCGCCCACGTCGCTATCCCTTTCCTCCCAGCTGTCGAGGTCGCTTATCTTCCTATCTATCGTCGTCGCCCCAACATCCTCCTCCACAACCGCTCCAACCCCCTCCACCACCGCCACCAACCTTGGCTTGTGCCGCCCTCCCCCTTCTCACCGCTCCCTCCACATCCCTGTTGGATTATTAGGCATAATTTCCACGATTAATTTTAGAATATAAATCATGACAAAACCTGCTACTAGCTAACTCGAACATACTAGATGTACTAAACAACAGGATGATCGGAAACAAACAACAGCTTAACATATACTTGCAGAACATAATGAATAACCAAACAGGAGCACGTAGCACGTACCGTTCGATTATCGTAGCAGAAACTTTGGGGAAGACTGATCGAAGCAGATGGCGACGAAGACGGCGGTAGGCAGCACCGCCTGACTTGGATGGAAGACGACCCGTGGTGGAGAACTCGAGCAGTCGCGCGGAGCGCTTCCCAAAAATCTTATTCGCCCTCTCCCGTACAGGATCACAAGGGCGAGTGGTTCCGGAGACCGGCTCTCCCGTCCGCCGGTGCACGCCGGCAAGCGGGATGGAGTAGACTACGGTGGCCAAAGTAGAGAGGATGACAAAACCCTAGATTGGTTTTCGATGGTATTATGACAGTAGCCGCGCAGTACTTTATATAGAGCCAGGGCCGTTCCTGAGGGGGGACTAGCGGGGTAGTCGCCCCGGGCCCGAAAAAAGTAGGGGCCCAAAAATTTATAGGCCTACTATACATCGTAAAAAAAGACATTTTTATGGGCTATATATCGACTCCCTCGCTACTAGGAAATAAGCATCGATCGCTCGCCTGCCTCGACGATCGACTCCCAGGCCAAGGAAGCGATTGCTGGACTCGACAACTCCCAGGTATTGGCTCATCGCTTGACCACGACCAAGGCATGTGCTCGATTCGAGTACTTGACGACTCCAGGAATTGGTCTAGAGTCGTTTATTTACTTCGTCTCCCCACGTACCGGTCATGCCCTGCTTCCCGAGTCCCGTCGCCTAATCGCCTCTTGTCGCCTGATTGCCTCTGAGCGCCCTACCTCAAGCCCTTTACGATCGACCGCCAGGCACACCGCATGTAGGAAGGCCATCGACGATCTTCAAATCTGCTGATGTCTGCCCTCGTCCATCCCTAATTCTTATTTCTTAGTTCTTAATTCTAGTTAGTAATTGTTGTTCTTGATTTCTTGTTTGTAGCGAGCGAGGTTAACTGATTATGACGCCTAAATCCGGTGTTAGAAAAGAAAAAAGAGAAAACAAGAGAGGAAATTAATAGAATCATAAAGAGGATCTTTTTATAAACTTTTGAAAAGCAACACGAGCAATCCATATGAGTTGGCGCTAGTTCTTGTGGGGAAACACACTAATGTTGATTCAGAAGATAATGCCGGTACTGAGGATGATGTTCATATCAACATAGATGATGACAATGTGAGTAATTATGATGATGAATCTGCTAATATTGTTATCCTAATATTTCTATCGCTTAACGGATCTTATTTACTATGCCGGTGAATGTTGCATAAGCTGAAAGAAGCTTATGAAAGTTGAAATTATTGAAGAACTATTTGAGATCTGTAATTTCTCAGGAGAGGTTAAATGGTGTGGCAACTCTATGCATATAGAAGAAGTTAGTGCACGAGATTGATATTGATTCTATCGTCATGGACTTTGCTTCTAGGAATTTTCGAAGAAAATTATAAGGTATCATGCAAACGTTGTTATTTTTATATGAATGTTATAGTTGGGAGTATACTTAAAATATTTATTTTTCATCATCTCATATATGCATAAATTTTTTATAATAAGAGGCCCAGAATTTTAGTTTCGCCCCGGGCCCCTAAAATCTCAGGACCGGCCCTGTATAGAGCAGCTCAGGAAACCCTAACGGAGGCGAACGTGGGCCGAATCCACGTTACGCACGTTCGGATCGGTTACAGTAGCCCACGATCTGGGAGTGATTCGAATAGACTAACTGTTTGACACGTCTGTCAAAATCTCACAGTTTTCCTGAGCAGCAAAATAAAACTCGGTTCGGCGAGATTCCTGACGAGACGAGACGAGACGGCTGCTGAATCCCTCTCTGATGCGTAGCTCGCGTCAATGACGTGCTTCCCAATCTCTCTCTCGCCCTCAACAGGGGAGGCACCGGCCTATGTTGCAGAGACGGGGGACCATGTCCAGCTCAGTTCGTCCGCGGCTAGCTCTCGCCCTTCTCCTGCCACTCTCCTATGCTTTCCTCCTCATCGGCGCTCAAAAGGACAACAACCAGCAGCGGTAAACATGAGAATCAATGCTTAGTACATGTTCGACCAAACACCTGCTAACAGTATTGTTTGTAAGGAGGACAGAACAACCTGCACTGGATGAGTCAATCCATTAACAGTATTGTGTGTAGGGAGGATAGAACAACAGTCATTGGATAAGTCGATTCTACGTTGATTTTCGAAGTAGGTATGTGTTATAGTTGATTAGTAGTAGACTGGTTGTATAGTTCACAAGTTTAATCACTAGAGTAGATTTAGGGATCGGTTAGTTTGATGTTTGCACTTTTATCCGCTTTAGATAGTCAATATATGGTTTAATCCATGGGGGCTTCAATGCAACATAAAAGGAATAGTCATGATCATCGATTGTCTCTCTCTAATTAGTAGTTACTTTACTGCAAGTGGTTATGCATTCTGAGCTCATAAAGGCAGACTTATATCTGAAGCTTTTTGCTGCGTGTTTCAGTATTTTGTACGTCTGTACTAAACAGGATGTCATAAGACAAGTCGTATCTATGAGTGTTTTTCGTGGACAACTATTGACTTTTGTGTGGGTTTGTACAAATTGATGTCACTGAGCCTGCTATGTAATATGAATGTTCCTGGGTGGTGCTGAAAATGAACGGTGAAATGCAGTAGGCCTTGATGTTTGAATAATAGGGACATGTAATGTAACTCGCAAATAGGAAATTTATACCATAGTTATGTGTTGCAGTTTGGTATATTCTGTTCTTAAATGCATGTAATGCTTTATTCCTTTGTTATCTTTAGGAAAACTCTGATCAGGGAATTGCTATTTGAACCGCGTCTGCTTCTTTGGTTTGCCTTTTTTTAACCTTTAGATTATATATGCGTCCATGACCAATTCTTTGACATTGTGCCATTCGTAGAATAGATTTCTTCTTGCTCTCAGGATCAAAGGTTATTACGTGCTTTTAGGACCTCATCATGAGGCATAGTGAGCTAGAGGCCTCCTGGAGCTTTATCCATGCCAAGTATTCCACTTATGGTTTACATGTCTTTAGATGTGCTTATTTAAATCATTAGTTTTCCTTAGTCCTGTGTGTCTGAGTGCCGAGTATTGCGTTTATAATTTATAAGTCGTTCGATATGCTTATTATAAACATTTATTTTCCTTAGTCATGCACATTCATGTTTTCGAGATATACATTTTGGATAAATTTCAGGTTAATAAAATTAGTGTGGCATGGAAGAAAACCTTGCACCCTGATCTACTTGCGAATTTTTATTGTCCCCTAAATCTGTTAGGTAATCATAATATACTATCTCAAAACGGAAATTTTGAGTACCATCTTACAAGTTATGTCCATTTAATGCAGGAGAAATTCAGAGTCTTTCATTATTACTCTTGACGAGATACAATCATATGGCTTCACAGTATGAGTGGGATATGCATACAACGTACAAGAATTCAACCTCCGAGTTTATAATACTTGGCCAAAGCTGATCCATTGTGATTTTCTCTTATAAAATTTATCTTCATATGTATATGCATTTGTGTTTTTGTATTTTATTGAAAGTTTTATGCTGCTTAGTTTCCAATTGGTTTTACCATTTTGACAGATCATTAGATGAAGTACTATACTTATATTACATCAAGCAAGCAGTTAATCCATTATTTTGCTCTGTTCTTACTAATTGCAGTACTAGAAATTAGAGTTCATAGTACACATGTTTTGCGGTGAGACGATTGGTAATATAGTAATAGTCAAGACTCATCTGTGTACTTTGCCCTGCAAACAGTCTATTGTTTTCAGAAACAAATACATTGGTTCAGAACTTCACATGTTAAAACTCGGATAGTCACTGGACCAACTTAGAAGATGCAATTGGCCTTTTTTTGCTGGTGTAGCAATTTGGATATCTCATCTTAGTCTCTCAATTGTTTTTTTATGTCAGTGTTTTATTTTCAGAGTCTTTATATTATTGACACTTTTTGGTGAGTACATTTCCAAATTAGTATGTTAGGTGGTCATATTGCTTGCAAAGGATCTTCGTTTTTTTTTCCGTTAGTCCAGCTGTGTTCTGCTTACTTAGCTGGTCAAGTTTCTACGAAACTAGGCCGTACATTTTATTCAGAGCCTCTTTGTGCCTGCACAATGTTTAGGTGAGGAGCCATTAGATCTTCCACTTAGGTTTTGTTTTTACTCGATGCTCATTGGATAAGATTCATTATGCTACTGCATTATTTTCGAGTAACCGTGCTGAAGTGAGGCTCCTGAAATTGTTTTGCTTGGATTATTGCCTTTGGGGTACATCCGATCCTTAGAAGGGGCCCATTGCTGCACCAGCTAAAAAGGTCCATTTTTACCTCTATTTCAGGTTAATTGAGTTACAGTAGTATCAACTGTCTGTTTATCCATTGCCTGCAGTGGAACACATGAAAAGAAAAAGACTACGACGGAACTATTCCAGCCCAAACGAGGAGCTGCACCTTTCTCACTTCTGTAATCCTGAGCTAAGGATGTTCCAGGAAATTTTACCGGTCATATAGCTATGCACCTTCCCTGCAAAATAAATAGTATTGCACCTGCTTAGAGGACATTTTGAAGACCGATGTATGCTTCCAAGTGCTTTAGGCAAGCAGCAAATTAACGAACATGATCTTTATGTGTGTTAACTCTATTGTTTACTCTGAAATGAGATCGGTCTGATGTACTAAAACTACACGGTTTCTACGGTTTCAACTATTTTTCTTAGTCAGAAATTCTGCACAATTTGAAGATGGGACAAAGTGGTAGTTTGAGTTTCCATTTTGTGCTTAATTTGTCTTGGGAATACTCTTCTTTTCCATTGGTTGTTCAAATTTGTAGGCACACTGGTTTGCTTCTCTTACTTTTGAATCTGTGTAGTCATGTGATCCGAGGCAATCCAATGTGATGCAAGTTGTCGGGTTGTTCTTTTTGGTGGTTTATGCCTGACAACAATACTGTTTTGATAACATAAGGTTTGATTCTTTGTAGCTGACTCATTTACATTTCCCATGAAGAAATTCGTGATATATCAGTACAAATTTTCTTCCAAAAAATATTTTCCCATGAGAAAGGCCTAGAAAAGAAACATGTAATTGCCACATGCAGGAGTCATTTTCTGAACTTGCCTTCTGTTTATATGAATTTTCCTTTTTCTGTACTAGAAGAGCACAACTGCTTAACTTTAGAGTTATATAGTGATCCTGCTGCAGTCAATGTGAACTTAGCGGTTCGTCGTCTACAAGTTGTCATGTGTTGTGCTTTTCTTAATGTTGCCGTGACCAACTTACTCTTCTTTCCCTCGGTAAAAATATTAGACTAGAATTTCGAGAGTTTGTAGTACATGAATATTATCAGATGTTGCTAACTGATACTGTTTTTTCTTTTTACATGGCATCTTTTGAATTCCATGGCTTGCAGACCGTGAGAGAAGTTGGGTATACTGGAACTGCAAGAGGGAGCATATATGGCAAAGATGTCCTGGTTGGTTAATTATATATCCTCCAGAACACTAGGAGCAATGTCGAATGTACTAATGCGCATGTAATGGTACAGATGTGTTCAATGCTACTTTTCAAGTGTTCCGCTTACCGGACATCTCATACGGTGTTGTTTTGCTTCTCTAATGATTTTGTTCTGTTCCTGATCAGTGAATACTGAGCATCTGCACTTCCTAACCATCTTATTTACTTCTTCTAGACAACTAGATGGATCCTTCTTTCCAGTGCATGAAAGTTCTGAAAAGTTTGAACTTACACTGTTGCATCTCATGATAGATTTTGACCGTCGCACAAAAGCAACATGCCATAAATTATTCAGACTACACGTGACTGACTTGATCACATCCGATTAAATATCGCCCTGCCAACAAGCCAATCTGCAAATCATCAAGCATGTACTCGGGAACAACTAAAATCTACTCCCTCCGACCTAAATTACTTGACTCACATATGTTAAGATACAAATGTATCTATTACTAAATCATGTCTAGGTACAATCAAATCTAGACAAATCTACGCCAACTAATTTTGGTCGGTCTCGGTGGAAGTACTACAAATAGGAGTGCCCCTGAAGTTTAAAAGTACATATACATCATAACTTTTCAAACGGTCGTAGAGAAAACTATCACCACAGGTGCGGCGTGTCGCCGCACCAATGTTACCTAGTACTTGACAAAACCATAAACGAGTTCTCAATCAGAAACAAGTTTAGGACATTGCTACATTTATGATGTTCTACATTTGTCTTAAAACATTGGGGCAACACTACCTAGCCCCTCTACCATCTCCCTCCATTCGAAAATAAATGTGGCATATTTATCAAAACTAGTAATCGAGCACGTGCGCACACACGTTCCATACAATGCCCAAATCTTTTTATAGTTGTTGGTGAATGTTGCTTTCTAAATATGAGCTGTCCTCAAATTTGCAGAAACTAAAAGGCTGAAAAAAATAGTTCTATTCTAAAAAAATTGTAAAAAAAATTGTTCTATTTTTTCATATAATGCAATAAAATAATTAGTCATGAGAGATTCGATCAATTCATGCGATAATACACCTGTTAGTTATGTAGTCTTAGGCTTTACATCGTATGGTATTTGTGGCTTGTCGCCATGAAGCTCAACAAGCAGCATGAATCTCGGCTCCGGAGGGTATAAGAGCATATGCATTCGGCGACTCAGTACGCTGATCCGGAGGTCGAATTTAGGTTCGTATGTCAAAAATCGGCCCAGTCGCGTATCCAGAAACCTGTTTTCGTCTGGATTTAGCTTAACTTTGGTCCGGACTACCTAGACCGTTTCCAGAATCCCGGGTACGCCCTGAAAACGCCGGACGCAGCGAACTCGGCGAAAAAAAAGAAGCGGCACGTGGACCCGCCGAGTCAGCGATGAAAGCCGAGTCGTCGTCATCCTCGGAACCACGCGGGGACCGCCGGACAATAACTGCCTGTCGCTTCGGCCACGCGTCACCGAATTGCCGCGCCACCGCCGCCTCGGCTCCCGCGATGGACCGGCTAACTTCCCGCTGTTTTCCCTTTTCCCGCCCTCGCCGCCTATCTCAGCCTATAAAAGCCATACCCATCGCCGGAGTTCCTTGCACTCTCTCACAGCTCCCCAGCCCACCATCCCAAAACTCAGGCGAACACACAACTCTACTTTCCCACTTAGCCATTGGCCGAGCGCTTTCCCGGCGACGGACGGCTTCGGTCGGCGCACGCTCTAGGCTTGGGAGGCGCGCATGCTCTATGAAGCCGGCTACATGGCGTCGCCGGACACGCGGAATCCTCCGGGGTGGAAGCTTAGCGTCGGCGGCATCCCTATCCCGTCGGCGCCGACGCCGGACAAACTGCCCTACGAGATCCAGGCCTTCATCGCGGCCATGGATGATCCCTCCGACGTCGAGATCCCCAAAAACCTCCTCTGCTGGGAGACGTTCTTCGCCGACCACCGTGCCCAGGAGCTCGCCCGCCACAAAGGGCCACCCGACGAGCCGCTGAAGCGCAACAATGCAGCCGGTCGCCGGCGTTTTTCGAGCACGCCAGGCCGGACGCTCGCGGCGGTGCTGGAGCACATCAATGCCGGGAACACGTCGCGTCTCGGATACCCGCGCACACCCATGCCGGTGACCAGGTCGGGGCAGCGTCCTCCGGCGAACTGGATGCCGAGGAGGATGGCCAGCCTGAGCTCCTCCTCCTCCGCCTCGGCCTCACACTCATCGGGCTCCACGCCCATCCGTACACCGATGGGTCCTTCGTCGGCGCTGCGTCCAGTCAAGCGCGAGGCGGTCTCGCCTGTGCGCTCGCCGCCACGGACACGCTCGCGCGGCATCGTCATCGGCGAGCCACGTGTGCCGGCGTTGTCGGCTCAAGCGCTGCGCCGCTTCGCCGCGCCTGGCTTTGAGCCGGCTGACGGCTCGGCGCCGCCCGAGGATAGCGCCTTAAGGATGGCGTTGGAGCAGTCGCTCCGCGACTCGGCGCCGCAGCCGCCGTTGGTGGAGCCGTCCTCGCCGGACATCCTGGAATGGTCCAGGGCGGACTGGGAGGAGACGGAGCGGCAGCGCGTCCACCGCCTGCAGCAGCAGGCCGAGGAGCAGGCGGCCCGGAGGCAGGCGTGGTCCGGGCGCACGCTCGCCTACCAGGGCGCCCCGCTCTTCGTCCTCGACGACGACGAGGAGGACGACCCTTCTTACCAGCCCTGGAGGTGCAGCGACGCCGGTCAGGGGAGCTCCCGGCCACCACAGCCGCCGAGCGACGACGGCGGCCAGGACGACGGCAGGGCCGATCCCGGCTACACGTTCTTTTATAGAAACTTCCGCATGTAGATGCAGCAACGGTGTCGGCGATAGCACCGGCGAAGGCTACGGCGGCAGCCTTTTTAAATATTTTAGTTTATTATCTAGTTTAAATTTGATGTAATCCGCCTATATTCGCCCATCTTAATAAAATCCGCCTAAATTTACAAACTCGTCTGAATTTTCGCCGAACCTAGGAACTCGGCATAGGAACGCGAGTGAGAAACTTAGCGTTCCCAGACCGAAATCAAGTTTCGTTCGGCCAAAATTTAGTCTGGATTTCGCCCAACAAATGAAGATGCTCTGAGAATCTACGGTACGTTAAGGTAACGAACTAAGACATTAACGTGAGATGTTTTCATGCAAAGGAAAAAAAGAAATAGAAAGCAATTGATCCAACGGTTGAAGACACACCATGCCTGAACATTTGAAAAAAGGTCGATGAGTTTGTCTTCAGATATGTACTATGGCAGATCTGATTTGTAATAATCAGATATTAATGAAAATATGCATTCATAAAAGAAACTGGGCATAACAACGGCAAAGAAATTTACAAAGCCAACATTCACCAATAGACTATAGATTCACGGTGCACATCTAATAAAAAGATGTACCAATTTCTTTCTTACCTAAAAATTAAGTTGGAACAGACCACTTTTTCATTGGGTAAGCCCCGATGCCTTGTGTTAGGATCCGTTTAATCAGGTTTATATGGCATGTCAAAGGGGTTGCCATGAGTACATAAAATCCAACAAATGTTAACAATGCCAATAAGCATTTATATCACTAGTACAAACTGATACGTCCAAACTGATACAAACTTTTGCTATTATTTTTTCTCTAAACTTGTGTGATTTGGATACAACTAACACGGACTGACGCAATTTTTAGCAGAATTACCTTGGTGTCTAGTTTTTGTGCAGAATATCAACTATCAGGAAAAATCCCGGAAAATATGCCAAAAATCCTATTTTACCGGAAGATCCACGGAGCCGAGACGGAGTGGAGCCCTGGGGGCCCCACACCCCATGCCATGCGGGTGGGCCCAGCCCGCGCCTAGGGGGTGCGGCCGCCTCAGGCACCCCCTCGGGCCCCCTCTTCGCCTATAAGATGCCTCTTGACCTAAAAACTGAGAGGGGGTTCGACGTTTTTTCAGAAAGAGTTCCACTGCGCCACGACCACCAGAAACCGCGATTCGGAATCAGAAACTTCGTCCTGGCACCCTGTCGGGACGGGGAATTTGGGGAGGATCATCGCCATCATCATCACCAACGCCTCTCCATCAACCATCAATGTTTCCCTCATCCATGAGTGAGTAATCCCCCGCTGTAGGCTATGAGGATGGTAGGGATTGGATGAGTTCTATCATGTGATCGAATAAGATTGTTATGAAATGGTGCCTAGTATCTCTATTAGTGCTATTTGACTTTGTTGCAACTTGTTGTGCTTAATGCTTGTCACTAGGGCCCGAGTGCCATGATCTCAGATCTAAACTTATTATTGAATCATTATGATAGTATTGTTCGTGATCTTATCTGCAAGTTGTGTACACATATCATTGTCCGGATCCAAAGGCCCAGAAGTGACAGAAATTGGGATAACCGGAGGGGATGGCTATGATGTGAGGATCACATGTGCTCACAGAGTGTTAATGCTTTACTCCGGTGCTCTATTAAAATGAGCACCTTAATTGCTAGTAGTTCTCTTGAGGCCCCGCTGCAATGGGCTGGCAGGACAAAAGATGCTGTGCAAGTTCTCATTGCGAGCACGCATGACTATATATGAAGCACATGCCTATGATTGTTTAGTACTTAGATGCTTATTCTTATTTATCTGCAATTGCCCTAGATCTTGAAGTTACATGTTTAGACTCGTCGATGCAACGCCCGTCCATCCATCCCTATGCCTATCGCGCTCATATCCTACTGTTTGCTACTACTGTTACCTTGCTCCTGTTTTACTGCTGCTGTTGCTTTGCTGTTTCTACTACAAACTGTTTCTACTGATAAACTTCTGTGAGCAAGAACTATTTCCAGGTGCAGCTGAATTGACAACTCGGTTGTTAAGGCTTGCAAGTATTCTTTGGATCCCCTTGTGTCGAATCAATAAATTGGATAATACTACCCTCGAAGACTGTTGCGGTCCCCTATACTTGTGGGTCATCAAGACTATTTTCTGGCGCCGTTGCCGGGGAGCATAGCTTTATTTAAGTTCACTTGGTTCTATTATTGTTCATTGCTACTCCTTTCATCATGGGAAGTCTCGTGATGGAAAGTTTCCTATTTTACCATCCACTACAAGAAGATGTACAGTCCTAAACACCTCTGCTGCTCTTGATTCACCGTCTGTTATAAGTAAGCTTGTTACACAACCACCACATACTCATGCTACACACACTTCTAGTACTACTGAATCTGAAACTGCTTTTGATACGCATGATGTTACTTCTACTGTGCTTGATGCAAGTGGTTCATTAGGTCCTTTCCTAGATGCTACTATGGCTAGTCTAGGAAATACTGAAACTCCTAGTGAATACACTGTAACACCTGTTAGCTCACCTGAGTCTAAAGAGAGATATGATACTAATAATGGTTATATTGAGTTTACTGATGAATTTATTGAAGAGTGCTAAAACACACATGGTGCTAGTGCTATTAAGAGTCTCCTTGAGAGACGTACCATTATTCCTAAACTGTCCTGATCCTAAGTTTGCCACCTCTCCCATAGATATTAAAAATAAAGATTATGATTTTTCTCTTGATTTATCCTATTTAGACATTGTTGAGTAAGAACCTTTTTGTGGGACTAAAAATGAGAGTGATGTGGCTCATATGAATGAGCTTTCCACTATGAGTGTTTTATTCTCTGATGATTTTAAGATGCACAAGTACTTTGTTACTAAAATTTTCCCTTTTTTCACTAAGAGGAGAAGTTAGAGCTTGGTTTAAAAGATTACCTCCTGGTTCCATTGATAGCCCTAATTGTTTGATTGCTTCTTTCTTCCAGAAATATTTTCCTCCGAGTGCTAGACATGCTGCTTTGCAGAAACTTTTTGATTTTAAACAGGGAGAAGAAGAGAAATTGCATGAGTCATGGACAAGGTTCAGTGCCTTGATTCATGCATATCCTAGATGTCCATTACCTAAAAATGAGCTTCTTGATATTTATTATAATGGACTAACTGATGATTCTAGGACATACCTAGACAATTTTGCTGATTGTGTTTTCAGGAAAAGAACTCCTATAGATGCTGAAGAATTAATGGCTAAAATAAGCAAGAATTATGATGATTGTACTTCAACTGAGCTAAATACACCTGAGCCTATTACTCCTGAACCAGTTGTGCCTGAACCAGTTCAAACACCAACACCAAAGAAGAGAGGAGTTATTGCATTAAATGATGAAGTGATGAAAGAAGCTAAGAAATGTCTTAAGGAGAAAGGTATTAGAGCTGAAGATATGAAGAATCTACCTCCTATATAAGAATTATGTAAGCCAATTCCCCACTCATCTACTATTGAGGTACACTCTCTCCACTTTTATGAAGGTGATATTCCTTATGGTAAGCCTCCTGATCAATGCTTAGAGGAACTTGACACATTTATTGTTAAACAAGGTAATTTTAATAAACAAGTTCAGAATAATTTATTGAAAAACTCTAGAGCTATTAATGAGTTGAAAGATATCGTGGAAAGAACTGCTAACGATATTAAAATGCTTTGTAAACACTTTCAAATGTTTCAAACCTAAATTGATCAACTTGCTAAGGTACAAAAAGATATGCTAGTTAATGCCTCAGGAGATAAACATGCTTATAGAATTAGAACTAGGAGTGGTATAGCTACTCAAGATCCTTTATATCCTGAAGGACACCCTAAAAGAATTGAGCATGACTCTCAACAAGGTGAAAGTAGTGGTAGTACTTGTAAGAGAAAGAAAAAGAAACATAAAATAGTTGAGGAACCACTTGAACCTGCTGTAGATCCTAATAGTATATTTGTCTTTGATGCTGAAACTGAGAGTGGTAATGATATAAATGAGGCTCCTAATAAGGAGGAGGTTGAGGAAGAACCTGAGAAGCACACTAAGAACACTAGGTACAGTAAGGAAGATTTTATTGCTAAAAAACATGGTAGTGAGAGAGAACCTTGGGTGCAGAAACCTATGCCTTTTCCAAATAAGAAACACAAGTCAAAGGAGGAAGAACACTACAACAAGTTTTGTGAGTGGATGAAACCTTTATTTTTGCAAATTCCTTTGACTGATGCTATTAAGTTGCCTCCATTCAAAGTATATGAAGGATATTGTCTCTAATAAAAGGAAGATTCCTAATGCGGAGATTTCTACTTTGCTTTCTAATTATTACTTCAATGGTAGGGTTCCAAAGAAACTTGGTGATCCAGGTATACCAACTATTCATTGCTCTATTAAGAACAATTATGTTAGAACTGCTTTATGTGATTTGGGCGCTGGAGTTAGTGTTATGCCATTTTCTCTCTACAAGAGACTCCAGCTAGAAAAGTTGATACCAACTGATATATCTTTGCAAATGGCTGATAAGTCAATTACTATTCCTGTTGGTATATGTGAGGATGTTCCTGTTCAGGTGGCTCATAATTGCTTGGTTTTAACTGATTTTGTTGTGCTTGAAATGCCTGTAGATGATAATATGTCTATTATTCTTGGAAGACCTTTTCTTAATACTGTAGGTGATATCATCAATTGTAATCAAGGAAAAGTAAATTTTAATATTAATGACAAATAGCATACTTTCTATTTCCCCAAGAAGGTTGCTAAGAACTATTGCGTGAATTTCATTGAAAATATTGAGAGAATCAAGGTTGGAGAAATATATTGTCCCATTCCACAAGAAAGTTTTGAAACTATTATGATTGGGACCTGATACGTCCAAAACGTATCTAATTTCCCGAACACTTTTGTTATTTTTTCTCCTATAAACTTGTGTGATTTGGATACAACTAACACGGACTGACGTTGTTTTCAGAAGAATTACATTGGTGTCTTGTTTTTGTGCAGAAAATCAACTATTAGGAAAAATCCTGGAAAATATGCCAAAAATTATATTTCACCAGAAGATCCACGGAGCCAGAAGACGAGACGAATAAGTGGCCTAGGGGGCCCACACCCCTGCCAGGCGCGGGCCCACCACTGGCCGCGCCTAGGGGGTGCAGCCACCCCAGGCACCCCTTGGGGCTCCCTGTGCGCCTATAAGTTGCCTTTCGACCTAAAAAAAGAGGGGGTTTGATAGTTTTCCAGAAAGAGTTCCGTTCCACCGCCGCCACCAGAAACCAAGATTCGGATCCAGAAACTCCGTTCTGGCACCCTGCCGGGACGGGGAATTTGGAGAGGATCATCGCCATCGTCATCATCAATGCATCTGTCACGGTATTGCCGACAAGTACGCCATGGAGGGGTCTTCACAATGCGTGTTTAGAGACGTGGGGGAAGGCGGACGGTTGACGGGTACGAGGTAACACAACTTACCCAGGTTCAGATCCCACAATGGTGGAGGAATCCTACTCCTGCTATAAATCACTATAAGGGCAATACGCCGAGTTACAGGTATTGGTTCGTTGTGCGAGGTATAAGTTGATTGGTGCCCTAAAGACTCCCATAGGCCCGACTTATATAGTCGCCAGGTCCTAGGGTTACAGGGAAGAGTCCTAGCCGGACAGGTTACAGAGTCCTACACTGCTTACATCTGGTCTAGCGTGTCTTGCATTCCAAGGCTCCGGATACGTTGGTGACTCCTCCGTAGCCTTCCTTTATCCGGCATGGGCCTCCCTTCTGGATCCATCTAACTGGGCCGCCCAGCAGGCCATGAGCCATGCTACCAACTATGGGCCACCCGGGTTATCCGGATAGGAGACATGCTATGAGGTTACCCATATAGCATATCCCCAACAGTATCCCCCGGAGAACTACGAGATCTTGTGCCGTCTTGCCTCTTTAGGTTGAATGCTCCATCTAGATGGATGTCGGCAGATCGTCAAGCAATATCTTGTAGTCCTCCCAAGAACCCTGCAAGGTTTTCTCCGTCTTCAACTTGTAAGTCGGAGAATAGCTGAATCTTCTATCGTACTCTTCCGTAGCCAGACTGGATCCGTCCATGCCGGAATATTCCGATGTGATGGTTCACGTGCTAGTGACAGCTAGGATGACGTAGATATAGGTCAGCGACGCCTCGTAACTCACACACAGAGAATACAATCATGTTCGTTTTTCCTGCGCGAGCGATACGAACCGTTGGCGGCGACGGTTGGGAACGTGGCGAAATTTCCGCGCACACGCTCGCACACGTCGTCTACGCGCCGACCATTTGATCGTCTTTGCACGAATCTTACGCTAGGGGTTATAAATTGTAAGTGTGGTGGATTTTTACTTTTCACCTCATTCTCCTCCTGCGTCGTCTTCTTCCTCTAGAGAGCACCTCCTCGAGATTTCCGTGAGTTTGCAAAAAACCCTAGCCCTTCAATCCTTCCAGTCACCACCTCTCCCCTTACAATGGCAAGCAGTAGCTCTGCTCCCTCTATGGCGGCGTCAGGCGATGCCGCGGCAAAGCCGGAGAGCACCATCCACGTTCCCCCCAGAGGGCCTGGTGCTGCCCAAGTCTATGGTGATCGAATCCACCGGCGGCGACCACAATCCAGTGGCGCTAGAGCTGTTGGAAGAATAAAGTGATTCCCACAAAGGGGACTGGCGCGGCTCGGACATCACGGACCGCGACATCAAGGAGCTGCTCGTCGAGGGCTACCTCCCTGTGACATAGGGGCTCGTCTGGCGGGCGGCGCCGGCCGACGAGGTCACCCCTTCTCCCCAAGCCGGAGAGAAGGTGTACCTTAAAGCCTAATTGGTACGCGGCATTTCCTTGCCCATCTCCAATTTCTTCCTAGCTGTCCTTATCCATTACCGAGTACATCCTCAGAACCTCTCCCCCAATAGCATCCTCGCGCTTATCAACTACGCAGCACTCTGTGAGGGTTACTTAGGGATTAGGCCTAGGCTAGATCTCTTTATTTATTTCTTCACTGTCAAGAGAGAAGCCGGAGCCGGCAAGGATGAGCTCAGGAACTATGGGACAATTAGTTTTAAGATCCGGCCTGGCTGGCGGTTCCCCGACATTGTCGTCCATGAGTCTTGTAAGAACTGGCAACATACGTACTTCTACGGCCTAGACATCCCTCTGGATGGCCGAGAAGAAACGTATCCGGACTTTATCGATGGAGCCGCTGACGAAGCCCCGACATGGAGGTCCCAAGACACCCTTCCTTCAGACAACGAAGCCTCCCGCGCCATTAGGCGGATAGAGTGGTTCGTAGACATGGGTCTGACCGGGTTGGACCTAGCCATGTGCTGGTTCGTCAGGCGGATCCAACCTCTGCAGCACCGCTCCAAGCTGATGCACGAGTACTCTAAGGAGAGGAAGGATAGCCTCCGCATCTCCGAGACAACTTCTCGAGTGACTCCGTCAAGCTCCGCCTCAAGGATATTGTCAATGTGATGGACAGGAAGCGTGGCTTCGCCATCACCTATGACATGTTCGAGGAGGGCAAGTGCCTAGAGGTACCTGTTTATTTTCCGTGTATGACGTATAATCCAGTTCTTCCGTCTAACCATTACCATCTCATCTAACACTTTTGGGATTTCACTTAACAGCTCAGCAGTCTAGATGCGGATAGCATGGATGTCCAAATCTATGACCCGAAGATGAAGGAAGTCACCGTCGTGTCCGACGATGATGTCCTGCTGGCACGAAAGCTGATGAGCTCCACCTCTGACGCTGCCGACGGAGGCAAGAAGAAGAAGATAGAGGGTGGAGCCTCCAAGAAGTCCACTGCCGCCTTGGAGGCGGAGAAAAGAAAGGTTATCGAGATTTCTTTTGCCAAATCACCCCCTATTGTGTAAGCTTATTTCTCTCCGACATTTGTCCATTGCTCGTCTTATTCCTGTACTTATACTTTTTGCACGTTTCAGCTTGAAGACCTCCAAAACTTTGGGGGCTTCTAGAAATATTAAAGATATGTTGCATCGTGACGTGTCTCCCCACGCATCTCCCGCCATCGCCCCTGTCACTCCCAGCGTCCAACCTACGTCTGCCTTGACAAGATCACAAGCCAAAGATGCATCTGGTCCTTCCGCCATGGAAGTGGACTCAGCTGCCCCGTGGAGCTCGTCGTTGTCAGCGAACAAGCGACGCAACAAGTACCGCAACCCAAATGGCTGAAGCTCTGGCTAAGGATGCCATCGGTAGCGGTAAGGCGGTGGTGGTGGGTGAAATGTCTGCTGAAGGCGGTGCCTCTGCACCCAGAACAACCACAAAATTTCCGAAGATAGTCTTCCCGGTGCTCATGCCGAGTAGCTCCACTTTGGTTCCTGGTGCGGTGCCAACATCTCCAACCTACGGTCTTGAGGAGCTTCTCCGACAAGCAGATATCTTGCAAGGAAACATCCTTTCCTTCGGCAAGTTGCTTGCTGAGAGCGCTACCAACCTCAAGATCATCACACTTGTAAGTTTCATTTGCCTTTTGCATTTCATATGAGTATCCCACTATAGCCCCCGAGGATTTAGACAGAAAACCATAGGTCTTTGCATCTGAATGCTCTAAGAGTGACTAAGCTAGAAAACTTCTCACTGTAGCCCCCAAGTATTTAGTTTGAGTGAATTATTCCGACTAGATACTTTCAGAGTAGCATACGCAGTGCTTGTAAATTTTGATACTATAGCCCCCAAGTCTCTAGTTGTAACTGAATTAGTTCTGACTAGATACTTAAAGAAAGACTAAGCATATCACTGAGTTAATAAACTTTATACTGTAGCCCCCAAGCGTCTAGTGGAAAACTGAATCAGTTCTGACTAGATGCTTAAAGAAAGACGAAGCATATTGCCAAGTCTAAAAACTCTCACTGTAGCCCCCAAGCCTCTAGGTGGATAATTATCCGGCTAGATGATCCAAGTAGACTAAACAGCTTTAAACTTTCTTTCCACATAATGAGAATGCTCGGAGAGGCATGTCCAACGAGAAGTTCCAGAAGATGCGTGCGTATTTGGAAGCCGAAAAGGGTAAAACTGCCTTCTTGAAGGAACAAATCATCAAGAGCAACCGTCTGTTTTTCCTTTCTTTTTCGTATTCCGACTTGGTCTTGTGCCAATCATTCTCCGAGTACTCAGTGTGTACTGTTCTTACTCCGAATTGCAGAAACCATTGCCAAGGCCAAGGACATTGTAGAGCAACCCAAGCACATTGAGTTGCTGGATAGCAAAAAACAAAATCCTTAAGCAGGAGAGGAAGGATATGCTGAAGATGCATGAAGACTCCATGAAGGTGCTGCAGGAGTCCGCTAACACGGAGATGAACCGCTTGAAGGAGGAGATCGCGATGCTGAAAGAGCAGAAGAAAGCTGCCGATGAACAAAATCAGCGCAATCTTGAAGCATACAAGATCCTTCAACAAGAACGGGACTCCATGGCAGAAACCCTCCAGCAGGATGAGATTAGCATCTTCAGTAAGTGATTCTCCGTCTTGTACTTTTGTAAGATAGATACTTTGAACTTTTTGTGTTATTGAACTCATGCGTTCCCTTGTCGGAATTTGCAGCTCCTATTGGTTTGACCCAGTCGCCTCCTCCGCCAAAAGAATGCATGGTCCTTGCCGACAACTTTATCAACACCGCCATCAAGCAGGCCAAGGAGATAGCCAAGCACCTCCATATCAACATCAAAGCGGTGGATTCCGTGATGAAGTTCTCGGAGATCTTGCGCCAAGCCCCCGAGCGTATTGTAAGCTGGAAAGCTTCATGTACCCGGGCTGGCGCGAGGATGGCGCTGTCAATGGTCAAGGCGCATTATGAAAACACCGACATCGACACGGTGACCTCCGGTATCCCCGACGTGGACGACGATGGCCAAAAAATACATCACAAAGCTATCTTGGCGTCGCTCGCGGGTTATGATACCAGAGTCTCCGAGTTGGTTGACCCTAACGTCTTCGTGCCCATGGAGATTATTGACGGCGACAACCAAAGCTCCTCCGAGTCCCTCAAAACTGCCGACTTCGAGGAGGATGGCTCTCCTGCTGATGATGATGCTGCGTCCAAGTCACCTGCACTAGAGGAATGAAAAAACAATATGTAATATTTGTTTCCTCTGGAATTTGTATGCGGAAAAAACTACTTGTTAACTTAAGGCGGAAAAACAATGGTTGTTATTTCCTGCTACTCAAGAACTGGTTCTAGCATGTACATATTTTTAAGCAAGTGTTGGCTTATCCATTAGTCTGGTTTTTATGCTTGACTTTTCATGAGTCGGAAAACTTGTTTTCGGAACTATGCGCTCATGCGATGATGCCCAATGGTACCGTCAATAACCTAAGCACAAAATAGCCGACAATAAGTGCCAAAAGTCACTACTCCAGAATCCACATAAAAACAACAAAGAACGTGTAGACCAGAAAACTTAAGCTAACGCCCGTAGGCGAAATTTTCACAATTGCAATCGTAAATCTTGTGCATAAAAGGTTTTATACGATCCAAAAATGAACACTAAAGGAGGTAAAAGACTTAGAAATATAAGTGAGCCAGAGAGCTTTATTTCATTGATCATATAATAGGTACACAATAGATAAAAATGCTAAGTGTAGAAAGGATGTAGTTGTGCTATGTTCCATGGCCGATCAAGCTCTGGGTTGTCATCATCCGGGTCACGTCGCTTACTCTTATGATCCTCATTGGGTCTATCCTTCAGCTCACGATTATCAACGAGGTAGTAAGACCCATTGAGTAGCGCCTTGCTTATGATGAACGGTCCTTCCCATGGCGGGGATAATTTGTGTGACTTCTTCTGCTTAAGTCGGAGCACCAGGTCCCCTTCTTTAAACGAGCGATGCCGAACGCGGCGACTATGGTAGCTGCGTAGCTTCTGCTAGTAGATGGCGGATCTTTGGCATGCCAATACGCACTCCTCCTCGAGAAGGTCCACATCTAGGCGTCTAGATTCTTCAGCGTCATCTTCGTCGTAGGTGGCAACTCTTGGTGCATCATGGAGGATGTCGGAAGGAAGGATGGCTTCTGCTCCATACACCATGAAGTAAGGGGTGTATCCGGTGGATCTGTTGGGTGTAGTTCATAAACTCCACAACGCAGATGGTAATTCCTCCGCCTAGGCTCCAACTGCTCTATGCAATGGTGCTTCCAGACGTGGCTTGATTCCCTTCATAATTAATCCATTGGCTCGCTTAACCTGACCATTGGACTGTTGGTGAGCCACATATGCAAGGTCAAGTCGGATATCCTTCTCCCAACAATAAGCTTCCACTTCTCCGAGTGACAAGTTCCTGCCGTTGTCGGTGACAATGCTACGTGGGAGACCAAATCTCACCACTAGATCCCGGACAAACCTAAGGGCAGTTGCCCCATCGAGCTTTCTAATGGGTTTAGCTTCTATCCATTTGGTGAATTTATCAACTACTACTAGTAGATGCGTAAACCCACATGGTGTCGTCTGCAACGGACCAACCATGTCCATCCCCCAGACTGCAAACGGCCAAGTTATTGGTATTGTTCGCAATTCTTCAGCTGGGACATGTGGTTGTTGGGCATAATACTGGCATCCCATGCATGTCTCAACCAGCTAGTCGGCGTCCGCCTTCGCGGTCAGCCAGTAGAATCCTTGCCGGAAGGCTTTAGCAACCAACGATCGAGGAGCGGCGTGATGCCCGCAATCTCCAAGATGGATTTCGCAGAGGATTTCAATACCTTCTTGCTGGGAAACACACTTAAGGTATACACCAGTGGTGCTTCTTTTGTAGAGCTGTCCATTGATTATGGTATAGCCCTTTGCTCGACGTACTATTTGCCGTCTTTCGACTTTGTCATCGGGCAAAGTTTCGTGTACGAGATATTCCATGAACGGTTTTGTCCAAGCCAGAGGGACCTTTGTCACCATGTGAACGAAAGGGTCAACTCTGTCCGGGTTGTCCATATCCGCTCCCTTCACGGATGGTGTCCGTAGATGTAAAACGCCAGGCGAAATTCGTTTGCGTCCTGATCCAAGCTTAGACAACAGACCATCTGCCTCGTTTTGCTCCCTAGGTACATACTTGACCTCGTAGCCCAAGAAGCTCTTGGCTATCTCGTCCACTTCATCACGATATGCCGCCATCATAGGGTTCCGCGCGTTCCAGGTGCCATCCACGTACTGGGAAACTAAGTCGGAATCTCCACAACAAACTATGCGCTTGATGCCAATATCCTTGGCTACGCGTAGTTCGTGAATGAGTGCTTCATACTCCGCCATGTTGTTTGTAGCCTCGAAGTGGATCTGCAGAACGTAGTGTAGCTTTTCCCCGGTTGGTGACTATAGCAGTACACCATCCCCCGAGCCATTGAGTATCTTTGATCCGTCAAAGTGCATCACCCAGTATTCTGGCTCCGGCATTGGGGTAGCATCTGGCATCTCCGTCCAATCTGCGATAAAATCCGCCAAGGCTTGTGACTTGATAGCGTCGCGTCTCTTGTAGGTGATCTCGAAGGCGGCAAGTTCAATGCCCCACTTCGTGACCCTTCCTGTAGCGTCGTTGTTGTTAATGATGTCGGACAGTGGAGCTTTGCTCACAACTGTGATAGGGTGCTCCTGGAAGTAGTGCCTCAGCTTCCGAGAACCAAGGAATACTCCATAAGATATATTTTGGTAGTGCAGGTAACGCTGCTTGGACTCCATCAAGACCTTGCTTACATAGTAAAATGGTCATTGAAATCCGTACTCATAGCCTGGTTCTTTCCGCTCTACCACGAAGACGATGCTGATTACCCGGTTGCTGGCCACCATGTAGATTAACATGGGCTCTTCAGGCTCGGGTGCTGCAAGGATAGGCATTGAGGAAAGTATCTCCTTGAGACACTTCAATGATACATTTGCCTCGTCCTTCCACGTGAATTTTCCTGCCTTCTTCAGCAACTTGTACAGCGGCAGAGCCTTCTCTCCAAGTTGGCTGACGAACCGACTAATTGCTGCAATGCAACCTGTTAGCCGTTGTATGTCCTTTAGGCATGTCGAACGGTTTATGTTTAAGATGGCCTTGATTTTCTCTGGGTTGACTTTGATTCCACGCTGGGAAATGATAAAGCCCAACAATTTGCCGGCTGGGACCCAGAAGACGCACTTCTTAGGGTTAAGCATCTTGTTGTATTTCCGGAGATTATCAAAGGTTTCTCTTAAGTCGGATATTAAGTCGTTTGATTTTTTAGACATCACCGCTATATCGTCTACATAGGCGTGGACGTTCCGACCAATTTGATCGTGTAGGCAATGCTGCATTGTCCACTGGTACGTAGCACCTGCGTTTTTCAGCCCAAAGGGCACCATGACATAGCAAAACGTGTCGTAGGGTGTAGTGAACGAATTGGCCAATTGGTCTGACTTCCTCATCTTGATCTGGTGGTATCCTGAGTATGCATCGAGAAAACACAAAATCTCCGAGCCAGCTGTCGAGTCAATGACTTGGTCAATGCGAGGCAAAGCAAACGGATCTTTGGGACATGCTTTGTTCAAGCCGGTGTAATCAACACACATTCTTAATTATTTGGTTCCCTTTTAGGGACAAGTAAAGGATTGGCCACCCATCGGGTGTGAAGGACTTCTAGGATAAAACTAGCCTTAAGTAACCTAGCTATCTCTTTGCCTATGGCGCGTACCTTCTCGTCTCCGAAGATTCGTAAAGGTTGTTTCACTGGTTTACATTTTGGATCAATATTCAAGCTATGCTCGGCAAGTTCCCTAGGTACACCTTTCATGTCGGCAGTTTGCCAGGCAAAGATGTCCCTGTTCTCACGGAGGAACTCGACGAGCACGCTTTCCTATTTAGGGTCGAGATTCGGCCCAATGGCGGTGGTCTTGGAGGCATCGCCTACCACAAGTTCCACCGGCTTGGTCTCGATGGCGGCCTTGAATGCTGGGGCGGAGTCAGAAATCTGTTTCTTCGACACGGGCATCTCTGAGGCATCAACCTTGATCTGGATCTCCTTGAATTCTTTGCTATAGAGGACAACTTCTGCAAAGGCTGCTTCTCCAATCTCGCAGTCCCTTGCCTTGGTAAAGCTGCCGGATACGGTGATGACACCGTTTGGTCTGGGTATCTTGAGCTTGTTGTTGATGAAGCATGGCTTGGCCATGAAGGTGTGGAAGATGTCTCGGCCGAATATGACGTGGTACACGCTCTTGAAGGGGACCACCTCAAAGGTCATGCATTCTTGGCGGTAATTATTGACATCGCCAAAAGCGACCTGAAGTGTGATGCACCCAAGGGACCAAGCCTCCCGACCAGGAACTACGCCGTGGAAGATGGTGTTGGTCCGCCTTAGGTTTGCCTCCGTTAAATTCATCTTGTGTAGTGTATCCAGGTACATGATGTTGATGCTGCTTCCACTATCCGCCATACATTTGGTGAACTCGTTGCCGTCAATCAGGGGGTTGATGATCATGGCGTATTCGTTCTTCGTAGGGATGAGGTCTGGGTGATCCTTCCTGTCCCAAGTAATTGGAATCTCCGACCAGCGCAGGTATTAGGGAACTGGGGGTAGAGTGGACATCAGTATCCTCATGGAGGTCTTCTGTTGTTGGACGGTGGGGGTGCCAAGGAAAGTGTGGAAAACTGCCGCCTTCTTCTCGAAGTTTTTTTTCCCTTGTTGTCGCTCTTGGCGGCGTGCTTGGGGTCAACATCCTCGTCCATGTCACTTGAATCCTTGGACTCCTCCTCCTTCTTCTTCCCCTTGCCCTTGCCTTGCGGTCTATTCTTCTGACTTTGCTTGTAGCCTGACTCCGGGTCCTCCTTGAGGTCGTTGACGAACTTGAAGTGGCGATTGGTGTGTGTGGCCTAGCCGTTGGCGTCGAGGTGTACGAGGCACGGCATATCGCGGTCCTCCTCGTAGGTCTGGGGAACGCGGAGCGCTGCCAAGGTTGTTTCACTACCTCGCTGCTGCCCACAACCAGCCCCCCGTCCTCGGCCACGTTGTCCACGATCACCTCGTCCTGCAAAAGTCATGGCGACCATGTTGGAGGTTTGCTTTAATTCTGGCGGGCTCTTCCGCTTGGTGTTGCTGTTCCTCCGAGCTTGAGTTGGAACGGACGTTGCCGGCAGGGAGCCGCGAGCATCATCATCGGCAGCCGCGAACTTACTAGCCAGCTGGATCATCTGGTTGAGATCTAGCTGGTGGTTGTCCTGCAAGCGCTTCAACGTATGACGGAGCAACGTACCCCTTTCCAACCCATCGATGAAGGCGGACATGGCGGTCTGGGAGTGCACTCCCGCACATGAATTCTTCATATCCAACCAGTGGGAGAGGTAGGCGCGAGATGACTCGTCTTTCTCCTGCACGCACCGTTGTAGGTCGCCAACAGTACATGGACGTTTGTACGTACCCTCGAAGTTCTTGGTGAACGCTTCTTATATGTCCAGCCAGTTGCAGATAGATTTCTCCGGCAAGTCATCGATCCATTGTCGGGCCGTGCCCGCCAACATCAATAGTAGGTACTTGACGGAGACGTTGGGGTTTCCCCCGGCGATCTCTACCACGTTGCCGTAATCCTGCAACCATGTAGCTAGTTTGGCGGTGCCGTCATAGGGCTTGATGGTCTTGTCAATCCGAAAACCCTTGGGGTAAGCTGCAGTCCGTATTACAGGTCCAAAGTAGCGTGGTCCCAGGTATGCTCCATCCCAGTCCTCGCGGGTCTTGTCCAGACATGATCGTGCGTCGTATGGCTCTGGGCTTCTTTTCTTCTTTCTGCCATCAGGGGATGGGCTGCGTGAATGATGCGGGCCTCCTCCGCCATGGTGGCTGCTGGGTGGCGATGGAGGCGAAGGTGGCGGTGGGTTAGCCTTCTTGCTGTTACCCTCCTGCGATGCCTCACGCTTGTCGAACACGGAGGGTCATGGCGTGACCTGCTCTTGTGTCCATGGCTGCGCTCCCCATCATGACGGGCCTGATCCATGTTGTCGTGGATGACGATGCCACATTGCTTAGGAGGAGGCATGTTCGTACGATGGTGAGCCTTGGGGTCTTCGCGATGTCGGGGAGAGCGGGGCGGTGGACATGGGCGATGAGGTTGAGCCTTGCCTCCATGGTCGGAGGATATGGGGATAACATCTTTCCTATTGCACGCATCCCTCCGTCTTCATTCTGACGAACCCGTCTGGGACCCGATATCAAGAGGGGATCTGTCCCTTAGCGGATTATGCTGGCTAGATTGGCAAAACGCTGGGTCAGACTCAAGCCTCTGAGAGGTGGCCTTTTCCTGCTATTTCACCGCCTTGGCCACTAGGTCATAGACTTGGTTCACCGCTTCGGGTGATCTATCCTGCTCCAAAAGGGTCTTGGCGACGGCGAGGTTGAGGAGAGGAGTGGGCATCACCTGCCTGCCTTCACTATCAATGTATGGCTTGGCCTGTGCCAGCTTCAAGGGAGCCCATCCTAGGTTTCGCCGTACACCAGGATCGTTGATGACGCGAGCCGTATCTTTCTTAGCCTTTTGCTTCTGCAGCAGAGTCTTGTACTTGGCCTCCATCGCTCTAGCTTTCTCTATTGACTTCTGCGTGTTGGCCAGATCTCGATCCAACTTTGCACCTTGCTTTGATGGCCTGCTCTTCCTCCAGCAGCTGCTGGCGCTTCTCGTCAAGATGGACTACATTGAAAATTGTAAGGTTCCCAACCTTTAATAAGGTAGAGATCCCTGTGTTTACAATGCTAGTCCCTGGATCAATAGCTAGCATCCACAGTTAAGATGTAATATCAAGAAACAAAGGTCATAATACTACTTTATAACCAGGAATAAAATATTTCATTACATCTTACATACCTCATTTGGCTATCACATTACATTGCAGCAGAATATCTATAAAGCATGGGGTCCTTCGTCTTCAAAGTGCCACAGGCAAACATGTTGGTTGTAGACTTGTAATCCTATTCAACACACTTCACTAACAACAAACAAACCTGCAACATAATAAGTTGCAGCCACAAGGGTCAATACATTTGAATTGTATTGGCAAGTTTCACTACTATGTAGAAATAAGTGGATCCTATCATTACATGCATATTTGGTTAAGTAGGGTTTAGGCTCTTTTGCAGAAAGCAATATAGTTTTATCCTATCTTTTCAAAATAGTTTTTGATCTTTGTCAAATCTTTCTGAACTTCTTGGAAAACTCCAAGTGCTGCAAATCCCTTGTTGTCACCATCAAGTTTTACTTTGAGAAATTGAAATGTCGAGATCTTCCATAGCTTCAGGCCTTAGTTGCTCAGTATTGTCCATAACCGGGGACACGGCTAAGTACTTAGAATTTGATCTTCTGCAGAAGTTGTACACTTTACCCACATGACACAATCTCGTCTTGACGCCAAAGGTCACTGGATAAGTACTCACCAAAATGGAGTACCGGCAGATCGAGAATGTGACAAAGTCTTTCCAGAGAAGTCCTCCCAATACACAATGCTAGCTTGTCATCCAGGCACCAATGTAGGGTTTCAAGTTTCCTTACATAATTCTAGTTAACCTGAAGATGCCAATGCATGGGTCTTCCACTATGTAGTTGACTAAGCCAGAGCCCATTTAGCATGTGGCTATACACGGAAGCCACTGTACGAGAAACATGTTCAATATCTAAGTCCCTGGATGGTTTTCTTCTAGTGCACATACAAAAAGAGATAGCCATATAAACATGGTTCATTTTTTTGCCACCTTGTCCAACCTTGATTATCCTTGTCCACCCAGGTGGTTCATTGAGTACTTGTTTTATTATATAAAACATATATCTTTTCAACACTTCATATAATCATAACATGTATCCCATCCCAATTATATAGCTGGGCTAAGCATACTACAACTACAATGTTTTCACTAAGGAATATATAAGGGTATCCTATTAGGATTTAGCATAGCATAAAATATAGTAAACATTTCCATGCATGTTACAAAATCCACTAAGTGTAATGAAAATAGTAGGACATGGATGATAGTGTCACTTGCCTTTTTTTAGTAGAGAATGTTAGTTCACTTCTTGATCTTGCTAATATCACACTCTTCTAACTTCACTACAAATCAGTCAAGCAAACACAAATTCAACTAGCATTCCAACCAATTTATCACACATAAAATAATAGAAACAAGGTCATGCATGCAAGCATGCAAAAGATAGTTTTATTTGCAAAAGTGGTTTCTACTAGGCTCTAAACATTATAAAGTTCAAAGTGGTCATTTTCTAAAGTGGTAAAACCATTTGCAAAAGGTTTTATCTATAAACCATTTTTAAATCAATTCATTATTTTATGTGGTTGAAAATGCTTTTAGCAAAGAAATATTCTTTAAAGAGTTCACCAATATATTTTAATTCTCAAAACTTGGTGTTTAAGGTCAGAAAGTTTGAATCAAATCATTTCCCAAAGGTTTCACTCAAAAATCATTTCAAAATCAAAATCAATATTTTTATTTGACTAGAAATGAGCTAATTCAATTATTTATTCCTAAACTTCACAAAATACATTTTTAAATCCATAAGTTGGTTCCTAGGGTCAGTAGGTTCAAAACAAACCATTTTGCAAAGATTTCATATTAAAATTATATCTAGAACAATTTTTATATTCAAAATAAGCCTACACATGTTTCTACAAATTCAACCAAATTACACGAAGCAAATCATTAAACAAAGTGCATGGTTGCAAAGTAATTGTTCTTCTTAATCCATTGATATAAAATTTGCAAAATTTGGACGTGTAGAATTAAAGTTATGAATTTTAAAAGTTTGCATATCAATCAGATTCAAATTTCTGTTTTAATCTAAACCTTGTCCATGTGGCTGTTTCCTATTGGTTGAATACGATTCGGTTGGATCGACTGTTACAGACCGTAGGATCTCATTTAGATCACACGGTGTAGATCAACTGATACCCCTTCGTTAAGTTGTTATATCCTAGTCACTGGATGGCGATCTAACTTTGTGGTTGCCGTGGTGTCGAGAATGGCGGCGCTTGGCTCATGATGGTTCCGCGAAGCGTGAAGGAAGGAGGAGGAGATGCTCACAGAGTTCGCAAAGGTGCAGAGAAGCTCGACGTGGTCGTAATAATCCAAGGGGCGCACGGTGATGTCAGGGATTGCTCGCCGGAGTAGCTCCTGACGACGGATGCTCTCTGTTGAAGTCGGAGGCGAGCTTGTAGGCCACGCGCGAATTATTGGAGGGCACCTGGAGATGCACAGGAGACAGGCGAACCAAATGGCGTAAGTCGCAACTCGAGGCGCGCATGAGGTTGAGGGCTAGGACTCACCGGAGATTCGGTAGAGGGCGGCGATGCTCAGAGGCGCACTGAGGCGAGGCACGGGGCAGCAGAGTGGAGGAAATGGCAGGTGCGCCTGGAGATGGAGAACCAGCTCGTTTGCAGTGGGAGGCGAGAGGCGGCGGGGTGTTGCCGGAATTTCTCGGAGACGCTCGCCGGAGCAGTGGCGGTGCAAGAGGAAATCGGGGCAGCCCTGGGGCAGAGAAGGAGGGACGAGTGAGGGGAAATGTCGAGGAGAGGCGGGCGCTTAAGTGTGCATGGTCGGGGGCGACAATAACGCAGGAAATAACGCGAATTGATCGCCGGAGTTAAAGGGCAGAAACGGCGAGGAGGAAATGTCGCGGTGAAGACGATGATGTGCTGGCGGTGGGGTCCGTCTGGCAGTGAGGGAGAGAGAGAGAGAGAGGGAGATGGGGCCACTCGTCAACGTCGTAATGGGTGATTTCTGCGTGAGAAACGTTTGTTGTGGGGGAAAAGTTGGAATATTTGGGCCTTGCTGGGCCTATTGGGTTGGATCGTGTTTATTTCATTTTTTTTATACTGAAGCCTTTTCTTTTTCTAATTTGAATTTCTGTTTTGATTTTATTCAAACAATTCAAACACCCAAATGAATTCAAACCTTTGCCAAACTTTGTGTAGGTTTTAATTATGTTTAACAACACAAATCAAAGTCCAAAAACAAAATAATTTTATTCTTTTTAAGATGCATTAATAATTAAATAAAATAGACCTTAGTCTTTAATTCAAATAGGATTTAATTTATTTAAAAACTCTATTTGAAATCTAAATAATATCAAACCATTTCAGTAGGTTTTATTTGAAAAACAAAAACATTTAGAAAACTTATTTAAAATAAATTAACAAGTTTTAATGTTTATTTAAAATGGAAAAGCCTTTACTTTAATAAAATTGGATATTAATAAATCTTCATTATTTTATTTAAATAAACCCTTACTCTTTTTATCAAATAGAAATATTTTATTTCAAAATCTTGGCTCTATAAGATAATCCTTATTTATAATTCTACCTTTTCTTTTGAAAACAAATCTTTTTATTAAAAGATCTAAAAATAGTAATTCCAACTATCATAATTTTATTTATTAATTGTTTATCTTGTTAAATCCCTTTAGGATTTTATTTGATCAAAATAGGTTTTGATGTTTCCAATTGGAATCAAAAAGTTCCTTCTCACCCTAAAAATCAACAATTGCTTATTTGTTTATATTTTTTTTTCACATTTCAAAATTTGGAAAATTTTGGGATGCGACACAAATATGAGCCATGGTTATAGGCTCGATGAGGAGATTACCGTACATCACTCTATTAGCTAGAGTGACTTGGGCAGCAGCAAACGTAGATGCCGGAGGCGGCGGGTTTGCGGTGTTGTTGTTGCTCGGACCGGTGTCGAGTTCCTGCGGCTGCTGCACTGGGTTAGGCGGAGGGGCATGACCTTTGCGCGATCATTGTCGGCAGCAACAGGTGGTCCCTTCCCTTTATCCAGCGCTGTAGGTGGAGCTCGTCCGAGCTGATCTTCATCCATCGCCGTCCCAATGGTGACGAACACCTCTCGGGACGTGACGGCGTTGTTGGCCTGTTCGTCGCTCTTGTAATCCTCCTCCATATCTTGCATGGCGGAGTCTAGCTCCTCTAGGATGAAGTCTATCTCCTCCGAGTCAGCGCTGATGTCGGCATAGAGCGTGTCAAGCATGGATTTAGAGGGTGCCGGGGCTTCCTCGATGACCGGGGGGTGGGGGGGTGGAGGTGCAATGGCGGCGATGACCGGAGGCGTGGCGCATAAGCGATGGCGACGACCGGAGGCGGTGGTGGCGGTGGCTGAGGCGGAGGGGCTCCGCCAACGAGCGCGATTTCTATATGAGCTTCCTCATTAGCCTCTGCATAGCTATTGACGGTGTTCACCATGCTTTCGAAAGTGAGGTGTCCTGAAGCCTGCTTCCTCCTTAGCGTATGCCGGAGAAGCGTACCTTGGTCCAGTCCTTCCACAAAGTGATACATAGCATCATCATTGGGGTAATGAGCCAGGTCAGCCCGTATATGGAGCCACCTGGCAAGGTAATTGCAGGGGTTTTCGCCTTCTCTCTGAACGCAACGCGCCAGATCGAAGATGGTAACCACAACGACGAACTTGGATTTCTGCTGTCCAGACGCGCGGGCGAAGCCGGCGGACTTGTAGCGATCTTCCACCGTTATATCCAGCTGGGTCTTGAATTTTTCCGATCTTTGCCGGAAAACTCTAAGGAGAGATCCAATATTGATCCTTCCGCGAACGTATCCTGCCCGTAGGCGGTCCGTGCGGGTCTTGATGCTCCTCCGACTCCCAGGGAACTAGCGCCCAAGTCAGTTTCACCGATGAAGAGGTGGATATCTCCGATGGGGACGATTGAGCATCGTGTAGGGTTCATCTTCGCCAGCATCCAGAACTCGTTGGGAGGGACGATCGGAATGTTGCAGGAGAAGAGAACGCGACCGATGGCTACGGTTTCGCCGATTCCCGCAAAGATCTTGGTCCTCGCCCGCTTAAGAGCCTGAAGCGCCTCTTGCCCCACGGTGGGCGCCAACTATTGTGGTATTGCCGATGAGTACGCCATGGAGGGTTCCTCACAATGCGTGTTTAGAGACGTGAGGGAAGGCGGACAGTTGATGGGTACGAGGTAACACGGCTTACCCAGGTTCAGATCCCACAACGGTGGTGGAATCCTACTCCTGCTATAAATCACTATAAGGGAAATACGCCGAGTTACAGGGATTGGTTCGCTGTGTGAGGTAAAAGTTGATTGGTGCCCTAAAGGCTCCCATAGGCCCGAATTATATAGTCGCCAGGTCCTAGGGTTACAGGAAAGAGTCCTAGCCGGACAGGTTACAGAGTCCTACACTGCTTACATCCGGTCTAGCGTTTCTTGCACTCCAAGGCTCTGGGTATGTCGGTGACTCCTCCGTAGCCTTCATTTATCCGGCATGGGCCTCCCTTATGGATCCATCTAGCTGGGCCGCCCAGCAAGCCATGGGCCATGCTACCAATTGTGGGCCACCCGGGTTATCCGGATAGGAGACATGCTATGAGGATACCCATATAGCATATCCCCAACAGCATCTCCATCAACCATCGATGTTTCCCTCATCCATGAGTGAGTAATCCCCCGCTGTAGGCTTGGGGATGGTAGGGATTGGATGAGTTCTATCATGTAATCGAATAAGATCTGTTAGGGCATAGTGCCTAGTATCTCTATTAGTGCTATTTGACTTTGTTGCAACTTGTTGTGCTTAATGCTTGTCACTAGGGCCCGAGTACCATGATCTCATATCTGAACTTATTATTGAATCATTATGATAGTATTTTTTGTGATCTTATCTGCAAGTTGTGTACACATATCATTTTTCGGATCCAAAGGCCCCAAAGTGACAATAATTGGGACAGCCGGAGGGGATGGCTGTGGTGTGAGGATCACATGTGTTCATGGAGTGATAATGCTTTGCTCCGGTGTTCTATTAAAAGGAGCACCTTAATTGCCAGTAGTTCCCTAGAGGCCCCGCTGCCACGGGCTGGTTGGACAAAAGATGTTGTACAAGTTCTCATTGCGAGCACGTATGACTATATTTGGAGCACATGCCTAGGATTGTTTAGTACTTGGATGCTTGTTATTATTTATCTGCAATGCCCTAGATCTTGAAGTTACATGTTTAGACTCGTCCATGAAACGCCCGTCCATCCATCCCTATGCCTACCGCACTCGAATCCCACTATTTACTGTTACTATTGCTCCTGTTTTACTGATGCTGTTGCTTTGTTGTTTCTACTATAAACTGTTTCTACTGATAAAATTCTGTGAGCAAGAACTATTTCTAGGTGCAGCTGAATTGACAACTTAGTTGTTAAGGCTTGCAAGTATTCTTTGGCTCCCTTTGTGTCGAATCAATAAATTGGGTAATACTACCCGTGAAGACTGTTGCAATCCCTTACACTTGTGGGTCATCAATACTATTTTCTAGCACCATTGCCAGGGAGCATAGCTTTATTTGTAAGTTCACTTGGATCTATTATTGTTCACTGCTACTCCTTTCATCATGGGGAAGTCTCGTGATGGAAAGTTCCCTATTTTACCATCCACTACAAGAAGAGGTACAGTCCTAAACACCTCTGTTTCTCTTGATTCACCGTCTGTTATAAGTAAGCTTATCACACCACCACCACATACTCATGCTACACACACTGCTACTACTGCTGAATCTGAAACTGCTTTTGATGCTCATGATGTTACTTGTACTATGCTTGATGCGAGTGGTTCATTAGGTCCTTTCCTTGATGCTACTATGGCTAGCCTAGGAAATACCGAAACTCCTAGTGAAGACACTATTACACCTGTTATCTCACCTGAGTCTAGTGAGAGTTATGATATTAATGATGGTTACATTGAGTTCACTGATGAATTTGTTGAAGAGTGCCGAAACACACATGGTACTAGTGCTATTAAGAGTCTCCTCGCTAGACGCACCATTATGCCTAAACTGTCCTCTGATCCTATGTTTGCCACCTCTCCCATAGATATTAAAAATAAAGATTATGATTTCTCTCTTGATTTTTCCTACTTGGATATTATTGAGAAAGAACCTTTTTGTGGGACTAAAAATAAGAGTGTTGTGGCTCATATGAATGAGCTTTCTACTAAGAGCGCTTTGTTCTCTGATGATTTTAAAATGCGCAAGTACTTTGTTACTAAGATCTTCCCTTTTTCACTAAAAGGAGAATCTAGGACTTGGTTTAATAGATTACCTCCTGGTTCCATTGATATCCCTGATTGCTTGATTGCTTCTTTCTTCTAGAAATATTTCCCTCCCAGTGCTAGACATGCTGCTTTGCAGAGACTTTTTGATTTTAAATAGGGATAAGAAGAGAAATTGCCTGAGTCATGGACAAGGTTCTGTGCCTTGATTCATGCACATCCTGGATGTCCATTACCTAAGAATGAGCTTCTTGATATTTATTATAATGGACTAACTGATGATTCTAGGACCTACCTAGATAGCTTTGCTGATTGTGTTTTTAGGAAAAGAACTCCTACAGATCCTGAAGAATTAATGGCTAAGATAAGCAAGAATTATGATGATTGGACTTGAACTGAGCTAAATACACCTAAGCCTATTACTCATGAACCAGTTCCAACACCAACACCAAAGAAGAGGGGAGTTATTGCATTAAATGATGAAGTGATGAAGGAAGCTAAGAAGTGTCTAAAGGAGAAAGGTATTAGAGCTGAAGATGTGACGAATCTACCTCCTATAGAAGAATTATGTAAGCCAATTCCCCACTCATCTACTATTGAGGTACATTCTCTCCAATACTTTGATGAAGGTGATATTCCTTATGGTAAGCCTCCTGATCAATGCTTAGAAGAACTTGACACATTTATTGTTAAACAAGGTAATTTTAATAAACAAGTTCAGAATCATTTATTGGAAAACTCTAGAGCTATCCATGAGTTGAAAGATATTGTGGAAAGAACTTCTAAGGATACTAAAATGCTTTGTAAACACTTTCAAATGGTCCAAACCCAACTTGATCAACTTGCTAAGGTACAAAAGGATATGCTAGTTAATGGCTTAGGAGATAAACATGCTTATGGAATTAGAACTAGGAGTGGTATAGCTACTCAAGATCCCTTATATCCTAAAGGACACCCTAAAACAATTGAGCAGGACTCTCAACAAGGTGAAAGTAGTGGTAGTCCTCGTAAGAGAAATAAAAAGAAACATAAAATAGTTGAGGAACCACTTGAACCTGCTGTAGATCCTAATAGTATATCTGTCTCTGATGCTAAAACTGAGAGTGGTAATGATAAAAATGATGCTCCTGATAAGGAGGAAGTTGAGGAAGAACCTGAGAAGCACACTAAGAACACTAGGTACACAAAGGTAGATTTTATTGCTAATAAGCATGGTAAAGAGAGAACCTTGGGTGTAGAAACCTATGCCTTTTCCAGGTAAGAAACACAAGTCAAAGGAGGAAGAACACTACAACAAGTTTTATGAGTGGATGAAACCTTTATTTTTGCAAATTCCTTTGACTGATGCTATTAAATTGCCTCTTTATTCAAAGTATATGAAGGATATTGTCTCTAATAAAAGGAAGATTCCTAATGAGGAGATTTGTACTTTGCTTGCTAATTATTCCTTCAATGGTAAGGTTCCAAAGAAACTTGGTGATCTAGGTATACCAACTATTCCTTGCTCTATTGAGAACAATTATGTTAGAACTGCTTTATGTGACTGGGGAGCTAGAGTTAGTGTTATGCCTTTTTCTCTCTAGAAGAGACTCTAGCTAGAAAAGTTGATACCAACTGATATATCTTTGCAAATGGCTGATAAGTCAACTACAATTCTTGTTGGTATATGTGAGGATGTTCCTGTTCAAGTGGCTCATAATTGCTTGGTTTTGGCTCATTTTGTTGTGTTTGAAATGCCTGAAGATGATAATATGTCCATTATTCTTGGGAGACCTTTTTTTAGTACTGCAGGTGCTGTCATTAATTGTAATCAAGGAAAAGTAACATTCAATATTGATGACAAAGAGCATACTATTTATTTCCCCAACAAGGTTGTTAGAAGCTATTGCCTGAAGTCCATTGAAAATATTGAGAGCATCAAGGTTGGAGAAATATATTGTCCCATTCCACAGGAAAATTTTGAAACTATTATGATTGGGACCATTGCTATCAAGTATGAGGTAACATAATCATCTTGTGGAATGCAAAGTTTTGTTTCATATAAGATTGTTTTGGTAACAAGACTTGATCAACCTTGTTAACAAAAGGATTTTAATGAACAAAATAATATTTCCACTGTGGTTATACTTGCTTTATTTTACTTTTCTCCTTCCTAGTCTTTGTCTTTCTTTTGCTAGCTTTGGTTTTGCTTGTTGTTTGCTTGTTAATTTGTCTTAGAGCTCCTGTAGTTTGTCTTTTGGTTTGCTTTTGCTTCTTCTGAAAAGACTGTTTCTGCGAGAAAATCAATTTTCATACCCTGAGAATTGGCCAAAAATAAAGTTTTCCGAAAAATCCCAGAAAATTCAAAATAATTTTTTCCTCAAAAAAGGGGCAGAGAGACACCTTCAGTGACCTAGGGAGCCACCCAGGACACCACACCCATGGTAGACGCGACCTACCTGTGGGTGGCGCCTAGGGGGGTCTGGCCCACCTGGGCCCCTTCAAGGTGCCCCCTCACAGCCATCTTCTTTCTCTCTCCCGAAAACACCGAAAAACTTGCTCAAGCTCGAGTTCTTGCTATTCTTGCTCGCGATTTTCGATCTCCCTGATCAGCCCATCTTTGCTGCTGATTTTTGGAGAGATTGCTCCTTAGTATGTTCCTCCTCCACTTGTCCAATTAGATTTGTGATTCGTAGATTGTATCTTGATTATTTTGCTGCTATAGGTGACATGTTGTTCGAGCTTGCATGCTTGTTCTATGCTTAGAGACTTTATTTTGATGCATGTGTAGTCCTCTAGCAAGTTCCTATAGTAGTTGCTCATCATTTATCAACTTAGAAATCACTTGGTTTGATGTTTGTCTAAAAATTTCAGCAAGGAAGATGAGTACCTATCCATAGAATCAATATGACTTGATGGTGTCTGAGCCAATGAAGGTTCATCATGAGGAGGCAGTTTTTCCTTCCATATATCCATGCCATGAATTTATGAGAACCGCGGGAATCTCTCAGGATTTCCAAATCTTGATTACCAATGCAGGATTGGAACACTTTGTTGAAGGTGAACCATTTCAATTTGTTAAGCTAACCATGGCTTTTGGGCAGGACTTCCGGTTCACTTGGTCTACATCTAATTCCATGGTCCATTACAAAATATATAATATACCTGTCGACCTGCCTTTTGCTGATTTCTATGCAGCAATTAGAGTACCTCAGTGGGGATCTTGTGAGAAGATCAAGGAAAGGCCCAAGTCACTTATGGATTTATATGCTGAGATTTGCCCAGGTTTCGACTTCTCAAAGGAAAGTGGTAAAATTTGGAACATTCAGTTCCCAGCCATTAGATATTTTGCCTATTTCATTACCAAGTGTGTTCTTGCTAGAAAGATTGCTAGGAAATTATCTTCTTTTGATCTAGCTTTTATCGCAACTGCTCTGAATAGGAATAGATCTTATAGCCTGGGTGCTTTGATAGCTCACCGTCTCACCACCAACCGCGAGAAGGGTGGAATTTGTGGAGGTCTCATTGCTTCTAGGTTGCTAGCTTTCCATGGTTTAGAACCTCACTATTCAGATTATCAGTTCCCCATAGAGAGACTGTATCTTGAATCCATGGTTCAACATGGTTTTGTGTCCTTGGGGGCTAATGTGAGAAGTTTACCTTATGAGTCATCTTTTGCCCAGCAAGGTCGGAGAAAGGGTAGCACTGAGAAAATAGTTTATCTGCCTACACCTGCTTTGTTTAACTTTGATAACATGCAAGGATGGTCGCTTACGGAGGAGGAGGTTGACACATATGTGGCAGAGCTCTCCCAACAAGAGGAGAATTTTGAAGAGGATGTCGAAGACAATTCGGTTCAGCCCTCCAACTTGGGATAGTCTTCATACCAGCAACCCTCATTTTATTGGGGCGCGTCTTCTTCTTCATCGCAAGCACCTGACTATGATCATTCCTATGATGACCCACCAGCTTGGTGTTATTACCCACGCTATTGATCCCCACTTAGTCCAAAATCCTAAGCTTTGGGGGAGGTATACCGACATCACACTCATATATATATATATATCATGTTTGGTCGGTTCTTTGTATATCCATTGTTTTGCTTTCTTTTTGGTTCTTGTTGCTTCTTGTTGCTTCTTTCTCAAAAGCACAAAAATACCAAAAATATTTTCGTTGTTGCTCTTGGTTTGTTTCTTTGCTTTGGTTTTCCTTAAAAGAAAAATCCAAAAAGATTTTGCTTTGCTTGGTTTGTTTTCGCTTTGCTGTTTTTGCTTTGTTGGCTTGTTTATAAAAAATCGAAAACACCAAAAATATTTGTTCTTCTTCTTTAGTTTTGTGAGTTCTTTGCAGGGTTCAGCCGTCCTCAGTGGATTTTGGTTTCATGCTATTATTCAAGTCACACAAGTGAAGGGCAATAATGAAGATTAAGACAACTCGAGGTGTGGTAAGAGGCTGGTAACAAACTCTATTTGTTTCATTTTTGTACATATACTCATCATTGTGAGCATGCTTAGCCTGTTTGTGTAAGGTGTATGTCATTATGGATGCTTAGTAGTTCTTGCTTGTCTATGATTAGCTCCAGCTTGCTAATAGTTTGTAGCATGTCATATGAATATTTGCTTGCATTGTTTATTCATATTTTGTTATGATATTGTGGTATCCTCCTCTGAAAGTTTCATGTGAATCGACTTGGCACATGCTCACGCATGCATATGACTAATCAATAGTCAGTAAGCCTCGATGATTTATTTTGCCTCAGAGTTCTTGTATCACTTTCATGCCATAATTAGCCCTGTTTTGTTGCAGGCATGATTATGACAGTTATTGCTCTCTTGTTTGTCGCTCCCTCTCTTTTGCTAGCCTTCACCTGCACTGAGTATGAGCTCTACATGTGCTTCCAACTCCCCAAAACCAATATTGCCAGCTGTGTCCACCATATCTACTTATTAGCATTGTTTGCTATTTCAGTGCATATTCAATATGCCTTGTTTTCTTCCAAATAAAATGTTTGTCTGTTTTGAGAAAATTAGTTAGTAAACCTCTCACAAACTTGATGGCACACTTTATTCCTTGCACTTAATAATCCCGAACCATTGTGACTTGTCCATGAAAGTTATATGCTTGCAAATTATATGCTGGGAGTCAGCAGAACCGTGTTGTCACGGGGAACACTTTCAACACTTTTTGGATATCCTATCCAGTTGATACTTTGCTCTTTTATTTACGGATGTCAATGATGTGAAATAAAAGGCGAGCTTGTGAGTTCATGGAGTCTATACATTGTTTTAGAGAAACGCCTGGGCCGCTAGCCTAAGCCATGCCTAATCATGGTAGAAACTTGCAACATCACCATAATGAGCATTCTATGAAGCATCCTCAATAAAAAGCTATGGACATAGTAAATAAAAAGATCGCTGAGATGCTCATTGTCTGCTTGCCTTGTCATTTTGATCACAGGATAGCTCCTGTATCATGAGCAAAGGGTACCCCGTTGGCGGTTCTCTATGATATGCATGTATTTACAATGACAAGAACTTACAGGTAACCAAAGTTGAGTAGCATGCGGAGCGGCCCTCGTACTCAAGGGACTTGGGATTTCCAGTTTATGGTTTGTCAAGCATATAATTCAGAGTGGACCTCACTTTCACTTTAACCACATGAAGATGCCTATGATAGGGGCAATGAGAGCTCAAAGCTAATGATTACCTTCCTTTCAGCATTTGGAAGCCTTTCAAACTTTTCAAAACCTTTTCACAACCTTGTTGAGTCACCACTTATTCTATGAGCACCTTCTTGAGACCATAGCTGTGATTCTTGTGTTTGTCTCAAAACTTGGTTAATTATGTCATGACTTTGATGCCTATATCTCTGATATCTTTACTTCTAGTCTTCACTTGAACTTCAGAGGTGTCTTGGCATTTATATTGTTCTCTACAAACAAAGGCAAGCGAGATACCACTCTATCATACCTTACTATGAACATTGTAATGTTGCTTATGTTTATGTTTCATGCTACTTATTATTATTTAGTTGGCTTCTCTTCATAGCTTGCAATGAGTATTTGTAACATCCCTAAAATCATGTTTTAAAACTCATGCATATCATCCATGCATCCATGATCATTTAGGGTTTCAATTCAAAATCATTTAAAAAACAGGAGCATATATTGCTCATTATTTTATGTATGAATACTCTAGCCTTTGGACTACTTGCTAATGAGTAGGGTACAAATATTCATTCAGTAGTGTTTAGAGTTCAAACATAAGAGATTTCAAAAGCTTGAATAAAGTTTCCAAACAAAGTATGAAATAAAACCAAGTTTATGTCAATTAATATATCTCTTAATGGCTTGGTTCTATTTTATTTTTCAAAGGACCCAAGTTGGTGTTTGTAAACAGAAAGGTTTGACACTTATTTAAATACAAAATTCACTTTGCAAAAGTCCAGAGAAGGGTTGGAATCAAACTGATTTGAAATGGAGTTTGAAAATCATTTTAGAAATACAACAGAAAAAGAAAAGGAATAAAGAGAAAAAATAAGCAGCCAGCCATTCTGGCCCAACCAGCTTAACCAAATAACCCAGCCAGCCCAAAGAAACCTCCCCGCATGATTTTTTTCAGACTCGCAATCAAACCCACGGAGTGATCGACCCCACCCTCTGTTTCTCTACGACAACGCGGCCCACACAACGGTCTTCTTCTCCACCCGGCGACGAGTTCCTTCCCCCAAATCACTCGACCGTTTCTGGATTGATTTTCGGCTTAAATTCTTGATCAATGCTCGAGTAAATCTCGCTCGCGACCTTGCTATTTAAACCCCCTCTGGCCCCTCTCCATTTCCCCCCAAACTCCAAACACAGAGCGCCCCCAGGCTGCGAGAATTCCTCACCGCAACCTCGCTGCTCCAACGACCTCGCCGACGAATTCCGGTGAGCACCGCACTCCCCTCTACCTATGGTTCATGCTGGCTTGTTCTGCATCTCCGTGCGCATCTACTGACACTTTCAGTTTGCTCGCGCATGGCCTGTAGCCTCGGCAACATCAACAACTGAGCTCCGCCGCTCTCTGCTCGAACTCCGGCGACCTTTTCCCCGTAAGTCCCAGCCTCCCCTCGCCCTCTGTTTGATACGCGTAAGATCCCCAGCGTCCTGCGCCTCTAACGGTACCCTCCCCTTTTCTAGCGCGGCCCAGAACATCGCCAACATCGACGAACAGAAGCCATAGCCGCCAGGGGCTACTCCGACGAGCAATCCGCGACGACTCCGAGCGCCCCTTCGCCAACCAAGGACACGTCGAGCTTCTCCTCGTCACTGCGGTTCTGGTGAGCATCCTCCCACCTCCCCGCGCGACCTAGTTCGCCGGCACCGCCACTGTCAGAGCGCACCGCCGCCTGTCACCGCCCCCAGCGCCGCCACTTGTTGGTCAAACGCTAAGCGTCGTTAGATTTAGATCTAGTGGTCACGATAGATCGTAGGTGAAGCGGTAAGTTTCAATCAGAGCCGCGCGATTAAGTTAGATCCAACGGATCAGAAGCGTGATCCGGCGCGAAGCGGTACCAGCCAGTTAGAAGCCGCCGCGTGGCACATATTTTGTTTTAAATTTCTGATTTGAATCTATTAGATGTTTGATTTTGTTTTAATCATAACTTTTGATTCCCACGTCCAAATTTGATGAATTTTATATCAATGGAATCAGGAGAGAAAGCCCTTTCCAATTATGCAATGTGTTTAATGTTTTGCTTCTGTTAAAATGGGTGTTTTTGCAGAAGCATGTGTAGGCATAATTTGGATATAGTAATTATTTGAGAAATGATTTAATGTTCAAATAAAGTTTGTTTGGCAAGTTTTGGACTTGTTTATGAATCAGTACTGTGCACTTGTATTGTTTTGTGTAGAAAATCATCACATGTCATATTGCATGCATTCATATATTTTTGCTTGTATTTATTTTGTATGTGATTTGGTGTTATCATTTTATGTGTAGATTTTGGTGCAAATAGTGATTGTGATTGTGAGGATTGTAGCTACTCTCCAAACTACCAAGGCAAGTGGTGCTTCATGATTTTCTCCCTATGTTTTACAACTATGCATTAGAAATATTTTGCTAGTCTTGCATGCTTATATTTTGCTTATATGCTATGCTTGGGAAATCCTAGTAGTTGTAGAATTGGTAGAAATTTCTAAGTTAAGATGCTTATCTATGCCATGATTAGCCTAGCTAGTAGCAACCAAGGGTGGCTATATGTTCATGCTATGAATAAATATTTCTAAGTCTTTGGACTATGTTTTTGCTTAATAAAACAACTAAGTGAATGAATCACCTGGGTGGAATGGTTGTGAATGGGTTATGTTGAGTGGTTACACAAGGCCCATTTCTATGGTTTACCTTGTGTATCTCACTTGTGGAAAGCCACCCAGGAACAAAGGGGATTTGAGAGGACAAATGTTAAGAAGATTCTGGTGCACTTGGCAATATGGGCTCTTTTGGATCATATAGGTTTTGCAGCCATTTGGACAGTTGGTGGTAGTGGGATGATAGGTTGGAACGCGTCCATTTGGTCTAAGGGAAGGCTTCTGAAAGGTCCTGTCTTGGTGAAAATCAAGTCTTGTGGGGAAAGTGCACAACCTCTGCAGATGGAAGAATCTAAGTACTTAGCCATGTCCCTGGTATTGGACAATTCGAGCATCAAGACATGGAAGCTATCAAGAATATCCTCATCCCAATTTCTAAGTAAAACTTGTGGTTGTACAAGGGTGAAGGACCCCAATGTCTATTGGTGGTTCCTTGGGAAAGTTTTGACAAAGAAAAACTTAGTGTTTTCAACTGATAGGCAAAACCTATTTTGAGCAAAGCAAGCCTAAGCTACACTTAGCCAAAATGCATATAGTATTTTAGTCCACCAATATTATACAAAGGTATCACTTGCCAATACTATTCCAATGTATTGACCCACTGTGGCTGTAACTTGTGATGTTGCAGGATATTCTGATGATGATTAGGAGTCATGAGTCTACACTCAACATGCTTGCCTGTGGCACATGAAGATGAAGACTTATTTATCTTATTATATAATTGAACTCTTGTATTGTAAGATCCCTCCTTTGTAAAGGAAAAGGATCCCTGTGATTGCAATGCTAGTCCCTGGATCAATACTAGCATCCACAGTTTAAGATGAAGTACACAGATACAAAGGTTGTTTATTACATTCATTCCAGAGATAAAACATAGTCTTTTACAACTCAGGGCCATAGGCCTAATACAAGAGTTTTGGAATAAGTAAATAAACACAAGTCTTCATCTTCATGTGCCACAGACAAGCATGTTGAGTGTAGACTCATGACTCCTAATCATCATCGGAGTAACCTGCAACATCACAAGTTACATCCACAGTGGGTCAATACTTTGGAATAGTATTGGCAAGTGATACCTTAGTAAATTTTATGTGGACTATATTACTATATGCATTTTGGCTAAGTGTAGCTTGGCTTGCTTTGCTTGAAAATAGGTTTTCCCTATTAGTTGAAATCACTAAGTTTTTGTTTGTCAAAAGCTTCCCAAGAAACCACCAATAGACATTGGGGTCCTTTACCCTTGTTCACCCACAAGTTTTACTTAGAAGTTGGAGTGATGAGATTCTTGTAGCTTCCATGTCTTGATGCTCAATTTGTCCATTGCCATGGACTTGGCTAAGTACTTAGATTTTCCTTCTGCAGAGGTTGTGCACTTTTCCCAGGTTTCAAGACAGGACCTTTCAGAAGCCTTCCCTTAGCCAAATGGACGCGTTCCAACCTATCATGCCACTACCACCAACTGTCCAAATGACTAAGTTCTAGCAACCTATATGATCAAGGCAGAGCCCATATTGCCAAGTGGTTGCACTATAAGCTTCTCAACACTTGGCCTCCAAATCCCTTTGTGCCTGGGTGGCATACCACAAGTGAGATACACAAGCCATATCCATGGCCTTGTGTAACCACTCAACCAAAAACCACCAATTCAAGTCCCATTCCACCCAGGAGGTTCATTGACTTAGTTGTTTTATTAGGAAAAGCATAAGTCCATAAGACTTAGAATTATTTTCAACATAGCATGTACATACTTTACCAACCCTTGTTTTCTATTAGCTAGGCTAAGCATGGCATAGTAACTTAACTTAGGAAAATTCCTTAGCAATTCTATATTTCTACAACTACATAGGATTTCCCATCATAGCATTTGGCAAAAGTAGCATGCAAGACCTAGCAAAAATAACTATAATGCTTATCCAAAATAAAGGGAATGGAAATATCATGAAGTATCACTTGCCTTGGTAATGGGGAGAGTATCACTCTTCACAATCACAGTCACTAGCAAAATCTACACAAAAATTTGTAGCATACAATTACACACAATTTATATACAAACAAAAATATGAATGCATGCATGCAAGAAATCACTGAGTGATGATTTTGAAAACTCTACCAAGCAAGTGCATGATACAGAAACAGAACAGGCCACAAAGTTTGCTAACTAAACTTATTTAGCACTAATACAAATTACTAAACTAAATCTATGCTCAAAATAGACCTAAATATGTTTCTGCATGCAAAGTAATTTTAACAGATACTTTTTGTTAAACACATTGCAGATTCAAAAAGGGCTTGACTCACTGATTCCAACGGTATAAAATTTGCAAAAATCTAACGTGGGAATCAAAAGTTATAGCCAATTGAAGTTTGGATTTAAATCTGATTTGAAATCTGTTTTTGAACTGAACTGGTGACACGCGTCGTGTTTTGGTTGGTCGGTACCGATTCGTTCGGATCGACAGACGCAGACCGTAGGATCTATCTTAGATCTAGCGGCACAGAGACATACGATAGCTCTTCGATTATAATCTATCATAGCCCTACAATATTGATCCAACGGACGCAAACAACAAGCCACTAACTGGCGGCGCTTAACGGCTGCGCGCGGCAGCGACGGTCAGATGGTGGCGGCGCCGGCGATACAGGAAGCTAGAAGGGTAGGGGAGGTACTCACCGTGATCGCAAGGACGTGGTGATTCTCAACGTATGGTCGGCTCGGCAAGGGGCGCTCAGGTTTGCGGTAGATTGCTCGCCGGAGTAAGGTCTGGCGACGGGTGGCTCTGTTCGAGGTCGAAGGCGACGCTGTCGATCACGAGGAGGCAAACAGAGGGTGTGGTCATATGCAGGAGATCACGGAGAAGACGCGTGTGTGAAGGAGAAGGCTTGGGGCGGTCTGGACTTACCGGAGGAGCTCGACGGAGTTGAAGCCGAAGACGGTGGCGCTTAGTCGCTTGCGTTGCCGACGTTCTGGGTCACGCGCGGGCGAGCTAGTGGTACTGGGAGGTGCGCGAGGTCAAATGGAGCCTGCTCGTGTGAACCAGGAGCAGAGGGGTGGCCGAGGTTGGCCGGAATCGTGGCTGCGGTTCGTCGGAGACAGCGGGGTTGCGGTGAGCAATTCTTGCAGCCTGGGGGCGCTCTGGGCTTGGGGTTTGGGGGAGAATGGAGAGGGGGCAGAGGGGGTTTTAGTAGCCAGGATACGAGCGAGATTTACTCGTGCATTTAAGCGAATTGAAGCAACGAATCAAAACAGGAAATGCCCGGCGTCAATTGTGGAAGAACTAGTCGCGGGGGTGGAGACGACGATACCCGTGTGGGCCGCGGTTGTCAGCGAGAGGGGAGGAGAGGGAGTGGGTCCTTCCTGTCATCGAGCCAGTGGGTGCGGGGGCGGGTGAAATAAAACGTTTCGCGGGGGTGGAACTGCTTTGGGCTAGAAGTTGGGCTAGTTGGCGATTGGCTGGTTGTCTATTTTTTTTCCTCTTTACTCCTTTTCTTTTTCTGATTGTTTTTCTAGAAATGGTTTTCAACCCTATTTCAAATAATTTTGAATACAAACCTTCTCTAGCTTTTTGTACAGTGTTCCTTGCACCCAAATAAGTGTCAAACTCCTCTGTTCACTCAGACTTACTTGGGTCATTTGAAAATAATAAAATAAAACCAAGCCTTTTAGGAGATATAAATAGGCATGAATTTGGTTTTATTTTATACATTGCTTTGAAAATTTGCTCAAGCTTTTGGAAACACTTAAGTTTGAACTCAAAACATTCTGAATGAATAAAAGCACCTTTCTCATTAGCATGTAGCACAAAGGCTAAAGTTTTTATACATAAATTAATGAGCAACATTTGCTCCTGTTTTTGAAATGATTTTGAGATGAAACCCTAAATGATGATGGATGCATGGATGATATGCATGAGTTTTGAAACATGATTTTAGGGATGTTACATGTATTAGGCCTATGGCCATGGAGTTGTAAAAGACTATGTTTGTCTCTGGAATGATGTGTAACAATGACCTTTGTTTCTGTGTACTTCATCTTAAATTGTGGATGCTAATTGATCCAGGGACTAGCATTGCAATCACAGGGATCCTTTCCTTTACAAAGGAGGGATCTTACAGATGGTATCAGAGAACTGTGTTGCCTGTAGGATTATGACCCTAGGATTGGAAACCACTAAGGAAAATTTTTCAACAACTTCCACACTTGTCTTTTCTTCTCGTAAACTTTTCTAATCTTCTTTATCATCTCTATTTGTAGATGGACTCCACCAACAAAGCCGTGAAGAAGGGACCACTCATGACAATGACTTTGGAATGTGAGACAGAGTTCCCCAAGGCTCTCAAGGACCTCATGGTTGCAATGGGAATACATGGTGCAACTGTGTACAAAGGCTTTCCTATGATGGATGAAGGAGTTGAGTACTGGTGGGTGCAACTTCACTTGTATAAAAACAAGGAAGACAAACACAAGGACTCAGGATTCTGCATGGTCACTAACACAATGATGCACACCACATTCTTTGATTCAGCAAGGGATGCAGCTTGGAGGGCCATCAAAGAACTTGGTGATAGAATCAAGTGCAGAATGCTTAACACCCAGAATGACCTTAGGGAAGAAAAGAAACATACCCAAGAGTTAGAGGCTACCAATCAAAGTTTAAGGAAAGACATCATAGACTTAGCAATGGATTCATGTGATCAAGATAAACAGATTGCCTCTAGGGATGCCTTGTTAGCCAACTTGGCAAGTGAGATGGGATTGTAACGTACTTCGTTAGTTGGACCACCACACTTATCATTTTATTTTCCCAAATGTTGTTTAAAATAAGTTGAACCTTGATTGTTGTAATGAATCCATGTATGCCATGACTTGTGTGTTTTGATTTCTAAAGTTATGCATGTGATGCCTTGTCTTGTGACTTGTCTTAAAATTGTGTTGATTCTAACTTTTTCTATCTTATTAAATAGATGCCTAATGTTACCATCAGCACTGTTGAAGAGTTCCAAGGAACTCGTTTTGGCCCTCATATTATTGAGCTCACTAGTTTGCTCAATCTCCCTCTTCCTACCATCATGGTTCTTCCCCTCACCAAGTTTGAGAGGAAAGACCTTTGGGGATTCAAGGCCAATCAGCCCGGACGCCAGACTGAGCCTACCACGGAGGCTATCATCTTCAAGCTCATGCACGATGACAAGGAGAGAGGCCTAGAGGTAGTCATGCAGGACTTGATTGGACGTGTGTTAGGGAGACACTCTCGACAGGTTAGAGGTACTCACTTCCACACCTTCGGTAGACGTGATGAGGATGGTGAGGCCATTGACTTTGAGGACACTTCGAGGGAGATAGCAGAGCCGATTCGTCTATACCTCCAGGACTTAGAGGTTCTCCTTAGGCACGTGAACACTGATAGGACCGACATCATGCTCAGCAATGACGAACTCCAGGTGCAGCTTCGTGAGAAGGACAAGCTCTTCGCGGAGAAAGATGAGATAGTCAAGGAGATGGAGGCCAAGTTCGAGAGTTAGGACAGAAAGTTCAAGAGTCAAGAGAAGCGAGTCCAAGACAGGAACAAGAGGATTCAAGACATGACTGCAGAACTGGAGGCCAAGGACTTCGAGCTCGAGCATCAGCAGACTGTGATTGAGAGGCTTCGTTCTCAGAAGAGGGCTCTCAAAGCCAAAGTAGAGACCTTGACCACCAATGTCGAGGAATACAAGACCGCTATGGAGAATGCAGGTCTTACATTTGTTGAGGAGGAGGTTGATGCCGAGGAGTAGTGATGACTACTCATTTATCATTTATTTATCATGCTTTTTATTGAGTCGCAATGACCATCCAACATGTGGATGGCTTGCTATTGGTGTGTTTACTTTGCAAACTTGTTGTCCTTGTTGTTGAACTTTTACTATTGTGATGCATGTTTGGTGAATGTTTATGTGATGTATTGTGCATGATAGCATCTATGGGTATCTCATTCTTATCTCTATTGACCAAACCACAGATGCCTCCCCGACGTGCCAATCCCAACTCCAACAACAACAACATCACCCCTGAGATGCAGCAAATGATGACAGCTCAGACTCAGCTGATGCAGATGATGACTATGTTCATCCAGAACCAGAACAACAACAACAATAACAACAATAACAACAACAACAATCAGAACAACCCACCGGGTTTTGACATGCTTAACAGGTTCTTGAGATTGAGGCCAGCAAAGTTCTCAGGAACAACTGATCCTATGGTGGCCAATGATTGGCTACGCTCTGTGAACAAGGACTTGGTAGTAACAGCTTGTCTTGATGAAGAGAAAGTCAGATTTGCAGCTCACTTGTTGGAAGGACCAGCAGCTACTTGGTGGGATAACTTCCAAATCACCACTCCCATTGAGGATGTGACATGGGCTATCTTTGAAGATGGTTTCCGTACTGCTCACATCTCATCCGGAGTGATGAGTTTGAAGAAGAAAGAGTTCCATAACCTGAAGCAGCGCCACCGTAGCGTGGCTGAATATATTGAAGAGTTCAACAATATGGCGCGTTATGCACCGGATGAAGTTGACACTGATGCTAAGAGGAAGGAAAAGTTCCTTGAAGGGTTGAATGATGAACTGAACCTGCAGTTAGCTGTGGCCTATGTTCCCACATACCAGTCTCTTTGTGACAAGGCTGCTATTTTTGAGAACAAAATGAAGCAAGTTGAAAGTAGGAAGAGAAAGCACTCTGACAAGCACAGCTCGGGATCGTCTCACAAACATTCCCATTATGATGATAGTGGGAGTTCAGGATCCCACAAGCATGGGAAATTCAACAAGCACCACAACCACAACCGTCATCATGACAGCAAGAGTCACCGTAGTCATGACAATGATAAGTACAAAAATCACAAGGGTGGATATAAGAGCCACCATAGTGGAAGTGGCAGTGGAAGCCAGCCTGTCAAGAAAGATCTTAGTTAGGTTGAGTGTTTCAAATGCAAGAAGATGGGGCATTATGCAAATGAATGCCCAAAAAAGAAAGTTGAAGGACCCAACAAGCCCAACCCTTTTCAAAAGGGACAAGTGAACCACATCAATGTGGAGGAAATTTATGAGGAGCCTCATGCTGTTGCTGGTAAGTTCAAACTCAATTCTGTTCCAGCATTTGTTCTCTTTGATACTGGTGCATCTCATTCATTCATATCAAGAGCATTTGTTGAAAGAAATGAACTACCGGTAGAAACTATTGGGTGTCCTATAAAAGTAAGTTCTCCTGTCGGAGAAATGATAGTGAATTCAGGATGTCATGATCTAGTTATAGAATTTGGGAAGTATAAGTTTTCTGTTAACCTGATAATCCTAAATTCCCAAGGATTGGATGTTATTTGGGAATGGACTGGATTACTAAGCACAAGGGAGTGATAGATTTTGCAAACCATACTGTCTCACTCACAACTCCAGAAAACAAAAGAATCAGATTCAAGACCAACTTTGAATCAAAAAGGAGTAAGCTAAATTCTCTTAAGGGGGTTAGCATGCACAGTGTGCTAATTGTGAGTGGATATCCAGATGTGTTTCCGGAAGAATTCCCGGGAATGCCACCAGATAGAGATGTGGATTTTCTTATTGATTTGCTACCAGGATCTGGACCAATAGCAAAAATACCATACAAAATGTCAGTTGATGAGTTGAAAGAACTCAAGAAGCAGCTTGGAGAACAGTTGCAGAAAGGTTTTATCCAACCAAGTTCCTCATCTTGGGGAGCACCAGTTTTGTTTGTGGAAAAGAAAGATAGAAGTCAAAGGTTATGCATAGATTATCGTTCACTCAATGAGGTGACTATCAAGAACAAATACCCTTTGCCTAGAATCAATGACTTGTTTGATCAGCTAGAAGGAGCTTGTGTGTTCTCAAAGATTGATCTTCAGTCAGGTTATTTCCAACTCAAGATAAGGGAACAAGACATACCTAAGACAGCTTTCACCACAAGGTATGGGTTGTATGAGTATACCGTGATGCCATTTGGTTTGACCAATGCACCAGCATACTTCATGAATATGATGAACAAGGTGTTCATGGAATTTCTTGATAAGTTTGTTGTCGTTTTCATTGATGACATTTTGATCTACTCCAAGAGCAAGGAAGAGCATGAAGGACATCTACGTTTGATACTAGAGAAACTTAGAGAGCATAAGTTATATGACAAATTCAGCGTGAATTTTGGTTAAATGAAGTTGGATTTCTTGGACACGTTGTGTCAGGAGATGGTGTAGCAGTTGATCCTGCTAAAGTTTCAGCTGTGACTGAATGGGAATCACCTAAATCAGTAAAAGAAGTTCGTAGTTTCCTTGGTTTAGCAGGTTACTACAGAAGGTTCATTGAGAATTTCTCCAAGGTAGCAAAACCTATGACGGAACTGCTAAAGAAAGACAAGAAATTTGCTTGGTCTGAAGGTTGTGAACTCAGTTTTCAGGAATTAAAGAAGAGACTTGTGAAAGCACCAGTCTCGTGTCTGCCAGATTTAGAGAAAGATTTCCAAGTGTATTGTGATGCATCTCATCATGGATTACGTGCAGTACTTATGCAAGAAGGAAAAGTCGTGGCATATGCCTCGAGACAACTCAAAACTCATGAAGTAAACTACCCTACTCATGATTTAGAGTTAGCCTCTGTTGTCCATGCACTCAAAACATGGAGACATTATCTTTTGGGAAAGCGATGTGAAGTGTTCACAGATCACAAAAGTTTGAAGTATATTTTCACCCAGAAGGAAATTAACATGAGACAAAGAAGATGGCTAGAACTCATCAAGGACTATGACTTAAGTTTGCAATACCACCCCGGTAAAGCAAATGTTGTAGCAGATGCTCTAAGCCGTAAGGTTTTTGTGAATGGCCTTACTAAGGGAGAATTGCCAGATGATCCGTGTGCCCAATTTAGAGATCTCAGATTGGAGATTGTGCCTGAAGGACATCTCATGTCTTTGGATGTTCAACCTACTTTGTTGGACAAGATCAAAGAAGCCCAGAAGACTGATAAGGAAATTGAAGAGATTAAGGAAAAGATTGGCAAAGGAAAAGCCAAAGATTCCATGAAGACGAACAGGGTACTTTATGGCATGGAAAACGTATCTGTGTTCCACAAGATCCGGAGCTTCGGAAACTAATTTTACAAGAAGCACACAACTCACCGTATTCCATCCACCCGGGTAACACCAAAATGTACATGGATATGAAGGAAAGATTTTGGTGGAATAATCTCAAGAAGGACATTGCCGAACATATTGCTTTGTGTGATGTATGTAGTAGAGTGAAGGCGGAACACCAGAAACCAGCAGGATTTCTTTAACCACTACCTATTCCTGATTGGAAGTGGGACAAGATTGGTATGGATTTCATTACCGGATTACCAAGGACCAGGTCAGGATATGATTCTATTTGGGTAGTAGTGGATCGCCTAACTAAAGTGGCTCATTTTATACCCGTGAAGACAACTTATACAAGTGCTAAGTTAGCCAAGATTTATATGAAAAAAATTGTGTATCTACATGGAGTACCCAAGAGTATTGTGTCTGATAGGGGAACTCAATTCACTTATCATTTTTGGACACAATTACATGAGTCATTGTCACATCCCAAGATTTTCCAAATCTTGTAATGTGAAAAATAAATGAATAAAATAAAACTTTGTTGATTTTCAGGGTGAGAAGAAACTTTTGAATCCAATTTGGTAACTTTCAAAACATATTTGGATCAAATAAAATCCTAAAGGGATTTAAAAAGTTAAATAAACAATAAAGTTAAAATATTTAAAATTACTATTTTTGGATCTTTTAATAAAGGTTTTGGTTTTCAAAAGAAAAGGTGGATTTATAAATAAAGATTATTTTATAGAGCCAAATTAAACCTTGACCAATATTTTGAAATAAAATGTTTTGTTTTGATTAAAAGAGTAAAAGTTTATTTAAACAAAATAATAAGGATTTAATAATATCCAATTTTATTAAAATAAAGGTTTTGCCATTTTAATTAAACAACAAAACTTGTTAAAATTATTTTAAACAAGTTTTATAAGTATTTTATGTTCTCAAATAAAACCTACTGAATGTTTTGGTTTTATTTTAGATTTCAAAATAAAGTTTTTAATAAAACAAATCCTATTTGATTTAATAACTAAGGTCCATTTTATTTAATTATTAATGGACCCTAAAATAAAAAGTTATTTTATTTTAAACAAGTTTTCCAAGTATCTTCTAATTTCAAATAAAACCTACTGATTTGGTTTTGAAAACATTTAGATTTCAACTGGAGTTTTTAAATAAATTAAAACACATTTAATTTATTAACTAGTGTCCATTTTATTTAATTATAAATGGACTCGAAAATAAAAATATTATTTTATTTTGGGAATTGGTTCATGTTGTTAAGAGGAACCAAATTCAAATTACAAGTGTGGTGAATGTTTGAATAGATTTGAATGCTTGATTGGTTGTTTGAATTTCAAAAAAGAAATTAGAATTGGAAAAGACAAAACAATCAGGAAGAAAAAAAATGTAAACAAACCCAGCCCAACTGGCCAGCCCAGCAAAGCCCAGTCCAACCCACCAGCTCTTCCCCACGCGCGAAGCATTTTTCCACCGAAAGACCCACCCGCAGAGCCAATGACTGGTGGACCCTCGTTCCCTCTTCTCGTTCTCGCTAACCAACCGACCCCACCCCACCTGTTCATCGTCCTCACCTGCCGCGACCTCTTCTCCCCCAAACCTCGTCGCCGTTTCTGTTAAATAACTGCACGCTTGATTCCTCTTAACCACGCGTTGAATCAGCCCCGTGACCGCGCGCATTTAAGCGCCTCTCCCTCTCTCGATCTCCCTCACGCCAGACCTCCCTTGCCCCCAGTGCCACGATTTGAGCTGGCACCCTCCTGTTCGACGACGCTCGGCAAATTCCGGCGACCAGCGCCGCCTTGCCTCATCAACCACGCACACATACTCCCCACCTCCGGCGCATCTCCCGTGCCCCTCATTCATCATGAGTGCCTGAACCTCGGCTTCATCGACACCGAGCGTGCGCCGCCGTCTGCCATTGCTCCGTCGAGCATTCCAGGTGAACTCCGACCGCCCTAAGCTCTCTCGATGATGCACACAACTTCCCCAGATCATTCCGCGTCTAACCATTCCCCTATCTTGCCTTAGGGTGCCTTGTAACCCCATCCCCGACGACCTCCAGAGCGTGCCCGACGCCGAGCGAGCTCCGGTGAGCAATCCAGGGCAACCACGAGCGCCCCTCGACCCAAGAAGACCATGTTGAGCTTCCCCACGACGTTGCGAACACGGTGAGCATACTCCCTTCCTTCCTCGCTTCCTGCATCGCCAGTTTCGCCGTCGTCTGACCGTCGCCGCCAGTTCTTGGCTAGTGGATAGGAGCCGTTCGATCCAAATCGAAGTGACGCGATTAGATCACTTAACGTTGAAAAGGGTATGCAACCAGTGCCGTGCGATTCAACTTGATCTAACGGCCTGCATCACTCGATCCACCCGAAACGGTATCTGCGAATAGGAACAGGACGCGTGTCACTGGTTTGATTTAAAACAAACTTTGAATCTTAATTAGATGCAGATTTGAAACCCTTGTAACTTTTAATCCACACGTCCAAAATTTGCAAACTTTATATCAATGGAATCGGTGGAACAAGCCCTAGCCAACCATGCCATTTGTTTAGTAAAAAGTTTCTGTTAAATGGTTTGTTTTTGCAGAAACATTTGTATGCTTGTTTAGGTTATAAAAATTATTCAAAAATGATTTTGGGGATAAAATCTTTTGCAAATGGTGTGATTTGAACCTACTGACCATAGGAAACACTTTGTGGTTTCAAAAATGTACTTGGTGAAACAAAAGAATGATTCTTTGATTTAAAACCATTTCTAGTCAAACAAAAATATAGTTTATTTATTAAAAATGGTTTTGGAAGAAAACTTTTGGAAAATGTTTTGTTTTAAACTCTCTGATCCTAAACACCAAGTTTTATGGTTTGAAAACATATTTGGTGAACTCTATAGATTAATGCCTTAGTAAAAATATTTCTACACCACATAAAATGATACTTTGTTTTGAAAATGGTTTAGGAAGTGAAATCCCTTGCAAATGACTTTTGCCACTTTATAAAATGACCAATAGGTGTTTTCAAATGTTCATGACCCATTAGGAACCACTTTTCAAATAAAAAAAGCTTGGCATGCTTGCATGCATTACTTTGACTTTATGATTTTATGTGATGAATTGCTTGATTGGTAGATTGAGTTTGTGCCTTGCTTGATTGAATTGTAGTGACTTGAAGAGTGTGATTGTTGCAAGGACAAGGAGTGAACTTATACCCTCTACCAAAAAGGCAAGTGATGCTTCATACTTTTTGTCCCATTACTTTCACTATGCATTAGTGATTTTCTCTAAGTAAAACTTGCATGGAATTTTGCTAAGTATGAACCTTGCTATAGGAAAACCTAGTAGATGAATCCTTAGTAGAAATTTTCCTAAGTTAAGACTCCTACTACTATCATGCTTAGCTTAGCTAATAGAAAACAAGGGTGGAAATATATTCATACTATGGAAAAATTTCTAAGTCTGAGGACTTATGTTTTTCTTAATAAAACAACTAAGTCAATGAATCACCTGGGTGGAATGGGACTTGATTGGTGGTTTTTGGTTGAGTGGTTCACAAGGCCCATGTTTATGGTTGACCTTGTGTATCTCACTTGTGGATTGCCACCCAGGAACAAAGAGATTTGATATGTCAAATGTTGAGAAGCTTCAAGTGCAACCACTTGGCATTATGGGCTCTGTCTGGATCATATAGGTTGCAAGAACTTAGCCATATGGACAGTTGGTGGTAGAGTTTGATAGGTTGGAGCGCGTCCATTTTGGTCCAAGGGAAGGCTTCTGAAAGATCTTGTCTTGGGAAACCAAGTCTTGTGGGGAAAGTGCACCACCTCTGCAGAGTGTAAAATCTAAGTACTTAGCCATGTCCCTGGTAAAGGACAATTTGAGCATCAAGACATGGAAGCAATCAAGAATCTCATCATTCAAATTTCTAAGTTAAAAACTTGTGGTTGAACAAGGGTTAAAGGATCTTCAATCTTTTGATTGGAAGAAAGGATTTTGTCAAGCAAAAACTTAGTGTTTTCAAATGTTAAGGAAAAATCTATTTTGAGCAATGAAAGCCTCAACTCCACTTAGCCAAATGCATATAGATGATAGACTACACTATACTACCATAGTATCACTTGCCAATACAATTCAAATGTATTGACCCTTGTGGCTGTAACTTGTGTGTTGCAGGTTTGATTGTATTAGTGAAGTTGATTGATTGGGATTACAAAGTCTACAACCAACATGTCTGCCTGTGGCACTTTGAAGATGAAGGACCCCATGCTTATAGATATTCTGCTGCAATGTAATGTAACAGCCAAATGAGCTATGTAAGATGTAATAAAATTATGTTATTCCTGGTTATAAAGTTTTATTATGACCTTTGTTTCTTGATATTACATCTTAACTGTGGATGCTAGCTATTGATCCAGGGACTAGCATTGTAAACATAGGGGACTCTACCTTATTAAAGGTTGGGACCCTTACAGATGGTATCAGAGCATTGTGTTGCCTGTAGGATTTGTAAACCTAGGATTGGACAAAACCCCTTAGAAAAATAGGAGTTGTATTTGTTCCAAAACTTATTTACAAACAATCTTGTAAACTCTTTCCTCCACCATTTTGGTTTCAACTCTACATCTCTTCTATTTCAACTTGATGGAAAAACCTACCCCATGGCCAAAGATTTTACCATGTGCCAAGGACTTCTTTAACTCTAATGACTTCAACATCTTCAAATCTAATGACTTCAACTTCTTCAACTCTAATGACTTCAACATCTTCAGCATGTTCACCAAAGACTTCAACCTTGGATATCACTAAGGACAAGTGAGACAAGAAATCTTGCTCAAGATTTGGAGACTAAGGAAACACAACTTAGAAGGAGCCATCAACACCTTTGAAGTATTTGTGACCAAGAGTTTTTCCCAAGGAAACCATGATCTCATGCAAGAAGAACCAACCAAGAAGGATGGAAAGATCACAAGTGAACCATATAGATAGACCACCATATTTTAGTTAAGTCAAACACACCAACTTATGTGGTGTAACAAAAATATTTTTGGTTGCCTAAGTATGTGCTTGAACTTTGTTGTTTGAGTGAAAAGTTGTTTGTGATTGCTTGCACATTGCTTGTGTGAATTGTAATGTGTGTGATTAGAATTATTCCCTTAGAAATCTTTTGCCTATCCTAATCTCAAAACAACCCAAACAAATGACTTCTCCAAGAGACTCCAACATCAAGGTTGATGACAACAACAACAACAACCAAGAGGACAACATGAGAGAACTTATAGCAACCCAAAACCAGTTGAGCCAAGAGACAACTCAGCTTTTAGCCAACAACAATGGACTAGACCCAGCCATACAAAGGATTTTGAAACTTCAATCCCAATTGTTGCAAGGATTGGTTACTCAAATGATCAACATGGGAGAAAACTTTTCCCAAAGAGCTAATGACAACAAGGATGACAAAAATGTTATTCTAGAAGGAACCCAAGCATGCAATATTTGTGGAGACAAGGATCATGCATCCAAGGAGCATGAAGATCAATTCCCTAATGGAGAAGAAGAAAGTCATATCTCTACTAACTGCCCCAAGAAGAGAGAAAGATTTCCCACCTCTGAGGTGAGGTATGAAGAACATGAACTAGAAGAACTCCTAGCTTTAGAGAGACCCAAAAAGAAGAAGAAGGATATTACTCAAGTGCAATGTTACAATTGCAAAGAGAAGGGACACTATGCCAGTGACTGCCCAGAAAAGAAGAAGAACCAAGGAAACAAACAAGAGGAAATGATACCAAAGGAAAAGAAAGATATTAGCCAAGTGTGGTGCAACAACTGCAAAGAGCTAGGACATTATGCAAGCAACTGTCCAGAAAAGATGAAACACAAGATAAACAAGCCTATGAGGGATCTCAGCCTTGTCACATGTTTCAAATGCAAGGAGCTAGGCCACTATGCAAACTTATGTCCAGGAAAGTTACACCAAGACCCCAAGAAGGCCAATATGTAATTTAGATGGAAATTTTTTAAGGGTGGTAGTACCCTAGATGCTTTTGAGCCAACTTGTAACCCCTAGCCTCCCCAAATCTCGGGACGAGATTTATTTTAAGGGTGGTAGCCTGTCACATCCCAAGATTTTCCAAATCTTGTAATGTGAAAAATAAATGAAAAAAATAAAACTTTGTTGATTTTCAGGGTGAGAAGAAACTTTTGAATCCAATTTGGGAACTTTCAAAACCTATTTGGATCAAATAAAATCCTAAAGGGATTTAAAAAGTTAAATAAACAATAAAGTTAAAATATTTAAAATTACTATTTTTGGATCTTTTAATAAAGGTTTTGGTTTTCAAAAGAAAAGGTGGATTTATAAATAAAGATTATTTTATAGAGCCAAATTAAACCTTGACCAATATTTTGAAATAAAATGTTTTGTTTTGATTAAAAGAGTAAAAGTTTATTTAAACAAAATAATAAGGATTTAATAATATCCAATTTTATTAAAATAAAGGTTTTGCCATTTTAATTAAACAACAAAACTTGTTAAAATTATTTTAAACAAGTTTTATAAGTATTTTATGTTCTCAAATAAAACCTACTGAATGTTTTGGTTTTATTTTAGATTTCAAAATAAAGTTTTTAATAAAACAAATCCTATTTGATTTAATAACTAAGGCCCATTTTATTTAATTATTAATGGACCCTAAAATAAAAAGTTATTTTATTTTAAACAAGTTTTCCAAGTATCTTCTAATTTCAAATAAAATCTACTGATTTGGTTTTGAAAACATTTAGATTTCAAATGGAGTTTTTAAATAAATTAAAACCCATTTGATTTATTAACTAGTGTCCATTTTATTTAATTATAAATGGACTCTAAAATAAAAATATTATTTTATTTTGGGAATTGGTTTATGTTGTTAAACATAACCAAATTCAAATTACAAGTGTGGTGAATGTTTGAATAGATTTGAATGCTTGATTGGTTGTTTGAATTTCAAAACAGAAATTAGAATTGGAAAAAGAAAAAACAATCAGGAAGAAAAAAAATGTAAACAAACCCAGCCCAACTGGCCAGCCCAGCAAAGCCCAGTCCAACCCACCATATCTTCCCCACGCGCGAAGAGCTTTTCCACCGAAAGACCCACTCGCAGAGCCAATGACTGGTGGACCCTCGTTCCCTCTTCTCTTTCTCGCTGACCAACCGACCCCACCCCACATGTTCATCGTCCTCACCCGCCGCGACCTCTTCTCCCCCAAACCTCGTCGCCGTTTCTGTCAAATAACTGCACGCTTGATTCCTCTTAACCACGCGTTGAATCAGCCCCGTGACCGTGCGCATTTAAGCGTCCCTCTCCCCTCTCTGATATCCCTCACACGCCAGACCTCCCTTGCCCCCAGGCTGCCACGATTTGAGCTGGCACTCCCTCTGTTTCGACGACGCTCCGGTGCAAATTCCGGCGACCCAGCGCCGCCACTTAACCTCGGCTTTGAGCGCCGCCACTTAACCTCGATTTGAGTGCCCTGTAACCTCGGCTTCGTCGACACCGAGCGTGCGCCGCCGTCTGCCATTGCTCCGTCGAGCATTCCAGGTGAACTCCGACCGCCCTAAGCTCTCTCGATGATGCACACAACTTCCCCAGATCATTCCGCGTCTAACCATTCCCCTATCTTGCCTTAGGGTGCCTTGTAACCCCATCCCCGACGACCTCCAGAGCGTGCCCGACGCCGAGCGAGCTCCGGTGAGCAATCCAGGGCAACCACGAGCGCCCCTCGACCCAAGAAGACCACGTTGAGCTTCCCCACGACGTTGCGAACACGGTGAGCATACTCCCTTGCTTCCTCGCTTCCTGCATCGCCGCCATTGCCGTTCGACCGTCGCCGCCCGCCACAGCGTCACGAGCCGCCGTTCTTGGCTAGTGGATAGGAGCCGTTCGATCCAAATCGAAGTGACGCGATTAGATCACTTAACGTTGAAAAGGGTATGCAGCCAGTGCCGTGCGATTCAACTTGATCCAACGGCCTGCATCACTCGATCCACCCGAAACGGTATCTGCGAATAGGAACAGGACGTGTGTCACTGGTTTGATTTAAAACAAACTTTGAATCTGAATTAGATGCAGATTTGAAACCCTTGTAACTTTTGATCCACACGTCCAAAATTTGCAAACTTTATATCAATGGAATCAGTGGAACAAGCCCTAGCCAACCATGCCATTTGTTTAGTAAAAAGTTTCTGTTAAATGGTTTGTTTTTGCAGAAACATTTGTATGCTTGTTTAGGTTATAAAAATTATTCAAAAATGATTTTGGGGAAAAAATCTTTTGCAAATGGTGTGATTTGAACCTACTGACCATAGGAAACACTTTGTGGTTTCAAAAATGTACTTGGTGAAACAAAAGAATGATTCTTTGATTTAAAACCATTTCTAGTCAAATAAAAATATAGTTTATTTATTAAAAATGGTTTTGGAAGAAAACTTTTGGGCAATGTTTTGTTTTAAACTCTCTGACCCTAAACACCAAGTTTTATGGTTTGAAAAAATATTTGGTGAACTCTATAGATTAATGCCTTAGTAAAAATATTTCTACACCACATAAAATGATACTTGTGGCATCCCGCAAAACCACTACTAGAAAATCGCGTTGAATTTGTGCATTGCATCGTCATCATCATGCATTGTTTGCTTAAAACTATTTTCGCAAAACCTGTCTTTATTTTCTAAACGCCCGTCTTGTTTTCAAAACGCCAAACCCGGGTCTCCGGATTATTTTGTTTTGGCTGCTATCGGTTTGCAAACGGCCCGTTTAAAACAAATAAAATATTAAATTATTTTTAGTGGGGGCAGTCGAACGGGCCGACCGACCCGAACGACCACCCCAGGATTTAAATCGGACCACCTAACCCGCCCTTCTAAATCCTAAACTCACCCAACCTAATCTACCCACCCCTCTGGCCACCTCACCCGGACCAATCCGTGACCGCCACCTCACCCTCACCCTCTCCTCTACCCAATCCCAGCTTGCCACGTGGCCTCCCTCTCTCTCCCTTCCCTCTCTCTCCCACCACACAACATCACACACCCTCCCCTGCCCATGCAAACACACGCACGCCACGCTCCCTGGCCCCACCGCCCCGCGTCCCGCACCCCATCGCGCACGACCCGGTCACGCGTCCTCCTCCTCCTGCCGCTCTTCTCCCCTACCTCTGGTTCCCGTGCATCGTCGCCGTGGGAACCGTCGTCGCCCTCCGCCGCAGTGCCTTCCACCGGACCTCTCCTCCCTGGCCCGCTCCTCTCGCCCTCCCCCTTCTGCCCGACGCGCGCACCGTCCCAGAGTCCGCCTCGGCCGCCCACCGGCGCGGCCGACCGCGCCGCCCCGCGCCGCCAGCGAGGCCTCCTCCCTCAGCGTGCTCCGCGCCGCCCCGACCCGTGCTCGCCGGCGCGCCTCCGGCCATCGCCGCCCCGCCTCGCTGCTCGCTTCCCCCACCGCGCGCCGCCTCGCCTCTCCACCGTCCTCGCCGCGGAGCCCGCGGAGTCGCCGCGCCTGCGCCCGCCTCGCCCACGTCGCCGCCGTCGCCGGCCCGCTCTCAACCGCACCTCGCAGGTCGTCCCCGTCGGCCCCTAGGCTCCTCGCCACCGCCCCTCAAGCTCCGGCGCTCCCTAGGCCTCCGTCGCTCAGCCCCCGTCCTCGAGCTCTGTGCCCGGTCCTGCTCGTCCCGCCGCCGGCCGGACCCCCGAGCCCAGCCTCCGTACGCCGCCGCCCCTGGCCGCGGCCAGGCCGTATCCCCCGTCCGCGCCTCTCTCGCCGGCCAGCGCTGCCCACTCGCTGCTGCCCTCCTTCGCCCGGCCCGGTCCTGCGCGTCTGCCTCGAGGCCGAGCCTCCTCCGCCTGCTCGGTAGGCCCGCCAAGACCGAGCCTGGCCCGCAGGTCTTGGCTGCCGTCACCGCCTGGCTGAGCACCTCCACGCCACCCGCCTTCGTCCATCCATGTTCCTTGAGCCGGCGCCCCCGCCCCGCCTCCTACTTGGCCCTTGCGACTTGCAAGCCGTGGCCGACGCCCGAGTCCAACGACAAGATGGGCATCGGCAAGACCAAGAGGGGACCCCAAGATCTTCGGTAAAAACCCCAACTCTAGACCAAGTGCGCCAACCACACCGAGAACCCGCGGTACCTGGAGGACGACATCAAACCGAAGCGCCAAGACCTACTACGGACGCCGAGACCCCCGAACCCGAAGGCCGATCCCGTAACCGGTGCCGCGCCAAGATCTCCTTCTCGGACCCCGATGACGCTAAGTTCTTCGCCGTAGAGCAACAAGGCCTTCGACTAAACAAGGAACGCCAAGAACTTCACCTCGAATGCCAAGTCCGACCCGACCCGTGAACCCGTCAAGACCTTCGTGATGACAAGAACGACAGCAACCAGGGCGAACCCGATGCGCCCCGACGCCACGCCAAGTTCATCTACCCAAACGCCAAGAACTACTTCCGACCGTCGAAGACCGATCCCGTCGAACCCCAGATCCGAACCCTGAGACCGACCCCGAACCCCGGAACCCCAAGTTCGTAGAGACCCCCTAAAGTGTGAACCCCTTATCCGAGAACCCTATTTTATAAATGGTCAACTATATGAATTGTTGCATATTTAATTGTCATCTCGCATGCATATCTTTGGTTTGGGGGCCTTATGCCGATTCACCTAATAATTAAATATGGGGCCCATATGCGGGCAAATCTAGCCTTATATTGGCCTCATTTAAACATGTGTAGCGAACCGGTGCCATCTGTTGGCTTGCTAAACAACATTTAATTTGTGGGGTAGATAAACAACTCGAACCATCTAACTAATTGTCGGGACCCCCGGTTCCACTTAATATGACCTAATCGCATCGCACCCTTGCCATGTCATGCATCATACATGCATCATGCCGATCTTCTGCCGTTGTATTAAATATTGCATCCGGTGTTTATTCTAGCGTTTTGGTTCTTCGCGGATAAGGCCGTTGAGTTGATGTGAGCTTCGCCCCGATCTTCGGATGAACCTTCGACAATGTTTTCAGGCGAGCATCTCCCCCTTTCTACCTATCTTACTTTTATAGTATTTATTCCCTCCTGTTGATCTATTGCTATCTGTGTTGCGATGCTTTAGTTTCCGTACCTGTGATATACCGTGCAGCCCTATATTGCCTTGGACACATCCTATTACCTGTTGTTTGGTAGATAGTTGGACTTGCGCGTCGTAGTCGCTTGCTCAAGTGCTGTTGCGTGTCGTTCAGTGCCACAGTTGTTGATGTATTGCCGCATGTTGATGTTGGAGATGATCCTAGTTTTACTTATCGTTCACTTTAATTCCTGTTTAACAACTAAAATTGAAATAAGCAGAGGCATCGGTGGGTGATAGATAATATTTAGTTTCCGAACGCCCACTTGTGTCCCGTAGGACCCCGAGTACTTGATACCTGTTCCTTGATTTATCGCGCTATCCACATCCGGGAGGTATATGGGACCCCCCTGAGCCAGAGCTTGATTCAGTCTTATTTCTTGGGGCCACAAACTAGTTTGAGGTTTTATTTACTATCCTGTACTTATGCCATGCTACTTTTGTATTTACGATTGTGCGAGGAGCACACTGTACTGTTTAGGAATTGTGACCCGTTTACGCGGTATCGACAAGCCCAGTTTTGGGTTCCCAGTCGCTTACAGCCGGCCCCACAAACCTTGAGTCCGTCTCGGAGCTTGCTTACTTCGTTGCGGGTGTACTCCAAGGGATGGCCCCCTGAAATATTTCTGAATCCTGTGATTGTTCAGTCGTGAAAGCCTCGTTGGGTTTTGTTTTGGTTTTTCCGAGGTTGATCGAGCGTGTGTTGCTATTGGTGCACCCCGGCCGGGTAAAACTTTCTGAAAGCCGTGTCCGCGGATATGGACGACTTGGAGCACAGTATCTCGACCATAGACAAGCATAACTAAAGTTTATTGCCATAAATTTGACTTTATAATGACTAGTAATCAGCTTCACTATAATGGAATGGCTAAATAATACTGCCCACAATTGCTTGTTTGGATTGTCGCTTGCGACCATTGTACCAGACTAGTAAGTATTGCAACTACAACGGAATGGCTGAATAAAAGTATCAACAACTGCTGGGTTTTGGGTTATCTCATGCTAATTGCATCTGACTAGTAAGTGTTGCCACTATAACGAAATGATTAACTAAAAGTGCCCACTGCTGATTTTATCAGGATGATTATCTACACCTGACTAGTAATTGCTGCAACGATAACTGAATAAGTAAAACTGCCAACTGGGTGAGTAACTCGGTTGACTTCCTCGTTTGGTCTCGAGGGGGAAACACCAGGATGGGTTTGTTTGGTGTTAGCTTCAGGTTGGATCCGGATAGGTCTATCTTACCCCTCTCTGACTGTCGCCAGTTGTATCGAGTCTCTATAGGTTGTTCAGTGCATGCTGCCGCTGCCGCTTCAGTCCACCATACCTATGTAGGCGAGGACCGCCGAATTCTAGCCTCGCCGTGTCGGCCTCGATCGACGCCTCTTTTCCTTTGCCCTTTGTCGGCACCCCTTTTGTTTAAGCAGGTTTTGGGATCGACGTCGTTAGCAGGGTTACCCTTCCGGCTTGGCCTGGGCAGGGTTATGGACGCCATTGGTTATTCTTCAGGGCTCTTAGCCCCATTTGCATCTTGTCCGTAGCCGGACGCTCTGTCGTTTTCAAGGTGATTTGGTTCTTTGTATATTATATCTGTATTCTTGACTCATGGAGTCGTGTTGTATATATATCTGTTCTGTGGGTCCCATCGAGGACTGTTGTGTAATGTTATTACTTCGTTTTCCACCCGCACGAAAGTGCCTGGTGGGCACCTTTGAATCGTTTCTATGCGGGTTTGGCAGGATTCGCTCAAACTTGCATAGGGCCGATTCTGAGGGTGTTACAGAGTGGTATCAGAGCACAGCAGTTGCGATACCCCACAAGTCCAGCCTGTAGGATAACCTAGATAACGGCCGAAGTAGAGTGTCAAAACTATTTTTGCAAAGTCGGTTGGATAGTTCTGATTAGGTCTGATTTTACTCCTTACCCCCTGCTATTCTCCTCTTACCTCTACGCGTTTTGAATCCGCTCTCTTCCCTTTCTTCGAGTCCAGGATTTCTCGTGGTTGGGATTCCGTCGTACCTTCAGGGATTCGCTTCCTTCTTTGATAACGGTGTTGCTACTTCTGGTCTTCATGCTATCCGAGGAATCCTTCGTCTGGTGGACTTCTCTTTGTTCCTTCTCGTGCCTTCCGGTGTTTTCCGACGCGACGACATCATCTACGCCAGATCCGATGCAGAGTCTGCATCCCTCCTTTGTTTCCGAACCTCGAGTGTCGAGGCCTTCAGTCTAATTCCGAGAGTTGGTTGCATAATCCGCCTATTCGTGTGCAGAGTAATGGTTTGGGTGCGCGATGGACTGATCACCATCCGACTACTCTTATCATTCGCTTTTGTACATCGAATCAGTGGATCCAGCAATTTTACTCCGTCCACGGAAGCTAGAGGTGGCTTTATTTGTTGATACCTCCACCTTCGACCTTTTGTTCCCGGAGTGTTCTCTCGACGGTCACGGACAACGACCTCTTGTTAGTGGTGTCGCGAGGATCTACACAAAGCGCGAAGGATCAGACCGCCGACCTCCCTTCCGGTACCATGAGGCGGATCTCGAGGGCGAGATCTATTGTTAGTGGTGTCGAATTGTGGCATCCCGCAAAACCACTACTAGAAAATCGCGTTGAATTTGTGCATTGCATCGTCATCATCATGCATTGTTTGCTTAAAACTATTTTCGCAAAACCTGTCTTTATTTTCTAAACGCCGTCTTGTTTTCAAAACGCCAAACCCGGGTCTCCGGATTATTTTGTTTTGGCTGCTATCGGTTTGCAAACGGCCCGTTTAAAACAAATAAAATATTAAATTATTTTTAGTGGGGGCAGTCGAACGGGCCGACCGACCCGAACGACCACCCCAGGATTTAAATCGGACCACCTAACCCGCCCTTCTAAATCCTAAACTCACCCAACCTAATCTACCCACCCCTCTGGCCACCTCACCCGGACCAATCCGTGACCGCCACCTCACCCTCACCCTCTCCTCTACCCAATCCCAGCTTGCCACATGGCCTCTCTCTCCCTTCCCTCTCTCTCCCACCACACAACAGCACACACCCTCCCCTGCCCACGCAAACACACGCACGCCACGCTCCCTGGCCCCACCGCCCCGCGTCCCGCACCCTATCGCGCACGACCCGGTCACGCGTCCTCCCCCTCCTGCCGCTCTTCTCCCCTACCTCTGGTTCCCGTGCATCGTCGCCGTGGGAACCGTCGTCGCCCTCCGCCGCAGTGCCTTCCACCGGACCTCTCCTCCCCGGCCCGCTCCTCTCGCCCTCCCCCTTCTGCCCGACGCGCGCACCATCCCAGAGTCCGCCTCCGCCGCCCACCGGCGCGGCCGACCGCGCCGCCCCGCGCCGCCAGCGAGGCCTCCTCCCTCAGCGTGTTCACGCCCGACCCGTGCGCTGGCGCGCCTCGCCATCGCCCGCCGCCTGCTTCGCTTCCCACCGCCTCGCCTCTCCACTGCCTCGCCAGCGGAGCCAGCGAGTCGCCAGCCGCCTCGCCCACGTCGCCGCCGTCGCTGGCCCGCTCTCAACCGCACCTCGCAGGCCGTCCCCGTCGGCCCCTAGGCTCCTCGCCGCCGCCCCTCAAGCTCCGGCGCTCCCCAGGCCTCCGTCGCTCAGCCCCCGTCCTCGAGCTCTGTGCCCGGTCCTGCTCGTCCCGCCCGGCGACCCCGAGCCAGCCTCCAGACGCTGCCGCCCCTGCCGCTGCCAGATCCCCGTCCGCGCCTCTCTACGCTGCCAGCTGCTTCCACCTCGCTGTCGTCCTCCTTCGCCCGGCGCCCGGTCTCAAGGTTGCCTCGAGGCCGAGCCTCTCGCCTGTTCGGTAGGCCCGCTGAGACCGAGCCTGGGCCCGCCACCGCCTCGCTGGAGCACCTCCGTCGCCACTCAGCTTCGCCCGCCATCGCCTTCCGTGCCGAGGCCATGCCGCCGCGCCTCGCCAGCCTTGCAGCACTGCTGGCCGCAGCGACGCCCGAGTCCAACGACAAGATGGGCATCGGCAAGACCAAGAGGGGACCCCAAGATCTTCGGTAGAAACCCCGACTCTAGACCAAGTGCGCCAACCATACCGAGAACCCGCGGTACCTGGAGGACGACATCAAACCGAAGCGCCAAGACCTAATACGGACGCCGAGACCCCCGAACCCGAAGGTCGATCCCGTAACCGGTGCCGCGCCATGATCTCCTTCTCGGACCCCGATGATGCTAAGTTCTTCGTCGTAGAGCAACAAGGCCTTCGACTAAACAAGGAACGCCAAGAACTTCACCCCGAATGCCAAGTCCGACCCGACCCGTGAACCCGTCAAGACCTTCGTGATGACAAGAACGACAGCAACCAGGGCGAACCCGATGCGCCCCGACGCCACGCCAAGTTCATCTACCCGAACACCAAGAACTACTTCCGACCGTCGAAGACCGATCCCGTCGAACCCCAGATCCGAACCCTGAGACCGACCCCGAACCCCGGAACCCCAAGTTCGTCGAGACCCCCTAAAGTGTGAATCCCTTATCCGAGAACCCTATTTTATAAATGGTCAACTATATGAATTGTTTCATATTTAATTGTCATCTCGCATGCATATCTTTGGTTTGGGGGCCTTATGCCGATTCACCTAATAATTAAATATGGGGCCCATATGCGGGCAAATCTAGCCTTATATTGGCCTCATTTAAACATGTGTAGCGAACCGGTGCCATCTGTTGGCTTGCTAAACAACATTTAATTTGCGGGGTAGATAAACAACTCGAACCATCTAACTAATTGTCGGGACCCCCGGTTCCACTTAATATGACCTAATCGCATCGCACCCTTGCCATGTCATGCATCATACATGCATCATGCCGATCTTCTGCCGTTGTATTAAATATTGCATCCGGTGTTTATTCTAGCGTTTTGGTTCTTCGCGGATAAGGCCGTTGAGTTGATGTGAGCTTCGCCCCGATCTTCGGATGAACCTTCGACAATGTTTTCAGGCGAGCATCTCCCCCTTTCTACCTATCTTACTTTTATAGTATTTATTCCCTCCCGTTGATCTATTGCTATCTGTGTTGCGATGCTTTAGTTTCTGTACCTGTGATATACCGTGCAGCCCTATATTGCCTTGGACACATCCTATTACCTGTTGTTTGGTAGATAGTTGGACTTGCGCGTCGTAGTCGCTTGCTCAAGTGCTGTTGCGTGTCGTTCAGCTGTTGATGTATTGCCGCATGTTGATGTTGGAGATGATCCTAGTTTTACTTATCGTTCACTTTAATTCCTGTTTAACAACTAAAATTGAAATAAGCAGAGGCATCGGTGGGTGATAGATAATATTTGGTTTCCGAACGCCCACTTGTGTCCCGTAGGACCCCGAGTACTTGATACCTGTTCCTTGATTTATCGCGCTATCCACATCCGGGAGGTATATGGGACCCCCCTGAGCCAGAGCTTGATTCGGTCTTATTTCTTGGGGCCACAAACTAGTTTGAGGTTTTATTTACTATCCTATACTTATGCCATGCTACTTTTGTATTTACGATTGTGCGAGGAGCACACTGTACTGTTTAGGAATTGTGACCCGTTTACGCGGTATCGACAAGCCCAGTTTTGGGTTCCCAGTCGCTTACAGCCGGCCCCACAAACCTTGAGTCCGTCTCGGAGCTTGCTTACTTCGTTGCGGGTGTACTCCAAGGGGTGGCTCCCTGAAATATTTCTGAATCCTGTGATTGTTCAGTCGTGAAAGCCTCATTGGGTTTTGTTTTGGTTTTTCCGAGGTTGATCGAGCGTGTGTTGCTATTGGTGCACCCCGGTCGGGTAAAACTTTCTGAAAGCCGTGTCCGCGGATATGGACGACTTGGAGCACAGTATCTCGACCATAGACAAGCATAACTAAAGTTTATTGCCATAAATTTGACTTTATAATGACTAGTAATCAGCTTCACTATAATGGAATGGCTAAATAATACTGCCCACAATTGCTTGTTTGGATTGTCGCTTGCGACCATTGTACCAGACTAGTAAGTATTGCAACTGCAACGGAATGGCTGAATAAAAGTATCAACAACTGCTGGGTTTTGGGTTATCTCATGCTAATTGCATCTGACTAGTAAGTGTTGCCACTATAACGGAATGATTAACTAAAAGTGCCCACTGCTGATTTTATCAGGATGATTATCTACACCTGACTAGTAATTGCTACAACGATAACTGAATAAGTAAAACTGCCAACTGTGTGAGTTCCTCGGTTGACTTCCTCGTTTGGTCTCGAGGGGGAAACACCAGGATGGGTTTGTTTGGTGTTAGCTTCAGGTTGGATCCGGATAGGTCTATCTTACCCCTCTCTGACTGTCGCCAGTTGTATCGAGTCTCTATAGGTTGTTTAGTGCATGCTGCCGCTCCGATCCACCATACCTATGTAGGCGAGGACCGCCAATTCTAGCCTCGCCTGTCTTCGCCTCGATCGATGCTCCTCTTTTTCCTTTGCCCTTTGTCGGCACCCCTTTTGTTTAAGCAGGTTTTGGGATCGACGTCGTTAGCAGGGTTACCCTTCCGGCTTGGCCTGGGCAGGGTTATGGACGCCATTGGTTATTCTTCAGGGCTCTTAGCCCCATTTGCATCTTGTCCGTAGCCGGACGCTCTGTCGTTTTCAAGGTGATTTGGTTCTTTGTATATTATATCTGTATTCTTGACTCATGGAGTCGTGTTGTATATATATCTGTTCTGTGGGTCCCATCGAGGACTGTTGTGTAATGTTATTACTTCGTTTTCCACCCGCACGAAAGTGCCTGGTGGGCACCTTTGAATCGTTTCTATGCGGGTTTGGCAGGATTCGCTCAAACTTGCATAGGGCCGATTCTGAGGGTGTTACAATACTTTGTTTTGAAAATGGTTTAGGAAGTGAAATCCCTTGCAAATGACTTTTGCCACTTTATAAAATGACCAATAGGTGTTTTCAAATGTTCATGACCCATTAGGAACCACTTTTCAAATAAAACAAAGCTTGGCATGCTTGCATGCATTACTTTGACTTTATGATTTTATGTGATGAATTGCTTGATTGGTAGATTGAGTTTGTGCCTTGCTTGATTGAATTGTAGTGACTTGAAGAGTGTGATTGTTGCAAGGACAAGGATTGAACTTATACCCTCTACCAAAAAGTCAAGTGATGCTTCATACTTTTTGTCCCATTACTTTCACTATGCATTAGTGATTTTCTCTAAGTAAAACTTGCATGGAATTTTGCTAAGTATAAACCTTGCTATAGGAAAACCTAGTAGATGAATCCTTAGTAGAAATTTTCCTAAGTTAAGACTCCTACTACTATCATGCTTAGCTTAGCTAATAGAAAACAAGGGTGGAAATATATTCATACTATGGAAAAATTTCTAAGTCTGAGGACTTATGTTTTTCTTAATAAAACAACTAAGTCAATGAATCACCTGGGTGGAATGGGACTTGATTGGTGGTTTTTGGTTGAGTGGTTCACAAGGCCCATGTTTATGGTTGACCTTGTGTATCTCACTTGTGGATTGCCACCCAGGAACAAAGAGATTTGAGATGTCAAATGTTGAGAAGCTTCAAGTGCAACCACTTGGCATTATGGGCTCTACCTGGATCATATAGGTTGCAAGAACTTAGCCATATGGACAGTTGGTGGTAGAGTTTGATAGGTTGGAGCGCGTCCATTTTGGTCTAAGGGAAGGCTTCTGAAAGATCTTGTCTTGGGAAACCAAGTCTTGTGGGGAAAGTGCACCACCTCTGCAGAGTGTAAAATCTAAGTACTTAGCCATGTCCCTGGTAAAGGACAATTTGAGCATCAAGACATGGAAGCAATCAAGAATCTCATCATTCAAATTTCTAAGTTAAAAACTTGTGGTTGAACAAGGGTTAAAGGATCTTCAATCTTTTGATTGGAAGAAAGGATTTTGTCAAGCAAAAACTTAGTGTTTTCAAATGTTAAGGAAAAATCTATTTTGAGCAATGCAAGCCTCAACTCCACTTAGCCAAATGCATATAGATGATAGACTCCACTATACTACCATAGTATCACTTCCCAATACAATTCAAATGTATTGACCCTTGTGGCTGTAACTTGTGTGTTGCAGGTTTGATTGTATTAGTGAAGTTGATTGATTAGGATTACAAAGTCTACAACCAACATGTCTGCCTGTGGCACTTTGAAGATGAAGGACCCCATGCTTATAGATATTCTGCTGCAATGTAATGTAATAGCCAAATGAGCTATGTAAGATGTAATAAAATTATGTTATTCCTGGTTATAAAGTTGTATTATGACCTTTGTTTCTTGATATTACATCTTAACTGTGGATGCTAGCTATTGATCCAGGGACTAGCATTGTAAAAACAGGGGACTCTACCTTATTAAAGGTTGGGACCCTTACAGTCATTGGGAATAAGGTTGGAATTCATCACTACATTTCATCCTCAAATTGATGGACAGACAGAAAGGACGAATCAGATTCTTGAAGATATGTTGAGGGCATGTGCCCTAGACTATGGAGCCAGTTGGGATGAAAGTCTGCCTTACGCAGAATTCTCTTATAATAATAGGTATCAAGCCAATATTGAGATGGCACCATTTGAGTTTCTCTATGGGAGAAAGTGTACCACCCCATTGCTATGGAATGGTGTGGGAGAAAGAAGTTTGTTCGGACCATAACTCATCAAAGAGGCTGAAGAGAAAGTCAAGCTGGTTAAGGACAAATTGAAGATAGCACAGTCCCGACAGAAAAGCTATGCAGATCCTAAGCGTAGAGAAGTCACCTGTGAAGTTGGTGATAGAGCCTATCTTAGAGTGTCACCACTTCGTGGAGTGAAGAGGTTTGGTGTCAAAGGTAAATTGGCCCCAAGATATGTTGGGCCATTCAAGATTCTGAGTCGTAAAGGAGAAGTTGCTTATGAGATTGAATTGCCAGAATCTTTGTCAGTAGTTCATAATGTGTTTCATGTGAGTCAGCTTAAGAAATGTCACCCAGAAATGGAAGAGACTTCTTTGAAGGATACTATACCTTTGGAAGAGGTCCAATTGGAAAGTGATCGCACTTATGAAGAGAAACCTATCAAGATTATTGAGACTGCAGAAAGACTTACTCGGACTAAGACTATCAAGTTCTGCAAGGTTCAATGGAACCATCATTCTGAAGAAGAAGGAACATGGGAAAGAGAAGATGATCTTCGAAAAGACCACCCTCACCTATTTGCTAGCCAATCCGAATCTCGAGGGCGAGATTCACCTTAAGGGGGTTAGATTTGTAACATCCCTAAAATCATGTTTTAAAACTCATGCATATCATCCATGCATCCATGATCATTTAGGGTTTCAATTCAAAATCATTTAAAAAACAGGAGCATATATTGCTCATTATTTTATGTATGAATACTCTAGCCTTTGGACTACTTGCTAATGAGTAGGGTACAAATATTCATTCAGTAGTGTTTAGAGTTCAAACATAAGAGATTTCAAAAGCTTGAATAAAGTTTCCAAACAAAGTATGAAATAAAACCAAGTTTATGTCAATTAATATATCTCTTAATGGCTTGGTTCTATTTTATTTTTCAAATGACCCAAGTTGGTGTTTGTAAACAGAAAGGTTTGACACTTATTTAAATACAAAATTCACTTTGCAAAAGTCTAGAGAAGGGTTGGAATCAAACTGATTTGAAATGGAGTTTGAAAATCATTTTAGAAAATCAAACAGAAAAAGAAAAGGAATAAAGAGAAAAAATAAGCAGCCAACCATTCTGGCCCAACCCAGCCCAACTTGACCCAGCCAGCCCAGCAAACCCTCCCGCGAACCATTTTTCTGTACTCGCAATCAAACCCACAGAGTGACTGACCTCCTGGCCCCACTTCCCCTCTGTTTCTCTCGCTGACAACGCGGCCCACACAACGGTATTCTTCTCCACCCGGCGACTAGTTCCTTCCCCCAAATCACTCGGCCGTTTCTGGATTGATTTGCGGCTTCAATTCTTGATCAATGCTCGAGTAAATCTCGCTCGTGACCTTGCTATTTAAACCCCCTCTGTCCCCTCTCCATTTTCCCCCAAACTCCAAACACAGAGCGCCCCCAGGCTGCGAGAATTCCTCGCCGCAACCTCGCTGCTCCGACGACCTCGCCGATGAATTCCGGTGAGCACCGCACTCCCCTCTGCCTATGGTTCATGCTGGCTTGCTCTGCATCTCTGTGCGCATCTAATGACACTTTCCGTTTGCTCGCGCATGGCCTGTAGCCTCGCCAACGTCAACAACTAAGCTCCGCCGCTCTCTTCTCGAACTCTGGCGACCTTTTCCCCGTACGTCCCAGCCTCACCTCGCCCTCTGTTTGATACGCGTAAGATCCCCAGCGTCCTGCGCATCTAACGGTACCCTCCCCGTGTCTTAGCGCGGCCCAGAACGTCGCTAACGTCGACGAACAGAAGCCACAGCCGTCAGGGACTACTCCGACGAGCAATCCGCGACGACTCCGAGCGCCCCTTCGCCAACCAAGGACACGTCGAGCTTCTCCTCGTCACTGCGGTTCTGGTGAGCATCCTCCCACCTCGCCGGGCGACCTAGTTCGCCGGCACTGCCACTGTCAGAGCGCGCCGCCGCCTGTCGCCGCCGCCAGCGCCGCCACTTGTTGGTCAAACGCTGAGCGCCGTTAGATTTAGATCTAGTGGTCACGATAGATCGTAGGTGAAGCGGTAAGTTTCAATCAGAGCCGCGCGATTAAGTTAGATCCAACGGCTCAGAAGCGTGATCCGGCGTGAAGCGGTACCAGCCAGTTAGAAGCCGCCGCGTGGCACAGATTTTGTTTTAAATTTCTGATTTGAATCTATTAGATGTTTGATTTTGTTTTAATCATAACTTTTGATTCCCACGTCCAAATTTGATGAATTTTATATCAATGGAATCAGGAGAGAAATCCCTTTCCAATTATGCAATGTTTTTAATGTTTTGCTTCTGTTAAAATGGGTGTTTTTGCAGAAGCATGTGTAGGCATAATTTGGATATAATAATTATTTGAGAAATGATTTAATGTTCAAATAAAGTTTGTTTGGCTAGTTTTGGACTTGTTTATGAATCAGTACTGTGCACTTGTACTGTTTTGCGTAGAAAATCATCACATGTCATATTGCATGCATTCATATATTTTTGCTTGTATTTATTTTGTATGTGATTTGGTGTTATCATTTTATGTGTAGATTTTGGTGCAAATAGTGATTGTGAGGATTGTAGCTACTCTCCAAACTACCAAGGCAAGTGGTGCTTCATGATTTTCTCCCTATGTTTTACAACTATGCATTAGAAATATTTTGCTAGTCTTGCATGCTTATATTTTGCTTATATGCTATGCTTGGGAAATCCTAGTAGTTGTAGAATTGGTTGAAATTTCTAAGTTAAGATGCTTATCTATGCCATGATTAGCCTAGCTAGTAGCAACCAAGGGTGGCTATATGTTCATGCTATGAATAAATATTTCTAAGTCTTTGGACTATGTTTTTGCTTAATAAAACAACTAAGTGAATGAATCACCTGGGTGGAATGGTTGTGAATGGGTTATGTTGAGTGGTTACACAAGGCCCATTTCTATGGTTTACCTTGTGTATCTCACTTGTGGAAAGCCACCCAGGAACAAAGGGGATTTGAGAGGACAAATGTTAAGAAGCTTCTAGTGCAGCCACTTGGCAATATGGGCTCTGCCTGGATCATATAGGTTGCAATAACTTAGCCATTTGGACAGTTGGTGGTAGTGGGATGATAGGTTGGAACGCGTCCATTTGGTCTAAGGGAAGGCTTCTGAAAGGTCCTGTCTTGGTGAAAATCAAGTCTTGTGGGGAAAGTGCACAACCTCTGCAGATGGAAGAATCTAAGTACTTAGCCATGTCCCTGGTATTGGACAATTTGAGCATCAAGACATGAAAGCTATCAAGAATCTCCTCATCCCAATTTCTAAGTAAAACTTGTGGTTGAACAAGGGTGAAGGACCCCAATGTCTATTGGTGGTTCCTTGGGAAAAGTTTTGACAAAGAAAAACTTAGTTGTTTCAAGTGATAGGCAAAACCTATTTTGAGCAAAGCAAGCCTAAGATACACTTATCCAAAATGCATATAGTATTTTAGTCCACCAATATTATACTAAGGTATCACTTGCCAATACTATTCCAATGTATTGACCCACTGTGGCTGTAACTTGTGATGTTGCAGGATATTCTGATGATGATTAGGAGTCATGAGTCTACACTCAACATGCTTGCCTGTGGCACATGAAGATGAAGATTTATTTATCTTATTATATAATTGAACTCTTGTATTAGGCCTGTGGCCATGGAGTTGTAAAAGACTATGTTTTTCTCTGGAATGATGTGTAATAATAACCTTTTTTTCTGTGTACTTCATCTTAAACTGTGGATGCTAGCATTGATCCAGGGACTAGCATTGCAATCACAGGGATCCTTTCCTTTACAAAGGAGGGATCTTACAGTATTGAGTAGACTTAGTTGCATACTTCTTATTATGAATGGTTTAAGCATCTACTCCTGTGCTGAGAATATATACATCATATGAAGCAAATGTGTTCGTTAAAGTTCTTTTATCGCACTCATTTTTCAACTGAATTGCTTGAGGACAAGCAATAAGCTAAGCTTGGGGGGAGTTGATACGTCCAAAACGTATCCACTTTCCCGAACACTTTTGCTATTGTTTCTCCTCTAAACTTGTGTGATTTGGATACAACTAACACGGACTGACGCTGTTTTCAGCAGAATTACCTTGGTGTCTTGTTTTTGTGCAGAAAATTAACTATCAGGAAAAATCCCGGAAAATATGCCAAAAAATATATTTTACCAGAATATCCACGGAGCCAGAAGACGAGACAGAGAACGGGCCTGGGGGGCCCACACCCCTGCCAGGCACGGGCCCACCATTGGCCGCGCCTAGGGGGGTGCAGCCACCCCAGGCACCCCTTCGGGTTCCCTCTGCGCCTATAAGTTGCCTTTCGACCTAAAAATAGAGGGGGGTTCGATATTTTTCCAGAAAGATTTCTTCTCCGCTGTCGCCACCCAAAACCAAGATTCGGATTTAGAAACTCCGTTCTGGCACCATGCCGGGACGAGGAATTTGGAGAGGATCATCGCCATCGTCATTGCCAACACATCTCCATCAACCATCGATGTTTCCCTCATCCATGAGTGAGTAATCCCCCGCTGTAGGCTTGGGCATGGTAGGGATTGGATTAGTTCTATCATGTAATCGAATAAGATCTGTTAGGGCATAGTGCCTAGTATCTCTCTTAGTGATATTTGACTTTGTTGCAACTTGTTGTGCTTAATGCTTATCACTAGGGCCCGAGTGCCATGATCTCAGATCTGAACTTATTATTGAATCATTATGATAGTATTGTTTGTGATCTTATCTACAAGTTGTGTACACATATCATTGTCCGAATCCAAAGGCCCTAAAGTGACAATAATTGGGACAACCGGAGGGGATGGATGTGGTGTGAGGATCACATGTGTTCACGGAGTGTTAATGCTTTGCTCCGATGCTCTATTAAAAGGAGCACCTTAATTTCCAGTAGTTCCCTAGAGGCCCCACTGCCACAGGCTGGCTGGACAGAAGATGTTGTGCAAGTTCTCATTGCGAGCACGTATGACTATATTTGGAGCACATGCCTAGGATTGTTTAGTACTTGGATGCTTGTTATTATTTATCTGTAATGCCCTAGATCTTGAAGTTACATGTTTAGACTCGTCCATGCAACGCCCGTCCATCCATCCCTATGCCTACCACACTCGAATCCCACTGTTTACTGTTACTGTTACTATTGCTCATGTTCTGCTATTGCTGTTGCTTTGCTATTGCTACTACCAAACTGTTGCTACTGATAAACTTCTGTGAGAAAGAACTATTTCCAGGTGCAGCTGAATTGACAACTCGGTTGTTAAGGCTTGTAAGTATTCTTTGGCTCCCCTTGTGTCGAACCAATAAATTGGGTAATACTACCTGCGAAGACTGTTGCGATCCCCTACACTTGTGGGTCATCAGGACCATTGCTATCAAGTTTTAGGTAACATAATCACTTTGTGGAATGCAAAGTTTTGTTTCATATAAGATTGTTTTGGTAACAAGACTTGATCAACCTTGTTAACAAAAGGATTTTAATGAACAAAATAATGTTTTCACTATGGTTATACTTGCTCACTTTTACTTTTCTCCTTCCTAGCCTTTGCTTTTTCTCTTGTTAGCTTTAGTTTTGCTAGTTGTTTTGTTGTTAGAGTGTCTTAGAATTTCTGTAGTTTTGGTTTTTGTTTGCTTTTGCTTCTTCTAAAAAAATATTTTATATGAGAATCAATTTTCATACCCTGAGAATTGGCCAAAAATAAAGTTTCCTGAAAAATCCCAGAAAATTCATAATAAATTTTTCCTAGAAAAAAGGGGCAGAGGGACACCTGGAGTGACACAGCCCCCCCAGGCCAGCGCACCCCCTGGTGGCCCGACCAGCCCTAGGGGCACGCCTGGCCCACCTGTGTCCCTCCAAAGTGTCTCCTCCCAGCCACCTTCTTTCTCTCTCCTAAAAAACACCGGAAAACTTTCTCAAGCTCGAGTTCTTATTGTTCTTGCTCACTATTTTCGATCTCCTTGATCATCCCATCTTTGCTGCTGATTTTTGGAGGAATTGCTCCTTGGTATGTGCCTCCTCCACTTGTCCAATTAGATTTGTGATTGGTAGATTGTATCCTGAGTATTTTGCTGCTATAGGTGTCAGGTTGTGTGAGCTTGCATGCTTTTTATATGCTTAGAGATTTCATTTTGATTCATGTGTAGACCTCTAGCAAGTTCCTATAGTAGTTTCTCATCATTTACCAACTTGTAAATCACTTGGTTTGTGTTTGTCTAAAAATTTAAAAAAAAGGGGGTCATGGACAACCATACCTATGGTGAAGTATTTGAGAGTGATGCACCTAGAAGGACAAGGCCTTCAAGATCATCCTCCCGAGCTAGGCCTTCATACAATGAGGGTCTCATTACACCGCGATTTGGCGACGAGGGAGATGAGGGGGATGCGCACCCTTCTACCTTTCCTTGTCCAACCTTTTTGCGGGCTGCTGGGATTCTCAATGATTTCCTAACCTTGGTTCAGAGGGTTGGACTAACGATTTATATGCAGGATGAGAGTGTGCAGTATGCTACACTCACTAAAACCTTTGTGGAAAGTTTCTCTTTTTCTAACAGCGCCTTCAAGCCAGACATGTCTTTCAAAATCTATAACAGGCCTTACTCCATGACATTAAAGAAATTTTGTGAGATCCTAGGTATTGGTACAGCTGGGACAGTGAAGAATATTCTAGATCAACCCACTGATTTGTTGGAGCTCTACCGCGGATAACCAATGATGATGACTACAGAGCCCAGCGGGGAAAGATAAGAAATATTCAACTCCTAGCTATCAGGTACTTTGCTTATTATCTTGCCACTAGTGTTCTTGGTGGGGAGAACACTAGCAATATTTCCAACTATCATTTGACCTTCCTAGCTGTTGCGCTCAACAATGAAACTAGTTATAATCTTGGTTCTCTCATTGCTCGTCGCTTAGCTGCTAAGGGGCCCATTTATGGGGGAATTATTGTTGCACGTGTTGTTGCTGCCTTAGACCTTGCTATTGATCCAAATGATACAGTTTGGCTCCTCAGAAGCTTGACTTCACTGCTATGAAAGCGCATCACTTCGTCACTGCTGGCTCTACCCTTGAGAGCCTACTTTATAGAATGTTGTTTATTGACAGGGAAGAGAGAGAGAGATTCCTCTGCCCAAACCACCTTGTTCAGTATTTCCCAGGGACCTTTGTCATGCTCCAAGGAGGAGATGGACGAGAAGCTGCGCATTCTTGGCTTCCATGGACACTACCAGGTGGACGCGCCCTCATACGACCCCTCTATGCACTACACAGGGGAGTTCTCGAGCTCGTACCAGGACGAAGGGGCCTCCTTGTTGTATTACGGAGGTGCACCTTCTTGGTCACCATGGAGTGAGCCCCACTTCGGCCAAAAGCCTAAGCTTGGGGGGGAGGTACACCTACATCACACTCATCTATATATCATGTTCATCAGTTCTTTGTATAACCATTGTTTCGCTTTCTTTTTGGTTTTGGTTTCTGCTTTCTCAAAACACAAAAATACCAAAAATATTTTTATTGTTTCTCTTGGTTTGTTTCTTTGTTTTCTAGATTTGGTTTGCCTTAAAGAAAAAATCCAAAAAGATTTTGCTTTGTTTGCTTGTTTTAAAAAAATCGAAAACACCACAAATATTTTTTCTTCTTCTTTGGTTTTATGAGTTCTTTGCAGGGTTCAGCCTTCCTCAGTGGAGTTTGGGTTTCATGTTATTATTCAAGCCACACAAGTGAAGGGCAATAATGAAGATTAAGACAACTTGAGGTGTGGTAAGAGGCTGGTAACGAACTCTATTTGTTTTCATTTTTGTACATATACTTGATGGCGCCCAGCACTTGTCGTGGGACGCTTCGTTGGAAACCCCAAGAGCAAGGTATGAAGCAGCACATTAGCAAGTTTCCCTCAGTAAGAAACCGAGGTTATCGAACCAGTAGGAGGAAGGAAATGTCACACAGGTGTTGCAAGCAATGCGGAGACCTGCACAACACAAACTCAAGATTTTGCCCCAACGAATCAGTGAGGTTGTCAAGCTCACCGGTTTGCTGTAACGTATGGTGTGGAAGGTAATGGTGGTTTGCAGCAAGTAAACAGGAACAGGGGAGATGTATCAATGGTAAAGATTGGATCGGGGTCCATAGTTCACTAGAGGTGCTCTCCTTAAATAAACAATATGGCATGAAGGGTAAACAAATTACAGCGGGGCAATTGACAGGAACCGAGAAAGGCATAACAATGCAATTACTAGTTAGAAATATCCCTTGAGTTTGATTGGGAAATACAACAATATACATAGACCGCCATACAACTGCATCTATGACTAGAAGTCCACCTCGAGGTTATCATCCAAACCCCCTCCAGTATTAAGTTGCAAGCAACAGACAACTGCTTTAAGCAAAGTGTGTAAGGTAAACAGTCCACATGTTCCATGAACAAGAGACCATTTTTTCTCCCTAGTAGCAACATCACATCTACAACCGAAGAGATTATTGTCACTTCCCTTGGAAACTAGAGGCATGAACCCACAATCGAGCATAAACACCCCCTCTTGGAGTCACTAGCAATTACTTGGCCAAGATAACCACTAGCAACGGAGAGCATGCAAGATCACAAACAACACAGACATGATAGAATCATAAAGACAAAACCATTAATCAAACCAACATAATAATCTCAATATCCATCGGATCCCCGCAAACACAACATGCATGATTACAAATAGATTAGATCTTGATCATGAACGGAGCTCACAAGATCTATACATGAAAGCACAAAGGAGGAGATACAACCATCTAGCTACTACATGGACCCATAGTCCAAGGTGGAACTACTCACGCATCATGCCGGAGAGAAGGCCTCCGAGATGATCTCCCCTCCGGCAGGGTGCCGGGAAGAACTTCAGATCCTCCCGATCTAGGGACAATGGTGGCGGCGACTACAGACGGTTTCGTGGATTTATGATCGTGTACTCAGGGTTTCTGCATCGGGGGCTTCTTATAGGCGAAGGGGGAAGCCGAGGAGGCGGCTAGGGCCACCAAACCCTAGTCAGGCGCGGTCCCACCTATGGCAGCGCCTGGGGGGTTTGTACCCTCTGTCCGGCCCCTCCGGCTCTCCTCTGGACTTCTTGTTCTCCACATAAAGTAATTGACTTTGTCCTTCGTCCCGTCCAATTCTGAGAATATTTCTTTACTAACTTTTCTAAAACCAAAAACAGCAGAAAACAGGCATCTGGCACTGTTGCAACCTGTTAATAGGTTAGTACCAGAAAACATGTAAAAAGCACCTCAAAGTGTGGACAAGTAAAGCAAAGTAGATACTAAACAAGCATGGAGCATAAAAAATTATAGATATGTTTCCAACGTATCAATACTCATCATTGTGAGCATGCTTAGGCTGTTCATGTAAGGTGTATGTTATTTATGGATGCTTAGTATTTCTTGCTTTCTTGTGATTAGCTCCAGTTTTCTAATAGTTTGTAGCATGTCATATGAATGTTTGCTAGAATTGTTCTATTCATAACTTGGTATGATATTGTGGTATCCTCCTCTGAATGTTTTATGTGAATCGACTTGGAACATGCTCACGCATGCATATGACTAAACAATAGTCAGTAAGCCTCGGTGATTTATTTTGCCTCGGAGTTCTTGTATCACTTTCTTGCCATAATTAGTCCTGTTTTGTTGCAAGCATGATTATGATAGTTATTGCTCTCTCGTTTGTTTCTCCCTCCCTATTGCTAGCCTTCACTTGCACTGAGTATGAGATCTACTTGTGCATCCAAATCCGCAAAACCAATATTTCCAATAGTGTCCACCATACCTACCTACTAGAATTATTTGCTATTCAGTGCATATTCATTGTGCCTTGTTTTCTTCCAAATAAAATGTTTGAATGTTTTCAGAAAGTTAGTTAGTAAAGCTCTCACGAACTTGATGGCACACTTTATTCCCTGCACTTAATAAACCTGAACCATTGTGACTGTCCATGAAAGTTATATGCTTGCAAATTATAGACTGGGAGTTAGCAGAACCATGTTATCACGGGGAAGGCTTTCGACACTTATGGATACATATCCAGTTGATACCATGCTCTTTTGTTTGCGGATGTCTTCGGTGTGAAATAAAAGGGGAGCTTGTGAGTTCATGGAGTTATATATATGTGTTAGAGAAACGCCTGGGCCGCTAGCCTAAGCCATGCCTAATCATGGTGGAAACTTGCAGCATTACCATAATGAGAAATCTATGAAGCATCCTCAATAAAAACCTATGCAAATAGCAAATAAAAAGATTGCTAAGATGCTCATTGTCTGCTCGCCTTGTTATTTTGATCACGGGATAACTCCTGTATCATGTGCAAGGGGTACCCCATTGGCGGTTCTCTCTGATATGCATGTATTTACAATGACAAGAACTTACATGTAACTAAAGTTGAGTAGCATGAGGAGCGGCCCTCGTATTCAAGGGACATGGGATTTCCAGTTTATGGTTTGTCAAGCATATAACTCATATTGGACCTCACTTTCACCTTAACCATATAAAGATGCCTATTATAGGGGCAATGAGAGCTCAAAGCTAATGAGTACCTTACTTTCACCATTTGGAAGCCTTTCAAACCTTTAAAAAACCTTTCACTTCCTTGTTGAGTCACCATTAATTCTTTGAGCACCTTCTTGAGAGCATAGTTATAATTCTTAGTGTAATGTGCTTGTCTCAAAAGTTGGTTAATTATGTCAAGACTTTGATGCTTGTATCTCTGATATTTTTACTTCTAGTCTTCACTTGAACTTCAGAGGTGCCTTGGCATTTATTTTGTGCTCTACAAACAAAGGCAAGCGAGATACCACTCTATCATACCTTATTATGAGCATTGCAATGTTTCTAATGTTTATGTTTCATGCTACTTATTATTATTGAGTTGGTTTCTCTTCACGGCTTGCAATGACTATTGAGTAGACTTAGTTGCATACTTCTTATTATGAATGGTTTAAGTATCTAATCCTATGCTGAGAATATATACATCATATGAAACATATGTGTTCGTGAAAGTTCTTTTATCACACTCAGTTTTCAACTGAATTGCTTGAGGACAAGCAATAAGATAAGCTTGGGGGGAATTGATACGTCCAAAATGTATCTACTTTCCCGAACACTTTTGCTATTGTTTCTCCTCTAAACTTGTGTGATTTGGATACAACTAACACAGACTGACGCTATTTTCAGTAGAATTACCTTGGTGTCTAGTTTTTGTGTAGAAAATCAACTATTAGGAAAAATCCCGGAAAATATGCCCAAATCCTATTTCACCAGAAGATCCATGGAGCAAGAATACGAGACGAAGTGGAGCCCTAGGGGCCCACCCCCCTGCCGCGCGGGTGGGCCAAGCCCGCGCCTGGGGGGGTGCATCCGCCTCAGGCACCCCCTCGGGCAACCTCTTCGCCTATAAGATGCCTCTTGACCTATAAACAGAGAGGGGGTTCGACGTTTTTCCAGAAAGAGTTCCACTGCGCCGCCACCATCAGAAACCGTGATTCGGAACCAGAAACTCCGTTCTGGCACCCTGCCGGGACGGGGAATTTGGGGAGGATCATCGCCATCGTCATCACCAACGCCTCTCCATCAACCATCAATGTTTCCCTCATCCATGAGTGAGTAATCCCCCGCTGTAGACTATGGGGATGGTAGGGATTGGATGAGTTCTATCATGTAATCTAATAAGATTGTTAGGGCAAGGTGCCTAGTATCTCTATTAGTGCTATTTGACTTTGTTGCAACTTGTTGTGCTTAATGCTTGTCACTAGGTCCCGAGTGCCATGATCTCATATCTGAACTTATTATTGAATCATTATGATATTATTGTTTGTGATCTTATCTGCAAGTTGTGTACACATATCATTGTCCGGATCCAAAGGCCTCGAAGTGATAGAAATTGGGACAACCGGAGGGGATGGCTGTGATGTGAGGATCACATGTGTTCATGGAGTGTTAATGCTTTGCTCTGGTGCTCTATTAAAAGGAGCACCTTAATTGCCAGTAGTTCCCTTGAGGCCCCGCTACAACGGGCTGGCAGGACAAAAGATGTTGTGCAGTTCTCATTACGAGCACGCATGACTATATATGGAGCACATGCCTATGATTGTTTAGTACTTGTATGCTTATTCTTATTTATCTGCAATTGCCCTAGATCTTGAAGTTACATGTTTAGACTTGTCCGTGCAATTCCCGTCCATCCATCCCTATGCCTACCACGCTCATATCCTACTGTTTGCTACTACTGTTACTATTGCTCCTGTTTTACTGCTGCTGTTGCTACTATAAACTATTGCTACTGATAAACTTCTGTGAGCTGAATTGACAACTTAGTTGTTAAGGCTAGCAAGTATTCTTTGGCTCCCCTTGTGTCGAATCAATAAATTGGGTAATACTACCCTCGAAGACTGTTGCAATCCCCTATACTTGTGGGTCATCACAAACTCGATACTTAGAGATGTTAATTTTTGATAGTGCTCAGACGATTTATCGTTCCGGTTCAAGCGCATATCTTCTAAGAACACATCACCTGAGCCGGTTTTTATTTGTGGCTCTAAGATACGTGACCTTAGACGGTGCTGATGTCTACGCACTTCTATTATTGTAGACAGTTGTTGGGCCTCCAAGTGCATATTTTTGTAGAACAGTAGCAAGTTTCCCTTAAGTGGATTACCCAAGGTTTATTGAACTCAGGGAGGAAGTGGTAAAAGGTATTCCCTCTCAAGCAATCCTGCAATCAAGATACAAGAAGTCTCTTGTGTCCCCAACACATCCAATACACTTGTCAGGTGTATAGGTGCACTAGTTCGGCGAAGAGATAGTGAAATACAAGTGGTAACGGTGCTAGAAAATATCTTGACGGTGAGGTAAAGACTAAATCAAGCAAACATGCAACATATCTAGATGCAAACGGTGTTTCAATGTTCAGAAACAAGGCCTAGGGATCTTACTTTCACTAGTGAACACTCTCTCATATAAATATCCTCTCTTCATGATACTACTCTTAACTACTCTCCGGTTGGACACTCTAATCATCGGTAGGGCTATAACAACACTCCTCAAAGTCCGCCTTCCCCAATCTAGATAACCCCACACTGTCACCTTGAGCGCTAGATGGTTCCAACAAACACCACAATTTCATAGAGACATCCAACTCCAAATATAACTCATAACAAATATTCAATCTAGCCAAAGTGCCACACACGGTATGCACGATGTCACTTTCACACACGTGGGGAAAAGCATAGATCTATTAAAGCACAAAGAGTATTTATGTAGACTCAACCCTAAGTGCCACCATGGCGTGCATGCTGTCACTTTCACACACATGGGGAGAGTAGAGATCTATTGAAGCACTTGAGTAACATAGTAGATCTACTTGATTACAAAGCTCATGACCACAACAAGATCACGCATAGAGAGAGAGAGATGAACACATAGCTACCAGTAGAGCCCTTAGCCTCGAGAGAGAACTACTACCTCCTCATCATGGGAATCAGCAACGGTGATGAATATGGTGGTGGAGATCGATGGAGATGGCTCCGGGGGCACTTCCCCGTCCCGACAGGGTGCCGGAACAGAGACTTTCTGTCCCCCGAATCTCCCCTTCGGAGGCGGCGGTGCTATAGAGATTTTCGTGGATTTCTTCTGGATGATTTAGGGTTTTCTCCCCGGGGGCTTCTTATAGGCGCAGGAGGCAAGGTCGGTGGAGGTCTAGGGGGCCCACACACCCTGTGGGCGCGGCCAAGGTGGGCCCCATGCCCACCTAGGGTGTGTCCAGCCTGATGTACTCCTTCGTCTCGTCTTCGATTCTCCGTATCGTTCAAGGAAAAATATGAACTTTGGCTTTTGTCCCGTCCAATTCCGAGAATATTCATTTTTTAGCTTTCTGAAACCAAAAACAGCAGAAAACAGGCAATTGGCACTGTGGCATCTTATCAATAGGTTAGTTCTAGAAAGTGTATAAAAATACCTCAAAGTGTAGACAAAATATAGCAAAGTGGATACTAAACAAGCATGGAGCATCAAAAATTATAGATACGTTTCCGACGTATCAGGTGCAAAAAAGGCAAACGCCTCTAACATCTATGAGCTTGAGACATGCAATATTTCTGACCGCTTGGAAGAATTCTTCAACCTCAGACGACCTATACTATGGACTATCTCGAATAGTAAGGCAACCTGAGTCAGATTCTAACAAAGACCGTCTCAGAACTAGTTTGCCTCGATATCCCACACCGCCTAGGATCGAGGGTAACCGGGGTGAGGCCATGGGCGCGGTGGTACTCCTGCATGGTGCTCTCGATTTGGAACTGGGTCGAGGCCAGCCGTTGTGGGCTTGCTGGAGCAGGTTCTCCCTAGCCGCCCCAATCTTCGAGGCTGCCTCAGTTGGATCGTCGCCTGGATCAACCGGGACGAGGAGTTCCTCAATGGTCTGCTCCACCACGCCCTTCTCTGGCAGCGGGGTGGAAGTGTCGGCTCCGTCGGAGGTGCGCTCATGGGCAGGTCTGCGATTGTGGCTCGACCCAGCCAACATCACCTCCACGCCGCGAGGCGCGACGAGCGCACTACCGGCTGAGGGAAGCGGCTCAGCAAAGGATATGATCTCTTGGGGAAGCACTTCAGCACGGTGGCAACGTAGACGGGGAGGTCGCCGAAGAGTAGGACAGAGCCATCCACTGGGAAGGTGGAGCCGGCGAAGCACGAGGCATTGTCAATGATTCAATTGAACTGCCCCAAGGTGAGCACGAGGCCAGAAGCCACGTGCTCACTGGATGAAGTGAGGGGTCCCGTGCAGAACGTGACTTCGATCGCCGCCATATCTTACCCCACGGTGGGCACCAACTATCATCAGTGTGGAAACGGCAGTGCCTAAAGGAAATGGTGTGGGAGCGAGCAGTGAGGCAAGCGACGACGTCCACAGGCAGGATTGGGAACAAGAAAGCATCAGAGACAGAAGAAGTACCCAGGTCCGGGGCCCTCGCAGTGAGGTAAATCCCTACTCATGCCGATCTGACAATCAAAACAAACAAGGGTTACAAGGGCTCCTTGAGCTGTCTGGTTTGGAGCTATCTAAGGAATGAGAGTCATCCTCTACTAGGGTGCCCCTTCCGCCCATTATATAGGGTTGAGGCAGCATGGGAAGCGACATGGCCAGCTAGAGGGTCCCACAGGCGGGGCCCAACCAGCTACTCACCTACAATATCCGGCATGGCAGGCGTGTACCCACAGTCTGAGCCATGCCGCAACGTGAGAAACAGTGGTCGCCGTGCGAGCAGTTACATATAGTGCCACCTACTGAAACACTATTACAACTGTCATTGGTAAAGTCTTCAGTATGGGCCGAGTGTCCCAGTCTTCTCCCTGTCTTTTCTGCCGTCCTATGCATACGCCACACTATGTCGTGCGTCACCTTGTGCTCCCTCTGGCTTGGTTGTCCGGCTAGGGCTACCTAGTTGGCCGGCCTTCTGGTTCGTCTAGCTTTATCCGGCTGAGGGATCCAGCCGTCCAGTCATATTGGCGGTGCTTTTTATCCGGCTATTTGGTTTGCCGGATTGTGCTGCGTTTAGTCTTCTCTCTGGTGTCTTTGAGTTTTTACATCCGGCTGGACCCAGCCGACTGGCAGATGTATTTCCCTTATATCTTGTCTGGTTAGCCGACCCGGGGGTGATCCCCCCGACATTATGAGTGATTGCAAGTAGGGAAAGTATTTTTGTATTTTCAAAATAATAAATTGTAGAAAATATAAAAGATAGTAGATGCAATGAAAAGGTGTTTCTTATGATTAAATTTGGACCGGGGTTCATGGGTTCACTTGTCTACTCTCTTTTTAAGTTGTAGTGATTAAAAAACAATTCATCAATAATACATATTCATGAAACTTCTATATGTGTTTGATAAGAATTAAAATGGGCATCACGTTCTAACATAGAGATGAAACACATCTCTCTTGTACTCCGCAAGAAAGGGATACTCCATGCAATCTTGAATTAAGAACAAATCTGAGTATAGCGTTAAGTAATATAACACGATGTTCGAAATACAAATATGTTACCTTGATCTAACAAGATTATCACACAGTCACATGATAACTATAGCACATGATTTCACTTTATCCCTAGTGAGGAAGCAAAAGAAAGGTAAAAACCAAAGTAGATCTTGAATATTGTTTGTCACAATTCAATCACTACCACCATGCTACTCCATCTAATACACAATTCTCCCCATACAAGTTCTTGCATACAAGTTGGATCAAAACAAGCAATTAAGAAAGGGGTACATGATATGCATCTATCAATACATCTTACACAAAATAGATTCCAATCTCAAATATCAAATCATAAAACAAAGATACACCACATAGGAATTACATATATGACCATAATCATGTAGGGCGGCTCATATGGTACTAGATCTATGAAGAACAAGGGAGAAATAGATCAAGATACTGCCACAAACCCATAGCCCGGAGGTGTACTACTCCCTCTTCATCATGGTGATGACGCTGGAGATCTTGGAGAGGGTGGAGATCCCCCATAGGTGGCTTTGGCGGAGCTTCCCCCTCCAATCTTTGCTGGATCTGACTCTGTTTGGTGGTGTTTTCGTTTTTGGTGTGCTCTGTCTCGAGGACTCCCCGGGTGTAACAGCCCCGGTCACTCCGAACCGACGGCTGTCACTTTGGGAAGCTCAATAGGATCTCTAGACTAACCCCACAGACCAACACTAGTCTTTTCTGCGCACTTTGTCCTTACTCGTGCACACCCGGTACCCACTTCCCGGTCGGACACCCATCCTAGAATTGCTCTAGGCCAAGCACGTTTAACCTTAGAGTTCTTTTTGAATGAGCTTCCAAAAAAGAAGTTGCAACTTGTTAGTATGAGTATCCTATCAATCCTATTAAGCCATATGTTGGATCTCACATACACCCACCCTTTAGAAGATCGATGCCCTCATCGATCAAGCACACTCTAGGAACGTCCCCTCTTGGCACGTGTATGTAGTGCTGATACGTGGGAAACGTATCTATAATTTTTGATGTTCCATGTTTGTTTAGTATCTACTTTGCTTTGCTTTGCTTTGTCCACACTTTGAGGTGCTTTTCATATGATTTCTGGTACTAACCTATTAACAAGTTTCCACAGTGTCAGTTGCATGTTTTCTTCTGTTTTGGTTCCAGAAAGGCAGAAAAATCAATATTCTCGGAATTGGACGGGACAAAATCTAAAGTCAATATTTTGCCGTGGGGACCACGAAGCCGGAGTACGAGACAGAGGAGACCCACCAGCGGGATGATACGTCGGAAACGTATATATAATTTTTGATGCTCCATGCTTGTTTAGTATCTACTTTGCTTTACTTTGTCTACACTTTGAGGTGTTTTTATATCTTTTCTAGAACTAACCTATTAACAAGTTGCCATAGTGCCAGTTGCCTGTTTTCTTCTGTTTTTGGTTCCAGAAAGGCATAAGATCTATATTCTCGGAATTGGATGGGACAAAAGCCAAATTCAATATTTTACCATGGGGGACACGAAGCAAAAATATGAGACGGAGAAGCGAACCAGGACGGCCAGACCGCCCCCTAGGCGTAGGTGGGCCCACCCCACGCCTAGGTAGGGTGTGGGGCCCTTGGCCGCCTCCCAGCCTCGCCTCTTCGCCTATAAGAATCCCCCGATGCAGAAACTCTAGGAACCCGATCAAAACTCCACGAAACCTTCTGTAGCCGCCGCCACCGTCGTCCCTAGATCAAGGGATCTGAATTTCTTCCCGGCACCCTGCCAGAGGGGAAATCATCCCGGAGGCCTTCTCTCCGGTATGAAGCGTGAGTAGTTCCACCTTGGACTATGGGTCCATGTAGTAGCTAGATGGTTGTATCTCCTCCTTGTGCTTTCATGTATAGATCTTGTGAGCTCCGTTCATGATCAAGATCTAATCTATTTGTAATCATGCATGTTGTGTTTGCGGGGATCCGATGGATATTGAGATTCCTATGCCAGATTGATTAATGGTTTTTTCTATTTTGATACTATCATGTCTGTGTTGTTTGTTATCTTGCATGCTCTCCGTTGTTAGTAGCTATCTTGGCCAAGTAGTTGCTAGTGACTCCAAGAGGGCGTATTTATGCTCGATAGTGGGTTCATGCCTCTAGTTTCCAAGGGAAGTGACAGAAATCTCTTCGGTTCTAGATGTGTTGTTTCCACTAGGGAGAAAACAATGGTCTCTTGTTCATAGAACAAGTGGATTGTTATCTTACACACTTTTCTTAAAGCAGTTGGTTGTTGCTTGCAACTTAATACTGGAGGGGGTTCGGATGATAACCTGAAGTTGGACTTCTAGTCATAGATGCAGTTGGATGGCGGTCTATGTATTTTGTTGTATTGCCCAATCAAATCTCATAGGATCTTTTTGTCTTGTATTGCATTATTATGCCTTGCTCAGTTCCTGTCAATTGCCCTGCTGTAATTTGTTTACCCTTCATGTCATGTTGCTTATCTATGGAGATCACCTCTAGTGAACTATGGACCCCGGTCCAATCTTTACCATTGATAAATCTTCCACTGTTACTTGTTTACTTGCCGCAAACCATTACCTTCCACACAATACGTTTAATCCTTTGTTACAGCAAACCGGTGAGCTTGACAACCTCACTGATTCGTTGGGGCGAAGTCTTGAGTTTGTGTTGTGTAGGTTTCCATGTTGCTTTCAACACCTGTGTGACGTTTCCTTCTTCCTTCTGGTTCGATAACCTCGGTATCTATTGAGGGAAGACTTGCTGCTTTGATCATCACACCTTCCTCTTGGGGTTTCCCGATGAAGTACTGTCAAGCACCACGCATCAAGATTTTCCGGGGCCATTGCCGGGGAGGCTAAGGATGTCTTCACAAGGGGAGTCCTTCACTTCCTTTCTCTTCACTTTGTTTTTAGTTTGCTTAGTTTCTTTTGCTTGGTTTTGTTTGACTCTTTTCAAAAACTCCAAAAAAAATTAGTCTAGTTTGGTTTGCTTTCCTTATTCAAAAACAAAAAAATTAGTTCCTGAACTAGCTGCTGCTGCTGTTTTTGGCTTGCCCACCTTTGCCAAAATAAACTCCGCTAAGAACACCAAGTTGTGTGACTTCACTAGCACAAACAATAATGATTTCCTTAGCACTCCTATTGCTCCACCTTCTCCTGATGCTACCTTTTATGAAATTAAGCCTGCTTTGTTGAATCTTGTGATGAGAGAGCAATTTTCTGGTGCTAGTTCTGATGATGCTGCTGCCCATCTCAATAATTTTGTTGAACTTTGTGAGATGCAAAAGTATAAGGATGTAGATGGAGATATTATTAAGCTCAAGCTGTTTCCTTTCTCCTTGAGAGGGAAAGCTAAAGAATGGGTGCTATCCTTGCCTAGAAATAGTATTGATTCTTGGACTAAGTGCAAAGATGCTTTTATTGGAAAGTACTATCCTCCTGCTAAGATTATATATATGAGAAGTGACATTATGGAATTTAAAAAACTTGATAATGAACATGTTTCTCAAGTTTGGGAAAGAATGAAGTCTTTGGTTAAGAATTGTCCCACTCATGGACTCACTGCTTGGATGATTATCCAGATTTTTTATGCAGGTTTAAACTTCTCCTCAAGAAACCTGTTGGATTCAGCTGCTGGAGGTACCTTCATGGTCCTCACTTTGGGTTCTGCAACAAAGCTCCTTGACAATATGATGGTTAACTAATCTGAATGACACACTGAGAGAGCTCCACATAGTAAGAAGGTAAATTCTATTGAAGAAACCTCCTCTTTGAGTGATAAGATTGATGTTATTATGGCTATGCTTGTTAATGGGAAAGCTCCTCTAGATCCTAGTAGTGTTCCCTTAGCCTCTTTGGTTGCTCAAGAAGAGCAAGTCGATGTGAACTTCATTAGAAACAACAATTTCAACAACAATGCCTATAGGAATAATTTTGGTGGTAACAACAATTATAGGCCATATCCTCCTAATAATGGCAATACCTATGGAAACTCCTACAACAATGCTTGAAGTGCCCCCTCTGAACTTGAAGTCATGCTCAAAGACTTTATTAGTAAACAAACTGCTTTCAACAAGACTGTGGAGGAGAAACTTTTAACTGTTGAGAAGAATATTTCCTCTTTGTCTGAAGCACAGTCCTCCTTGATTAATAAAATGGCTGCTAAACCTGAAACCATGGAAAATACCTTTTCTACTTCTCATTCCATACAAGTTACTATTGATGAAAATGTTAGACTGTTAGCTCAACTTTATGCTAAGTGGGAAAGGGAAGCTGAAATTGATAGAAACAATAGTGTGTGCACCATCACTAGAATGGATACCACTAAACCACAAGAAGTCCCTGTTCCTCCTCCTACTATGCCTAAGCCTATTGAGTCTACTAATAGTGATGCTAACTTTGAATTTGATATAGATGGTTGCAATATTTTTGAAGTGATTCTTTTCTTGCAAAAGCTTCCTAGAAGTCCTGATGCTGGTGATATGCATGTTGCTTTGACTAAACACATTACAGCTGCTCTTGTGAAAATTAAGGAAGAGAAGCTAAAACACAAAGCTTCTATTCATAGGAAAGTAGAATATTGTTGGGAACCCATTATTAATGTGCATGTGAATACTTTGATCTCAAATTTTCATGTGATCTTGGTTCTAGTGTCTCTATTATGCCTAGGAAGATTTATGAAATGCTTGATTTGCCACCTTTGGAAGATTGTTATTTGGATGTCCCACTCAATGATAATGCTAAAAAGGAACTCATGGAGAGTATTAATGATGTTCACATTATGGTTAACAATGCTTATTTCCCTACTGATTTCTATGTTTTGGATGTTGAATACAATGCTTCTTGTCCTATTACCTTGGGAAGACCTTTTCTTAGAACTATTGGTGCCATCATTGATATGAAAGAAGGCACCATTAAATATCATTTTCCATTCAAGAAAGGTATTGAACACTTACCTATGAGGAGAGAGAAGTTGCTTTTTGCTCCTCCTTTGAAAGCACGGTTTCATGTTAATGCTTCTTCATTTGAAAATACTTGATTCTTCTTGCTTCTTGTGCCTAACTTAAAGGCGTTAAAGAAAAGTACTTGTTGGGAGATAACCCAAGAGTTTGCTTGAGTCTTGGAAGTTATTACTTTAGTAATGACCTCTACTTATCCTTTTTTTTTGCTTTTTGTGCCAAGAATGACCTCTAATGAGAGGGAAGTAAGATTTGGGGAGTTGCTGTCCCGAAACAGATTTCTGTAATCCACCAAAAAAATTTGTGAGGAGTCTCTGTAACTCGGATTGAGATCAATATTTACGAATAAATCCCCCAGTATGTTAGCTAACTTTATTTAGTTCAGAACTTTTTGATTTGAGCAACAGAAGATGTTCAAAAAAATTGGTTTCTACCTGCTGGTCTGTTTTGACAGATTTCTGCCATTATTTGCATTTGCTTCTTATTGATTCCTTTTTGAGTTCTCTTTTGGGGAATTGAGATTTTTGAAGGAGTTACTACAGTAGCTTGTGTTTTTAGTGAAAAGTCTTGCTCTTCCAAAGCTTTGCCTAAAGGTCTATTATCTTTTGAATACACTAATGTTGCTAATGAAGATTGTGTGAAGTTTTGTATGAAGGAAAAAAATTCAGGTGTAGAGAGAGAATGATGTAATGAGATGAAGAATGGACAAAAGCTCAAGATTGGGGATGCCATCCTGGTTTCACCCCAAGAAATATCCAAGAGGTATAAGCGTCAAAGCTTGGGGATGCCCAAGGCATCCCCTTCTTCATCAATAAAAAGCTCAGGTATGTCTAGACACTTCGTTTTTATTGTTTCATGCACAGTTGTGTTGTTCTTGGAGCGTCTTTGTTTTAGTTTGGTTTGCTTAGTTGTTTAATTTTCTTGAATAAAGTAGTTTGGACCCCCGTTCTCATTGTGTTGTTTTGCAAATAAGTTGCTTGGTGTTGTAAAGGAGTAGTAAGTTCTTGCTTGAAAGTGCAAGAGGAGCTTGCATTGAATGTGACTTATACTTTAGCATGACATGCTAGGTGTTGTTTTGACCTTATGCTTAGTAATTATTGTTGAGCATGTCTTGTTCCAAACAATTGGGATTGCTTAGTGTGCCTTGAAGAAATTATGCGTTGTTTTAGCATGCAAAAGGATAGTGGTATTCTCCTTTGATGCTTTGTTTGGGTTGACTTGGCACATGCTCACACCATGTTATGACTATTACAAGTCACCATAGCCTCTATGATCATCTAGTCCTTGACTTGTAGTACCACTCTATTCTTTGATTAGTAATGCTTTGTTGCTCTGCATGATTATGGCCATTATTGATGTAAGGGTCCCAACCTTTAATATGGTAGAGATCCATGTGTTTACAATGCTAGTCCCTGGATCAATAGCTAGCATCCACAGTTAAGATGTAATATCAAGAAACAAAGGTCATAATACAGCTTTATAACCAGGAATAAAATAATACATTACATCTTGCATAGCTCATTTGGCTATCTCATTACAATGCAGCAGATATAACTATATAGCATGGGGTCCTTCATCTTCAAAGTGCCACAGGCAGACATGTTGGTTGTAGACTTTGTAATCCTAAACAATACACTTCACTAAATCAATCAAACCTGCAACATAACAAGTTACAGCCACAAGGGTCAATACATTTGAATTTTATTGGCAAGTTTCACTACTATGTAGAAATAAGTGGATCCTAACATTACATGCATATTTGGCTAAGTAGGGTTTTAGGCTCATTTGCAGAAAGCAATATAATTTATCCTATCTTTTCAAAATAGTTTTGATATTTTGAAAAAAAATCTTTCTGGACTCCTTGGAAACCTCCAAGTGCTTCAAATCTCTTGTTGTCACTTTCAAGTTTTACTTTTAGAAATTGGAATGTCGAGATCTTCCATAGCTTCAGGCCTTAGTTGCTTAGTATTGTCCATAACCGGGGACACAGCTAAGTACTTAGATTTTTATCTTCTGCAGAAGTTGTACACTTTACCCACATGACACAATCTCATCTTGTTGCCACCAGTGGCCGCTGGATAAGTACTCACCAAGATGGAGTACTGGCAGATTGAGAATGTGACGAAGTCTTTCCATAGGGTCCTCCCAATACACAATGCTAGCTTGTCTTCAGGCACCAATGTAGGGTTCCTAGTTCCCTCATTCCAGTTAACCTAAAGAGGCCAATGCATGGGTCTTCCACTATGTAGTTGACTAAGCTAGTGACCATTTAGCGTGTGGATGTACACGGAAGCCACTGTACGAGAAACATGTTCAATCTCTAAGTCCCTGGGTGGTTTTCTTTTAGTGCACAACCAAAAAGAGATTGCTATATAAACATGGTTCCTTTTGTTGCCACATTGTCCAAAACTAGAGTATCCTTGTCCACCCACGTGGTTCATTGAGTACTTGTTTTATTATATAAAACATAAGTCTTTTCCCAACTTCATATAATCTCAACATGTATCTCATCTTAATATATATAGCAGGGCTAAGCTTATTACAACTACATTGTTTTCACTAAGTAATGTATAAGGGTATCCTATTAGGATTTAGCATAGCAAAATATAGTAGTCGTTATCATGCATGTTTCAAAATCCACTAAGTGTAATGAAAATAGTAGGACTTGGATGATAGTGTCACTTGACTTTTTGGTAGAGGATGTTGGTTCACTTCTTGATCTTGCTAATATCACACTCTTCTAACTTCACTACAAATCAATCAAGCAAACATAGATTCAACTAGCATTCCAACCATTATTCAAACCATTCATCACACATAAAATAATAGAAACTAAGTCATGCATGCAAGCATGCAGAAGATAGTTTTATTTGCAAAGGTGGTTTCTACTAGGCTCTATACATTGTAAGGTTCAAAGTGGTCATTTTCTAAAGTGTCAAACCCATTTGAAAAAGGGTTTTATCTATAAGCCATTTTTAAATCAAATCATTATTTCATGTGGTGGAAAATGTTTTTAGCAAAGCAACAATTTTTATATTGTTCAACAAATAAGTTGTTAATTCACAAAACTTGGTGTTTAGGGTCAGTAGGTTTGAATCAAAACATTTTCGAAAGGTTTCTCTCAAAAATCATTTCCATATCAAAATCAATATTTTTATTTGACTAGAAATGAGCTAATTCAATTATTTAATCCTAATCTTCACAAAATACATTTTTAAATCCATAAGTTGGTTCCTACGGTCAGTAGGTTCACAACAAACCTTTTTGCAAAGATTTCACCCCTAAAATCATTTTGGAATAAATTTTATATCCTAAACAAGCATACACAAGTTTCTGCAAAAACAAACATTTTACTGGAAGCTTTTTACTAAACAAAGTGCATGGTTGGCTAGGGATTGTTTTTCTGAATCCATTGATATAAAGTTTGCAAAATTTGGACGTGTAGAACTAAAGTTATGGATTTTTTCAAATTTGCATACCAATCAGATTCTAATTCTGTTTTAAACAGATCCAATGCCACGCGGCATGATACTATTGGTCGGTACCGGTTCGCACGGATCGGCCTCTGTGGATCGTTGGATCTAAACAGATCGCGTGGCTCAGACGCGCTCATACCCTTTCGCTCAGGTTCTAATCTTAGCCACAGGATCAAGATCCAACAGGCTCAGCTGCCTTGACCAAGGACTGGCGGCGCTGCGCGGCGGCTGGCGGCGGCGACGCTCAGACGGTGTTGTCGCGGCGATTCTAGGAAGCAAGGGGAGAAGCGGAGGTGCTCACCATGCTCGAAAGGTCGAGGTGAAGCTCAAGGTGGTGCTGGTCTGGCGAGGGGCGCTCGATGCTACGGCCAATTCCTTGTCGGAGTAGCTGCGAGCGGTAGGTGGTTCTGTTTGATGACGGGGGCGACGTTGTGGTTCACCCCAAGGCAAAGCAAAGGCACGGTCAGATGCGTACAGTCCTGGGGATCTTAGGAGTATCAATAGGAAAGCTTGGGGTGGTCGGCTCTTACCAGGAAAGCTTGTCGGAGGCGAGACAGACGGCGGCGGCGAGTTGAGCTTGTCCTTGCCGACACTCGGGGGCAAGCGCGGGCGAACGGGAGGCACTAACAGGTGCGCGCTGGTCTGAGGAGCAAGCTCGCGTGCTCGGAAAGGCGAGGCGAGGCTGGACGGCGCCGTAATTCACTGGAGAAGCTCGTCGGAGCAGTGGTGGTGTGGGGGCAAATTGTGGCAGCCTAGAGGCAGAGGGGAGGAACTATCTGGGGGAAAAGATAGAGCGGAGAGGGGCATTTATGCACGCGTGGTCGCCGGGAAAGTAAACGCAGGCAATTAAGCGTATTGACGCCGGCAGTAATGCGGCAGCAACGGCAGGGCGTGGTTTGGGGGTTGAAGACGACGGTGAGGTGGCAGTGGGACATGCCTGTCAGCGAGGAAGAGAGAGAGGGAGAGGGGGCACCTGTCTGTGACTTTGCGGGTGGGTTTGCGCGTAGAAAACGTTTAGCTGAGGGGCGAGCTGGTGGGCTGCGTTGCTGGGCTGTTGGGCCAGGTGGGTTGGGCTGTTTGTTTCATATTTTTTTTGTACTGAATCTTTTTCCTTTTTCCATTTGATTTTTCTGTTTTGAATTTCAAACAACAAATCAACCATCCAAATGAATTCAAAACCTTGCTAACTTTGTATTGAGTTTTAGTTCTGTTTAACAACACAATTCCAAAGTCCAAAATAAAATAATATTTTTATTTTTTTAGGATCTATTTAATAATTAAATAAAATAGTCCTTAGTTATTAATTCAAATAGGTTTTGATTTATTAAAATCTCCATTTGAAATCTAAATATTATCAAAACCAAATCAGTAGGTTTTATTTGAAAATATAAAATACTTGGAAAACTTGTTTAAAATAATTTAACAAGTTTTAGTGTTTAATTAAAAATGGGAAAAACCTTTACTTCAATAAAATTGGATATTAATAAATCCTCATTATTTTATTTAAATAGACCTTTACACTTTTAATCAAAACAAAATATTTTATTTCAAAAACATGGCCAAGGTTTAATTTGGCTCTATAAAAATAGTCCTTATTCATATTTCTACCTTTTAATTTGAAAACCAAATCTTTTTATTAAAAGATCCAAAAATAGTAATTCTACTTATTAAAATCTTTCTTTATTAATTGTTTATCTATTTAAATCCTTTTAGGATTTATTTGATCAAATAGGTTTGAAGGTTTCCAATTGGAATCAAAAAGTTTCTTCTCACCCTGAAAATCAACAAAGTTTTATTTTATTTATTTATTTTTCACATAACAAGATTTGGAAAATCTTGGGATGTGACAGGCTACCACCCTTAAAATAAATCTCGTCCCGAGATTTGGGAAGGCTAGGGTTACAAGTTGGCTCAAAGAATCTAGGGTACTACCACCCTTAAAAAATTTCCAACTAAATTACATCTTGGCTTGCTTGGGATCTTGGGGAAACTTCTCTGGGCAAACATCTGCATAGTGTCCTTTGTTTCCACACTTGAAACATGTGACAAGGCTGAGATCCTTCATAGGCTTGTTTATCTTGTGCTTCATCTTTTCTGGACAGTTGCTTGCATAATGTCCTTGGTTACCACAGTTGTAACATGCGATAAGATTGAGTTCATCACGTATCTTCTGTGGACAAGTTGCTACATAATGGCCTAGCTCTTTGCAGTTGTTGCACCATACTTGGCCAATCTCCTTATACTTATTCTTCTCTGGACATTTAGTGGCATAGTGTCCCATTTCTTTGCAATGATTACATTGCACATGGCTCTTGTCCTTCTTTTTCTTGGGTTTCTCCAAAGCTAGGAGTGCTTCTAGTTCATGTTCTTCATATGTTATCTCATAGGTGGGAATGTCTACTGGTTTCTTTGACCTTCTATTGCTCCTTGGATAATTCATATGCCTCTTCTTTGTTCCTTTAAATTGGGTCACATTGCATGGAGGTACAAGTGGAGATTTTCCTTTGTCCTCATCGTTCTTGGTAGACTTGGCTTCCTCTTGATAGTCTGCAATCAGTTGTTGCACTCCACCTTGTTTCCTTTGTTCAACTATGGAATAGATGGGGCATTGGATAGGGACATGATTATTTCCTTCACATAGGTAACAAGTAGCTTGAGAGGTGGGACATTGGTGAACTGGATGTTCCTCTTCACAGTTGGGGCATTGATCTCCATGCTCCTTGGAAGTGTGATCCTTGTCTCCACAAATATTGCAAGCTTGGTTTCCTTCTAAAATAACATCTTTGTCATCCTTGTTGTCACAAACACCTTTGGAAGAGTTGCCTTCCATGTTGATCATTTGATCTGTCACCTTATGCAACATTTGGGCTTGGGTTTCCAAAAACCTTTGCATGGTTGGATCTTCCCCACTGGTGTTGGCTATGAATTGAGCTGTCATTTGGTTCAACTGGTTTTGGGTTGCTATGAGTTCTCTCATATTGTCCTCTTGGTGGTTGTTGTTGTCATCAACCTTGATGTTGGAGTCTCTTGGTGTAGTCATCTGTTTGGGTTGAATTGAGTTTAGAATAGGCAAACATTTCTAAGGAATCAATTCTAATCACACACATCACAATTCACACAAACAATGTGCAAGCAATCACAAACAAACACTCCTTTCAAACAACAAGTTTCCAAGCATATTTTTAGGTAACCAAAAATATTTTTGTTATACCACATAAGTTGGTGGGTTTGACTTAAACAAAATATGGTGGTCCATCTATATGGTTCACTTGTGATCTTTCCATCCTTCTTGGTTGATTCCTTCTTGCATGAGATCATGGCTTCCTTGGGAAAACTCTTGGTCACAAATCTTCAAAAGTGATGATGGCTCCTTCTAAGTTGTGTTTCCTTAGTCTCCAAATCTTGAGCAAGATTTCTTGCTTCACTTGTCCTTAGTGATATCCAAGTTTGAATTCCTTGGTGGGAATGCTGAAGATGTTGAAGTCATTAGAGTTGAAGATGTTGAAATCATTAGAGTTGATGAAGTCCTTTACACATGGTGAAGTCCTTGGCCATGGGGTAGGTTTTGTTCATCAAGTTTGAAATGGAAGAGATGTAGAATTAAAACCAAAATGGTTTGATGAAAGAGTTTACAAGATTGTTTGTAAATAAGTTTTTGGAATAAATACAACTCCTATTTCTCTAAGGGGTTTTGTCCACTCCTAGGGTTACAAGTCCTACAGGCAACACAATGCTCTGATACCATCTGTAAGGGTCCCAACCTTTAATAAGGTAGAGATCCCTGTGTTTAAAGTGCTAGTCCCTGGATCAATAGCTAGCATCCACAGTTAAGATGTAATATCAAGAGACAAAGGTCATAATACAGTTTTATAACCAGGAATAAAATGATACATTACATCTTGCATAGCTCATTTGGCTATCTCATTACAATGCAGCAGATATAACTATATAGCATGGGGTCCTTCATCTTCAAAGTGCCACAGGCAGACATGTTGGTTGTAGACTTTGTAATCCTAAACAATACACTTCACTAAATCAATCAAACCTGCAACATAACAAGTTACAGCCACAAGGGTCAATACATTTGAATTGTATTGGCAAGTTTCACTACTATGTAGAAATAAGTGGATCCTAACATTACATGCATATTTGGCTAAGTAGGGTTTTAGGCTCATTTGCAGAAAGCAATATAATTTATCCTATCTTTTCAAAATAGTTTTAATCTTTTGAAAAAAAATCTTTCCGAACTCCTTGGAAACCTCTAAGTGCTTCAAATCTCTTGTTGTCACTTTCAAGTTTTACTTTTAGAAATTGGAATGTCGAGATCTTCCATAGCTTCAGGCCTTAGTTGCTCAGTATTGTCCATAACCGGGGACACGACTAAGTACTTAGATTTTTATCTTCTACAGAAGTTGTACACTTTACCCACATGACACAATCTCATCTTGTTGCCACCAGTGGCCGCTGGATAAGTACTCACCAAGATGGGGTACTGGCAGATTGAGCATGTGACGAAGTCTTTCCATAGGGTCCTCCCAATACACAATGCTAGCTTGTCTTCAGGCACCAATGTAGGGTTCCTCGTTCCCTCATTCCAGTTAACCTGAAGAGGCCAATGCATGGGTCTTCCACTATGTAGTTGACGAAGCCAGTGCCCATTTAGCATGTGGCTGTACACGGAAGCCATTGTACGAGAAACATGTTCAATCTCTAAGTCCCTGGGTGGTTTTCTTTTAGTGCACAACCAAAAAGAGATTGCCATATAAACATGGTTCCTTTTGTTGCCACCTTGTCCAAAACTTGATTATCCTTGTCCACCCAGGTGGTTCATTGAGTACTTGTTTTATTATATAAAACATAAGTCTTTTCCCAACTTCATATAATCTCAACATGTATCTCATCTTAATATATATAGAAGGGTTAAGCTTATTACAACTACATTGTTTTCACTAAGGAATGTATAAGGGTATCCTATTAGGATTTAGCATAGCAAAATATAGTAGTCCTTATCATGCATGTTTCAAAATCCACTAAGTGTAATGAAAATAGCAGGACTTGGATGATAGTGTCACTTGCCTTTTTGGTAGAGGATGTTGGTTCACTTCTTGATCTTTCTAATATCACACTCTTCTAACTTCACTACAAATCAATCAAGCAAACATAGATTCAACTAGCATTCCAACCATTATTCAAACCATTCATCACACATAAAATAATAGAAACTAAGTCATGCATGCAAGCATGCAGAAGATAGTTTTATTTGCAAAGGTGGTTTCTACTAGGCTCTATACATTGTAAGGTTCAAAATGGTCATTTTATAAAGTGTCAAACCCATTTTCAAAAGGGTTTTATCTATAAACCATTTTTAAATCAAATCATTATTTCATGTGGTGGAAAATGTTTTTAGCAAAGCAACAATTTTTATATTGTTCAACAAATAAGTTGTTAATTCACAAAACTTGGTGTTTAGGGTCAGTAGGTTTGAATCAAAACATTTTCCAAAGGTTTTTATCAAAAATCATTTCCATATCAAAATCAATATTTTTATTTGACTAGAAATGAGCTAATTCAATTATTTAATCCTAATCTTCACAAAATACATTTTTAAATCCATAAGTTGGTTCCTACGGTCAGTAGGTTCACAACAAACCTTTTTGCAAAGATTTCACCCCTAAAATCATTTTGGAATAAATTTTATATCCTAAACAAGCATACACAAGTTTCTGCAAAAACAAACATTTTACCAGAATCTTTTTACTAAACAAAGTGCATGGTTGGCTAGGGCTTGTTTTTTTGAATCCATTGATATAAAGTTTGCAAAATTTGGACGTGTAGAACTAAAGTTATGGATTTTTTAAATTTGCATACCAATCAGATTCTAATTCTGTTTTAAACAGATCCAATACCACGCGGCGTGATACTATTGGTCGGTACCGGTTCGCACGGATCGGCCTCTATGGATCATTGGATCTAAACAGATCGCGCGGCTCAGACGCGCTCATACCCTTTCGCTCAGGTTCTAATCTTAGCCATAGGATCAAGATCCAACGGACTCAGCTGCCTTGACCAAGGACTGGCGGCGCTGCGCGGCGGCTGGCGGTGGCGATGCTCAGACGGTGGTGTCGCGGCTATTCTAGGAAGCAAGGGGAGAAGCGGAGGTGCTCACCGTGCTCTCAAGGTCGAGGTGAAGCTCAAGGTGGTGCTGGTCTGGCGAGGGGCGCTCGGTGCTGCGGCCAATTCCTCGTCGGAGTAGCTGCGAGCGGCAGGTGGTTCTGTTTGATGATGGGGGCGACGTTGTGGTTCACCCCAAGGCAAAGCAAAGGCACGGTCATATGCGTACAGTCCTGGGGATCTTAGGAGTATCAATAGGAAAGCTCTGGGTGGTCGGCTCTTACCAGGAAAGCTTGTCGGAGGCGAGACAGACGGCGGCGGTGAGTTGAGCTTGTCCTTGCCAACACTCTGGGGCGAGCGCGGGCGAAATGGAGGCACTGACAGGTGCGCGCTGGTCTGAGGAGCAAGCTCGCATGCTCGGAAAGGCGAGGCGAGGCTGGACAGCGCCGGAATTCACTGGAGAAGCTCGTCGGAGCAGTGGCGGTGTGGGGGCGAATTGGGGCAGCCTAGAGGCAGAGGGGAGGAACTATCTGGGGGAAAAGATAGAGCAGAGAGGGGCGTTTATGCACGCGTGGTCTCCGGGGAAGTTAACGCGGGCAATTAAGTGTATTGACGTCGGCAGTAATGCGGCAGCAATGACAGGGCGTGGTTTGGGGGTTGAAGACGACGGTGAGGTGGCAGTGGGACATGCCTATCAGCGAGGAAGAGAGAGAGGAGAGGGCACTGTCTGCGTGACTTGGGTGGGTTTAGCAGAGAAAACGTTTATTTGAGGGGCCAATTGGCTGCGTTGCTGGGCTGTTGGGCCAGGTGGGTTGGGCTGTTTGTTTCATTTTTTTTTGTACCGAATCTTTTTCCTTTTTCCATTTGATTTTTCTGTTTTGAATTTCAAACAACAAATCAACCATCCAAATGAATTCAAAACCTTGCTAACTTTGTATTGAGTTTTAGTTCTGTTTAACAACACAATTCCAAAGTCCAAAATAAAATAATATTTTTATTCTTTTTAGGATCTATTTAATAATTAAATAAAATAGTCCTTAGTTATTAATTCAAATAGGTTTTGATTTATTAAAATCTCCATTTGAAATATAAATATTATCAAAACCAAATCAGTAGGTTTTATTTGAAAATATAAAATACTTGGAAAACTTGTTTAAAATAATTTAACAAGTTTTAGTGTTTAATTAAAAATGGGAAAAACCTTTACCTCAATAAAATTGGATATTAATAAATCCTCATTATTTTATTTAAATAGACCTTTACACTTTTAATCAAAACAAAATATTTTATTTCGAAAACTTGGCCAAGGTTTAATTTGGCTCTATAAAAATAGTCCTTATTCATATTTCTACCTTTTCATTTGAAAACCAAATCTTTTTATTAGAAGATCCAAAAATAGTAATTCTACTTATTAAAATCTTTCTTTATTAATTGTTTATCTATTTAAATCCTTTTAGGATTTATTTGATCAAATAGGTTTGAAGGTTTCCAATTGGAATCAAAAAGTTTCTTCTCACCCTGAAAATCAACAAAGTTTTATTTTATTTATTTATTTATTTATTTTTCACATAACAAGATTTGGAAAATCTTGGGATGTGACAATTGCTCTCTTAGTTGGTTGCTCCTAGTCTTTTGCTAGCCTCCACTTTTATGAGTAAGCTTTACTCATGCTTCGAACTCCCAGGAAACCAAGTTATTCCAAAGTGTCCACTATAAACTCCTATGCATGGTGTGTTACACCATTCCAAGTATATTCTTGTTTTCAGCTATCTTCCAATTAAAAACTAATTTGTTATGTGAAAACTTAGTGATTAAAGCCCTCACAAACTTGATGGCACGCTTTATATTTCTTTGACCCTAATAAAATTGAACCATTGTGTCATTTGGAACACATATTCGCATAATACCATATACTACTTCCTTATATAAATGTGGGTCATCCCAAAAGTAATGCCTCGGATCATAAAAGAATTTCCTTCTTTGCTGGGATGTAAAGGTTGGAGGCAAATACTTGGAAATAATAAAGTTAGCATAATCAGCATACCAAGGACTCTCTAGCGGGTTTACCTTTCACATCCCTAGGACAAGGCATTTTCTCAGTTGCTTCAATTTTGGATCTGTCAACTTCAATACCTCTTTCAGAAATTTTGTGTCCAAGAACAATTCCTTCATTAACCATGAAGTGGCATTTCTTCCAATTAAGAACAAGATTAGTTTCTTCACATCTCTATAAAACTTTATCAAGGTTGTGCAAACAATTATCAAAAGAAGTTCCATAGAAGGAGAAATCATCCATAAAAACATCCATAGTTTCTTTACAAAAACCATGAAAGATAGCACACATACATCTCTGAAAAGTGGCAGGAGCATTACATAAACCAAAGGGCATACGCCTGTAAGCATAAGTTCCATAGGGACAGGTGAAAGTTATTTTCTCTTGGTCTTGTGCTCTCACAGCAATTTGAGAGAACCCAGAGTAACCATCAAGAAAACAAAAGTGAGTCTTCTTAGATAACTTTTCTAGCATTTGATCAATAAAAGGCAGAGGATAATGATCTTTCTTAGTAACTTTATTCACCTTTCTAAAATCAATGCACATCCTATAACCAACCACTACTCTTTGAGGTATAAGCTCATTATTTTCATTAGGCACATCAGTTATTCCTCCTTTCTTGGGGACACAATGAACATGACTAACCCATCTACTATCAGCAATAGGAAAAATTATACCAGCATCAAGAAGTTTTAATATCTCATTTCTTACCACTTCATCTTAGGATTTAAACGGCGTTGATGTTCAACAACCGGCTTTGCATCAGGCTCAATATTAATAGCATGCTGCCATATAGTACGAGAAATCCCTTTTACTTTCCTAAAAGTTTACCGGTTTTTCTTCAATATTTCCAAAAATCTTTCCTCTTACTTTCCTAAAAGTTTAGAACTAATAATAATAGGATATATTTTATTATCGTCAAGGAAAGCATATTTAAGATCATTAGGTAAAGGTTTTAAATCAAAGACATGATCCCCTTTAGGTGGTAGTGTGGTACCCAACTCTTACAAAGGTAGGTTGTCCTTAAGCATCACAGGTTGACGAAGGAAAATCTCATCAATCTCATTTCTTTCCTTCCTGAATACTTCACTTTCATGGTCTTCCATAAATTGCCGCAAGGCATTATTAGGTGCAAGAGAAATATCGGCGAGTTGTTCAACCCTGAAATCCTCATTAGGCAATTCATTTTCATATGGAGTTTTAGCAAACTTGGAAAAGTTGAACTCATAAGATTCTCCATCAAACTTAGTTAAAACTTTCTCCTTCTTACAATCTATGATAGCTCCCCAAGTGTTCAAGAAAGGTCTACCAAAAATGATAGGAGAAGTTTTACTAGCTCCTAAACCAAGCACTAGAAAATCAGCAGTATATTTAATCTTACCACAAAGAACTTCCACATCTCTTACAATGCCAATTGGACAGACGGTATCTCTGTTAGCAAGGTGAATAACCACATCAATGTCCTCAAGTTCACAAGGACCAATTTCATGCATAATTTCCTTGTAAAGCTCATAAGGAATAGCACTAGAACTAGCACCAATATCACACAAACCATAATAACATTAATCACCAATTCTAACAGAAAGCACAGGGACACTAGCTTTCCTAACTTTACTAGGATGAGAGACAATATTGGAAGCATCTTCACAAAAGATAATGTGCCCATCTTCTACATTTTTAGTGACAAGATCTTTCACAATGGCTACTACAGGTTTAATATTTATTTGTTCATTGGGTTCAATAGATTTCTTTGTACTTTTGCTAACCACATTAGATATAATAGAATGTTCCTTTACCTTAGCAGGTAAATGTAGTTTCTCAATATAAGGTTCAGGCAAAATAGGGTCAACAGTACAAACTTCAATGCTAACCGGAACATGATTAACAATATCTTTATAAGGTGCATGGTACTTGTCCCACTCCTTTTTGGGGATTTCAATATAAGAGGCAAAGGCTTTAAAGCAATTTGCAAGAACTTGAGAGTCTAGACCATTCTAATTAATAATATCATGAAAGTCATCAGTTCCCATAAAAGATTTAATGCATTCATAATCATAATTTATACCTGACTTTCTTCCTTTGTTATTCTCCCAAGCTTTAATGTTTTCTTGAATACGGTCTAGAAGATCCCATTTAGCTTCTTCCTTCATACGTGTGAATGATCCAGCACAAGAAGCATCTAATAAATCTTTATTATGAAGAGGAAGCCTTGCATAAAAGTTATTGATAATAATATTATTAGGGAGTTCATGAATAGGACATTTAAGCATTAGTAACTTCAATCTCCCCCAAGCTTGGTCTGTACTTTCTCTATCACGAGGCCAAAATTTATATATTTGATTTCTATCCTTATGAATCTCACTGGGAGGATAGAATTTAGAATAAAAGAGAGGTACTATTTCCTCCCATTCCATAGATTGTCCATTCTCCAGCAGCTTCTACCATTCTTCAGCTCTTCCTTTCAATGATATAGAGAGTAACTTCTTCTTAACCTATTTAGTTTTGATACCTGCACACTTAAACAACCCACATAATTCATGGATAAAGAGCAAGTGATAACCAGGATGGACAGTTCCATCCCCAAAATAATAATTATCCATAACACGATCAACAATTCCTGTAGGTATCTTATAAGGATCTATCTCAACAGGTGGTTCATCTACTACCCTAACAGTGGTAGTAGTTTTCCCAAATAGAAAACCAAGTGGGTTATCCATATTGGAAACAAAGTAACAAACAAAAATTAAAAACAATACTCATAGTAGAAGTTTCCTTTACCAATTTCACTCTTCAATAGCGCTTCACTCCCCGTCAATGGCGCCACAAAATAGTCTTGATGACCCACAAGTATAGGGGGTGTATCGTAGTACTTTCGATAAATAGGAGTGTCGATCCCAACGAGGATAAAAAGGTGCTGACTAGTGGTACTGGCTCAAGATTTCACTGTAAATACTAGCAAATGGATTTTTAGTTTTTTTGATAATGCTAAGAAATAAAGTGCAAGTAGATAAAGATAACAATAATAATTGCAGCAAGTGGCCCAATCCTTTCTTAGCAAAGGACAAGCTGATTGTATTACTTATGAGGACCAAACATTCTCGAGGATACATGGGAATACTGTCAAGTGCTTTCGCTTCATATAGTTGATTAATCTTCTTTGGTTGGATAAGTGTTGTGTGGGTGAACCTATGCTACTGCACTCACCTTACAATGACTAATACATACTTGTGATTAAACCCCTTACAAGAATCCGCAACTATAAGAAAGTAATTAAGATAAAAACCTAACCACAACATTAAACTCTAAGATCCTACACTCCCTTGTGCAAAGGTTTCCTGTAACACCCTTAGAATCGACCCTATGCAAGTTTTAGCAAAACCCGCCAAACCTGCATAGAAACGATTCAAAGGTGCCCACCAGGCACTTTCGTGCGGGTGGAAAACGAAGTAATAACATTACACAACAGTCCTCGATGGGACCCACAGAACAGATATATATAGCGGCGACTCCATGAGTCAAGAATACAGATATACAGTACAAAGATCCAAATCACCTTGAGAACGATATAGCGTCCAGCTACGGACAAGATGCAAATGGGGCTAAGAGCCCTGAAGAATAACCAATGGCGTCCATAACCCTGCCCAGGCCAAGCCGGAAGGGTAACCCTGCTAATGACGTCGATCTCAAAACCTGCTTAAACAAAAGGGGTGCCGACAAAGGGCAAAGGAAAAAGAAGGAGCGTCAGTACTGAGGCCAGTACACGGCGAGACTAGAATTCGGCGGTCCTCGCCTACATATGTATGGTGGACTGAAGCGGCAGCGACAGCATGCACTAAACAACCTATAGAGACTCGATACGACTAGCGGCTATCAGAGAAGGGTAAGAAAGACCTATTCGGATCCAACATGATGTTACCACCAAACAAACCCATCCTGGTGTTTCCCCCTCGAAACCAAACGAGGAAGTCAACCAAGGAACTCACGCAGTTGGCAGTTTTACTTATTCGGTTATCGTTGCGGCACTTGACTAGTCAGGTTTAGATAATCGTCCTGATAAAGTAAGCAGTAGGCACTTTTAGTTAACCATTCCGTTGTAGTTGCATCAATTACTAATCAGATACAGATAGCATGAGGTCAACCCAAAACCCAGCAGTTGTTAGTACTTTTATTCAGCCATTCCGTTGTAGTTGCAATACTTACTAGTCAGGTACAATGGTCGCAAGCGACAATCCAAACAAGCAATTGTGGGCAGTATTATTTAGCCATTCCATTATAGTGAAGCTGATTACTAGTCATTATAAAGTCAAATTTATAGCAATAAACTTTAGTTATGCTTGTCTATGGTCGAGATACTGTGCTCCAAGTCGTCCATAACCGCGGACACGGCTTTCAGAAAGTTTTACCCGGCCGGGGTGCACCAATAGAAACACACGCTCGATCAACCTCGGAAAAACCAAATCAAAACCCAACGAGGCTTTCACGACAAAGCAATCACAGGATTCAGAAATATTTCAGGGGGCCACCCCTTAAAGTAGAACCCGCAACGAAGCCGGCCGGCTCCGAGACGGACTTAAGGTTGTGGGGACGGCTGTGAACGACTGGGAACCTGAAAGTGTGGCTGGGCTTGTCGACACCGCGGAATCGTGCCACGATCCTAAACAGTACAGTGTGCTCCTCGCACAAACGTCAATACATAAGTAGCATGGCATAAGTACAGGATCGTAAATAAAACCTCAAACTAGTTTGTGGCCCCAAGAAATAAGACTGAATCAAGCTCTGGCTCAGGGGGGTCCCCATATACCTCCCGGATGTGGATAGCGCGATAAATCAAGGAATAGGTATCAAGTACTCGGGGTCCTACGGGACACAAGTGGGCGTTCGGAAACCAAATATTATCTATCACCCACCGATGCCTCTGCTTACTTCAAATTTTAGTTGTTTAAACAGGAGTAAAAGTGAACGATAAGTAAAACTATGATCATCTCCAACATCAACATGCGGCAATACATCAACAACTGTGGCACTGGACGACACGCAACAGCACTGGAGCAAGCGACTACGACGCGCAAGTCCACTATCTACCAAACAACAGGTAATAGGATGTCTCCAAGGCAATATAGGGCTACAAGGGATATCACGGGTACGAAAACTAGAGCATCGCAACACAGATAGCAATAGATCAACAGGAGGGAATAAATACTATAAAAGTAAGATAGGTAGAAAGGGGGAGATGCTCGCCTGAAAACATTGTCGACGGTTCAACCGAAGATCGGGGTGAAGCTCACATCAACTCAACGGCCTTATCCGCGAAGAAGCAAAACACTAGAATAAACACCGGATGTGCTATTTAATACAACAGCAGAAGATCGGCATGATGCATGTATGATGCATGGCATGGCAAGGTGCGATGTAATTAGGCCATATTAAGCGGAACCGGGGTCCCAACAATTATTTAGGTGGTTCATGTTATTTATCTACCCCGCAAATTAAATGTTGTTTTAGCATGGCAAACGATAGCACCGGGTTCGCTACACAAATTTAAATGAGGCCAATATAAGGCTAGATTTGCCCGCATATGGGCCCCATATTTAATTATTAGGTGAATCGGCATAAGGCCCCAAACCACATGAATGTGTATGCGAGATGAATGATTAAATATGCAACAATTCATATAGTTGACCATTTATAAAATAGGGTTCTCGGAAAGGGATTCACACATTAGGGGTCTCGACGATCTTGGGGTTCCGGGGTTCGGGGTTCGGTCTCAGGGTCCGGATCTGGGGTTCGACGGGATCGGCGAGGTTCGGTCTTGGCGGGATCGTTCTCGGATAACGGCGTAGATCTTGTCGCCTCCGTGGCCTTCGGGTCATGTCGACGGTCATGGCGTTCGGGATGAAGTGCTTGTCGTATTCGCATCGGTGACCTTGGCGTCCGGGTTCTTGACGAACTTGGCGTCCGAGATGGAGATCCTGGCGTTTTTGACCGGTCTTATGCTCGGATGGCAGCACTTGTCGCACCAGGTCGACGTCCTAGAATCCGGGAAGGGAACTTGACGCGCCAGGGTTCGGCCTTCGGGGTACTTTTCGATCCTTGCCAGAGATCTTGGAAGTAGGCATCATCGTGTCGAAGGTCTCAGGGTTCGCCGTCGGTTCGGGTTCGGCTTTCGACCCGTGATGTCGATCTTGTCGGTTCCACCCCCAAAGGCCTTGTGGTTACGCACCGTTGGTTTTTGGAAGATCTTGTCCACGACATTGATGATCTTGTCCAACATCTCGTTCGCATCTGCAGGAAGGTCTTGACCTGTGGTAGCGCATCAAGGCCACCTTCAGATAACCCCACCATATCCATCCCCAAACCACCAACACACGGTCACACCATCAGAACATCATCTGCAGCAGGACACGCCCTCGGAAGCTCGCACGTAGCAGATCAACTCCAGGCACGCCCACGCAAGCACGGGACAGCTGCCACGCCGGAAGGATCCACCAGGACAAGGAAAAGAGTCCAGGGCCCGGCTTCATGCGCCTCTCCACACGCGGGATGGTCACCGGGGCGCACGGAGCTCCTGCGGAAGATGCCAAGGGGACGCGGGCGCTCGACCGGCAGCGGGGCTCGCCGGAGAGGGAGGGCGGACGCGCGGTGGGCGGCGGTTGGCGGCGAGGGAGGTCGGGGCGCAGCGGCGCGCGGAGGCGAGGGCGTGAGGGGCGAGGCAGACGCGGCCTGGCGGAGGATGAACGGGGCGGCCGGGGCACGCCGGAGGAGGCGGCCGGAGAGAGCAGGGAGGAGGAAGAGCTTGGGGGCGGGGCGGCTCGCGCGAGCGGAGGCGGCCAGTGCGGGGCGAAGAGAGAGGAGCGGGACCAGTGATCTGGGACGGTGGGAGACGGAGGCGCGCTGAGGGGAGAGGAGGCCAAGGCCAGGAGGGAGAGGAGGTGGGGTGGGGCGCGCGCGAGGCAAACGAGGGAGGGAGGGCGTGAGTGGCGCGTCGTGGGGGAAGGGGAGAGGAGGAGGGTGGCGAACGGAGGGCGGAGGCGAGGGGCGAGGGGACGCGGCCGGAGCGAGGTGGGGAGGAGGCCGGAGGAGGGGGGGTGCTGGGGAGGAAGAAGCACAGAGAGAGAGGGGATTGGGAGGAAGAGGACGGGGGGAAGGGGCGCGGGGCTGAGAGAGAGAGCGCTGCGGGGCCGGGGTGGGGCCAGCGGGGGCTGCGCGTCGGTGTGTGGTGTGTGGCGTGTAGAGCTGGGGCTATGGGGTCAGGTGGTGTGGGAATCTGGGCAGGTGGAGAGAGGAAGGGGAGAGGGAGAGAGGGGCGAGTTGGCAGCCTCTGGTTGGGTGGGGGTTGGGATGAGGGTGAGGTGGCGAGAGATGATAGGCTGGGGTGAGGTGGAGGGGGGTGTGGGTAGACTAGGTTGGGTAGGTTTAGGAATTTAGGCGGACTGATTTTTATTCTGGGGTGGTCGTTCGGGTCGATCCGGCCCGTTCGACTGCCCCTACTGAAAATAATGCAATATTTTATTTATTTAGACGGACCGTTTGCAAAACATATTTAGTCAAAACAAAAATATTCCGGCGACCCGGGTTTGCGTTTGAATGAAGACGGGGCGTTTAGAAACAAAACCAGGTTTTTCCCAAAATAGTTTTATGCGACCAGATGCAAGATGATGACAATGCTCAAATGCAATGTGGCATGATGACTTGAGCATGCGGTCATGATGATGCAATGCACAAAAACAACGCGATTTTCTAGTAGTGGTTTTGCGGGATGCCACAATTCGACACCACTAACAAAGGATCTCGCCCTCGGGATCCGCCTCATGGTACCGGAAAGGCAGGTCGGCGATCTGAATCTTCTCGCTTCATGTAGATCCTCGCGACACCACTAACAAGAGGTCGTTGTCCGTGATCGTCGAGAGAACACTCCGGGAACAAAAAGGTCGAAGGTGGAGGTATCAATAATAAAGCCACCCCTAACTTCCGTGGACGGAGTAAAACTGCTGGATCCATTGATTCGATGTACAAGAGCAAATGATAAGAGTAGTCGGATGGTGATCAGTCCATCGCGCACCCAAACCATTACTCTGCACCCGAACAGACGGATTAGGCAACCAACTCTCGGAATCAGAATGAAGATCTCGACAAGAGAAATTCGGAAACAAAGAGAGTGACGCGGACTCTGCATCGGATCTGGCGTAGATAATGTCGTCGCGTCGGAAAACACCGGAAGGCACAAACAAGGAACAAAGAATGGTAACATCGTAGACGGATTCCTCAGGCAACATGAACACCGGATGGTAGAACACCGTTATCAAAGAAGGAAGCGAAACCCTGAAGGTACGACGGAAAACCCAACCACGAGAAATTCCTGGACTCGAAGAAAGAGACGAGAGCGGATTCAAAACATGTCGAGATAAGAGGAGAATATCAGAGGGGTAAGGAGTAAAATCAGACCTAACCAGAACTATCCAACCGATTTTACAAAAAATAGTTTTGACACTCTACTTCGGCCGTTAGCTAGGTTATCCTACAGGCTGGACTTGTGGGGTATCGCAACTGCTGGGCTCTGATACCACTCTGTAACACCCTCAGAATCGACCCTATGCAAGTTTTAGCAAAACCCGCCAAACCTGCATAGAAACGATTCAAAGGTGCCCACCAGGCACTTTCGTGCGGGTGGAAAACGAAGTAATAAAATTACACAACAGTCCTCGATGGGACCCACATAACAGATATATATATATAGCAGCGACTCCATGAGTCAAGAATACAGATATACAGTACAAAGATCCAAATCACCTTGAGAACGATATAGCGTCCAGCTACGGACAAGATGCAAATGGGGCTAAGAGCCCTGAAGAATAACCAATGGCGTCCATAACCCTGCCCAGGACAAGCCGGAAGGGTAACCCTGCTAACGACGTCGATCTCAAAACCTGCTTAAACAAAAGGGGTGCCGACAAAGGGCAAAGGAAAAAGAAGGAGCGTCGATCTTGAGGCGATACAGGCGAGACTAGAATTCGGCGGTCCTCGCCTACATAGGTATGGTGGACTGAAGCGACAGCGACAGCATGCACTAAACAACCTATAGAGACTCGATACGACTAGCGGCTATCAGAGAAGGGTAAGAAAGACCTATTCGGATCCAACCTGATGTTACCACCAAACAAACCCATCCTGGTGTTTCCCCCTCGAAACCAAACAAGGAAGTCAACCGAGGAACTCACACAGTTGGCAGTTTTACTTATTCGGTTATCGTTGCGGCACTGGACTAGTCAGGTTTAGATAATCGTCCTGATAAAGTAAGCAGTAGGCACTTTTAGTTAACCATTCCGTTGTAGTTGCATCAATTACTAATCAGATACAGATAGCATGAGGTCAACCCAAAACCCAGCAGTTGTTAGTAGTTTTATTCAGCCATTCCGTTGTAGTTGCAATACTTACTAGTCAGGTACAATGGTCGCAAGCGACAATCCAAACAAGCAATTGTGGGTAGTATTATTTAGCCATTCCATTATAGTGAAGCTGATTACTAGTCATTATAAAGTCAAATTTATAGCAATAAACTTTAGTTATGCTTGTCTATGGTCGAGATACTGTGCTCCAAGTCGTCCATAACCGCGGACACGGCTTTCAGAAAGTTTTACCCGGCCGGGGTGCACCAATAGCAACACACGCTCGATCAACCTCGGAATAACCAAATCAAAACCCAACGAGGCTTTCACGATAAAGCAATCACAGGATTTAGAAATATTTCAGGGGGCCACCCCTTAAAGTAGAACCCGCAACGAAGCCGGCCGGCTCTGAGACGGACTTAAGGTTGTGGGGACGGCTGTGAACGACTGGGAACCCGAAAGTGTGGCTGGGCTTGTCGACACCGCGGAATCGTGCCACGATCCTAAACAGTACAGTGTGCTCCTCGCACAAACGTAAATACATAAGTAGCACGGCATAAGTACAGGATCGTAAATAAAACCTCAAACTAGTTTGTGGTCCCAAGAAATAAGACTGAATCAAGCTCTGGCTCAGGGGGGTCCCATATACCTCCCGGATGTGGATAGCGCGATAAATCAAGGAACAGGTATCAAGTACTCGGGGTCCTACGGGACACAAGTGGGTGTTCGGAAACCAAATATTATCTATCACCCACCGATGCCTCTGCTTACTTCAAATTTTAGTTGTTTAAACAGGAATAAAAGTGAACGATAAGTAAAACTATGATCATCTCCAACATCAACATGCGGCAATACATCAACAACTGTGGCACTGGACGACACGCAACAGCACTGGAGCAAGCGACTACGACGGGCAAGTCCACTATCTACCAAACAACATGTAATAGGATGTGTCCAAGGCAATATAGGGCTGCAAGGGATATCACGGGTACGAAAACTAGAGCATCGCAACACAGATAGCAATAGATCAATAGGAGGGAATAAATACTATAAAAGTAAGATAGGTAGAAAGGGGGAGATGCTCGCCTGAAAACATTGTCGAAGGTTCAACCGAAGATCGCGGCGAAGCTCACATCAACTCAACGGCCTTATCCGCTAAGAAGCAAAACACTAGAATAAACACCGGATGTGTTATTTAATACAACAGCAGAAGATCGACATGATGCATGTATGATGCATGGCATGGCAAGGTGCGATGCAATTAGGCCATATTAAGCGGAACCGGGGTCCCGACAATTATTTAGGTGGTTCATGTTATTTATCTACCCCGCAAATTAAATGTTGTTTTAGCATGGCAAACGATAGCACCGGGTTCGCTACACAAATTTAAATGAGGCTAATATAAGGCTAGATTTGCCCGCATATGGGCCCCATATTTAATTATTAGGTGAATCGGCATAAGGCCCCAAACCACATGAATGTGTATGCGAGATGAATGATTAAATATGCAACAATTCATATAGTTGACCATTTATAAAATAGGGTTCTCGGAAAGGGGTTCACACATTAGGGGTCTCGACGATCTTGGGGTTCCGGGGTTCGGGGTTCGGTCTCAGGGTCCGGATCTGGGGTTCGACGGGATCGGCGAGGTTCGGTCTCGGCAGGATCGTTCTCGGATAACGGCGTAGATCTTGTCGCCTCCGTGGCCTTCGGGTCATGTCGACGGTCGTGGCGTTCGGGATGAAGTGCTTGTCGTATTCGCATCGGCGACCTTGGCGTCCGGGTTCTTGACGAACTTGGCATCCGAGATGGAGATCCTGGCGTTTTTGACCGGTCTTATGCTCGGATGGCAGCACTTGTCGCACCAGGTCGACGTCCTAGAATCCGGGAAGGGAACTTGACGCTCCAGGGTTCGGCCTTCGGGGTACTTTTCGATCCTTGCCGGAGATCTTGGAAGTAGGCATCATCGTGTCGAAGGTCTCAGGGTTCGCCGTCGGTTCGGGTTCGGCTTTCGACCCGTGATGTCGATCTTGTCGGTTCCACCCCCAAAGGCCTTGTGGTTACGCACCGTTGGTTTTTGGAAGATCTTGTCCATGACATTGATGATCTTGTCCAACATCTCGTTCGCATCTGCAGGAAGGTCTTGACCTGTGGTAGCGCATCAAGGCCACCTTCAGATAACCCCACCATATCCATCCCCAAACCACCAACACACGGTCACACCATCAGAACATCATCTGCAGCAGGACACGCCCTCGGAAGCTCGCACGTAGCAGATCAACTCCAGGCACGCCCACGCAAGCACGGGACAGCTGCCACGCCGGAAGGATCCACCAGGACAAGGAAAAGAGTCCAGGGCCCGGCTTCATGCGCCTCTCCACACGCGGGATGGTCACCGGGGCGCACGGAGCTCCTGCGGAAGATGCCAAGGGGACGCGGGCGCCGGAGCTTCGGCGGGCTCGCGGGAGAGGGAGGGCGGTTGAAGGAGGCGAGGGCGTGAGGCGAGGCAGACGCCTGGTGGAGGATGAACAAGCGGCGCCGGAGGAGGCGGCCGGAGAGAGCAGGGAGGAGGAAGAGCTTGGGGCGGGCGGCCAAGGAGCAGGCGCCAGTGGGCGAAGAGAGAGGAGCGAGACCCAGCACTGGGACGTGGGAGACGCAGGCGCGCGCGAGTGAGGTGGCCGCTTGGCCAGGAGGGAGAGGAGGTGGGGTGGGGCGCGCGCGAGGCAGACGAGGGAGGGAGGGCGTGAGCGGCACGTCGTGGGGGAAGGGGAGAGGAGGAGGGTGGCGAACGGCGGGCGGAGGCGAGGGGCGTGGGGACGCGGCCGGAGCGAGGTGGGGAGGAGGCCGGAGGAGGGGGGTGCTGGGGAGGAAGAAGCACAGAGAGAGAGGGGATCGGGAGGAAGAGGACGGGGGGGAAGGGGCGCGGGGCTGAGAGAGAGAGGCTATGGGCCGGTGGGTGGGGGCAAGGCTGCGGTGGTGTGTGTGTGGCGTGTAGAGCTGGGGCTATGGGGTCAGGTGGTGTGGGAATCTGGGCAGGTGGAGAGAGGAAGGGGAGAGGGAGAGAGGGGTGAGTTGGCAGCCTCTGGTTGGGTGGGGGTTGGGATGAGGGTGAGGTGGCGAGAGATGATAGGCTGGGGTGAGGTGGAGGGGGGTGTGGGTAGACTAGGTTGGGTAGGTTTAGGAATTTAGGCGGACCGATTTTTATTCTGGGGTGGTCGTTCGGGTTGATCCGGCCCGTTCGACTTCCCCTACTGAAAATAATGCAATATTTTATTTATTTAGACGGACCGTTTGCAAAACATATTTAGTCAAAACAAAAATATTCCGGCGACCCGGGTTTGCGTTTGAATGAAGACGGGGCGTTTAGAAACAAAACCAGGTTTTTCCCAAAATAGTTTTATGCGACCAGATGCAAGATGATGACAATGCTCAAATGCAATGTGGCATGATGACTTGAGCATGCGGTCATGATGATGCAATGCACAAAAACAACGCGATTTTCTAGTAGTGGTTTTGCGGGATGCCACATTTCCTAACGGAGGTTCAGGTTTATGTCACTTTGGTAACCCCACAATTAGTATCCAAATACACAATGCATTCCCTAGGCCCATAAATGGTGAATTATCATTTAGTCGACATTCACATGACACCACTAGAAGAATAGCACCACAACTTAAATATTAACCATTGAATAATACCTTAACACAATTCCACTACTAGCAACATGACTTCTCCCATGTCCTCAAGAACTAAATAAACTAATCAGGAGACATCATATGGATCAAGATCAGAGATGATATGTTGAATAACAATCTGAACATAAACAATAATTCAATGGTTCCACTCACAAGCATCAACTACAAGAGTAATTAACACCAGGAAAGTTTCCCCTAAGAACTATGCAAGATTCAACATAATTGTTACATCGGGATGGAGTGGTGATGATGGTGGTGTGGATGATGATGATGATCCCGATGAAGTATAGATTGATGACGGTGTTGATAGCGATGATCTCCCCTCTCATGTAGAGGTCCCAACCTTTAATAAGGTAGAGATCCCTGTGTTTACAATGCTAGTCCCTGGATCAATAGCTAGCATCCACAGTTAAGATGTAATATAAAGAAAAAAAGGTCATAATATAACTTTATAACTAGGAATAAAATATTTCATTACATCTTACATATCTCATTTAGCTATCACATTTCAATGCAGCAGAAATAACTATATAGCATGGAGTCCTTCATCTTCAAAGTGCCACAGGAAATCATGTTGGTTTTAGACTTGTAATCCTAATCAACACACTTCACTAACATCAAACAAACCTGCAAACATAATAAGTTACAGCCACACGGGTCAATACATTTGAATTGTATTGGCAAGTGATACTATGGTAGAATAGTGGTATCCATCATCTATATGCATTTGGATAAGTGGAGCTTAGGCTTGCTTTGCTCAAAATAGATTTTCCTTATCATTTGAAAACACTAAGTTTTTGTTTGTCAAAATCACCCAAGGCATCAACCAATAGACATTGGTGATCCTTTAACCCTTGTTCAACCACAAGTTTTTAACTTAGAAATTGGGATGAGGAGATTCTTGATAGCTTCCATGTCTTGATGCTCAATTGTTCATTGCCGGGGACACGACTAAGTACTTAGATTTCACTCTCTCGAGAGGTGGTGCACTTTCCCCACAAGACTCGACATGCATCGAGACAAGATCTTTCAGAAGCCTTCCCTTAGACCAAAATGTACGCGCTCCAAACCTATCATCCCCTACCACCAACTGTCCATTTGGCTAAGTTATTGCAACCTATATGATCCAGGCAGAGCCCATAATGCCAAGTAGTTGCACTTGAAGCTTCTCAACATTTGACATCTCAAATCTCTTTGTTCCTGGGTGGCATTCCACAAATGTGATACACAAGGTTCACCAGTCCCCTGGCCTTGTGTAACCACTCAACATAAATCCATTCCAACCATTCCACCCAGGTGTTTCATTCACATAGTTGTTTTATTAGACAAAACACAAGTCATAGACTTAGAAATATTCCATAGCATGAATATAATCCACCCTTGTTTTCTACTAGCTAATCTAAGCATGATAGTAGTAGGGATCTTAACTTAGGAAAAATTCTACTAAGACATCATCTACTAGGATTTCCCATGGCATAACATACTTAGTAAAATTCCATGCAAGTCCTACTTAGAAATATCACTAATGCATAGTGAAAATAATGGGACAAAAGTATGAAGCACCACTTGCCTTTTGGGTAGATAATATAAGTTCACTCCTTTATCTTGCAATAGTCACACTCTTGAAATTTCACTATAATTCAATCAAGGCACAAATTCAATCTAGCATTCAAACAATTCACCACATAAAATAAAGCAAACAAAACAATGCATGCAAGCATGCAAAAGATTGTTTTATTTGGAAAGGTGGTTTCTAATCGGTTATAAACATTTTTAAAACACCTACTTGTCATTTATAAAAGTGGTAAATCATTTCTAATCGGTTATAAACATTTGAAAACAAGTTTGTGAAAATGGCCATTTAAATCATTTTTATTTTGCTAGAGATGATTTAAATCAAAGTGATAATTTCTAGTGTTTTCCAACATATTTTTAAACACAAAATGTTAGTGTTTATGGTCAAAGTGTTTTAAAACAATTTCATTTATAAAAGGTTTCACTCAAAAAACATTTTTAAATCAAGCACCATTTATTTTGTTAGAAATGCCTTTGAACAAAGTAATAATTTTACTAGGGTTTACCAAATATATTTTTAAAACCCAAAACTTGGTTTTTAGGGCCAGAGAGTTTAATTCAAATCAGTTTCTAAAGGTTTTACCCAAAAAGCATTTTAAAACCATAATCAATATTTTTATTTAACTAGAAATGCTTCTATTCAAAGATTTAATTCCTAAGTGTCACCAAATATACTTTTAAATCTAAAATTTGGTTTCTAGGGTCAGTAGATTCACAACAATCCATTTACAAAAGATTTTATCCTAAAAACATTTCTAGAATAAATTTTATACACAAAATATGCCTACACATGTTTCTGCAAAAACAACCAATTTTACAGAATCAATTTACTAATCAAAGGGCATTTTTGGATAGAATTCTTTTTTGTGATTCCATTGATATAAAATTTGTAAAATTTGGACATGTAGATTTAAAGTTATTAATTTTACAACATCGAACATCTAATAGAACCTTTTTTGTTTTTAAAACCTGAGTCTGGCTACGTGTCACAACCTTATTGGCTGGTACCGGTTCATGAGGATCGCGCTACGCGGAGCGTTGGATCTAATTAGATCTATGCGGCTCAGATGGATTCATACCCCTTCGCTTTAGTCATCTATCGTAGCCAACGAATCAAGATCTAACGGTGCAAACTGCAGTGGCCAAAGATGGGCAGCGCGACGACAGTGGATGGCAACGACGCGCTCAGACGGTGGTGTTACCAGTGATACAGGAAGTGAGAGGGGGAGAGAAATAGATCACCAGACTTGCCGCGTGTTGCTGATGCTCAACGTACTCATGGTTGGCGAAGGGGTGCACGGGATCAAAGGGGATTCCTCGCCGGAGTTCTTGTCTGCGTCGGGCATGTTCTGTCGAAGACGGAGGCGAAGCTACGGTGCATGCCAGAGCCAAATAGAGACGCTGTTAGATGCGCAAGGTCGTGGCGAGTGCACGCGTGTGAAAGAGGGGGAGAGAGGAGGTCAGTTTTTACCAAGGGAGCTCGCCGGAGAAATGGCAGACGACGTTGGTGCTCGGTTGAAGTCGTTGCCGAGGATACAGGGCACGCGCGAGAGAGAGGAGGGCACGGGCAGGTGCATAGGGAGATGTGGAACAGGCTCGTGGGGTCTGGGAGGCAAGGGGAGGCAGGTACTGGCCGGAATTTGCTAGAGATGCTCGTCAGAGCAGTGGTGGCGCAAGCTGAATTCAGGGCAGCCCTGTGGCCGAGAGGGAGGGGTGAGCAAGGGGAAAGACCGAAAGAGAGAGGATAGGAAGGAGAGTTAACGGGCATGATCAGTGGGCTGGGTTACTGCGCCATCAACGCGAATTAAACTCGCGAAATCAAAGCCTGAAACGGCGACGAACTGGTCACGCGCGGGTGAGGAAGATGGTCTGGCAGGTGGGGTCGTGTCGTCAGCGAGAGAGAGGAAATATGGTGGTGTCCAATCATTCAGTGACAGAGCGGGTTGAGTTTGCGGTGCGAATCGTTTTCCTGCGGGGAAGAGAGAGATGGGTTAGCTGGGGTTAGTGAGCTGGGCTGGCTTGTTTTATTTTTTCTTTCCTCTTTATTTTTATTTTTCTATTTTCATTTTCTGTTTTAAATTTGTTCAAATGATTTCAAACCTCTTTTTAATTCAAAACTTTTCCAAACTTTCAATATATTTTAGTACTGCTATAAATGTGTTTTTTAAGACCATTTTGGAATAATTCCTTTATTCACTTATGGTTTATTCTTTATTTAAATTAGGCACTTGTTTTTATTCAAATAAGATTTTAATTATATTTCAAACCTCTATTTGAATCTTAATTTTTACCAAATCCTTTTCAGTAAGTTTTATTTATTCATTAGTGCAAATAATTCACTTTGAATTATTTAAAGTATTTCAATATGATTTATTAATTATTTAAATTGGGCAATTGTTTTTATTCCAATACATTCAAATATGGTTTTAATTCCATATATATTTTATTCAAATAATTATTTTTAAGTTAATTATATAAATTTTTAATTCACTTTGGTAAATTCCCATTTATTATTTTCTCATTATTTAATTAATCATTTAATTAAGGGATTTGACTCCATTTAAATATAATTAGAATATGGTTTAGTCCCATATAGTTTTATTTGATTATTCTTTATCCATTCACTTTATTTGGATTTGAATTATCTTTGTTCCATTTCCTTATGGATTTAATTCAAGGTTTAAATGGTCTTCTAAATAATTTTTATTGGAATTTATTATTTAGGCAAATTGTCTTTATTTAAATAAAATTGAATATTGTTCAATCCTTATGATTTTATTTAAATAATATTTTACTCCTTTTTATTGTTTAATAACTTCTATTTGTTTATGGATTTGGCCAAAATTTAATTTGGCTTACAAATATTCCTTATTTATTTATTTCTTCCTTTTCCTTATAAAATCCATATCTTGTTATTTATAGATCCAAAATTGGTGATTCCAATTTGTATGATTTTATTTAATATTTGTTTATCTTTTTAAATCCCTTTAGGATTAAATCCCTTTTTGGTGATTCCAATTTGTATAGCAGCTTTATTAGCTTTGGAAATTATTTCCTTTTATCTTAATAAATTCATAAGTTTTTATCCATGGCTCCAAATTGAATGAAACAAATTTCTATGGTTTTATAATGTTTTGTTTATCTATTTTAATCATTTATAAATGTTTTTTGCTAAATTTTTATATGTATCAAATCCATAGTCTAGAGAGATCTTGGAAATGATTTTCTTCCATTAGGGTTTTAGGGTTTTGGTTTAATTTTCCAAGTGTTTAAATTTTAAGATTACATTTATTGATGAATGCATTTTCACTTGATTGAAATTTGTTGGATTCCATTTTCATTCAAAGTTTGTTCAAGATGGGTTTTAATGATTCCATTTGAAATAAAAAAGTTTCTTTTCACCCTAAATTTCAACAGTTATTTATGTTGTTTATTTATTTTTCACATTTCAAAATTTGGAAAATTTTTGGATGTGACATCTCCAGGAAGGAAATTCCCCTGCAGAAATCTGTCTATCGAAGAGCTCTTTCTCTCTCTATAGTTTTCGCCCCGCAGAGGCGGCAGAATCTTTCTGTGGTCTCCCCCTGTGTATTAGGGTTCTGTGAGGAAGTTATAGGCGAATAGGCGAGGCAGGAGGTGGACTAGGGTGGCCACACCCCCTGTTGGCGAGGCCCAGGGGGCCATGCCTGGGGGTGTGGGCCCCCTGTGGCCCAACTCCGCCTCCCCTTCTGGCATCCTTCGTCTTCTGGAAAAATAGAATTTTTCGTGTATTTTCTGGTATTTTTCTGATCTTCACGAAATTGCATCAAAACACTGCTTTTTCCATCAGAATCCTAACTCCGGCAGTTCATCCTCCAAGAATCATCCAACATGCAAAAGTACATGAAGTAACATAAGTATCACCCCTTAATATGCAATATATCAATGAATAGTAGAAACTCATGATATAGAATAGTGATGCAAAATGGCCGTATCATTCATCTTCATCTAGTACCGAGGGAGGTTCGTGTACGTCTCGCTTAGATCCTCAAGGAGGGTCCGCTTGTCCTTCGTCTTGATGACGACATCGTCCATGTAAGCGTGCACATTCTTGATGATCTACGAGTGTGAGCATTTCTGCATGCAACGCTGGTAAGTGGCACCTGCATTCTTCAGGCCGAATGGCATGGTTACATAATAGTAATACCCATACGGGGTGATGAACGATGTCCTTAACTAATCAGTCGGGTTTAGTTGGATCTGATTGTAACCAGAACAACAATCAAGGAAGGATAGAAAATCATAGCCAGTCGTAGAGTCAATGACTTGATCAATACAAGGCAAGGAAAAGGGGTCTTTCGGGCAGACCTTGTCCAGGCTGGATTAGTCGATACACATGCTTCGGGTCTTGTTTTTCTTCAACACCAGGACTGGGTTGGCCAGCCAGTCCGGGTGGTACACCTCCATGATGAAGCCGGCTGCGAGGAGCCACGCGATCTCGTCGCCGATGACCTTTCTCTTGTCCTCCACGAAGCGACGGAGGGGCTGCTTGACCGGCTTGGCATCCGGCCGCACATGAAGCGAGTGCTCGGCGAAGTCCCTTGGCACACCTGGCATGTCTTCGGGAGACCATGCGGATATGTCCCGATTCTCACAGAGGAAGTTGATGAGTGCGCTTTCCTATTTGTTGTCCAAGCCAGCACCAACGGTGACGCACTTGGAGGGGTCAGCCGGGTCGAGCGGGATCTGCCTTGTCTCCTTGGACTGCTAGAACACCATGTCCCTAGCCAGCTTCAGTCTAGCCGGCACTTCTTGCTGCAGCATGGCGACATTGCGCATCATCTCGCGCTTCTCCTTGGTGATGAGAAGGGACAAGGCTATGTTTGCACCCTCCGACATGCACGCCATTGGCCGCTTATAGCAGCCGGATATGATGATCACACCATTCGGCCCCGTCAGTTTCATCTTGAGGTATGTGTAGTAGGGGACCGCCATGAAATTCGCGAGGGCTGGGCACCCAAGGAGAGCATGATAGGTGCTGGCTAGGTCGACCACCTCGAACCAGATTGGTTCACGCCGAAGTTTTCCTCCGAGCCGAATATGACATCCAACCATATTTTTCCCAATGGAACGCATGGAGGCCCGGGCGCAACACCATGGAACACGATGCTCGAGAGCTGCAGGTCACGCTCCCAGATGCCCAACTTATCCATGGAGGAACGGTAGAGCAGGTTGAGACTACTACCACCATCTACCAAGACGTGTGAGAAGCGGCAGGTGCATACATTGGAGATGAGCAGGTGGTCTAACACCATTGCGTAGCCCAGGGATGCGGGAGCAGTCCCAGCTGATCTTCCAAGCCCTAGGTGATGGGCGTCTCGGAACAGTTCAAGTACTGGAGGACTGGAGGAACAACGACGTTCACCTCCGCCATGCGCTGCTTCTGGCTGCGCCTGTCAGTCGGCTCGTCCTCGAAGATGTGGTAGTTCTCGTGCAACAACGAGTAGGTGCTATTGTTGTTCCCGGCTGGCCTAGCCGACGGTGGGGGACCTCTAGGAGGATATGGAGGAGGGGGTGGTAATCTGCCCTGCTCTCGGATCTTTCGGGTCGAGCTGCACTGCCGGGTGGTGTGCGTAGCCGGCTTGAAGGCACCGCTGTGGTACTTTCACAGCCCGTCAAACATCTGCTCGAAGGTGAACTTGGCCTTCTGCCTCTTGTTGTCCGCAGCTGGTATACCTTGCACCATGTTGACGTGCCTCTGGTTGTACCGAGGACCTTGCTGCTCGGCCAAGCGCTTGCCCTGGTAGCGGTTGTCGTTGCCGGCTCGTCTCGATGACCTAGCTTCTATGACTTGGCTGCTTTAGTCGTGTCGTGTCTTTCACGAGCTGGCTCTATGAGAACCGGCCGCTCTTCCGAGTTCACCCGGAGAGGCTTCTTCATTACTGCATCCGTGGTGGCGTACTGGTCGGCGACGGTCATCATCTCTGCCATGTTCTTGGGCTCGTCGCACAATAGTCGGTGGCGCAGCATCGTGCCCTCTCGGCAACCCTCAGTGAAGAAATTGATTGATCGGTTCCCCACCACTTGATCACAAGAGTTGCGCAGCTCATCCAGCGGGCGAGGTACTCACGATCCGACTCGCGGTCTCCTTGGACGCATAGAGAGAGATTGTGAGGTCTACCCGGACGCTTGTAGGTGCCGTTGAAGTTCCGGATGAAGACCTTCTCGAAGTCGGGCCAAGCGTTGATGTTGTTGGGTGTGAGGCTATTGAGCCAGGTTCTTGCCGAACCGGTCAACATGAGGGGCACATAGCGCACTCCCACACTCTTGTTTCCGTGGGCGATTCCGACTGTTGTGGCATAGTCGGTCAGCCGGTCCTCTGGCTTCATGCTGCTGTCGTACTTGGGGGTGTCTCGTGGCAAGGAGAACTTGTCAAGGAATGGTTCGCGCTAGATACGTGGCCTGAAGCACACCGGTCCGGTTGCATCTTCCTACTCCGTGATGCGAGCTTGCGTCAGGAGGTCGATTCTGTCACGCGCGTCCGGCTCAACCGGGTTGGGAGCTCCCACCAGTCCAGTGAGGCGGGATGGGGGAGGGGGTGGAGGGTGGCCTGCCTCAGCCGGAGGCGGTGGTGCCCCTGCCGGTGGGTGACTAGTTGCGCCCTGGTCGATGCGAGGTTGGCTGCTGCCAGAATGGCGACGCCTGGAACAAGAGCGAGCACGAGGTTGGCCTCCAGGGGAGAGGCGGATTACTCGGTCAGGCGAGGTCCTCCCTGGCTTCCTTCGGCCGGATGGTTTCCCTGGTGCCAGTACCTGCCTCATACGCGATCCGGGCGGCATCATCCTGCTCATCCACAACTTGCAGGAGGTGTTGCACCTGTTGGAACTGCCGGGCTCTTTCCTCCCCCTCCAGGTGGGGTATTTCTTCCGTGGCGGCTCGCGCCTCCCGCACATTCTTAATCGCGGTGCCGTACACCGGCTACGGGAAGTACATGGGCACGTCCGGCTCGACGTATTGCGCTAAGCAATCCCCCAGTTCTCCCCAAGGCGCTACACGGACCCCAGCCAGCTAGGCTCCAGGTTGACCGGGGTGAGGCCATGGACGCGGTGGTACTCACGCATGGTGCTCTCCATCCGAAACTTGGTGGAGGCCCGACCCTGGGCCTGGTGGAGCAGTCACCCGAGATGCCTCGATCTTTGTGGCCACCTGATTCGGGCCGTCGCCTAGATCGACCGGGACCAGGAGCTCTTCAATGGCCTGCTCCACCGCTCCCTTCTCTTGTAAGGGGGTGGAAGTGCCATCTACGTCATTGGTGCGCTCGAGGGCGGGCCGACGATTGTGACCGGACCTAGCCATCATCACTTCTACGCCGCGGGGCGAAGCGAGCGTGCTGCCGACTAAGGGCAACGGCTCGGCGCAGGAGACGATCTCATGGGGGAAGCGCTCCTCTATGGTGGCGACATAGACGAGCAGATCGCCGAACAGCAGGATGGAGCCGCTTGCCGAAAAGGTGGAATCGGCGAAGCAGCGGGCACTGTCGATGACGTAGTCGAACTGCCCCAAGGTGAGCATGAGGCTGGAGGCCACGCGCTCGCCCGAGGAAGTACGGGGTCCCGTGTGAAACGTGAGTCCGCTCGCCGCCATCTCAGCCCCATGGTGGGCGCCAACTATCGTTCCTATGGAAACGACAGTGCCTAATCAGGCTAGGTAGAGGTGTCAGAGCGAGTAGTAAGGCAAGAGACGGTGCCCACAGGCGGGATTGGGCACAAGCAAGCGTCGGGGACACAAGTACCTAGGTTCAGGGCCCTCGAGGTGAGGTAACACCCCTACTCCTGTCGATCTGACTATGTGGATGAACACCAAGAACTAAAAAGGCTCCTTGAGCTGTATCGATGTGTGATATATAGAAATGAGAGACCAACCCTTGCTATGATGCCCTGCCACCCCTTATATAGGGTCGGGCGGCATGGGTAACGGTATGGTCGGCTGGAGGGTCCCATAGGAAGGACTAGCTGACTATTCTGGTACAGTATTCCACCTCCCTGACGTCTGGTATAGTGCCACCCCCTGGACGGCACGAAAACAGTGGAGGCCGCCCCGGCCGACATGGGCGGTGGCTTTTGTTCCCGCCCGACACGGGTACGGTCCATATTCTCCAGCATCCATGCCGCCAACTCTGCCTTCCTGTCTTATGGTTGTCTTCTAGGGGCGGCGGGCTACTGTGCACCCGTCACCCTAGCACCTTCGCCTTCCTAGCTAACCTTGTGCGGCTAGTACGATCATGCCAACTGCCTTGTCCAGCTGGTACGATCCGACTGGGAGGTTCCAGCCGGCTAGGTGCCTCGCATGTGTCTTCTTATCCGGCTGATGCTTCTGCCGGTTCGCCCTCGATATGTCTTTCTCCTTAACCTGCTCTTGTGTTTTTACATCCAACTGTCATTAGCTGGCTAGCAGTTGTATTCCCCTTCATCTTATCCGGTTAGCCTACCCGTGGGTGATCCCCCCGACAATGGCACTATCGAAATTACAGATCCTCCTATCCAACCAACAGGAAAAGTTATATCTGAGTTTACCAAACACACTATAACCAAATATGGTAAATTACACAAGCTTAGAAAACCTGAAAAGAAAATGAAGAGAATAGTTGATAATACTGATAATGAGGGTGATGTTGTTGATGATGCAGATGATGAGGGGAATACATTCACACTGTTGACTCAACTTTCATAAAAAGAAGTGTGTTCTTTGAGTTGCCTTACTGTGGGACTAACCTTGTTAGGCATAACCTAGATGCAATGCACATTGATAAGAATGTGTTTGACAATATTCTCAACACACTACTTGCTGTAGATAAGAAAAAAAGGACTTAGTAAATGCAAGGCTTGACTTGAAGAAAATGAATAGGATCTTCATGAACATTTTACAGGACCAAAACCAGTGGTCCATAAAGAATTTTACTACATGTATCCAAATATGAAGAATGTATTTTGCAAACTTTTGGGGGACACAAGATTTCCACTTGGTCATGCATCAGATTTTGAACATAAAATAGAAGATGGTAAACTAACAGGGCTCAAAAGTCATGACAATCACATCATAATGCAGGAACTGTTGCCTCTATCCATGAGTAAAACATTGCCTGAAAGTGTTACTAGGCCATTGATGGGTTTGTATAACTACTTTAAGCAAGTTTATGCAAAGGTTGTAGATGTCAAGTAAATGCAGAGATTGGAAGAGAAGTTTATAGTAATATTGTGTGAACTGGATAAAATTCCCCTCGGCCTTCTTTGACATAATGGTACATCTTACTATCCATCTTGCCACTCAAGTTAGATTAGCTAGGCCTGTTCATTACATGTCAATGTAGTTTCCTGAAAGGTACATTCCATAATACCATAATTCATGTTTAGAATTATAATATAAGTTAAATTGTTAAAAATAATTATTAATGTTGTTTACAATAGGTGTATTGGTAAGATGAAATTTCAATCCATAGTACAAGCCACCCCGAGGGAGCAATTGCGAAAGCTTATGTTTTTGAAGAGAGTCTATCCTTTTGCTCTAGATACTTGTCTAGATGCACTACCGTGTTTAATCGGCCAAAACATCAAGAAGACAACAATGAGGAAATCCAAGACCAATATTTAACCAAAATAGGTCGCCCAATGTCAGCTACTTCTTCTACTAAATTAGATTTCACAACATGGAAAGCGTTGTGTGCTTTTCAACTATCCATAAGTTGAAATCTTTACAGAGTAAATTGACATTTTAATCCTTAGTAGTATAGCTGGTAGTAAAGAATATATTGTACAATAACAACTTGGTTGGTAATTCATGCAGAGAACATTTAAAATATTGTCAGCTGGGAAAAAGATTTCAAAACAAACTTTGGAAAGTTCTCATCACAACAATTTCAATGATTGGTTTGTTGAAGTACTAAATAGGTGTGATATAATGAATCTTGATTGAATTTGCAAACTTGCTTTCAATAATAAAGTGGCTAACTTTTATAATTCTACTTAGGCCCACTCTTTGATTGAGCAAGGGTCAGTTGTAAATCCAGAAGTTAAACTCTTGTCTAGAAGGCCAAACATGATGGTCAAAAAATATGACATCTACAGAATTAATGGGAATACTTTCCATACCCATAATTATGGGAAAGGGAAATCTACTAAATGTTATGGGGTCTCAATAGTTGCTGGTATATCAAGCTTTAGTAGTTCCAAAGATAAATAGGTGATGTGACTTATTATGGTAGAATTCTTTAGATTGTAGAAGTGAACTACTGAAATGAAGGGTATGGAGTGTTATTTAAGTGTGATTGGGTTAAAAGAATAGGACTAAGACTAGATAGGTTTGGATTGCCACAAGTAAATTTTAGACATGTGTACAATATAGAAGACATTGTGTCTGAACCATTTATTCTTGCAATCCAAGCTAAAAAAATCTATTTTGTCCAAGACCCTATTGAGACTAATTGGCATTTTGTGGTTACACCCTCTACAAGGGACTTCTATGATATGGAATTTCGAAATGATTAGAGTTTTGACATAAATGTGAGTGCTTAATCCACTAGACTATGTTATGGTTGCATACTCATATTTTCATTTTAAACATCTTCTTGTACTGCAAAATTTCAGGGGCTAAGCACATAGGGATCCAAGATAGAAGAGTTAATGAAATCAACAACAAACTAAAACAACTAGATATGGAAGCAATTGAGGAAGCCAACAACAAGAAGAAGTACCATGAAGATCTGAAAGTAAGTACTTCTATTGTGAATTGTGCTAACTTAGTGTAATTGATACTAACTAGCATTACATGGATGCATAATACAAGTACACCTGATAATGAATTGGAGGGTACAAAAATGAAGAAGATGAAGAGGAAGAAAATTAAGAGGATGATGATGAGGAGGTTGAAGAGGGAGATGACGATGAAGATGAAGTGGAAGATGAGGATGGTGTAGAAGGTTTACATACATTCATGATAGAAGGTACTAATCTATGCAAAATGGTCACTACATATGCTTGATGATAGTCAATTAATTTCTACATGTTTTACTTATTTAGCTTTGGTATCATGTCAAACTCACAATTTATGTTGAATGTGTTGAGTGATGCTGTCATATAGAGATATAACATCCTGAATCCAATTTTATTTTGTTCATCCATTGTGACCTGCAATAATTGTCGTGGGAATGACCACGGCAGATACTGCAATTGGCAGCGAGTAGTAGAACATGGGGCAAGGGCGGCCAGCCATCTGCGGTGCGAGATGAGGGCTGAGACACAAGGGTTTACCCAGGTTCGGCCCCCCGGAGGGTAAAGACCTACTCCTACTAGATTGTATTATGGTGAGAGTACAATGGGGCGAGCTCGGCGGCTAGGCGGAGAGTCTCTAGGGTGTATGATGGAACGTATCCTCTATGCGTCCCCCAGGGAGGTTTATATAGACTCACCTCCCTAGGGTTTACAGATCTCAACCGAATTAGTTAAGGATTCGTAGATTCTATGACCTAGTTCGACTGGGCCTAGCTATGCTTCTGGGCCTTCAGCTTCTAGTCGCTTGAGTCCACGCCAAGTCTTGATCCAGTCGCCGTCTTGCAGGCCCACTCGCTGACGCTTGGGCCAGTAGGAAACGTCTTGCTGGGTATACCCCGGTAGGCATATCCCCATCAGTAGTCCCCGAGGACGTCGTTGATTTGTCGTAGGCGTTTGCTGGCAGTCGGAGTATGCGGGTCCAATGCGGACGTCCAGTCGAATCGGCGGCGGACTCCTGAACAAAGGGAAGAACTAGTCATTTTAGTCGCAATAACGGCGACCAATCGTGTCGCAGCTCGGCGAGCGGGTCGGCGAATACTTAGTCACTGTCATAGTGATCGGTTCAGTGAATCGTCGAGTCGCTGGGAGCGATGAGTCGAATGGATGAAGTTGGACTGTCAATTGGGGTCAAACTAGCCGTTGGGTAATCCAACGGTAACTTCGGCGTAATTACCACGTAGTAACGGCTCCCGAAACTGGCTGGTAGCAACCGCTATATAAGGAGAATGATAGGCGGGTAGGGAAATGATTCTTCTTTCTTCCTCCGATCTCGCTCGTCTCCGTTTCCCCATTTCGCACAGCGATCTGAACAATACAGAGAGCTCCGACCCCCACGAATCTCCAACCGATGGCCCCCTCCACTGAGCCATGGGGCAGATCCAAATGCACCAAGGCGCTACTGGCATCCTTCGAGGAGGCCGGGATCCTCCGCGTCGGCAGATGGCGCATCAACGCGGCCGGAGAAGTGACTCCGGACCCGCGCAAGGGAGAGTTTATCTGCTTCACCAGCCACCTGGAGCGGGGGCTGGGCTTTCCTACTTCCCTGTTCTTATGGCGTTTCAGCGCCTACTACGGGATCCAGCCATCGGACCTAGGTCCGCATAGTATCGAGCAGCTCGCCATCTTCGTGGCGTTCTGCGAGTGCTATCTGGGCTGCAGGCCCTACTTCCCCCTGTGGCAATATCTGTTCCATGGGAGAATCAACCGCGAAGAGTCAGGCGGCCCGATGCTAGCTGCGGGCGGCCTGACATTCCAACTGAAGTCGAAGGCGTCGTTCTTCGATCTGATGCTGCCCGCCAAGGCGGCGAATGAATGAAAGAAGTCCTGGTTCTATGTCACCGAGTCGACTCCAGACGGCGAAGTGGCGCTTCCAAGGTACTCCGCCGATCGGCCCGAACCGCGTCGACTCCGGGTCGTCAAGCTCCCGCTGGATCAACATATGGTTGTCGACGAAATGCTGCAAACCATCCGCGGCCTAAAGAAGAAGGGCCTCCAGACCATCAACCTCTACAACTGCTGGTTCGGGCGGCGGCTCGTGCCCTTGGCCCGCCGCGACCACTACATGTACGAGTATACGAATAAGGACGATCCGACAAAGTCCTCCCTTGCTGAGTGGAAACTTGAAGACTACACCCTGGCCCTGAAGAAGATCACCCAGGCGGTGTATCTTGACGCGAAGGCCGGGGTCGCCCCCTACACTGCAAGGTGCCCAGCTCCGACGGTAAGCCGTCATTTCGTCACCACTCGTAGTCGCAGATGATGCATTCGCGGTTGTGCTGACGTTGTTTTGTTTTTATTGCAGTTCTTCCAAGTGGTAGAAGGGTGGCTTCCACCCGCAGACGATGAGAACTCGAGCTCGTCCGTCCAAGATGGGAGAGAGTCGTCACCCATCAAAGGCGACGCCGAGAGCGATGAGGGTGATGATGACGACGACAACAAAGACGAACCCGTGGAAGTCGATGCCCCCACAGTTCGCAAGACCCACGGGCAACACCAGCGCGAGCTCGAAGCGAGTAAAAGCCTCGAGCCTCACGAAGATGACGACGACGAGCTTCCCGAGCACACCTCACATCGTGAGGCCACACCGTTGAAGAAGAAAAAGAAGAAGACGGCTCCGCCGAAGAAGAAGGCGAAGCCGGCGAAGCCGGCGAAGCGGATATCTCCGCCCCGATCTGCGACCAGTTCCGATGCCACCAGCTCGGCTAGGGACGCGGCGGCGCACGCGACCGTGGTGCTGGACGCTACCGCTCCCAGGGACGAGGCGCCACTGGCGTCGTTACCACCTCCATTCGCCCCAATCGCTGGTTTGGGCGATGCTCCAGCCGCAGGTGCGACGCCTCCAAGGGAGGCTCCCGCGGCAATTATCGCGGAGGCTCCTTCCGCGGCTTCATCTTCAAAGAGGCCGTCAGTGTCTCGGGCACACGATGTGTTCGAGACGGGCCTCACTCGGAGGTTGGGGCCTGAGTTGGAAAAGCCGGCTAGCATCCGCACCGGACTGCGGTTCATACCAGTCGCCAAGTGAGTGTTGTTCATCTGCCTATTTTTCGTTGTAGTCGGACAGTCTTATTCATATCGTTGTTTCACAGGACTGGTGTTAAGAAGATCGGCCATCCTTCCGTGGCCAAGGTTCCGCCAGTCGTCACCAAGGTGGACTCCTCGCGGAAGAGGAAGACCGACGAAGTCGCTGCTCCCGCCGAAGGTGTCAAGAGGGCGAAAGGCAACGACATTGTCACGGTCTCTGACGACCCGACGGTTGTTCCGAGCGAACCTCCGACTGCGGCAGAAGAGGCCTCGGAGACCAAGGAGGTTGTTGCCTCACCCGACGTGGCCGAGCCAGCTCCGAGTGGCGCCGCGGCATCTGTAGCGACCTTCCCTCGCTTCATGGCGAAGGCGGCCGCAGCGAGTGGCTCGGCACCAACGAGCCGGATGCCTGGGGTCGCCGAGGTGGAGGTCGAACAGCGTCGCGGCCACACTCCGGTCGTGCTTGCATCTGTGGACGCGCTGGAGCTTCACGGCATGCTAGGCGCTGCCATCCAGGTATGTCCAGTCCCCGAGGATCGGGCTACTGAATTTCAGTGGTCGGATTCTTAATGTTTTTATATCGTCCAGTCCCCGAGTGTCTAGTAGCTAAAGTTCAGCGGGTGGTGGATTTTCAATGTCCAGTCCCCGTGTGCCTGGTCACTGAATTTCCGTGGGTGGGCACTTAGGATTTTCAATGTCCAGTCCCCGAGTGCCTAGTCGCTGAATTTCAGCGAGTGGGCACTTGGGAATTTCTGTTGTTGATGTTGCAGTTTGTGCGCAGGGCCTGCAGCGCGAATCGGCCGATCGGCTTACTGCAAAGTGTCACTTGGAGAAGGAACTCATTGCTGTCTAGGAGACGAACAAGGGGCTTCAAGCAATTGCAGCCGAGGCGGAGGAGGTCCGCCGGGGCCATGTCCCGGTGGGTGACTTTACAGGGGCTCAATCTGCTTTGAGAATGGCCGAAAAGCGGGTCGCTAACCTGGAGCGTGAGATCAAGGAAGCGAGGGCGGAAGCGAGTTCAGCAGAGGGGCGTGCGAAAGCGGCTGTCACTTCTGCCGCTGAAGAGCAGAAATTATCTGACGCGCTCGTTGCTGGGCTGCAGGATGACCTTTCTTCTCTTCAACGTTTCATCACGGACCTATGCCGCCCGCTGATTTGTAAATTATCCTTCACCCAATTCTCGGTGGTACTAAATTTATTGTGATGTCGACGAGTCGCTTACTGTTTATTGATGTGCCGCATGCCGGATTACTGACAACATGGAATAAGCGCAGTCGTATGACGCGCGGCAGTGCGTGGCCACTCTGGTCGACTCGGTCGCTTTGTCGGCGACTTGCCTTCGAGCATATCTTCAGGAGATATCGCCCATGAAGGTGATCCCCAATGACCTTGTCGAGGTATGGCGCTATCTGGAGAAGGCTCCATCGATGGTCGAGTTCATGACGCGGTCGGCCTTCCGGCGTGGGGCAGCAACGACGCTCAGCCTTGGGCTTGCCCACTTCCTGGAAGACTTCGACCTCGACAATGTCACGAGCGGCTACCCCTCGTCAACGGGCTCGGTGGAGATTGCCGGTGAAGTCGATCGACCCACGGTGTACTCCGGCCGTGTTTGGGCGATGGGCGACCTCATCCCCTATCAGGAGACGGTTGTCGCCCCCAACGATCTTGAGCTGAAGCATTGGGACTTCAAGGTTGAACAGCCGTTCCGGGTGGCGATGGCGGGCGAGCTGACGACGTACCCATCGAACCCATACGTGCCCTTCATCCGTAACCATAGGGGTGGCGGCGAGTCGGCGTCAAAACCTGCGAAGTAGAAGCGTTGTGCCCTTGGGCGTTAGTACAAAATAGCTATTGAACTTTCCTTGTATTTTGGAACAACTTTGTGCTGCTATAAAGGAAATTCGTGTTGTTTTATCATTTGCTTTGCGATTTTGGATTTTGATTGAACGAGTCCCCGAGCGCGTCCACCCTTTTTATGGGGTTTACCTCGTTTGTTATGTATTTGCGAATTTTTAATGGATTAAGGTCGACTCGCCAGGGCTCGGAGAGCCAGTCGCAGGGCGACTGCCATGGGTGCTCTTTACTTGACCGTTTTCCCGTGCGCGAACGAGGTCGGGTAGCCGAGTCCCCGAGCCTGGTACTTGGTGGTTCTAGTCGCAGCTCCAAGGTAGGTGAGGACTAAGCGCGTCACTCCTGCCTGACCCGAAGGATCAGTCGCATGGCGAGTCCTGAGAACGCTCTCATACTGGGTGTTTTTCCCTGGTCGCTCGTATTTGAGTGGACGTCAGTCCCCGAGCGTGGTATTTGGCCGTTCGAGTCGCTGTGCCCAGGATGCGGAGGACCTTGGTCGCTATGAGGAGCGAGGGCAGTTGTCTTGGCTCGGTAAGCCAGTCGAGCTAGGCGACTCCAATGGGGCTCCGGGTTGGTGTTTTTCGTGGACGTTACAAGGCCTAGGGTTTCCCAAGCCCCTCGCAAGACTACTTGGCCGTGCCGGTCGCTTTACCAGAGGTTGACTTCTGCGAATAGCATAGCGCTGTCATTACGAGTGCGAGTGGCACAGGACACGGAGAGTAGACGCAACTTTCGGTAACCACTGTTTTATTTCATAGCGGGTGGGGAGTACATGTATGGGGTTCTAGGAATAGAACTTTGGTAGGAGGTTTACATTCCACGATCACTTGACGTCGAGTTTTCCATCGCCTCGGACGTCGGTGAGGTAGTAGGCGTCGTTGCCTAGGAGTCGCCTGATGGCGAATGGTCCCTCCCAAGGGGGAGAGCTTGTGCATGCCCTTATCCTGGATTAGACGTAGTACCAGGTCACCTTCCTGGAAGGTGCGAGTCCTTAATCGGCGGTTGTGGTAGCGGCGGAGCCCTTGCTGGTAGATGGCGGTACGGGAAAGAGCTAGGTCACGTGCCTCATCGAGCTGGTCGACTCCGTCTTGGCGTGCGAGTTCGTTTGCAGCCTCCGTGTAGTTGACCACCCTTGGCGAGTCATGCTCGAGGTCGGTGGGCATGACTGCCTCGACGCCGTACTACATGAAGAAGGGGGTATGTAACACCCTCAGAATCGACCCTATGCAAGTTTCAGCGATTCTCGCCAAACCCGCATAGAAACGATTCAAAGGTGCCCACTAGGCACTTTCGTGCGGGTGGAAAACGAAGTAATACCATTACACAATAGTCCACGATGGAACCCACACTACATATATACAATAGCGACTCAATGAGTCAAGAATACAGATATACAATACAAAGATGCAAATCACCTTTTGAAATGATACAGCGTCCGAGTACGGACAAGATGCAAATTGGGCTAAGAGCTCCGAAGAATAACCAATGGCGTCCATAACCCTGCCCAGGCCAAGCTGGAAGGGTAACCCTACTAACAACATCGATCTTAAAACCTGCTTAAACAAAAGGGGTGCCGACAAAGGGCAAAGGAAAAAAAGAGCGTCGATCGAGGCCAAGACACACGGCGAGACTAGAATTCGGCGGTCCTCGCCTACATAGGTATGGTGGACTGAAGCGGCAGCGCAGCATGCACTAAACAACCTATAGAGACTCAAGGCAACTGGCGGCTATCAGATAGGGATAATAAAGACCTATTCGGATCCAACCTGAAACTAACACCAAGCATACCCATCCTGGTATTTCCCCCTCGAGACCAAACGAGGAAGTCAACCGAGGAACTCACACAGTTGGCAGTTTTATTCATTCCATTATAGTTGCAGCAATTACTAGTCAGATATAGATAGCATGAGTCATCCTGATATAATAAACAGTGGGCAATTTCAGTTAAACATTCCGTTGTAGTTGTAGTACTTACTAGTCAGATACATATAGCATGAGGCATCCCAAAACCCAGCAGATGTTGGTACTTTTATTTAGCCATTCCGTTATAGTTGCAATACTTACTAGTCAGATACAATGGTAACAGGTGACAACCCAAACCAGCAATTGTTGGCACTTTTATTTAGCCATTCCATTATAGTGAAGCTGATTACTAGTCATTATAAAGTCAAATTTATAGCACTACTTTAGTTATAGTTGTCTATGATCGAGATACTGTGCTCCAAGTCGTCCATAACCGCGGACACGGCTTTCAGAAAGTTTTACCCTGCAGGGGGTCACAAATAGCAACACACGCACGATCAAACTCGAGAAAAACCAAATGAAAACCCAACAAGGCATCACGACAGAGAAATTGCAAAATTCATATAAATTTCAGGGGGCCACCCCACTAAGCTACCCGTGACGAAGTTGGCCGACTCCGAGACGGACCCAGAGGTTTGTGACAATGGCTGTAAACGACTGGGCACCCGAAAGTGTGAATGGGCTTGTCGATACCGCAAAAACATTCCACGTTGGTTCCAAAACAGTACATGCGCTCAACCCGCAATCGTAAATAAAGCAGTAAAGCATGGCATAAGTACAAGATAGTAATAAAACCCCAAACTAGTTTGTGGCCCCAAGAAATAAATATGACTCAAGCTCTGGCTAGGGGGATTCATGGTCCCACATGCGGATAGTGCGAATATTCAAAGAACAGGTATCAAGTACTCGGGGTCCTACGGGACACAAGTGGACGGTTAAAAACCAAATAACATCTATTGCCCACCTGTGCCTCTGCATTATTTACCTACTTTCAATTTTAGTTATTAAACTGTAATTAAAGCCATGATCATCTCCAACATAAAGCATATGACAGTCTTCCAACAACTATGGTACTTGACGACACATAACAGCACTTGAGCAAGCGACTACGACACGCAAGTCCAACTATCTACCAAACAACAGGAAATAGGATGTGTCCAAGGCAATATAAGGCTGCAAGGGATATCACAGGTACGAAAACTAGAGCATCGCAACACAGATAGCAATAGATCAACAGGAGGAAATAAAGACTATAAAAGTGAAATAGGTAGAGATAGGGAGAATGCTCGCGTGGAAACATTGTCGAAGTTTCATAACCGAAGAACTTGTCGAAGCTCACAACATCTCATCGTCCTATCCGGGAAGAAGCAAAACACTAAAAGGAACAAACGATGCAACAATTACAACTAATGCGCAAGAATCAGCATGATCATGATATGATGCATGACATGGCAAGTTAATGATGCAAACTATGTTGAATAGGTATTAAGGGGAACGCACATTCATGAGATAGCATCCGTGAGGCGTTATTAATAAGAAACAATTAGTTCTCAATTTTATTTATCATGTTTTTCTTGCATAAACAATACTGATTATAAACTGCTCTTAATGCATGATGCAAAATGATAACATGGATATCATGGTTGGAGAGGTCTCGTCGGGCTGATCGATTTAGACATATCATATGTCGAATTCGGAGTTACAGATTTAAAGTGATGAATTTATTAGGAAAAGACATTTATTAATATTTATTAATTCGAAAAATTTAAATTGCTCAAATGAAGCTGTAATTAGCATAAACAGATTCCTCACATTTTTCTGATTCAAAAACATATATTATACTTAATATTTGGATTTGTCATTTTAAACTCATATTTAAATCAAATATATTAAAGAGGGGTCAAAGTCAAAGGTTTGACTAGTTTAAATCATATTTGAAAACATTTGAATGTGCATATAAATTCGCAACTTAAAACTAAACACATTTCATATTAAAGTTTTAGTCAAATTCGAATTTATTTTAAAGTTATGAAGAGATTTATATTTGGTCAGATTGGGAATTTGGTGTGAATTTGAAATATGGAAAAATCCAGAACTTTTGTTACTATGGATGGGTTTACACACAGTCAATGACGAGTGGGACCAGGGAGCTAACGGGTCCACGCGCGCACGAGCAGGTGAGGAGGCGACACGTGGGCGGGAAGGGTACCACGGGTTAAGAGGGAAAACTTCGAGGGGCCTTACTAGAAAAACTCTTGGGAGGATCGGGTGCTGCCTGATGAAACTGAAAATGGTTCCGCGAAAAGGAGCTAGCTTAACTAATACTGCGACGAAGATGGCGAGCTAAACTTTGGGATTTTGTGATGCCGAAAAGAACAAAGTTGTAGAAGAGTCCAAGAAGTACAAGTTTAATTTAGGAAGTTTTTAAAGAGGAGGTCTACAAGGACCGGTGATCACCGAGGAACAGAGGAGCAGAAACGGCTGCAAACTGAACTGCAGAGCGCTGCAGGGTTCATTGATATGGCGATCTTCGGCGGATGACTGCGAGCAGGTAAAAGCTCCAAACGAGACGCCGCAAAAACCGAAGTTGGAGAGGATAGCATGGTCTAAAGATTTTGTTCATAAACAAACGCCGGGGGACGACTAGAGCGACCAGAAACTGTCCAGGAACAGAGAAGGTTTTACAAGAAGTTAACTGTCGAAACCCGACAGTTTTACAGCGAGTCCGGGTGATTTTGCGGGAATGATTCCGAGCTCTACTGTCGATGGATTTGTGCGCCGTTTGATGTGGGAGAAGGAGGGTGCAATCTAGAAGGAGCTTGCGTGAAGAAGGTCAATAGAAGATGGCTGGGATCGCTGGAAATCGTGATGGAATAGGGGCATGCATGAGATGCTATAGTGATACGCGCGCGCCTGCTGATGTCTGTCGATGCATGTGCTGTCGATGCAGGCCGCGGAGCGTGGCACGCGGCACGGCGGCTGCAAGGCGACTGGGGCGAGCAGAAGAGAATGGCAAGGGGCTGGTAGGCAGAGAGCGGTGGGGAACTCACCGGGGACCGATTCCCAGCCGAGCTAGGCGAAACGGCTAGAAGGGAAGGCTCGACGAAGCCAAGGCTGGCGTGGCCACGGCGTAGGTGAGAGCAACGTCCTAGACCTGCTCCTCCTCGCTCCGGTTCCGAGCAGCTTCACCGGGTCCAAGCACAGCTTCGGGACAAGGTTGTCTGGTGACGACGGCATCGGGAAACGACGAGGACGGACATGGGATAGGCAGGAGCACCCATGGCGGCTAGGGTTTTGGCAGGGGAAGGAAGGAAGAGTTGCAGATCATCCATGATGAGGGACTGGTTGGGGGGATGGTGTAGCATCCCAATTGTCTAACATTGTAATGCTACTTGATCTAGTAATAAAAGGGCCACTTCCTACATATAATTGTTGCATCATCATCATGTCATGCTCATGTCATCATGCCATCTTGCAAATTGAGCATCATACAAAAACCCTTTTGTTTTGGTTCTTATCTCATATGCATTAATAATTGTATTTGCCTCTTGATATTGTATTTGGTTCTTGATATATTGTTAAATGCCCAAGTTGAGTTGGGGGCATATCTCTTATTGACTCCACCACCTTTTCTTCACCACCTTATAATTCCACCATCCAATTAATATGAGCTGGCATTTAATTGAGTTACCTAGCTCATGTGGGTTGGGTGGATCCAATACTAGTCCCTTTTTGCTTGGCCTTATTCCACCTTTTGGGAATGCATGGTGTAATGCCATATGATTTTATGTTGTTTCCACAATATGAATACATGGCATTTATTATTTGCATGAGCCATGCAAAACCACCACTTCTAGGTCATTTGGTTTTTGTTTGAAATTCTTGGAGTGGGTCATACTCTCTCTCTCTCTCTCCTTCTTTGGCTTGATCTAGCTAGAGCCATGCAAGTACCACCTTTTACTTGACATTTGAATTTTATTTGTTTTGCTTGCATGGATCTCTCTTTTCTTTTGCTTGATCTTGCTTTGTTTTTGTCCAACACTCAACTTCACCCTCCTCTCTCTATCTCTCTTGCTAAATCTAAAACCTACCCCTAAACTCCATACCCCATCTAAACCCTAATCACCTTACCCCATCTAACCCGAGCCATCACCTCTCTAGCTAAACCCTAATCACCCCATCTAAACTAGTCCTAATTACTTTCTCCCTCTCATCTCATCCTCTCTTCTAACCCTAAACCCCACCTCCCTCTCTAAACCATCCCCACCATGTGTGTTGTTGTTTGCATGCTTAAGCCAAAACCCCCTCTCTCTCTCTCGGCCTCCCTCTCCCTCCTAGCTGGCCCCCACCATGCCCCTAGCTACCTCTCTCCCTTCCAACCCTAGCCCCAACCGAGTACCTCCTCTCTTCTCCCCCTCTCTTTTCTTGCTCTCCCTCTGCCTGCCCTGCCCCACCACGAGCTCCTTACCCCTCAGGCCCACCTGGCAGTCTCTCCCCTCAGCTCTCCCTGCCTAGCTACCCCCTCCCTGGCCCATGTCGTGCACGTGAAGGAGAGGCAAAAAGGTGGCCGAAGCCACCTTCCCCTCCCCCACGCCATCCCCACCTCACCGTCCTTATCTACCTCCCTCCCCACCTCTAGCCTCTCCCAGATCTCACCCAGAGGCCCTGCCTCATTCCCCCTCTGCCCCCTCTTTTCTCCACCGCCGCCATACCCCGACGCCGGCCAAACCATCGGCTCGCTCTAGCACACTTCGATCCAGGAGGCGGGCGAGGAGATAGGGTTGTCGAGGAAGCCTGCAGCGTCCCTCTGTGTCGCCCTGCACGATCCAGCGCGGAGGAGAAGGACCAGGCGCCCAGGAACGCCGACGCACCGACGCAAACCCTAGCTCGCCGGCCCCAGCCTCGCCGCCGATCGTGACCTCCCCAAGCCTCGTCGACCACACCATCGGCCTCGCGGTAAGCCCCTGATCCTCCCAGACATGCTCCTGGCCGTCCTTGCTTCCTGCCGGCGGTGGGCGATCCGTCGAGCACACCGCGTGCACCGGCGAGCGCGCGCCTGCCTGTCCGCTTGCGCCTCGCGGAGGCCTTAGCTAGCCGCGTTTCCCCTCCTGTCACCAAGCGCACACGCACCGCAGTGGTAGCCGCCGTCGCTAGCACGCCAGAGGGCACGGGTTCGAGCCCCCTCAAGCGCTCGTCTCATGACGCTGCAGTTCGACAGCGAGTTCAGAGAAGAGGAACAGGACCCTGGAGTCCTTTTTCCCCAAAACCCCCTCAACCTTTTTTCCCCTGAACCCGCAATCCTCGCTGCCCCACCTGTCTGTGCCTTGGAAGTTTTGCAAAAAGGCTCTCGGCAAAAGCTTTAATCAACCCGCAGTCCCCCTCGCATTCAGCCGCTGGCGTGTGGGTCCGCGTGTGTCTGGCCCCACTTGTCACTGGCTGTGGATAGAGTAGTGTTAGGTAGCAAAAGCCTTTCTGTATTCTGTTTTAATTCAAATCTTTTTAAATTCAATTCAAATTCAAATCAGTTTTTAATAACTTCCAAAATATAAATCCAAATAATGTAAATAATATATGAATTTGAATCAGAAAAATGTGAGGATTTCAAATATGCCATTCAAAATACTATTTGTACACTTTAAATTTCAAGTTGAATTAAATTACAACAAAATGCCCCTGGACCTTAATAAATTAATAACTTTTGTTTTAAAACTCCGAATTTGACAAATGATATGTCTAAAATGATCAGCTCGACGAGACCTTTCTGTTTATGCTATCCATGACTTCAATTGCACCATGCATCATATAAATATATAATATACAGCAACTAATATGACAATAAAAGGGGACCAAAACTCAATAAAAATGTTATTTCTTGTATTCTACACCTCACCCATGCCATGCTACATTATTGCCATGCAACTTGTGCATCATTCATCATGGCATGATTGTTTGCTTGTCGCATTTTATTCATATGCTTGCGCTCTTTATTTATGTTGGCCCTTGTTTGTTTGGTTCTTCTTCGAATAGACGCTGAGCAGGGGATATATCAAGAGAACCAGGAGCACTACCCAGATCCGTCTCTCGCTTCAACTAAGTTGCCAGGCAAGCACTACCACATGCTTGCATACATACAGTACCTATTGCCTCTATCTTATTCTTGCATCATTGAGTCGCGATTGCATTAAATTGAATCCCAAGTATTGCATAGCCTTTACTTTTAAACCCCACCAAGCTTGTTCCTCCATCCCATGAGCCATTACCACAGGAGTTGTTTGAGCCATGCGAGTCGTAGAACAGCATGTGTAGGGTATGTGAGAGTCTGATGGATAGCGAGGTACCTAAACAACTTAACCTGAGTAGTAATGGGATAACTAATGAAAGTGGCACCGGTGAGCAACATCTGCTATTTGGTTTTTCCTGCTCACTTGTGTCCCGTAAGACCCCGAGTACTTGATTCCTGTTCCAAGAATATTCGCGCTATCCACATCCGGGAGGCTTATGGGACCCTCCTGAGCCAGAGCTTGATTCCGTCTTATTTCTTGGGGCCACAAACTAGTTTGAGGTTTTATTTACTATCCTGTACTTATGCCATGCTTTACTGCTTTATTACGACTGTTTAGGATCGGGACACGTTTTCGTGGTGTCGACAAGCCCAGTTTTGGGTTCCTAATGCGACAACCCCACCCAAAAACTCGGGGGTCGAGTCGCTCCTGAGTAAATCCACCAAACCTCTTCCGTCTCTCTCAATAACTTTGTTATGGTGTACTCCAAGGGGTGGCCCCCTGAAATAATTCTGAATCCTGTGATTGCTTTGTCGTGAAGGCCTCGTTGGGTTTTGATTTGGTTTGTCCGAGGTTGATCGAGTGTGTGTTGCTATTTGTGCACCCCTGCAGGGTAAAACTTTCTGAAAGCCGTGTCCGCGGTTATGGACGACTTGGAGCACAGTTTCTCGATCATAGACAAGCATAACTAAAGTACCGCTTTAATCTGACTAAGTAATTTTACTAGTAAACAGTGCAACACTCATGGAATGGTTAATAAAATTGCCAATGGATGGGGGGTTGTTCGTCCGCGTCCTCGTTGGTAAGCGAGGAGGAGGATGGATCTGATGAAATTACTGTTATAACTGTTGTCATTAATTCACAGACATCCGTCTATCTTTGGTTAGGCGGATGGATAGCGAGTATCTATAGCACTGTTAGGGTTTACCTTTTGCTGCAATTGCATCACCCCAGGTTGTGTCCCCTTTAGAGGCATAAAGACTTGCTGAGTACCCTTAGGGTCTCACACGATAAATTATTGGTTCAGATGAACAGGTACACTCGCAGGACGGATACTGGGTGGAAGAGGCTGATGATGTGGGCAACGATCGTTCGGTGTAGAGATTCCGGGAACGGGGATCCGTGAGATCTGTGGGCGGGATGTGCTTATTTCTGTGGCATCTTATGCCGATTTGCTTCTTATTCGTACTCGGACTTTGTTCTGCCGTTTCCGCCTGATGCTCTGATGTGTGATGTATGAGGAATTATCCTAAAATATTATATCTATCTAGGTCATTTGAATCTTGCCGTATGGCGTTGCTATATTTCCTTTCTTTCTAGATGGAATGGCTCTGATGTACTTTTGTATGGTGGCTTGCATACATACTCATTTGTGTATGTAGTTGATCCCTTCGCCTGCCGATTACGCCGCCCGTACAGGTCCCGATGAATTGGAAGTGGTTGGGACGGCCGAAAGGTCTACCCGTGAGTGGCTTTTGGGCCCCACCGTACTATTTCAACCACTACCATTCATCCAGGCTTGTATCTAGGAGCGTAATTCACCGAGGTAGTTACAATTGGTATCAGAGCCATCCCGACCTTCAGGGTCTCAGCCAAACGGTCGTTGTCAGTCTAGCAAATATTTTTGGTAGTTATGTATACTAGGGAAAAACAAAACGCGAGAGTAGGACTGCTTCCACTTTTCTTCTTACCCACCCACCCACCCTTTTCTGGTAAGGAAGTGCAACGTTTTCAATCCTCTCCTTAAAATTCAAACTAGGATTCACATGTTCTGGGTTTCCGTAGTACCATAGGTTGTGTGTGTGTGTGTGTAATTCCTTGTCTATCTGTTGCATCCAAGTTGTTATCTAATCGGCCTTTGGTTATCAACTGTTGGTACATTCCATACCGACAGGCTTTTGCAAACCGACGCGATCTATCTGATTCGTTGTATACCGACGCAATCTGTCTTACTCTTTGTTATCCGACGTTATCTTGTTTGGGGTGTTCGTTTCCGTAGTTACTAATCTTTAGGTTCAACGTGAGAAGAAGGGGGTTAGGATATGTGTTCCACTTATTCATGTGCGAAGTAATGATTTGAGTGCGGGATGGAGTCGCGACCATACCACTACTCTTATCATTCGCTTTGGTATATTGAATGGGTAGAGTCACTAATCTTGATTCGTTAAGTGATTTTGCGCATCTATTGGTATTTTTTAATGCCGAAATTTGTGGAAAAATTTTCTTTGATATATTTGTGTACCACACTCCTTTTCAGTCGTGTGCGATATGCTTAATATCCTCTAGGTGCTTTGAACTTTGTTGATATTTTAATATCATCTCAGTAATTTGTATCCTTTAATCTTGGTTAATTCCATCTTGGTACTATTTTGGATTATTATTATTCTCCATTATAGTACTGACTTGTGTTTTATATCAATCACAGGATGGCTCCACCACGCCATTCTGATGAGGACATACCACCTGAACTGGGCTCCGCGTTGTCAAACATCGCCAATGCCTTGGCAACAATGCAGCAGAACCAACAGCGCTTTGAGGAAAGTGTCAGGAGGAACGAGTTTGCTCCACTACCTCCACCTCCCAAGCGAGGAGACATCAAAAGCTTCCTGAAATTCAACCCTCGCCAATTTGATGTTTCTGATCAACCACTGGATGCGGATGATTGGTTGCGTGAGATGTCAAGGCTGCTCGAGACTGCTGATGTTCCTGAGCAGGAGTGGGTAAAGTGTGCTACTCACCTTCTAAAGGGAGATGCAGCTCTCTGGTGGGAGAATTACTTGAAGGCAAGCTGCACTGGTTTTCAGCCTACTTGGGAAAGGTTCACGGGAGCGTTCAAGGAGCAGTATCTGTCAGAAATTGTTATGGAGAGGATGAAGGAAGCTTTTCTCAACCTTAAGCAAGGAAACGATAATGTCAACACCTATATCAGGAACTTCATGAATCTTTCTCGTTATGGTGGCGATGAGATATCTGATGACAAGAAGAAACAAAAGAGGTTCAGGCAAGGGCTCAATGCATCGATCAAGTATGCAATCACACATGCAAGGCCGGCATCTTTTCTGGAACTTCAGCACACAACTCTGCAAGAGGAAGCAAGTAGGCAAGTGTTTGAGGAGTCCAAGAAACACAACCGTGATGCATCAAGTTCTTCAGCTATGGCAGCTCCTTCTAAGCGGCGTGTATGGGTTCCTAACTCCCCACCGTCGCTTCCGGCTCCACCAAGACCTGCAAGTTACGCGTCAAGGCCACTAAACTCCATCACTGCTGCTCCCAGGGGCTACAACCACCACTACCCTGGAGCGCCTGGCGGAGTCCCTGGCTACGTTGCTCCACGTCCACCTGGTGCCTGCTTCACGTGTGGAGATCCTGGACATCTAAACTGGAACTGTCCATTGAAAAACAAAGCTCTTCCTCCACCCCCGCCAAGATCTGCGGCAAGCTCTCCTTTGGTTCGTGCACCACCACCTCGGGCTCTCAACATCAACACTAAGCCCGGGTCTACTGTTGCTCGTGCCAACTGTGTCAACGCCGCTCAAGCTGAGCATGCACCTGGAGTTGTGATGGGTATGCTTTCCGTTAACTCAGTCCCTGCACGAGTTTTGTTTGATTCTGGTGCATCGCATTCATTTGTTTCTCACAAGTTTGCAAATGAGAATGAGTTAGTCTTGGTTCCTCTCCTTAAGCGGTTGGTGGTACAATCTCCTGGTTCAAACATGAGGGCTGTTCATATCAGCCATGGCAATCAAATTGAGATTGGTGGCTCTTCGTTCTCGGCATCCTTAATTGTTCTGGGCAATTCTGACATTGATGTCATCTTGGGCATGGATTGGTTGACAGCAAATGCAGCTGTGATTGATTGTCTTTGAGCCTCGCCTCTAAAGATTCCTGAAGGCCATATAGTCTTTTCTCCAAGTTTGACTCCTGCTATCCAGCTTTTCTCTTTGGCGGCTCTGAATGATGATGCTATGGAAGCTATTCAGAGTGTACCGGTGGTCTGTGAGTTCCCAGATGTCTTTCCTGAAGAGTTGCCGGGTATGCCTCCGGATCGTGAGGTTGAGTTTGTAATTGAGCTTGAACCTGGAACGGCTCCTATCTCCAAGCGGCCTTATAAAATGGGTCCTTCTGAGTTGGCTGAACTCAAACGACAACTTGATGAACAAGAGAAGTTGGGTTTCATTCAACACAGTACTTCTTCTTGGGGTAGCCCAACAATCTTTGTGAAGAAGCGAGACAGGACTGATAGACTTTGTGTTGACTATCGGGCTCTCAATGCTAAAATCATCAAGAACAAATATCCCCTCCCGCGGATTAATGATCTCTTCGATCAGCTAGCTGGAGCTGTGGTATTCTCTAAGCTGGATTTGAGGAGTGGCTACCACCAAATCAAGATTCGCAAGGAAGATGTGCCTAAAACAGCTTTCACCACCCGCTATGGCCTGTATGAGTACACGGTCATGTCTTTCGGTCTCACCAACGCACCTGCTACCTTCTCGAGGCTTATGAACTCGGTTTTCATGGAGTACCTTGATAAGTTCGTTGTGGTCTATCTGGATGACATCCTGGTCTATTCAAAGTCAAAAGAAGAGCATGAAGAACACCTTCGGTGTGTCCTAAACAAGCTTCGTGAGAATCGCTTGTATGCAAAGTTCTCCAAGTGTGAGTTTTGGCTGCCTCAAGTAACCTATCTTGGTCACGTTATCTCTGCCAAGGGCATTGCAGTCAACCCGGAAACTGTGAAGACGATTGTTGAATGGCTTCATCCTGTTAATGTCAAAGAAGTGCGGAGTTTCCTCGGTTTGGCTAGTTATTGCCGTCGCTTCGTTCAGAACTTTTCGAAGATAGCGAAGCCTCTTACCGATCTCCTCAAGAAAGGCACGAAATACCTTTGGACTCCTGCATGTCAAGCAAGCTTTGAGACACTCAAAGAGAAGCTCACTTCCACACCAGTCTTGGTTCCTCCGGATACATCCAAGCCTTTCCAGATATTCTGTGACGCCTCTTTGCAAGGATTGGGTGCGGTCCTTATGCAAGAGAAACAAGTGGTTGCTTATGCCTCTCGACAGTTGAAGACGCATGAGATCAACTATCCCACACATGACCTCGAGCTCGCAGCAGTTGTCTTTGCTTTGAAGCTATGGAGGCACTACTTGCTTGGCAACCGATGTGAGATCTTTTCTGACCACAAGAGTTTGAAGTATATCTTCACTCAGCCTGATCTCAACCTTCGGCAGAGGAGATGGATTGAAGCAATCAATGATTTTGATTTGACCATCAACTACACTCCGGGCAAAGCTAATGTCATGGCCGATGCTCTCAGCCGCAAAGCTTATGTCAACAACCTCATGATGGAAGAACAACAGCCTCTCTTGTGCGAGGAATTCCGTCAGCTCAACCTGGAAATTGTGGAACAAGGGCATCTCCTGAACCTTCTGGCTACTCCTCTCTTGGAAGAAAAGATTCGCTCTCGTCAGCTTGGTGATCCGCACACCAAAAAGATCATCTCTAAACTTGAGCTTCCGAAGTATGAGTCCTTCCACGTTGATGATCAAGGCACGTTTTTCTTTGAACACCGGATGTTTGTTCCGAACTACCCGGGTTTGAGAGAGCAAGTTCTCAAGGAGGCGCATGATTCGGTTCTTTCTATCCATCCTGGCAGCACAAAGATGTACATGGACTTGAAAACACAATATTGGTGGCCTGGTTTGAAACGGTATTGTGCCAAGTACGTCTCGGAGTGTGATGTTTGCCGCAGAGTGAAAGCTGTCCATCAGAAACCTTTCGGTCTTCTACAGCCATTGAAACCCCCGGAATGGAAATGGGAGAAAGTAGAGATGGACTTCATCACTGGCTTTCCAAGGTCGCAGAAGGGCAACAATGCAATCTTTGTTGTCATCGACAGGCTTTCTAAAGTGGCTCATTTCTTCCCCGTCAAGGAAACAATTTCTGGAATTCAGTTGGCTGAGCTCTATATCAACAGAATTGTCTCTCTGTATGGGGTCCCGCTTGAGATCAGTTCAGACCGTGGAAGCATCTTCACTTCCAAGTTCTGGGAGAGTTTCCAAAATGCTTTGGGAACAAAGTTGAACTTCAGCACTGCTTACCACCCTCAGTTGCAAGGACAAGTTGAAAGGATCAATCAGATTTTGGAGGATATGCTTCGTGCTTGCGTTATCTCTTTCGGCATGAAGTGGGAGGAATGTCTTCCTTATGCTGAATTCTCTTACAACAACAGCTTCCAGAAAAGTCTGAAGATGGCACCATTTGAGGCTCTCTATGGCCGCAAGTGCAGAACTCCGATTGGGTGGTCAGGTGCAGGAGAAAGAATTTGGTTTGGCCCTGACATTGTAACTCAAGCGGAGGAGAAGGTGCATATCATTCTTGAGAACCTGAAGATTGCTCAAAGTCGTCAGAAGAGCAATTATGACAGGAAGCACACGGACATGGTGTATGCCCCTGGCGATCTCGTGTACCTTCGTGTCACTCCCATGAGAGGCACACACCGCTTTGGTATCAAAGGAAAGCTGGCTCCTAGATACATCGGTCCTTTCAAGACTCGTGGTAGAAGAGGAGAAGTTGCTTATGCCCTTGAGCTCCTGGAAAAACTCAAAGTCCATGATGTTTTCCACATCTCTCAGCTCAAGAAGTGCTTCAAAGATCCCGGCGGGACCATGGATCATGAGCTAATCGATCTCCAAGAAGACCTGTCTTATCAAGAACACCCCACAAAAATCCTTGAGACCGCAGAAAGAAGGACTCGCAACAAGTCCATCAAGTTCTGCAAGGTGCAGTGGTCACACCATTCTGTTGATGAAGCCACTTGGGAGCGGGAAGACGAACTCCGTGCCAACTATCCTACCCTCTTTGTGTCTTCTTCTTCCTAGAATCTCAGGGCGAGATTCCTGTTTAGTGGGGGAGAGTTGTAGCATCCCAATTGTCTAACATTGTAATGCTACTTGATCTAGTAATAAAAGGGCCACTTCCTACATATAATTGTTGCATCATCATCATGTCATGCTCATGTCATCATGCCATCTTGCAAATTGAGCATCATACAAAAACCCTTTTGTTTTGGTTCTTATCTCATATGCATTAATAATTGTATTTGCCTCTTGATATTGTATTTGGTTCTTGATATATTGTTAAATGCCCAAGTTGAGTTGGGGGCATATCTCTTATTGACTCCACCACCTTTTCTTCACCACCTTATAATTCCACCATCCAATTAATATGAGCTGGCATTTAATTGAGTTACCTAGCTCATGTGGGTTGGGTGGATCCAATACTAGTCCCTTTTTGCTTGGCCTTATTCCACCTTTTGGGAATGCATGGTGTAATGCCATATGATTTTATGTTGTTTCCACAATATGAATACATGGCATTTATTATTTGCATGAGCCATGCAAAACCACCACTTCTAGGTCATTTGGTTTTTGTTTGAAATTCTTGGAGTGGGTCATACTCTCTCTCTCTCTCTCCTTCTTTGGCTTGATCTAGCTAGAGCCATGCAAGTACCACCTTTTACTTGACATTTGAATTTTATTTGTTTTGCTTGCATGGATCTCTCTTTTCTTTTGCTTGATCTTGCTTTGTTTTTGTCCAACACTCAACTTCACCCTCCTCTCTCTATCTCTCTTGCTAAATCTAAAACCTACCCCTAAACTCCATACCCCATCTAAACCCTAATCACCTTACCCCATCTAACCCGAGCCATCACCTCTCTAGCTAAACCCTAATCACCCCATCTAAACTAGTCCTAATTACTTTCTCCCTCTCATCTCATCCTCTCTTCTAACCCTAAACCCCACCTCCCTCTCTAAACCATCCCCACCATGTGTGTTGTTGTTTGCATGCTTAAGCCAAAACCCCCTCTCTCTCTCTCGGCCTCCCTCTCCCTCCTAGCTGGCCCCCACCATGCCCCTAGCTACCTCTCTCCCTTCCAACCCTAGCCCCAACCGAGTACCTCCTCTCTTCTCCCCCTCTCTTTTCTTGCTCTCCCTCTGCCTGCCCTGCCCCACCACGAGCTCCTTACCCCTCAGGCCCACCCGCGCCTCCCCCTCCTCTCCCCCTAGCTACCCCCTCCCTGGCCCATGTTGTGCACGTGAAGGAGAGGCAAAAAGGTGGCCGAAGCCACCTTCCCCTCCCCCACGCCATCCCCACCTCACCGTCCTTATCTACCTCCCTCCCCACCGCTAGCCTCTCCCAGATCACACCCAGAGGCCCTGCCTCATTCCCCCTCGCCTCTTTTCTCCACCGCCATACCCCGACGGCCAAACCATCGCTCGCTCTAGCACACTTCGATCCAGAGGCGCGAGGAGATAGGTTGTCGAGGAAGCTCCAGCGTCCCTCTGTGTCGCCCTGCACGATCCAGCGCGGAGGAGAAGGACCAGGCGCCCAGGAACGCCGACGCACCGACGCAAACCCTAGCTCGCCGGCCCCAGCCTCGCCGCCGATCGTGACCTCCCCAAGCCTCGTCGACCACACCATCGGCCTCGCGGTAAGCCCCTGATCCTCCCAGACATGCTCCTGGCCGTCCTTGCTTCCTGCCGGCGGTGGGCGATCCGTCGAGCACACCGCGTGCACCGGCGAAGGCCAGGCTGCGCCTCGCGGCGGCCTTAGCTAGCCGCGTTTCCCCTCCTGTCACCAAGCGCACACGCACCGCAGTGGTAGCCGCCGTCGCTAGCACGCCAGAGGGCACGGGTTCGAGCCCCCCCAGCTTGGCGCTCTGTCGCGGCAGCTGCGTACTGACAGAGTTCAGAGAAGAGGAACAGGACCCTGGAGTCCTTTTTCCCCAAAACCCCCTCAACCTTTTTTCCCCTGAACCCGCAATCCTCGCTGCCCCACCTGTCTGTGCCTCGGACGTTTTGCAAAAAGGCTCTCGGCAAAAGCTTTAATCAACCCGCAGTCCCCCTCGCATTCAGCCGCTGGCGTGTGGGTCCGCGTGTGTCTGGCCCCACTTGTCACTAGCTGTGGCTAGAGTAGTGTTAGGTAGCAAAAGTCTTTCTGTATTCTGTTTTAATTCAAATCTTTTTAAATTCAATTCAAATCAGTTTTTAATAACTTCCAAAATATAAATCCAAATAATGTAAATAATATATGAATTTGAATCAGAAAAATGTGAGGATTTCAAATATGCCATTCAAAATACTATTTGTACACTTTAAATTTCAAGTTGATTTAAATTACAACAAAATGCCCCTGGACCTTAATAAATTAATAACTTTTGTTTTAAAACTCCGAATTTGACAAATGATATGTCTAAAATGATCAGCTCGACGAGACCTTTCTGTTTATGCTATCCATGACTTCAATTGCAGCATGCATCATATAAATATATAATATACAGCAACTAATATGACAATAAAAGGGGACCAAAACTCAATAAAAATGTTATTTCTTGTATTCTACACCTCACCCATGCCATGCTACATTATTGCCATGCAACTTGTGCATCATTCATCATGGCATGATTGTTTGCTTGTTGCATTTTATTCATATGCTTGCGCTCTTTATTTATGTTGGCCCTTGTTTGTTTGGTTCTTCTTCGAATAGACGCTGAGCAGGGGATATATCAAGAGAACCAGGAGCACTACCCAGATCCGTCTCTCGCTTCAACTGAGTTGCCAGGCAAGCACTACCACATGCTTGCATACATACAGTACATATTGCCTCTATCTTATTCTTGCATCATTGAGTCGCGATTGCATTAAATTGAATCCCAAGTATTGCATAGCCTTTACTTTTAAACCCCACCAAGCTTGTTCCTCCATCCCATGAGTCATTACCACAGGAGTTGTTTGAGCCATGCGAGTCGTAGAACAGCATGTGTAGGGTATGTGAGAGTGTGATGGATAACGAGGTACCTAAACAACTTAACCTGAGTAGTAATGGGATAACTAATGAAAGTGGCACCGGTGAGCAACATCTGCTATTTGGTTTTTCCTGCTCACTTATGTCCCGTAAGACCCCGAGTACTTGATTCCTGTTCCAAGAATATTCGCGCTATCCACATCCGGGAGGCTTATGGGACCCCCCTGAGCTAGAGCTTGATTCCGTCTTATTTCTTGGGGCCACAAACTAGTTTGAGGTTTTATTTACTATCCTGTACTTATGCCATGCTTTACTGCTTTATTACGATTGTGCGAGGAGCACCTGTACTGTTTAGGATCGGGACACGTTTTCGCGGTGTCAACAAGCCCAGTTTTGGGTTCCCAGTCGCTCACAGCCGTCCACCCAAACCTCGGGTCCGTCTCAGAGTCAGCTAACTTCGTTGCGGGTGTACTCCAAGGGGTTGCCCCCTGAAATAATTCTGAATCCTGTGATTGCTTTGTCGTGAAGGCCTCGTTGGGTTTTGATTTGGTTTTTCCGAGGTTGATCGAGTGTGTGTTGCTATTTGTGCACCCCTGCAGGGTAAAACTTTCTAAAAGCCGTGTCCGCGGTTATGGACGACTTGGAGCACAGTTTCTCGATCATAGACAAGCATAACTAAAGTACCGCTTTAATCTGACTAAGTAATTTGACTAGTAAACAGTGCAACACTCATGGAATGGTTAATAAAATTGCCAATGGATGGGGGGTTGTTCGTCCGCTTCCTCGTTGGTAAGCGAGGAGGAGGATGGATCTGATGAAATTACTGTTATAACTGTTGTCATTAATTCACGGACATCCGTCTATCTTTGGTTAGGCGGATGGATAGCGAGTATCTATAGCACTGTTAGGGTTTACCTTTTGCTGCAATTGCGTCACCCCAGGTTGTGTCCCCTTTAGAGGCATAAAGACTTGCTGAGTACCCTTAGGGTCTCACACGATAAATTATTGGTTTAGATGAACAGGTACACTCGCAGGACGGATACTGGGTGGAAGAGGCTGATGATGTGGGCAACGATCGTTCGGTGTAGAGATTCGAGAGCGGGATCCGTGAGATCTGTATGGATGTGCTTATTTCTGTGGCATCTTATGCCGATTTGCTTCTTATCCGTACTCGGACTTTGTTCTGCCGTTTCCGCCTGATGCTCTGATGTGTGATGTATGAGGAATTATCCTAAAATATTATATCTATCTAGGTCATTTGAATCTTGCCGTATGGCGTTGCTATATTTCCTTTCTTTCTAGATGGAATGGCTCTGATGTACTTTTGTATGGTGGATTGCATACATACTCATTTGTGTATGTAGTTGATCCCTTCGCCTGCCGATTACGCCGCCCGTACAGGTCCCGATGAATTGGAAGTGGTTGGGACGGCCGAAAGGTCTACCCGTGAGTGGCTTTTGGGCCCCACCGTACTATTTCAACCACTACCGTTCATCCAGGCTTGTATCTAGGAGCGTAATTCACCGAGGTAGTTACAGATGGGTATGAAGGGGAAAGCGTCCTTGTCGCTGTCGCTTTATGGCCAGAGCGAGGGGAGCCCGAGAGAAAAGATCACGAGGGAGAGGGGAGGTGCACGCGGGGTGCATGAGGTACCTGGGTCACGTGCGCGGCGAGGAAGAAACACAGTGGCTGCTCACTGTCCATCGGTGGAGTCGGAACAGATGCCAGACAAGGGAGGTGTTGGGCCAGGCTTAGCTGGACCAGGTCGAAGCAGCTAGGGGGTGGTCTTACAGTGGAAAGAGAGAGGAAGACGCCAGGGAGTTCTGCCCGGGTCGAATCAGAGCAAGAGAAGGCCTCGGGTGCCCTAGGGCTTGGCAGGGGTTTCAGCTAGAGGGCCACTCTAGCTAGGTTAAAAGAGAGGAAGAGAGAGAAGAATAGGGTTAAATTCATATACCAAGACAAGCTCAAGGTTTATGACTCCAAAACAAAAAGAGGTAAGAAAAAAAGTGAGAAGGTGAAATGTGATGAGGTATGCATGTGGCATGCACATTTGCGTCCATGCATGAGGTGATTCAAAAGGGAGCATGTATGATCATGTATGTGGAAAGGAGAGATGGACAGGGTGTTAGGAGTGGAGGGTTTAGTTCACATACACACATACACTTGTGCTAGGTGAAACCAAATGGGGAAAGGGTAGCTCACAAGAATAAGAGTAAAGTTTTCATAACAAGATGGTAAAATGCCAACGCAAATAAAAGAGAGGATGATGATCTTGGAAAAAACAAGCATGGGACATGCATTGCCTTTAGGGCATGCACTAAGATGAACAAGTGGATAGTGGAGGTGGAATATATTGGCACATGGGTTTGGAGTTATAATACCAATAAGCCAAATGAAACCAATATTCCCATATGATGGAAAATAAGAGGGAAACAATATGTTAGTGATGGGAAGGAGTAGTGAGAGAGATGCCCCCAACTCAACTTGGGCATATAACAATTTATAAAGAAGCAAATACAATATATCAAAAGGCCAATACAAGTGATGCAATATAGAATGCACGTGGGATAAGAGCCAAATAGAGGGGTTGTTATATGATGCTAAAATGCAAGGTGACATGGTGACATGAGCATGATATAATGATGATGCAATGAATGACATGTAGGAAAGTAGCAGAATATAGACTAGGCAGGTAGCATTACAATTGTTAGACAATTGGGATGCTACAACTCTCCCCCACTAAAGAAGAATCTCGCCTCGAGATTCCTAGGAAATAAATCTTCACGATCCCATGTAGATCCTTCAAGGGGATGGTGCGGCGACTGCGTCTTTCCAAACTTGTTGAGAGACACTCCGGTGAACAAAGGACGAAGGTAAAGGTCTCAACAGATAAAGCCACCTCTAACTTCAATAGAAGGAGATGAAAGATGCCTTCTAACCCACTTCAATGTACAAGAGAAAATAGAATGAGTAGTCGGCATGGGGGCCAGTCCATCACGCACCCAAACTATTACTCCGCACATGCAGTAGAAAATCGTGCAACCATTCTTAGAATGAGACTGAAGATCTTCACGAATGATGTTCAGACACAAAGGAATGATGCGGATTCTTCATCAGATTTACCATAGATGATATGAAACAACGGAGGATACAGAGAAATTTTTTAGTAAATTTTCGGTCCACTAAAAGGTACAACAGAGAATAATTTCTCAGGTAGCATGAAAACCAAATGTAGAAGCACCGTTACAAAAGGAAGGAAGCGAAGCCCTGAAGGTACGACGGAAACCCAACCACGATAATTCCTAGACTCGAAGAAAGATAAGAGAGCGGATTCAAAATACGCAGAGGTAAGAGGAGAATAGCAGAGGGGTAAGGAGTAAAAGCAGACCTAATCAGATCTATCCAATCGATTTTCCAAAATAGTTTTGACACTCTACATCGATCGTTAGCAAGGTTATCCTATAGGCTGGACCAGTGGGGTATCGCAACTGCTGAGCTCTGATACCACTCTGTAACACCCTCAGAATCGACCCTATGCAAGTTTCAGCGATTCTCGCCAAACCCGCATAGAAACGATTCAAAGGTGCCCACCAGGCACTTTCGTGCGGGTGGAAAACGAAGTAATACCATTACACAATAGTCCATGATGGAACCCACACAACATATATACAACAGCGACTCAATGAGTCAAGAATACAGATATACAATACAAAGATGCAAATCACCTTTTGAAATGATACAGCGTCCGAGTACGGACAATATGCAAATTGGGCTAAGAGCCCTGAAGAATAACCAATGGCGTCCATAACCCTGCCCAGGCCAAGCCGGAAGGTTAACCCTACTAACGACGTCGATCGTAAAACCTGCTTAAACAAAAGGGGTGCCGACAAAGGGCAAAGGAAAAAAAAAGAGAGCGGTCGATCGAGGCCAAGCAGCGAGACTAGAATTCGGCGGTCCTCGCCTACATAGGTATGGTGGACTGAAGCGGCAGCGCAGCATGCACTAAACAACCTATAGAGACTCAAGGCAACTGGCGGCTATCAGATAGGGATAAGAAAGACCTATTCAGATCCAACCTGAAACTATCACCAAGCATACCCATCCTGGTATTTCCCCCTCGAGACCAAACGAGGAAGTCAACCGAGGAACTCACACAGTTGGAAGTTTTATTCATTCATTATAGTTGCAGCAATTACTAGTCAGATATAGATAGCATGAGTCATCCTGATATAATAAACAGTGGGCAATTTCAGTTAAACATTCCGTTGAAGTTGTAGTACTTACTAGTCAGATACATATAGCATGAGGCATCCCAAAACCCAGCAGATGTTGGTACTTTTATTTAGCCATTCCGTTGTAGTTGCAATACTTACTAGTCAGATACAATGGTAACAGGTGACAACCCAAACCAGCAATTGTTGGCACTTTTATTTAGCCATTCCATTATAGTGAAGCTGATTACTAGTCATTATAAAGTCAAATTTATAGCACTGCTTTAGTTATAGTTGTCTATGATCGAGATACTGTGCTCCAAGTCGTCCATAACCGCGAACACGGCTTTCAGAAAGTTTTACCCTGAAGGGGTGCACAAATAGCAACACACGCACGATCAACCTCGAGAAAAACCAAATGAAAACCCAACGAGGCATCACGATAGAGCAATTGCAAAATTCATATAAATTTCAGGGGGCCACCCCACTAAGCTACCCGCGACGAAGTTGGTCGGCTCCGAGACGGACCCAGAGGTTTGTGACAATGGCTGTAAACGACTGGGCACCCGAAAGTGTGACTGGGCTTGTCGATACCACGAAAACATTCCACGTTGGTTCCAAAACAGTACAAGCGCTCCACGCGCAATCGTAAATAAAGCAGTAAAGCATGGCATAAGTATAGGATAGTAATAAAACCCCAAACTAGTTTGTGGCCCCAAGAAATAAATACGACTCAAGCTCTGGCTAGGGGGATTCATGGTCCCACATGCGGATAGTGCGAATATTCAAAGAACGGGTATCAAGTACTCGGGGTCCTACGGGACACAAGTGGACGATTAAAAACCAAATAACATCTATTGCACACCTGTGCCTCTGCATTATTTACCTACTTTCTATTTTAGTTATTAAACTGTAATTAAAGCCATGATCATTTCCAACATAAAGCATATGACAGTCTTCCAACAACTGTGGTACTTGACGACACGCAACAGCACTTGAGCAAGCGACTACGACACGTAAGTCCAACTATCTACCAAACAACAGGAAATAGGATGTGTCCAAGACAATATAAGGCTGCAAGGGATATCACAGGTACGAAAACTAGAGCATCGCAACACAGATATCAATAGATCAACAGGAGTAAATAAAGACTATAAAAGTGAAGTAGGTAGAGATAGGGAGAATGCTCGCGTGGAAACATTGTCGAAGTTTCATAACCGAAGAACTTATCGAAGCTCACAACATCTCATCGTCCTATCCGGGAAGAAGCAAAACACTAAAAGGAACAAACGATGCAACAATTACAACTAATGCGCAAGAATCAGCATGATCATGATATGATGCATGACATGGCAAGTTAATGATGCAAACTATGTTGAATAGGTGTCACATCCCAAGATTTTCCAAATCTTGTAATGTGAAAATAAATGAATAAAATAAAACTTTGTTTGATTTTCAGAGCCAGAGGAAACTTTTTGAACTCAATTGGAACTTCAAACCCATTTGAATTAAATAAAATCCTAAAGGGATTTGAAAGGATAAGCATTTTAAATAATGGAAAATAAAATATTTTGGTACTACTACTATAGATCTTTTAATAAAAGATTTTGTTTTCAAAGAAAAGATGAGTCTATAAATAAAGATTATTTTACAGAGCCAAATTAAACCTTGGCCCAGTACTTAAAATAAAATGTTTTGTTTTGATTAAAAATAGTAAAGGTTTACTTAAATAAAGTAATAAGGATTTAATATCCAAGATTTTATTAATAAAGGTTTATTTATTTCTAAACCATCAAAACTTGTTTATTTATTTAAAATAGGTTTTCCAAGTATTTTATATTCTCTAATAAAACCTACTAAGGTGTTTTTAGATTTCAAAATAAATGTCTCCATAAAACAAATCCTATTTTGATTTAATAACTAAGGTCCATTTTATTTAATTATTAATGGACCCTAAAAGTAAAAGGATTATTTTGTTTTAAACAAGGTTTCCAAATAATCTTTGTTTCCAAACAAAACCTACTGATTGGATTATGAAAGTGTTGGAAATTCAAATGAAGATTTTATCAAACTATATTAATAAGTAAAGGACCCTTTTATTTAAATAATGAAGGGCTATTAAAACATTAATTTATTTGATAATTAGATTATGTTAATAAACAGAACTGTTTACAATATCACAAAATTTGGATGTCACTTGATTTGATTTAAGCATTGTTTGACTTGAGTGAAGGATTGAATATTTGGTTTGAAATTCAAAACAGGAAAATAGAAACAGAAAAAGAAAAGAGTTCAGAAACAGAAAAAAAATATGAACACAGGTCGACCCAACCCATCAACCCACTAAGGCCCAGAACCAGCCCAGCTAATCTTTTCCCAGAGAAAACGATTCACACCACTGAAACAACCCGCAAAGCCCCTGACAAGTGGACCTCCCCTCGCTTCTTTTCCCCACTGATCAGAGGACCCCACACCACACCCATCTTCCCCACCCGCGAACCAGGCCTCTTCCCCCTCGCTGCCGTTGCAGGCCTTGATTCCGCGCGTTCAATTCGCCTTAAAGCCGCGTTAATTCCTCGTCGCGGCCACGCCCATTTAACCTCCTGCTCCTCCTCCTCCTCTTTCCCCAGGCACCGCCTCCATTCCTCCCCTAGGCTGCCTCCAATTCTCTCTGTACCGCCGCCGCTCCGACGATGTTCCAGTGATGATTCCGACGAAACCCCACCGCCCCTTGCATCCCTAAGCACTCTAGAAGCTTCCCCACTCTCAGGCGCATCTGCTAGTACATCCAACTCAACCGCGGGCACCCCTGAACCTCGCCAACAACAAACTCCAGTACCGCCGTCGTCTGCCTCAACTCCGACGACGCCCACAGGTTAACTCCGACCACCCCGTACCCTCTGGATCACGCACACATCTTTGCCATGGTCCTACGCAGCTAACCCAACCCTCCGTTTGTCTTCTCGTGAACCACAGAGCCGTCTTCGACCTCGACCGAGCGCGTCCGTCGCCAGAACCAACTCCGGCGAGGAATTCTGCCCGACCCCGTGCGCCCCTCGACGGACCAGTCCCACATAGAGCATCAGCGCCTCTCCACTAACCCGGTGAGCACACTCCCCCTCTGCTTCGCTTCCTGTATCGCCAGGCGCCATGTAGCCGCCACGCCATGAAGCGCCGCCTCTTATGGTCGAACACGCTAGTACCGTTCGATCCAGATTTTGCGGCCACGATTAGATCACTTATCATCGAAGGGGTATGTCCTCTGAGCCACTCGATCTGACTAGATCCAACGCCCCACAGCAGTGATCCAACCGAAACGGTATGGACCAATAGAAACACGACGCGTGGCCAGGTTTTAAACTAAAAACAGAATTGAATCTGATTTAAATTGCAAACTTCAAACCCTTGTAACTTTCAAACCACACGTCCAAATTTGGCAAATTTTATATCAATGAATTCAGGAGAACAAGCCCTAGCCAACCATGGCCTTAGTTTTGAAAATAGTATCTGTTAGCTTGTTTGAAATTACAGAAACATTTGTGTACTTGTTTAGAGAATAAAAATTGTTTAAAATTGATTTTAGGATTAAATCTTTTGCAAAATGGGTTTGTGTGACCTTACTGACCCTAGGAACCAACCCATAGTGTTAAAAATGATTTTTGTGAAATTTAAGTTGAATTAGTTAACTTAGTCATTTTCTAGCCAAATAAACTCATTAAATTTTATTATGGAAAAGTTTTTGCAAGGAAAACTTTGGGAAAATGTTATGGACCAAACTTACTGACCCAAAACACCAAGCCTTGCCAAAGGCAACTTACTTGGTGAAAAACTTAAAGTTTTGCTTTGAAAAGAATAATTTTCACCACATGAAATATTGAATGGATTTTAAAATAGACTTTGAGTAAAACCCTTTAACTAATGACTTTGCCATTTTGGTAAATGACCAATGTGGACCTTACCAAGTTTATAAACCTAGTAGAGACCAACCTTGCAATAGAACCCTCTTTCTACAAGACTTAAGAACCATTGCTTTTTGTATGTGAAATATTGTTTGAATGTTGGAATGCTACTTGATACTATGCTTGTTTGATTGTAGTAAAATTAGCAAAGTGTGAGACTAGCAAGATCAAGAAGTGACTATCATTCCCTAAACAAAAAGGCAAGTGACACTATCATCTAAAGTCCTACTATTTTCATTACACTTAGTGGATTTTGAAAACATGCATGAAAAGAATTTTATACTTAAGCTATGCTAATCCTAATAGGATTCCCTATACACTCCTTAGTAAAATATTGAAGTTGTACATGCTTAGCCATGCTATGTTTTGAAAAGAGATACAAGTTGAGATTTTACAAAGGTTGTGAAAAAGACTTGTGATTTATATAATAAAACAAGGACTCAATGAACCACCTAGGTGGTGGACACTTTATGTTTTGGAGAAGGTGGCAACAAAAGGGAACCATGTCTATGGCAATCACTTTGTGTTGTGCTCCAACTGAAAACCACCTAGGAAACTTAGAGATTGAACATGTTTCTCCAATTGTGGCTTTCGTGTACAACCACATGCTATTATGGCTCTGGCTTAGTCAACTACATTAGGAAGATCCATACATTGTCTTTAGTTACCGGACATGGGGATCTGAATGCTTCATGGGGGCTGAAGACAAGCTAGCAATGATGTATGGAAGGACCTTTTGGAAAGACTTCGTCACATTCTCAGTCTGCCAGTACTCCACCTTGGTGAGCACTAATCCAGTAGGCCACTGGTGGCAACAAGATGGGATTGTGTCATGTGGGTAAAGTGTACTCCTTCTGCAGAAGTTAATAAAATCTAAGTACTTAGCCGTGTCCCCGGTTATGGACAATACTAAGCAACTAAAGTTTGAACTATGGGAGATCTCGACATTCTAATTTCTAATATAAAAACTTGATGCACTTGGGGGTACCAAGGAATTCAAAGAGATTTTGTTAAGCTTGTTGCACTTGGGGTTACCAAGGTGCACAAGAGCATGATGTACTTGGGGTTACCAAGGAACTCATGAGTTTTGAGAAAACTTGTAGCACTTGGGGTTACCAAGTTGCTCAAGGATTTTTGACAAGTACTTGAACACTTGAGTGTCTACCAAGGAGTTCAAGGATCTTGGAAATGAGATTTGACAAAAGACCAAAACCATTTTGAAAAGATAGGATAAAATATTGCTTTATGCAAATTAACCTAAAACTCTACTTAGCCAAATTTGCATGTGATGATAGGATCCACTTATATTATACTTAGTAGTGAAACTTGCCAATACAATTCAAAATGTATTGACCCTTGTGGCTGTAACTTGTAATGTTGCAGGTTGATTGTTTTAAAATGAAGATTGTTTGATTGACTAGGATTACAAAGTCTACAACCAACATCTGCCTGTGGCACTATGAAGATGAAGGACCCATGACTATATTTATTCCGCTGCAATGTAATGTAATAGCCTAATGAGCTATGTTTGATGTAATAAAATTATGTTATTCCTGGTTATAAAGTTATATTATGACCCTTGTTTCTTGATAATACATCTAAACTGTGGATGCTAGCTATTGATCCAGGGACTAGCATTGTAAAACACAGGAGGACTCTACCTTATTGGGTTGGGACCCCTTACAGATGGTATCAGAGCAATGTGTTGCCTGTAGGATTTGTAAACCTAGGATTGGACAAAAACCCTTAGAAAAATAGGAGTTATATTTTGATCCCAAAACTTATTTACAAAAACACTTGTAACCTCTTTCCTTAACCATTTTGGTTTCAACTCTACACCTCTTCCACTTCAACTTGATGGAAAAACCTACCCATGGCCAAAGACTACACCATGTGCAAAGGACTTCTTCAACTTCTTCAACTCTAATGACTTCAACATCTTCAGCCACTTCACCAAGGACTTCCAACTTGGATATCACTAAGGACCACAAGTGAAACAAGGAAATCTTAATCAAGATTTAGAGACTGAGGGAATGCAAAATAAGAAGGAGCCATCAACAACTTTGAAGTATTGTGACCAAGAGTTTTCTCAAGGAAACCATGATCTCAAGTAAGAAGAATCATGAAGGAAGGAAAGATCACAAGTGAACCATATAGATAGACCACCATATTTTAGCTAAAGTCAAAAACACACCAACTTATGTGGTGTAACAAAAATATTTTGTTTCCTAAGTATGTGCTTGAACCTTGTTTGAGTGAAAAATTTGGTTTGTGAGTGCATGCACGTTGCTTGTGTGAAGTGTGATGTGTGTGATTAGAAATATCTCCTTAGAAATATCTGGCCTATTCTAATCTTCCTTCAACCCAAACAGATGACTACTCCAAAGGACTCCAAGGTTGATGACACCAACACCAACCAAGCTGACAGCATGAGAGAGCTCATAGCAACCCAACATCAGTTGAACCAACTGACAGCTCAGTTCCTAGCCAACAATAGTGATAAAGATCCAGCATTGCAAAAGTTTTTGGAGGAACAATCCCAACTAATGCTTAAGGTGACTAATCAAATGATTAGCATGGAAGAAAGCTATCCTAGAAGAGTGTATGATAACAAGGATGACAAGAATGTTATTCTAGATGGAGCCCCATCTTGCATTATTTGTGGAGACAAGGATCATACTTCCACGGATCATGAAGGACAATGCCCCAATTGTGAAGAAGACCATCCTGTTGGACAATGCCCCACCTCTCAAGCTACTTGCTACCTTTGTGAAGGAAGTGATCATACTCCTGACCAATGTCCCATCTATGCCATGGTAGAACAAAGGAAACAAGAAGGATCCAAGTCTACCAAAGGAAAAGGACCACTTATACCTCCAAGCAAGACAACCCAATTCAAAGGATCAAAGAAAATCAAGAAGCCTAAGCAAGACATGAGCCTTGCACAATATCGTAAATGTAAGGAAATGGGACACTACTCCAGTGGATGCCCAGAGAACAAGAAGAATAAAGGGATTGACCAAGTGTGGTGCAACAACTGTAACGAACCAGGTCATTATGTAGCAACTTGCCCACAAGAGCCACGTAAAGAACTCAATGACATTCATTGTTTCAACTGCAAGAATCCAGGACACTATGCAAGCAACTGTCCAGAAAGGATGAAGAACAAGTTGAACAAGCCTATGGAGAAACTCAACCTTGGTCCATGAGTCAAGCATAGGAATAAAGCAAAGGTTTAACATAGAGAAATTCCAGGACCCAAGAAGGCCAATATGTAATTTTTGTTTGAAAATTTTTAAGGGTGGTAGTACCCTAGTTGCTTTGAACTTGCTTGTAACCCTAGCCTCCCCAAATCTCGGGACGAGATTTATTTTAAGGGTGGTAGCCTGTCACATCCCAAGATTTTCCAAATCTTGTAATGTGAAAATAAATGAATAAAATAAAACTTTGTTTGATTTTCAGAGCCAGAGGAAACTTTTTGAACTCAATTGGAACTTCAAACCCATTTGAATTAAATAAAATCCTAAAGGGATTTGAAAGGATAAGCATTTTAAATAATGGAAAATAAAATATTTTGGTACTACTACTATAGATCTTTTAATAAAAGATTTTGTTTTCAAAGAAAAGATGAGTCTATAAATAAAGATTATTTTATAGAGCCAAATTAAACCTTGGCCCAGTACTTAAAATAAAATGTTTTGTTTTGATTAAAAATAGTAAAGGTTTACTTAAATAAAGTAATAAGGATTTAATATCCAAGATTTTATTAATAAAGGTTTATTTATTTCTAAACCATCAAAACTTGTTTATTTATTTAAAATAGGTTTTCCAAGTATTTTATATTCTCTAATAAAACCTACTAAGGTGTTTTTAGATTTCAAAATAAATGTCTCCATAAAACAAATCCTATTTTGATTTAATAACTAAGGTCCATTTTATTTAATTATTAATGGACCCTAAAAGTAAAAGGATTATTTTGTTTTCAACAAGGTTTCCAAATAATCTTTGTTTCCAAACAAAACCTACTGATTGGATTATGAAAGTGTTGGAAATTCAAATGAAGATTTTATCAAACTATATTAATAAGTAAAGGACCCTTTTATTTAAATAATGAAGGGCTATTAAAACATTAATTTATTTGATAATTAGATTATGTTAATAAACAGAACTGTTTACAATATCACAAAATTTGGATGTCACTTGATTTGATTTAAGCATTGTTTGACTTGAGTGAAGGATTGAATATTTGGTTTGAAATTCAAAACAGGAAAATAGAAACAGAAAAAGAAAAGAGTTCGTAAATGTAAAAAATATGAACACGAACCCAACCCATCAACCCACTAAGGCCCAGAACCAGCCCAGCTAATCTTTTCCCAGAGAAAACGATTCACACCACTGAAACAACCCGCAAAGCCCCTGACAAGTGGACCTCCCCTCGCTTCTTTTCCCCACTGATCAGAGGACCCCACACCACACCCTTCTTCCCCACCTGCGAACCACGCCTCTTCCCCCTCGCTGCCGTTGCAGGCCTTTATTCCGCGCGTTCAATTCGCCTTAAAGCCGCGTTAATTCCTCGTCGCGGCCACGCCCATTTAACCGCCTGCTCCTCCTCCTCCTCTTTCCCCAGACACCGCCTCCATTCCGCCCCTAGGCTGCCTCCAATTCTCTGCATCCGCCCGACGATGTTCCAGTGATGATTCCGACGAAACCCCACCACCCCTTGCATCCCTAAGCACTCTAGAAGCTTCCCCACTCTCAGGCGCATCTGCTAGTATATCCAACTCAACCGCGGGCACCCCTGAACCTCGCCAACAACAAACTCCAGTACCGCCGTCGTCTGCCTCAACTCGGCACGACGCCCACAGGTTAACTCCGACCACCCCTGCCCTCTGGATCACGCACACATCTTTGCCATGGTCCTACGCAGCTAACCCAACCCTCCGTTTGTCTTCTCGTGAACCACAGAGCCGTCTTCGACCTCGGACCGAAGCGCCGTCGCCGCGAACCAACTCCGCGAGGAATTCTGCCCGACCCGTGCGCCTCGGCTGACCAGTCCCACGTAGAGCATCAGTGCCTCTCCACTAACCCGGTGAGCACACTCCCCTCTCGCCGCTTCTGTATCGCCGGGCGCCGTGAAACAGTCGCCCGCCAAAGAACCGTCGCAATACCGACTATGGTCGAACACGCTAGTACCGTTCGATCAGATTTTGCGGCCCGATTAGATTAGATCACTTATCATCGAAGGGTATGTCCTCTGAGCCACTCGATCTGAATAGATCCAACGCCCCACATCAGTTATCCAACCGAAACTGTATGGACCAATAGAAACACGACTCGTGGCCAGGTTTTAAACTAAAAACAGAATTGAATCTGATTTAAATTGCAAACTTCAAACCCTTGTAACTTTCAAACCACACGTCCAAATTTGGCAAATTTTATATCAATGAATTCAGGAGAACAAGCCCTAGCCAACCATGGCCTTAGTTTTGAAAATAGTATCTGTTAGCTTGTTTGAAATTACAGAAACATTTGTGTACTTGTTTAGAGAATAAAAATTGTTTAAAATTGATTTTAGGATTAAATCTTTTGCAAAATGGGTTTGTGTGACCTTACTGACCCTAGGAACCAACCCATAGTGTTAAAAATGATTTTTGTGAAATTTAAGTTGAATTAGTTAACTTAGTCATTTTCTAGCCAAATAAACTCATTAAATTTTATTATGGAAAAGTTTTTGCAAGGAAAACTTTGGGAAAATGTTATGGACCAAACTTACTGACCCAAAACACCAAGCCTTGCCAAAGGCAACTTACTTGGTGAAAAACTTAAAGTTTTGCTTTGAAAAGAATAATTTTCACCACATGAAATATTGAATGGATTTTAAAATAGACTTTGAGTAAAACCCTTTAACTAATGACTTTGCCATTTTGGTAAATGACCAATGTGGACCTTACCAAGTTTATAAACCTAGTAGAGACCAACCTTGCAATAGAACCCTCTTTCTACAAGACTTAAGAACCATTGCTTTTTGTATGTGAAATATTGTTTGAATGTTGGAATGCTACTTGATACTATGCTTGTTTGATTGTAGTAAAATTAGCAAAGTGTGAGACTAGCAAGATCAAGAAGTGACTATCATTCCCTAAACAAAAAGGCAAGTGACACTATCATCTAAAGTCCTACTATTTTCATTACACTTAGTGGATTTTGAAAACATGCATGAAAAGAATTTTATACTTAAGCTATGCTAATCCTAATAGGATTCCCTATACACTCCTTAGTAAAATATTGAAGTTGTACATGCTTAGCCATGCTATGTTTTGAAAAGAGATACAAGTTGAGATTTTACAAAGGTTGTGAAAAAGACTTGTGATTTATATAATAAAACAAGGACTCAATGAACCACCTAGGTGGTGGACACTTTATGTTTTGGAGAAGGTGGCAACAAAAGGGAACCATGTCTATGGCAATCACTTTGTGTTGTGCTCCAACTGAAAACCACCTAGGAAACTTAGAGATTGAACATGTTTCTCCAATTGTGGCTTTCGTGTACAACCACATGCTATTATGGCTCTGGCTTAGTCAACTACATTAGGAAGATCCATACATTGTCTTTAGTTACCGGACATGGGGATCTGGAATGCTTCATGGGGGCTGAAGACAAGCTAGCAATGATGTATGGAAGGACCTTTTGGAAAGACTTCGTCACATTCTCAGTCTGCCAGTACTCCACCTTGGTGAGCACTAATCCAGTAGGCCACTGGTGGCAACAAGATGGGATTGTGTCATGTGGGTAAAGTGTACTCCTTCTGCAGAAGTTAATAAAATCTAAGTACTTAGCCGTGTCCCCGGTTATGGACAATACTGAGCAACTAAAGTTTGAACTATGGGAGATCTCGACATTCTAATTTCTAATATAAAAACTTGATGCACTTGGGGGTACCAAGGAATTCAAAGAGATTTTGTTAAGCTTGTTGCACTTGGGGTTACCAAGGTGCACAAGAGCATGATGTACTTGGGGTTACCAAGGAACTCATGAGTTTTGAGAAAACTTGTAGCACTTGGGGTTACCAAGTTGCTCAAGGATTTTTGACAAGTACTTGAACACTTGAGTGTCTACCAAGGAGTTCAAGGATCTTGGAAATGAGATTTGACAAAAGACCAAAACCATTTTGAAAAGATAGGATAAAATATTGCTTTATGCAAATTAACCTAAAACTCTACTTAGCCAAATTTGCATGTGATGATAGGATCCACTTATATTATACTTAGTAGTGAAACTTGCCAATACAATTCAAAATGTATTGACCCTTGTGGCTGTAACTTGTAATGTTGCAGGTTGATTGTTTTAAAATGAAGATTGTTTGATTGACTAGGATTACAAAGTCTACAACCAACATCTGCCTGTGGCACTATGAAGATGAAGGACCCATGACTATATTTATTCCGCTGCAATGTAATGTAATAGCCTAATGAGCTATGTTTGATGTAATAAAATTATGTTATTTCTGGTTATAAAGTTATATTATGACCCTTGTTTCTTGATAATACATCTAAACTGTGGATGCTAGCTATTGATCCAGGGACTAGCATTGTAAAACACAGGAGGACTCTACCTTATTGGGTTGGGACCCCTTACAATAGGTATTAAGGGGAACGCACATTCATGAGATAGCATCCGTGAGGCGTTATTAATAAGAAACAATTAGTTCTCAATTTTATTTATCATGTTTTTCTTGCATAAACAATACTGATTATAAACTGCTCTTAATGCATGATGCAAAATGATAACATGGATATCATGGTTGGAGAGGTCTCGTCGGGCTGATCGATTTAGACATATCATATGTCGAATTCGGAGTTACAGATTTAAAGTTATGAATTTATTAGGAAAAGACATTTATTAATATTTATTAATTCAAAAAATTTAAATTGCTCAAATGAAGTTGTAATAAGCATAAACAGATTCCTCACATTTTTCTGATTCAAAAACATATATTATACTTAATATTTGGATTTGTCATTTTAAACTCATATTTAAATCAAATATATTAAAGAGGGGTCAAAGTCAAAGGTTTGACTAGTTTAAATCAGATTTGAAAACATTTGAATGTGCATATAAATTCGCAACTTAAAACTAAACACATTTCATATTAAAGTTTTAGTCAAATTCGAATTTATTTTAAAGTTATGAAGAGATTTATATTTGGTCAGATTGGGAATTTGGTGTGAATTTGAAATCTGGAAAGATCCTGAACTTTTGTTACTACGGATGGGTTTACACGCAGTCAATGACGAGTGGGACCAGGGAGCTAACGGGTCCACGCGCGCACGAGCAGGTGAGGAGGCGAAAAGTGGGCGGGAAGGGTACCGCGGGTTAAGAGGGAAAACTTCCAGGGGCCTTACTAGAAAAACTCCTGAGAGGATCGGGTGCTGCCTGATGAAACTGAAAATGGTTCCGCGAAAAGGAGCTAGCTCGGCTAATACTGCGACGAAGATGGCGAGTTAACCTTTGGGAATTTTGTGATGCCGCAAAGAACAAAGTTGTAGGAGAGTCCAAGAAGTACAAGTTTAATTTAGGAAGTTTCTAAAGAGGAGGTCTACAGGGACCGGTGATCACCGAGGAAACAAGGAGCGAAACGGCTACTGAATCAAAGCAGAGCTGCAGGGTTCATTGATATGGCGATCTTCGGCGGATGACTGCGATCAGGTAAAAGCTCCAAACGAGACGCCACAAAAACCGAAGTTGGAGAGGATAGCATGGTCTAAAGATTTTGTTCAGAAACAAACATCGGGGGACGACTAGAGCGACCAGAAACTGTCCAGGAACAGAGAAGGTTTTACAAGAAGTTAACTGTCGAAACCTGACAGTTTTACAGCGAGTCCGGGTGATTTTGCGGGAATGATTCCGAGCTCTACTGTCGATGGATTTGTGCGCCGTTTGATGTGGGAGAAGGAGGGTGCAATCTAGAAGGAGCTTGCATGAAGAAGGTCAACAGAAGATGGCTGGGATCGCTGGAAATCGCGATGGAATAGGGGCATGCATGATCTGCTATAGTGATACGCTTGGCTGCTTTGTCTGTCGATCGTCGCTGTTGATGCAGTCAGCGGGCGTGGCGCATAACACCGGCGCAAGGAGACTGGGGCGAGCGGAAGCGAACGGCAAGGGGCTGGTAGGCAGAGAGGGGTGGGGAACTCACCGGGGACCGATTCCCAGCCAAGCTAGGCGGAATGGCCAAAAGGGAAGGCTCGACGAGGCCAAGGCTGGCGTGGAGACGACGTGGGTGCGAGCAACGTTCTAGACCTCCTCCTCCTCGCTCCGGTTCCGAGCAGCTTCACTGGGTCCATGCACAGCTCCGGGACAAGGTTGTCTGGTGACGACGTCATCGGGAAACGACGAGGACGGACATGGGCTAGGCAGGAGCACCCATGGCGGCTAGGGTTTTGGCAGGGGAAGGAAGGAAGAGTTGCAGATCGTCCATGATGAGGGACTGTTTGGGGGGATGGGTATGAAGGGGAAAGCGTCCCTGTCGCTGTCGCTGTCGCTTTATGGCCAGAGCGAGGGGAGCCCGAGAGAAAATATCACGTGCGCGGCGAGGAAGAAACACAGTGGCTGCTCACTGTCCATCGGGTGGAGTTGGAACAGATGCCAAACAAGGGGAGGGGTTGGGCCAGGCTCAGCTGGACCAGGTCGAAGCAGCTAGGGGGTGGTCTTACAGTGGAAAGAGAGAGGAAGACGCCAGGGATTTTTGCCCGGGTCGAATCAGTGCAAGAGGAGGCCTCGGGTGCCCCAAGGCTTGGCAGGGTTTTCAGCTAGAGGGCCACTCTAGCTAGGTTAAAAGAGAGTAAGAGAGAGAAGAATAGGGTTAAATTCATATACCAAGACAAGCTCAAGGTTTATGACTCCAACACAAAAAGAGGTAAGAAAAGAAGTGAGAAGGTGAAATGTGATGAGGTATGCATGTGGCATGCACATTTGCGTCCATGCATGAGGTGATTCAAAAGGGAGCATGTATTATCATGTATGTGGAAAGGAGAGATGGACAGGGTGTTAGGAGTGGAGGGTTTAGTGCACATACACACAGACACTTGTGCTAGGTGAAACAAAATGGGGAAAGGGTAGCTCACAAGAATAAGAGTAAAGTTTTCATAACAAGATGGTAAAATGCCAACGCAAATAAAATAGAGGATGATGATCTTGGGAAAAACAAGCATGGGACATGCATTGCCTTTAGGGCATGCACTAAGATGAACAAGTGGATAGTGGAGGTGGAATATATTGGCACATGGGTTTGGAGTTATAATACCAATAAGCCAAATGAAACCAATATTCCCATATGATGGAAAATAAGAGGGAAACAATATGTTAGTGATGGGAAGGAGTAGTGAGAGAGATGTCCCCAACTCAACTTGGGCATATAACAATTTATAAAGAAGCAAATACAATATATCAAAAGGCCAATACAAGTGATGCAATATAGAATGCATGTGGGATAAGAGCCAAATAGAGGGGTTGTTATATGATGCTAAAATGCAGGGTGACATGGTGACATGAGCATGATATAATGATGATGCAATGAATGACATGTAGGAAAGTAGCAGAATATAGACTAGGCAAGTAGCATTACAATTGTTAGACAATTGGGATGCTACAGGGTAAACCCTGTCGACCTGTTGACGGAGGTGCGGATGCCCCAGATGACGGAGGGTAGCTCCTCGACCCAACACCCGGCGGTGCGCTCGAGTGGTACTTGGAGCCGTGGCTTCAGGCCATGGAGGATGCTCTGATTGGCGTGTTTCGCCTGGCCGTTGGACTCCGGGTGGGCGACTGAGGCGAGGTCGAGTCGAATGTGGTGTTCCTCGCAGAACTCGGCCATGGCTCCTTTGGCGAAGTTGGTGCCGTTGTCTGTGATGATGCTGTTTGGGAACCCGTAGCGATAGATGAGCTCGCGTAGGAACTTGGTGGCGGTCTTCCCGTCGCATTTGCGGACTGGCTTGGCCTCCACCCATTTTGTGAACTTGTCGACTGCGACTAGGAGGTGCGTGAAGCCGGAGGGGGCCTTCTTGAAGGGGCCTACCATGTCCATGCCCCATACGGCGAACGGCCAGGTGATGGGGATTGTCTTAAGCGCCAAGTTTGGCACGTGGGTTTGATTAGCGTATTTCTGGCATCCGACGCACCGCTGGACAATGTCGACAGCATCTGCGTGTGCGGTGAGCCAGTAGAAGCCATGCCGCATAGCCTTTGCGACCAGAGAACGGGCGCCGGAGTGGTGGCCGCAGTCGCCAGAGTGAATGTCTTGGAGGATTTTTTGTCCTTCAGCGGGGTGAACGCAGCGTTGGAACACGCAGGTCACGCTGCGCTTGTGGAGCTCGCCATTGATGATGACGAAGGATTTATAGCGGCGTGCTATCATCCGGGCATCCATTTCATCCGCTGGCAGGGTGCCTCCCTCCAAGTAGGCGACGTATGGCGCGGTCCAGTCGTCTGGCTCGGCGATTAGTGCGACCAGGGCTGCTTCTGGTTGCAGCGGGATTCCGATGTCGATCTCCCTGGGGGGAGAGATGGAAGGCTTGGTGATGGTGTCGAGGAAGACGCCGGCGGGTGGTGCGAGTCGATCCGAGCCGATGCGAGAGAGTGCGTCGGCCTCCTTGTTCTTTCGCCTATCAATCCACTCGACGGAGTAGCCTGCGAAGTGTCCACGTAGTTTGTCCACTGCTTGGCGGTATGCTGCCATGGTGGGGGAGACGGCGTCGCAGGTGCCAGCGACTTGCCCAGCGACGAGGTCGGAGTCTCCGTAGCAGCGCAGTCGGTTGACATTCATCTCTTTGGCAGCTCGCATGTCGTGGAGTAGTGCCTCGTACTCGGCCATGTTGTTGGTGTAGGGCGTGAAGTCGAGGTAGAGGACGTAGCGGAGCTTGTCTCCCTTCGGAGATATTAACACGATCCCTGCTCCTGCACCGTCCGCGTTCTTGGAGCCGTCGAAGTGTAAGCTCCAGTAATGGAGGTATGGCAGCTTCTCTGGCTGCTGGGCCTCCTCCCAGTCGGCGATGAAGTCTGCGAGAGCCTGTGACTTGATTGCCTTGCGCGGCTCGTACTTGATGTTGTGGACGCCGATCTCGACGGCCCACTTGGCGACTCGCCCAGTTGCCTCACGGTTGCGGATGATGTCCTGCAATGGTGCTGAGGAGGCGACCGTTATCGGGTGCTCCTGGAAGTAGTGCGGCAATCGCCGCTGTGCTCTGAAGACCGCGTATACCAATTTCTGGTATTGCGGGTAGCGCTGGTGCGACTCGGTGAGGATTCGCTGATGTAGTACACTGGTCGCTGCACCGGGCGCTCCTTTCCTTCTCTGGTTGTTCGACGACCATGACGGCGCTGACGACGCGTTCGGAAGCCGTGACGTAGACCAGCATGGGTTCCTTGTCGATGGGGGCGGCGAGTAGCGGTGCTGCGGGTAGCACCTTCTTGAGGTCGCGGAGCGCGTCATATACCTCCTTGTCCCACTGGAAGGTGGGATTTTGCGCATTAGGCGGTAGAGGGGCATCGCCTTTTCTCCCACCCGGGGGATGAAGCGGCCCGAGCGCCGACTTCGCCCGGCAACCACGATGTCGCGCACTCGGGTTTGCCGAGTCGAGCGATCATGTCGATCTTGGTGGGGTTTGCTTCGATCCCGTGCTTGGAGACAACGTATCCTAGTAGTTGTCCAGCTAGCACACCGAAGGTGCATTTGCCTGGGTTTAGCTTTATCTTGTATTTTCGCAGGTTGGTGAATGTTTCCGCCAGGTCAGCGAGTAGGTCGTTCTGGCGAGCGGACTTCACCACCACGTTGTCGATGTAGACGTGGATATTGCGGCCAATTTGGCTCCCAAGGCACTCCTGCATGCACCGCTGGTAGGTCGCTCCGGTGTTCTTGAGGCCGAAGGTCATGGCAGTGTAGCAGAAGGCTCCGAATGGAGTGATGAACACCGTCTTCTCTTCGTCCTCGACGACCATTTTGATCTGGTTATACCCAGATTAGGCGTCGAGGAAGCATAGCGACTCTGAGCCCCCCGCAGTGGAATCGATGATTTGGTCAATCCGCGGGAGGACGAATTGCTCCTTCGGGCAGGCGCTGTTTAAGTTTGTGTAATCGATACACATCCTCCAGGTCCCTTTTTGTTCTCGATCAGGACTGGGTTTGCCAGCCACTTGGAGTACTTCATTGGCTGGATGAAGCCTGCAGTGAGTAGACGTTGCACCTCATCGGCGATGGCTCGGCGGCGCTCTTCATTGAAGGGCCGCAGCGACTGCTTGACAGGTCGTACTTTGGGGTCAGCGTTGAGTTTGTGCTCAGCGATTTCCCTCGGGACACCAGGCATGTCAGAGGGCTTCCACGCGAAGATGTTCCTGTTCTCACGGAGGAACTCGATGAGTGCGTCTTCCTATGCTGGGCTCATGCACGTCCCGATCGTCACCGTCTGGCTGGAGTCGCCTGGGACTAGCTCGACGGTGCGGGTATGCGTCGTTACCTCGAAGGCGGTGGGGTTGCCGCCCTCCGAGTTGGGCTTCTTGAGTATGGTGGGGTCGTCGTTGTTGACCCTGCTCGCGTACTTAGCAAGCTCCTCGGCGTGGTTGGCCTCTGCCGCGATGACGGCGTCGGCGAGTTCGGCTCCTTTGGCCTCACACTCGGTGGACATGTCAGGGTTGCCGTGGATGGTGATGACGCCGCACGGCCCGGATAGCTTCATCGCATTATACGCGTAGTGGGGTGCTGCCATGAACTTGGCGAACGCCTGGCGCCCTAAGACGCGGTGGTAGGGGCTGTCAAAGGGCACCAGCTCGAAGACGATCCGCTCGGTGCGGAAGTTTGCCGGTGTGCCGAAGGTGACTAGCAGCGTCACCTTGCCGATCGGGTACGCCTTCTGACCGGGGACGATGCCGTGGAACATGGTGTAGGTCGTCTCGATCATCGACTACGGGAGCCGCAGTCGCCTGAAGGTGTCCAGGTACAGGATGTTGATGGAGCTGCCGCCATCCATCAATGTTTTGGGGAGCCAGTAGTCTCCCACATTGGGCTTGACCACCAGGGCGACTCGTCCCGGATACTCGATCCGTGGCGAGTGGTCCGCGCGGCTCCAAGTGATTGGTTGCTCAGACCAGTTGAGAAACTGGGGGATATCTATCTGGGCCACCACGTTGACGGCGACGGCGCGGGCGATGACCTTCTTCTCGCGCTTCGTGTTGAAGCCTATGAAGGTGTGGAGCGAGCCGGCGACGTTGCCGAATTTTCCGCCGTTTGGCGGGTTGTTGTCGGGGTCTTCCTGCACGCGTCGTGCTTTCTCGATCTCCTTGAGAGAGTGGCAGTCGGCGGTCGTGCGCATGGCGGGCTTTCCTTCCCTGCTGTGAAATACACAAGGTTGGTTAAGAAGGGCTGCGGGGTCGAACCTCGGCTTCGCCTTGTAGTTTCCGCTGTCGCGGCGTTGTCCCCCGTCGCGGCGGAAGCTCTTGGGCTCGCGCTGCGAGTATCCGGCGTTGGCGACGAAGTCGACTCGCCCATCACTGCGGCGCTTGCTGGTGAGGCGAGTGTTGCTGTAGCGTAAGTCGGGTCGCCTCCCGTTGTCGTGGCCGCTCGTGCGGCGGTGTCCTCCCGACTCGTCGTCGGTTTCTTGGTCTGGGTCCTCCTCCGCGTACCTTTTAGCGATCTCCAGGAGGTCTGGTATGTTGTCGAGTGTGCGATACGCTCGTTTGAGCTTGGCGACCAGGGGCTCGTAGCGGCACGAGGTCTTGAAGAAATGGATCGTGGTGTCTGGGTGGATTCCGACCGCGTTGTACCATAGATCTTGCCACCGTTGGACCTAGCTGCGGGTCGACTCGCGGGGTCCCTGGACGCACCGTTCCAGGTCCTCGATGGTGGTGGCGCGGGTGGATGAACCCTCGAAGTGCCTGATGAAAGCCTCTCACATCTCCTCCCAGGAGTCGATGCTATCCGCGGGAAGGGTGTTAATCCACTGCCTGCACGCCCCCTCCATCATCAGGGGGAGGTAGCGGGTGGCTAGTAGGTCAGTGTGGCCTACGATCCCCATCGCCATGAGGTAGGTATCCAGCCACACGGAGGGGTCGTACGAGGGGTCGTACTTCTCTATTTCCTTTGGCGCTTTGAAGTTCGCCGGGTATCTTTCGCCTCGGATCATCGGTCCGAAGCACTGGGGCCCGATGCGGCTCAGCGACCCCCTCGGTTCACCGTTGCGGCGGTTGGTGAGGGTGTGCCGCAGGTCGTCAGGCTGGCGTGTGCGCCAGCTCTGGTTGTTGATGATGTGGGTGCGGGCGTCGACGGGTTGTCCATTGGCGGTGACGAAGTTGGTCGCCGGCCTGGGGTCATTGGTGGAGAGTGCCGCATTGGCGGGTCGGTGTTGGAGCTGTAGGGGTTCGGGTGGCGGGCAGTTGAGAGTGTTCGCCGCCATGGGGCGGCCGCTTGAGGCCGCTCTGCTGCCCGATGAACGCGGGTACATCCGACCCTGTGAGTCGACGCCTGCGTTTTGTTGCTCGACTGCTTTGGCGAGCAGAGCCTTGGCGTATTGGATCTGCAGGGCGCCTTCACCAGTGGCTGCGATGTTGTCGACTGCTGCTCGGCCCACGACGAGGTTGTCCATTGGGGTGGAGAACAACGGGAGGTCATTCGCGTCTCGCTCCCATGAGGAGACCACGATCCTTGGCTGGTCCCTGGGGGGTGCGCGGTTGGGTGGTGGCGGGGCGCCATTGGCCGTTGCTCCTGGTGGGAGCCGAGTGCTTCCTCCTGGCGGCGCGTTCTCGCAAATCGCGCGCTCGGCCGCGCGGGCCGGGTCGTTCTCGTCGTCGAAATTCAGGGCGCGCCCCTGGACGGTGGGGTTCAGGCGCGACCTGATTCGGAGTTGGTTGTAGCGCGACAGCTCCTCCGCTGTCACCTGCTCGAGGCAAAATTTTTCGCGCTCGGCTTGTTCCTTGCGGACTGCCTCCGCCAGCTTTAGGCGGAGTTCTTCGACCTCCGTCGCCGTCGCGTTTGGAGGGATCGGCGTGGAGAATGGATCTTCCGGCGGGTCGGCGCCAGTTGCCATGTAGGTCGTGGCGTGGCGACCGGTTCCGTCGCGGAGGTCGGCGGAGTTCTCCGACCCGGAATCGAAGTCAAAGATCCCGAGGATAGGAGGATCCTCGAAGTCTCCGATGTTGGAGACCTGGGTGATGGAGCCCGCGGGTGACGCAGCGACAATGGATCCGACGAGTGACGCCGGGGTCGCCGAATCGGCGTCGTCATTGAGGGCCATGTCTTTCGCGGCTGCGGTGGTTTCGGCCACGTTGTTGTGGGCCGAGTCGTACTTAGAGGCGAGGCGGTGGATCGTGCGGACCTGGCTCTTAGAGAGCCGTTCGCGTGGAAGCGACTCGCGGATGCGAGCCGAGTCCTCCGAGATGATGACGTCGGTGAGGCCGACGAAGAGGCTGGTCGTGCTGACCGGCAGGATCATGCTATGCGTGACAGGCCGCGCCGCCAGGACGTAGCTGCTCGGCAAGATCTGGAGCATCTCGCCGATCGCGATCATGCGGCCAGTGGCGATCGACTCGTTGATGGGCAGATTGGATCTCGCCGCAGAACACCGGCCTGACCGGCCAGGCCCCAGGGTGGGCGCCACTGTCATGGGAATGACCACGGCAGATGCTGCAATCGGCAGCGAGTAGTAGAACATGGGACAAGGGCGGCCAGCCATCTGCGGTGCGATATGAGGGCTGAGACACAAGGGTTTACCCAGATTCGGCCTCCCGGAGGGTAAAGACCTACTCCTGGTAGATTTTATTATAGTGAGAGTACAATGGGGCGAGCTCGGCGGCTAGGAGGCGAGTCGCTAGGGTGTATGATGGAATGTATCCTCTATGCGTCCCCCAGGGAGGTTTATATAGACTCACCTTCCTAGGGTTTACAGATCTCAACCGAATTAGTTAAGGATTCGGAGATTCTATGACCTAGTCCGACTGGCCTAGCTACGCTTCTGGGCCTTCAGCTTTCAGTCGCTTGAGTCCACGCCAAGTCTTGATCCAGCCGCCGTCTTGCAGGCCCACTCGCTGACGCTTGGGCCAGTAGGAAACGTCCTGCTGGGTATAGCCCGGTAGGCATATCCCCATCAATAATATTTTTGATTTCTAGTGAAAAAAAGAAGGGGAGAAAGTGGCCCTACAGAATTGAGGAAATTTTGGGACAAGCATAGACCCCAAAACAAGATAACATTGGTTTTTAATCACCTTGGCCAACCGTGTGGCCGGAAGACATGCAAGTTTGTAAATTTCATTGGAACATTGGTAAAAGGAAAGGATGTCTCAATGGAAGTAACAAGTTCGAGAAAAGTACCACAAGTTGACAAGGATAAGCTATGCGAAAGCATTGAGTTAATATTTGAGCATTCGTCTAGTATGTTCCATTTGTCAAAAATAAATTCTATAATGGTCTAATGTATAAGTTGTAACAGAGTTTCTTCATCGTGGACGGTTCATTCAAGCCTTGGGTGATGAAGTCTGCGGGCAAAAAGTTTAGAGGTTTCAAGGCGTTCTTGAAGAAGAAGTTTTATGTTGCTACCTTGACCAAGAGAGAGAACATTCTCAACGGGTGCCAAAATCGAATTCCACAAAAACAGTGGGCATCGTTGGTAACAAATTGGAGTACACGGGAAGCGAAGGTGGAAGAACTTATGTTTTCATAGAATAAATAAATGTTGATCACATAATCTGCAACTAATGTATTACTAAATTACAGGTACTTGCAGCTAAGAACAAGCTTTCGAGGGCAAATCAAAATAATTGTTCCCATACAACGGGTACTAGATCATTTGTTGTGGCACATATGGAGTTGGAAATTAAATAAGGGAGGCCAGTTGGAAGAGTTGAACTATTTTTTCTACACATTTAAATAGCAAAGGGTTACCAATAAATGATTGGGCATCATAAAAAATGGTATGTCATCAAATATATGCTTTGTCTTGAGTTTTTCAATTTTTTACTGAAAACAGTTTGTCTTGAACAACACTGAATGCATTGTAAAACAATAATGTTAGGTGGAAATACAGAAGAGTTGTGAACAAGATCCTTCAATGCTAAGAGATGATCATGATGATGAGCTGTATAACAATGTATTCTCGATGGAAAAGCAGTCTAGAACACATGGTTTTGGTCTTGTAGCTGGAGGAAAGACAACAGAGAAGATTGATCATTTGCTGAAAGTTCTAGAGAAGTCAGAGGATGAAAATCACCACTTGATAGGTGTGGTGTAAACACTGGTTTCAAGATGTGATCAAATGGAAGAGAGATGGAGTCAGTTTCTAGCTTCTCAATCTCAGTATCATGAAGCATAACCTAAGTTGCAATGCAACAACCAACAACACCAATCTCAAACTCATGAAGCAAAGCAAGGTACACAAAATCAAGATAAGCAATTCAATAGTGAGAAACAAAAATCTTAGACCCTATAAGCAAAGAAAAGCATACAACATCAAGATAAGTAATGCAACACTAAGAATTAACAATCTCAGACTGTACATGCAAAACAAGATAAACAACAGAAAGATAAGCCATGCAACACCTAGAATCAACATTCTCAGACTATAGAAGAAAAGTAAGCTAAACAACAGAAAGATAAGCCATGCAACACCCAAACACTACAAACTCGGTCTCTAGAAGCAAAGCTTGCAAAACCCCTACTTGAAAATCAGCAGAATGAACCATCTGCCAGTGATCCAACTATTCCAGAGCCTACAACTACACTACATGAAAAGAAAGATGCAAGATATAACATCTCTGCAAATACAAGGAACAAGAGGCAAAAGGCAGAGGAGATGTCCGGTTCTCAGTTTCAAGGCTCAAAAACCCAACTAGGTATTGACGAAAAAATAAACAGAACATAAAGAAGAGCAAAAGTGAGAAGACGATGGCAAGTGCACAAGCCAAGAAGACAAATGTAGGGGTTCAATATTCACACGTTAAAGCACAATCATATATAGAATTATTCCATAAGGTGAATACTCAAAGGCTTCTTGAGAATAAGACAACAAGAGAAATGGCCCCAAGGGTGAAGGAAAGAGGAATATGGCAAGAGCTGATCGCATGATTAGTTTCAAGAAAGGTATGGAAGTTTGCTTCACGTCACTAAATAGTGCTCACTTGTGGCATATGCGACAGTTCATAATGTAGACAAAGAAGCAAAATTCATGGATGGTAATCCACTTTCAAACTATGTTGAGGTGTTGGTGAACATAGTTTTGAAAGAAACTACACTCTTGCCACGTGATCATGGAAGGATTACGAAGATGGGGAATGTTGTAGCACATTGCATACCTTGGACAAGACAAAATGTAAGAAAACTAACACATTCTTATCATGCCATATAATACTTTCAAATACACATTGATGTACATGTTATTACCGTTATTCCTTCCTGAAATGTTTGATACTGTTGATATACTTATTTTTTACATATATTTGGCAGAATCAGAAGTAGAATCTACAATTGTTCAGCACGAGGAAAAAATTTAGATTTAATACAACTGATGTGAAATAGTTGAAACCTATGGTAAGTTATTTATGACTTTTTCCATGTTTCTACATCTATGATTCTGGAGCTATGTTGTTAAGTATGATTCCTATTGTCCAATGATCTCAAGTATCACAGAGTGAAGGGAAGTTGTTTAATTAGCTCATCCAAGTGAAGAGAAGTTGATGAATTAGCTCAAACATCCAGTGATGAAAACATGTTGTAACAATGATACTAGTTATTACTTGAGATCGTTTTTAGAGGCCGCACTTTGCAATATTCATACCTGCTGTAGTTGCTTGATACTAGCTATATACTTCATACCTCTTGTAGTTGCTTGATACTTCATACTTTCTATACTTTGTTGTACCTGATGTTCAATATTGCTTTGTGAACTATACTGTTATACACTTAGAAGCTATATATTGCTATGTGAACAGTACTGTTATAAAATATGTGATATTTTTACTAAAATAGTAATGATATTAAATATATATTATGTAAACTGTGCAAGTGCCTCTAAAAATAATAGATTCAGTATTGCCCATGTATTTATTAGAGGCATTTTGCAAAAGTGAGGCTAAAAATGGATTTTTTGGAGGCACTTTGCAACATGCCGCTAAAAATAGATTTTTGGAGGCACTTTGCAACGTGCGACTAAAAAAAGGATTTTTTGGGAACTTTGCAAAGTGCGGCTAAATCTAGATTTTTAGAGGCACTTTGCAAAGTGTGACTACAAATATTCAGGGGCACTATGCAAAGTGCATCTAAAAACAATTTTTAGAGGCACATCATTCATTTTTAGAGGCAGTTTGTTCAAAGTGTGACTATTATTTTTAGCAAAACGATTTAACGCAGCACTTTTAAAAGTGCCACTGGAAATAATTACTAGCATTTTGTTGATTCTTAGGGGAACTTCTAAATGACCCTAAAAATCTACTCTCCCATAGTGGAAGTTCCTGATTAGGTAGGAGTATAATATCTAGCCCTAGAGCCTACTTTTGTAGAACATTGCAATAGCATCAATTGCAAGCCAGTTAGTTTATATGCTAGTCTACTAGTATGACATTTATGAGTTGTTATTTATGGTTCTTCTTTGTAAGAAGTTGCTTTCTATCTCTATAACCTTGAGTGTTCTCTAGATCTTTTGTAAAGAGTCGAGTTGTAACCTATAGTCATATCTTGGACCTGCTATATTTCTGTTGTACTACTCTGCGGTGGTGGAACAATGTTTCATTGGTGTTATGTCAATGACTATAGTGTACTATATTATGCAGTGGTATGCTAGGTCACTGCAGTTGGCATCAGAGCATACACTTTGACCTTAGGATTAAAACCCTTTTAGGAGATATGTAGGTTTTTGGATAGTAACTTTAGGAAGCAATATTATCTAAACCAGTTGTTCTTATAAGGTGTGATGAGTATCCACTTGAGGATAACCTTGTCACACTTAAGTTGGATGTTTTAGTCATTTTTCTTATGAGTAGTATCTTTTCTTGGTTCAGTGTTATTTCTAAGAAGGTATAACACCATTATAATGTCTTAAGTAAGTAAAAACATCGAGGTAGATTATGACTAAGTTTAGGATATTATATGAACTAGTTCAAATGGTGTTGTCTAAATATAGAATTCAAGTAAGACATTAAAATCTTATTGTTAGTTGATAACAAAATATAACATAATGAAGACCATTAGAGCATGTATAGTTGTAATGAGAAGCAAATCACGCGGGATTCACTTGACAATTCTATGTGATGAAGTGGAATGTTGTTAAGAATCATTAGTAGCAAGATAAGAAGAAGACTTAGCATAGTGAAATTAGCTTATAAACCCTAATGAATAGGTAAAACTTAACAAGATTATGGTGATATTAGCTCTGAAACCATGATTAATGTGTAATTATGACAAATACTTAGTAAATAATATTGAAATAGAGTAAGAAAGAACAATGTAGAATCATGATAGAAGTCATAGTTCCCACATTTGTTCGATAATCTTTGGTTTAAGGTAGTAAATAGAATTTTGTTAGCCAACTAGAGAGATCATGTGAGGTTAGTTTACCATAAACTGGAAGGTTAGTGGTAATCGTAGTATCAAAAGGAAGATAATAAGATAGTAAAAACCAAATCGAGACCACTTTGCTTAATAACATCCTGTTGCAATTGAGAAATTTGGGTAAATATTGAGACAAAGAATAGTTTGAACCCCAAGTGCTAACTATCACGATATAAACCTATATTATGAGGTGTCATATACTACACAAATGATCCTGAATTTTCGAGATGTTATACTCAACTACTATACTTTGGGCTTAGAATAATGTGTGATATATGTACCACACTTGGATTTATTGGTTTTTGTTGGATCTTCTTGATTGACTATATCTATACATGAAGTTTGACTTGGTGTGCAAATGCATGTTGCATCATCAAGTTATTGCTTGATGTTATAGAACTAGATAGATAAGGTAATTCGTGTAAGGGAGTGAAGAGTTCTAAGTGCCAGGATGAAGACTTGCATGAAGAGTGAAATCAAATATAAGGTACTTTGAAGGATGGATCAAGTTCAGATCATTATTAGTTGGTCATAAGGAGGAAGAGTAATGTAGAAAAGGTTCGGAGCAACCTAAAGTGATGAACTTAAGTTCACTCAAAGTAGCTGATGTTGCTAAGCAGATGATGAAGCAGTAACAACTAGGTCATGGAGGTATCATGAAATGGTGAAAAGAAGAAATGATAACACAATAAATGGTACTCAAGATCTGAAAAATCACAGAGAATACTAGGAGGAAGTTGAAAACCTATAGGGAAATCCATACACACTAGGATGATCTACAGCTGGTATCCTATTGGTTTAGCTATCTAAGTATTTTTTGTATAATTTAAAGAGCATAAAACTTGGCCTAAGTTAAGTAAGATCTAAAGAAGTGTGAAATTAAAGCAATCGCCTTTCGAGACGCTTCATGAAGTCGGGCTTGCAAATAGAAGAATGTCATGAAAGTTAAAAGTAAGGCAAACCATATGAAGAGCCTTTAAACCGGTTGTTTAAAGATATTCTAGGTAAGATACTTACCTCTAAGAGAGATACAAAACCTTAGACTTGAGTAATGGTTTATAAAGTTCACAAAATATTCATTAATGCACGGATACACTATTTATTTCCTCCGTGAAACCATGTAGAGTTGCCAGTGTAAGGTGTATTCATAGTTATATCCTCACTATGGAAACCACATGGTTCTTTATTCAGGAGTTGGAGAGTATTAGAAAATCCAAATGGGGAGAGTGAACAGTGAAGAAGCATCGAGACTGATATCTGGAGTAAAGTTAAGGAGAAATCCTAAAAACTATGAACCAACCAGACCATATTTTTATAAGGTAATGAGAGTCTGGAGTATGACATTATGGAAATTAAGATTTATACCTCAAGACAGTAAGAGGAAGACCTTCAGCCTAGCAATATAAGGAAGTTGGAGAAGTAATGAAGAAGTTGTTAAGGAACCTACCGAATCTTGATAAGATTAAAAGCTCGATAAAGATAAGGTATTTTAACCTCGAGAACCCAAATAGAAGGTAACCAAAAAGTCAAAATACTCTTAAGTTTGAATATAGAGTACCAAAACATACATGTAACGATAAATAGGAAACTATGAGTGGTTTGGACTAAATGACACCAAAACATCCTTAGTAAGACATAAAGTACTAAGTATACCATAAGTAGATTAATATTAGAGCCAAGGCTATAGTTTGCCATAGTATAAACCCAAAAAATTATCATAGTAAAGATTTTCTAGAGCTCAAACAGTTCTGGAATAGATGCCCTAATCTGAAGACAGTCAGAAAGGACCTAATCGAGCTGGAGTGTTGAATTCAAAGTAATCACTATAGAAAATGGGATTGACAGTTGGCCATTGTCAATACAGATAAGAATTCAAGGAAAAGTTTGGATGAAGATACATAAATTGTCTTAATCATGGATTTGGTGATTGATACGTCGTGAACGTATCTATAATTTTTGATGTTCCATGCTTGTTTTGTATCAACTTTGATATGTTTTGTCCACACTTTGAGGAATTTTATACACTTTCTAGAACTAACCTATTGACAAGATGGAGCAGTGCCAGTTGCCTGTTTTCTACTATTTTTGGTTTCATAAAAGCTAAAAAATGAATATTCTCGGAATTGGACGGGACAAAAGCCAATCTGCCTATTTTTCCCGGAGCAATAGGAAACACGAAGCAGAGACGGAGGAGGACACCAGGGCGACCACACCCTATGGTGTTGCGGGTGGCCCTGGTGGCGCCACCAGGGGGTGTGGGCCCCCTGTACCTCCATGGACCTTGCCCTCTTCGCCTATAAGAAGCCTCCGATGCAAAAAAAACCTAAAACATCTCGGAGAAAGCCACGAAAAGTTCCGCAGCACCGCCGCCACCGAAGGGGAGATTCGAGGGACAAAAGTCTTTGTTCTAGCACCCTGCCGGGACGGGGAATTGCCCCGAAGCCATCTCCATCGATCTCCACCACCATCTCCATCGTCGTTGCTGACTCCCATGATGAGGAGGGAGTAGTTCTCCCTCGAGGCTAAGGGATCTACCGGTAGCTATGTGTTCATCTCTCTCTATGCATGATCTTATTGAGATCATGAGCTTTGTAATCAAGTAGATCTACTCTGCTACTAAGTGCTTAAACCAATCTTCGGCTCTCTCCACATGTGTGAAAGTGATAGCGTGCACACCGTGTGGCACTTAGGCTAAAGATTACATAAATACTCAATTGCTTTAATAGATCTATGATTTTCCCCATGTGTGTGGAAGTGACAGCATGCACACCGTGTGTGGAACTTAGGCTAGATTACATCAATACTTATCATGAGTTATATTTGGAGTTGGATGTCTCTATGAAATTGTGGTGTTTGAATGAACCATCTAGCGCTCAAGGTGATAGTGTGGGGTTATCTAGATGGGGATTGCAAACTTTAAGGAGTGCTTTTGTAGCCCTACCATGGATTAGAGTGTCCAATCGGAGAGTAGTTCAGAGTAGTATCATGAAGATAATATATTTATATGAAAGTGTCCACTAGTGAAAGTATGATCCATAGGCCTTATTTCTAAACATTGAAACACCATTTACAATCAGATCCATTACATGTTTGCTTGCTTCCATCTTTATTTCAGTTTGCCTTCAATCTCTACCTCCCCGTCAAAAGCTCTTTTCTGGAACCGTTGTCTTATAATCATCCATACTACTTGTATTTTACTATATCTTCACCGAAATAGTCCACCTATACACCTAACAAGTGTATTGGGTCTGTTGGGGACACAAGAGACTTCTTGTATCTTGATTGCAGGGTTTCTTGAGAGGGATACCTTTGACCACTTACTCCCTGAGTTCGATAAACCTTAGGTAATCCACTTAAGGGAAACTTGTTGCTGTTCTACAAACCTCTGCACTTGGAGGCCCAACAACTGTCTACAAGAATAGAAGTGCGTAGACATCAAGCTCTTTTCTTGTGCCGTTGCCAGGGAGGTAAGGTAAAAGGGACTCACATCCTCTAGCCACTAAGCTATCTTCTAGTATTGTTGCTTGTGTGTGAGTGCTCAACGTTATTTCCTTTAGATTCTGCAATTATATATTTTTGTTTCTTGTTTTTATTTTCACTAGTTAGTCTTAATGTAAAACCAAAAAAATAGAGAGTTTTATAGTATTTATCTTGAGTTAGGACATGAAGTGTTTGAAAACAAAATTAAAAAACTTATGGGACTTTATTTACATGCTAATAGCAATGTTATTAGTATGAATCCTTTGAGCACCATTATTGCTAATGCTATGGAAAAGTCTGAACTTGGGGAAGCTAGTTTTTATGAAAATGATCTTTTTAGTTCCCCAGTTTAGAGGAGAAAATTTGTTATGATGATACTATAGCTCCAATATATGATGATTACAATGATGAATATGATATTTTCAGTCCACCTACTATTGAGGAGAAAATTAATTATGATTACAATATGCCTCCTATATTTGATGATTATGGTGATGAGAATAATAATGATAGCTATTTTGTTGAATTTGCTCCCACTACAATTAATAAGAATGACTATGCTTATGTGGAGAGTAATAATTATTTTATGCATGTGGCTCATGATAAGAATGTTTTATGTGATAGTTATATTGTTAATTTTATTCATGATGCTACTGAAAGTTATTATGAGAGAGGGAAACATGGTTTTATGCATCTCAACAATATTAAGTTTCCCCTCTTTATGTTGAAAATTTTGAAGTTGCACTTGTTTTGCTTTCCTATGCTTGTTGCTTTGTGCTTTCATGACTTGTTTCTTTACAAGATTATTTTTCATAGGAGTGTGTTAGGCTTAAATGTGTTCTGAATTTGATTGTTGATGCTCTCTTTTACTTCAATTCATATTTCTTATGTGAGCATCATCAAAATTATCATGCCTATCTTAATGGCTATAAAGAAAGAGCTTATGGGAGACAACCCATTGTTTTATTTCAGTAAGTTTTTATTTTGTCGAGTCTTGGAAGTTATTGCCTATATAATAACCTCTCCTTATCCTTTTTGTGTGGTTTTTGTGCCAAGAATAACCTCTAATGAAAGAGAAGTAAGATTTGGGGAAGTTGTTGTCCCGAAACAGATTTCTGTGCTTCACTGTAAAAATTCGTGAAAAATATAAGTACGTCGGATTGAGCTGTAATTGTCTGTGCTTATGCCCCAGGTTATTATCTAACTTCAGTTAGCTCAATTTGACTAACAAAAGGTCTTCCAAAAAATCGGATTTTACCTGCTGGTCTGTTTTGACAGATTTCTGCCATTATTTGCATTTGCCTCTGATGGGTTTCTTTTTGAGTTCTCTTTGATCACTTGAGTTTTTAAAAGGAATTGCTACAGTAAGATTGTGTTTTAATAGAAGTTTTACTTGAGTTGAAACTAAACCCAAATACTTATTATCATGAATACACTAATATTGCTAATGAAGATTGTGTGAAGTTTTGTATGAAGGAAATTTTTAAGTGTAGGGGAAGAATGATGTGATGAGATGAAGTATGGACAATATCTCAAGCTTGGGTATGCCACCCGTGCTATCCCAAGAAATATTCAATAGGTACAAGCGTCAAAGCTTGGGGATGCCTAAGGCATCCCCTTCTTCATCAATAAAAATCTCAGGTTTTCTTTCTAGACACTTTATTTTTATTGCTTCATGTACTATTGTGTTGTTCTTGGAGCGTCTTTGTTTTTTTTAGTTTCTTTTTATTGTTTTGATGCAATAAGTTGGTTGGATCCCAGCACAGTTATTTTAGAGAGATACACACTCTGTTTTCATTGCCTAGAACACTCTAGTTTTCATTCTTATTGTCTTGTGAGTGTTCTCTTTTGCTAGCACTGTGTTTAGACTTAGTTTTCTTGTGCTTTCAGCTTAGAACTTTTTAGTTCTTCGTTGTAGATTTGTGAGAAAATCTCACTGATCTTTATTGATTATTATCTTTGTGAGTTGTTTCAAATAAGTTGATTGGTGTTGGAAAAGAGTAGGAAGCTTCATGCTTAGGTGGTACAAAAAGGATTGTTTTGACTGTGGCTTAGACTCTACCATGTCATGTTAGATGTTGCTTTGACCTTATACATAGTGATTATTGTTGTAGCATGACTTGTTCCAAACACTTGAGATTTCTTAATGTGCCTTGAAAGAATCATGTGTTGTTTTAGCATACAAAAGCATAATATTGTGGTATTCTACTTTGATGCTTTATTTGGGTTGACTTGGCACATGCTTACACCATGTTAAGACTATGAACCAGTTACCTTAGCCTCTATGATCATTTCGTTTTTGACTTGTGATACCACTTTATGCTTTAGTTAATAATGTTTTGTCGCTCTGCATGATTATGGCCATTATTGCTCTCTTAGTTGGTCTCTCCCAGTCTTTTGCTAGCCTCCACTTGTACTGAGTAAGCTCTACTCATGCATCCAACTCCCATGAAACCAATTTATTCCAAAGTGTCCACTATAAATTCCTATGCATGGTGTGTTACACCATTCCAAGTATATTCATGTTTTATCTATATTCCAAATTAAACTTGTCATGTGAAAATTAGTGATTAAATCTCTCACAAACTTGATGGCGCACTTATTTCTCGCACCTAATAAACTTGAACCATTGTGTCATATATGTTGTATATGCTTGCACTTATAAGTTGGAAATTATCAGAACCGTGTTGTCACGGGGAACGCTTTCAACATCTGTAAATATCTACCCAGTTGATATCATGCTCTTTTGTTTATGGATGTCGGCGGTGTGAAATAAAAGGGGATCTTGTAAGTCTATGGAGTTATGTATATGTGTTAGAGAAACGCTTGGCCTCTAGCCTAAGCCATGCCTAATCATGGTGGAAACTTGTAGCATCACCATAGTGAGCAATCTATGAAGCATTCTTCTTATAAAAAAGAGAAGAGAAAAAGAAAGGAAAAAAAGAGGAAAGAAGAGAAAAAAGCACCATTTTCCCATGGTAAATAAGAAGATTGCTGAGATGCTCATTGTCTATTGACTTGTCATTTTGATATGGGATAGCTCATGTGTCATGGGGCAAGGTGTACCCCGTTGGCGATTCTCTATGATACACATATACTTACTATGACAAGAACTTACCAGTAACTAAAGTTGAGTAGCATGAGGAACGGCTCTCGTACTCAAGGGACATGATATTGCCAACTTATACTTTGTCAAGCATATACTCCATACTTTGTTCACTTTAACCTTAATCATTTCAAGATTCTTATGATAGGGGCAATGAGAGTTAAAAGCTAACAAGTACCATAATTTTTGGAATCTCTTTATGAAACTTGAAATCCCTGCTTCCCTCTGTGAAGGGACTTTCTTCTTACCTTTATGTTGAGTCTCCATTTTCTATCTTTATGCACCAATTAAGAGAGCATAGTTGTCATTCTTAGTTTTATGTGCATTGTCCCAAAAATTATTGATTGATTCATAATGTTGATATTGCTTGTTCTTGAACTATTTGTATCTAATCACCCTTATGAACTTTGAAGGTGTCCTATGCATTTATAGTTTGCTACTCCATGGGGGACAAGCTGAATACCACTCTTGCTATGTTTTCTGTATGTGAAACAAACAAACGTCTTTCAATGCATTGTTAGTCATGATATTTTGTTTGTATCTTTTCATGTTGCAACATAGTTGCTATGTCTTATTGTTAGAACTACATCTTTCATGCTCATGTTTAGAGTACTTTGATCCCGGCTTTCAATGCTTGCAAATGGTTTGATCAATATTGCGATGGTGCATGTCACCTCAAAATTATTCTTTTTATCACTTACCTACTCGAGGACGAGCAGGACTTAAGCTTGGGGATGCTTGATACGTCGTAAACGTATCTATAATTTTTGATGTTCCACGCCTGTTTTGTATCAAGTTTGCTATGTTTTGTCTACACTTTGAGGTATTTTTATACACTTTCTGGAACTAACCTATTGACAAGATGCTGCAGTGCCAGTTTCCTGTTTTCTGCTGTTTTTGGTTTCAGAAAAGCTAAAAAATGAATATTCTCGGAATTGGAGCCAATCTGCCTATTTTTCCGGAGCAATACGGAAACGCGAAGTAGAGACGAAGGAGGACAGCAGGGCGACCACACCCAATGGTGACGCGGGTGGCCCCTGGTGGCGCCACCAGGGGGTGTGGGCCCCCTGGCCCTCCATCGAATTTGCCCTCTTCGCCTATAAGAAGCATCTGATGCAAAAACCCTAAAACATCTGGGAGAAAGCCACGAAATGTTCCGCAGCGCCGCCGCCACCGAAGGGGAGATTTGGGGGACAGAAGTCTCTATTCCGGCACCCTATGTAGAGGTCCCAACCTTTAATAAGGTAGAGATCCCTGTGTTTACAATGCTAGTCCCTGGATCAATAGCTAGCATCCACAGTTAAGATGTAATATCAAGAAACAAAGGTCATAATACAACTTTATCACCAGGAATAAAATAATTTATTACATCTTACATAGCTCATGTGGCTATCTCATTACAATGCAGCAGAATATAACTATAGCATGGGGTCCTTCATCTTCAAAGTGCCACAGGCAAACATGTTGGTTGTAGACTTGTAATCCTAATCAACACACCTCACTAACGTCAATCAAACCTGCAACATAATAAGTTACAGCCACAAAGGTCAATACATTTGAATTGTATTGGCAAGTGATACTATGGTAGTATAGTGGAGTCTATCATCTACATGCATTTGGCTAAGTGGAGCTTAGGCTTGCTTTGCACAAAATAGATTTTTCCTTATCATTTGAAAACACTAAGTTTTTGCTTGACAAAATCACCCAAGGCATCTCCCAATAGAAATTGGTGATCCTTCAACCCTTGTTCAACCACAAATTTTTAACTTAGAAATTGGGATGAGGAGATTCTTGATAGCTTCCATGTCTTGATGCTCAAATTGTCCTTTACCAGGGACATGGCTAAGTACTTAAATTTTACACTCTGCAGAGGTGGTGCACTTTCCCCACAAGACTTGGTTTCACCAAGACAAGATCTTTCAGAAGCCTTCCCTTAGACCAGAATGGACGCGTTCCAACCTAACAAACCCCTACATCCAACTGTCCATTTGGCTAAGTTATTGCAACCTATATGATCTAGGTGGCATTCCACAATGCCAAGTTGCTGCACTTGAAGCTTCTCAACATTTGACATCTCAAATATCTTTGTTCCTGGGTGGCATTCCACAAGTGAGGTACCAAGTTTTCCCCAGTATACTGGACTTGGTGATGCCCAAGTTTTCCCCAGCATACTAGACTTGCATAACCACTCAACACAAACCATTCTTTCCATTCCACCCAGGTGATTCATTCACTTAGTTGTTTTATTAAACAAAACACAAGTCCTTGACTTAGAAATATTCCATAGTATGAATATATTCCACCCTTGTTTTCTATTAGCTAAGCTAAGCATGATAGTAGTAGGAATCTTAACTTAGGAAATTTCTACTAAGGTTTCATCTACTAGGATTTCCCATGGCATAGTTTATACTTAGCAAAATTCCATGCAAGTCCTACTTAGAAATATCACTAATACATAGTGAAAATAATGGGACAAAAGTATGAAGCATCACTTGCCTTTTTGGTAGAGAATATAAGTTCACTCCTTGATCTTGCAATGATCACACTCTTCAAATGTCACTACAATTCAATTAAGCAAGCAAGAATTCAATCTACCATTCAAGCAAACAACACATAAAATAATAGAGACAAAGCAATGCATGAAAGAATTCCAAAATTGTTTTATTTGGAAAAGTGGTTTCCAATAGGTTATAAACATTCTAAAACACCTATTGGTCATTTTATATAAGTGTCAAAATCATTTGCAAAAGATTTTACTTATAAATCATTTTTAAACCAAATCAATATTTTATGTATTTGAAAATGCCTTTAGTTAAGCAATAATCTATAGGGTTCATCAAAATATATTTTTAAATCATAAATCTTGTGTTTAGGGTCAGAGAGTTTAAATCAAAATATTTCCCAAAGGGTTTCCTCCAAAAGCATTTTTAATATATAAACATTATTTTTATTTGACTAGAAATGTTCTAAATCAAAGATTTATTCTTTTGCTTCACAAAATATGTTTTTGAAACCACAAGTTGTTTTAGATGGTCATTAGGTTCAAAACAAACCATTTGCCAAAGATTTTATCACAAAAAAAAATTTAGAATGAATTTTATATTCTAAATAAGCCTACACAAGTTTCTGCGAAAACAACCATTTTACCTGAAGCAATTCATTAAAAAAAGTGCATGGTTGGATAGAATTTGTTTTGCTGATTCCATTGATATAAAATTTGCAAAATTTGGACCTGTGGTTTGAAATTTATGAATTTGCAAGTTTACAAATCCAATAGATCAAATTCTGCTTTTAAAACCAGAGTCTGGCCACGTGGCGTGTTTCTATTCGCCCATACAGTTTCGCGTGGATCGACTAACGTAGAGTGTTGGATCTAACTGGAAACACACGGATTAGATAAGCTCGTACCCCTTCGTTTATGTTCTATCGTGTCCGTCCGATCTTCATCCAATGGCCCTAATCGACTCTACCAGAAAGTGGCGGCGCTGCGACGGCTGCGCGGCGGCGGCGTTCTGCTAGCGGCTGTTGGGGAGGTAACCCCGAATAGGGTAAAGACGGGGAAAGACAAGAGTATAATCCCCGTCTGGTTTCCGAGTTACAACCTAGGTCGGCCGAATCCCGTAGAAGTTGGCCGAGATATGAAGAGGAGAGACCCATGTATTTACGCTAAGACATTACCCGGCCGAGATATTGCATAAGTTGGCCGGGTTAGCCCGAGTGATCTTGATGCAGGTAAAGGACGATCCGAGTTATGCGAGGAGGGAAAGAATGATATGAAGCTTGCAGGAGAAGGAGAAGCCTAAAGTCAAACCCTAGCAGCAAGCTAGGGAGAATCTGAGCGGAGCCAAGCGCTAGGGACAAAGGCGCAGAGCGACAGAGAGGCAGAAGGAGGTCACGGAGGTAACAGTCCAGAAGCCCGAGGCGCCTGCGGAGGGCTCTGGAACCTTGCCGTCATTAGGGGAGCGACAGGGAAAGGGGGGCACCGAACTACTATATTGGGACAAGCATATTCCTCGAATATGCTTGCCGCGTCAGCCCTAGAGGAACCCAAGGCCCTCCTTTATAAGGAGAGGCATGGACTCTGAAGGGGGACCGGAAAAAGTTAGAGCCGTTAGGCTGGTAAAGTTCTTCTCTTCTCCCTATATACAGCTCAAGGAGCACTTGTAGCCCAAGGAAGAAGAAATAAAGATCTTTGCCTTGGTCTTCTGTGCGTAGAATCAACTACATCTTCCCTCCCCAGATCCCTCTAGCATCCATTGGCCCCATACTTTAGCCTACCCATGGCATTTGCCGTGATACCACCACGACAGTTGGCGCCCACCATGGGGCCAGCAGCGGTGCTAGCTGGAGTTATGATCCGGACGGGAAACTTCATCAACACGGGCGAGCGCGTTGTTTCTGGCTTGGTCCAGAGATTTGGTCTCTGTGACTACGTCGGTGACAATGCGGGCAGCTTCAGGGGAAAAACTCCCCCGCGCAACGGCGTCTTCATCAACCTGGGCGGGCACAAGTTCTACGTCGGCATCGACACCTCCGGCGTTTATCCTCACAAAGTTGTTGTTGCAGGGGAGCCACCTCTTAACACTGTGAGCCGTCCGCCCGGAGCACATCCTGCAGGCAGCGTCGAGGTGATGGTCGCGGCCGAAGTGCAAGGTGGAGTAGCAATGCGGGTCAACGGAGAACCCGCCACCACGGTGTCTGAGGCGTACCAGTGGACGGCACCATTACCCACCGAGGTAATCCCTATAGCGACCAACCCGACCGAGGTGCAGGACACCACCCCAAAGGCACCAAGAGTAAGGGGGCCACCTCTGGAAAGGCCAGAGAACATTCTTCAGGCGACCATAGAAAACTTGACTACGCCTGTAGCGCCGATACTTGATCCGGCAAATGCTCAGGCGGAATTAGAGGAAACCAGGCAAAAGGTGCTGGTAGAGGCCAAAAAAGTGTCGGCCTTGCGGGAGTCCTTAAACAGGACCCTGCGGGAATAGGCCAGAGCTAATAAGCTTGACGTCGCGCCCGAACGGGTGGACGAATTAAGATTGAGAGGGAAAAACCTCATAGATGATATCAACAGAGAGCATGATGCTCATAAAGCAGAATCAGTGGATTTGGGATTGCCGAGGTACAGTACCCCGGCAAAGAAACTAAGAGCGACAAATGCCGCAGCATTAGAATTGGAAGGGTTGACCGGCGAAGCCCGGCAAAAACAGCAAGAAAGAGTGAACGAGCTGGTGCGCATCGCGAACCAGCAAAACGAAGAAATGCTCAGGGCAGACCCGGCGAGGCCGGGGGCCTCGCGAATGGTTCACTCGGCAGGAGCAGCACCTGCCTTGTCAGTAGCAGCAGCATCTTCACCCGGAAATAATGCGAGAAGGGACAAAGCAGTAACCTCAGGAAAGAGAAACAAGCAAATTTTTCTGTATGATCCGGTGATGGCCGGAAAGGCAAATGAGAACAGAGGCAATGCAAGCCGAGGTAACAGTGGGGAGAGGAACCCCGGCCGTATCGAGAAAGATGGCGGAAGCCGAGGCAATGGAGACCTCGGCAGAAGAGAACCTGGAAGAGGCAATCATGAGAACAATACCCCGGTCGAAGTGAGGAGAGAACTGCCAGTCAACCCGCAACCGAGGCATGAACCTCCGCAGGAAAGAGAAACGAGGCCATCTCGCCACAATCAAGTTAATGAAAGATATAATGATGGTTACTCCGAGATGGAATATGCGATCCATGGCGGAAACAACCACTATGGAATACAAGACAGAGTTCAGTACAGAGATTTGCCATCAAATGATGCAAGAGTGAAGCTGGACCGGCTATACCGGTCCGAGTTGTTGGAAGAACAGGTTCCACCAGGGCCAACGTGCTTTGGACCACGGATCATGGGCGAACCACCTGTGCCGAACTTTCAGCTGGCAAGGGGCATGAAAAAATATAATGGGAGTACCAAACCACAAGACTGGTTGATTGACTATGCCACTGCTGTGAAAATAGCGGGTGGAAACTTACGATGGGCAGTACGGTATGTCCCACAGATGCTGGAAGGACCAGCTAGGGTGTGGCTGAATAATCTACCAGCGGGCAGTATCAACTGTTGGTTGGATTTTGAGGAAATGTTTGTCAGCAACTTTACCAGCACATACAAGAGGCCAAACATGCCACAACAGTTAGCCATGTGCAAGCAGAGGCCAAATTAAACAGATAGGGATTTTTTAACTCGGTGGTGCAACCTGAGAAACTCATGCGAAGGAGTTATAGAATCGCAAGCAATAGCTTGGTTTGCACAAGGATGCCGTTATGGCAGCGTATTGTGGCAACGCCTGCAAAGAGATATGCCGACCACCCTGGCGGAAACAATCAGAATAGCGGACTCCTACGCATTAGGAGACCCAACGCAACCAGAATTGATGTCGGCGGATCATCGCGAGCAACAGGACCATTATGCAAGAGATTTGGCCGGGTCATCCAGGCGCAACAACTTCAGAGGGAGAGAGAGGAAAGGCCGGATTATAGATACAATTCGGCCCAAGTGGTGGCAGTAGCGCAAGATCCGCCGAGTCACGGAGCAACACAACGGCAAAAGAATGGTCCTCAGCAATGGACACCAAGGAATGAAGGAAAAAGGCAGTGGACCCCAGAGCAAAAGAACCAGTGGTAGGAGAGGCCGAAGTACACGTTCGAATCTATGTTAGATCAGCCATGCAAATTTCACACGTCAAACCCATCCAGGCCAGCTAACCATACGACCCGCCAATGTGCATGGATGAAAAATGCAATGGGGAACCCCGCAGGAATTCAGGCGCCACATCAAGTGCATCAGCACCATCAGCCACAGTTGACTGGAGCAAATGCACAGCAACTGATGTTACCGCCCCCACCCCCGAGGTACGATAATTCGGATCGGAGAGACGCGGTACATCAAGTGATGAACCAGGTCCAGGATGGAAGAACAAATCCGGTGAATACCGGACGCAATGATTACAGAGAACATCATCAGTCTTATTGCGTGTTCACAACGGAACAGCAAGACAAGCAGAGTATGCAGCGCCGGCATATGGAAGTGAATGCAGTTATGCCGGCAGTACCAAGATATGTGCCTTGGTCGGATCAGGAGGTAACTTGGAGCATAAAGGATCATCCCAAGATAATGCCGAATCCCGGATCATATGCACTCGTGTTGGATCCGACATTTGTTGGACCGAGCATCAATGTGAAATTCTCAAAGGTACTCATTGACAATGGAAGCAGTATCAACATCATGTACAAAGATACCATGCATAAACTCGGAATATCACAGAACATGTTGCAATCCACGAGGACCACCTTCCATGGGATAGTGCCGGGGCTTTCATGTGAACCCATTGGTAAGGTCCGAGTGGATGTGTTATTCGGCACAAGAGATAACTGCAGAGCAGAAAATTTAGAGTTTGAAGTGGTGGATCTAGAGAGTTGTTATCATGCTTTACTCGGACGGCCAGCATTGGCCAAATTCATGGGCAGCTGTCATATAAGTTATCTGAAAATGAAGCTACCCGGACCACAAGGAGTGATAACAATAGCAGGGGATTACAAGAAGTCAATGGAGTGTGCTTCAGCCGGGTCAAATTTGGCCGAATCATTGGTTATAGCAAGAGAAAAAAGAAGAATTCAGGAGGTAGCAGCCCTCGCTCAGTCGGCACAGCTGAACATGTCGGCACTAGCCAACCCGCATGGCAGTGTCTCTTTTCAGCCGACTAAAGAAACGAAGAGGTTTCAGATAGATGAGCAATTCCCAGAGCGTACTGTTACTATTGGTGTAGGCCTGGACGCTAAATAGGAAAGCGAGCTCACCAACTTCCTCCGTGAGAATCGGGACATATTTGCATGGTCAACTCAGGATCTGCAAGGTGTTCCGAGGGAGTTGGCTGAGCACTCTTTGAATGTAAGACCAGGAGCAAGGCTGGTGAAGCAACCTCTCCGCCGCTTCGCCGAAGACAGGAGAAAAATAATAGGGGATGAAATAGCTCGGCTCCTCGCAGCCGGGTTCATCATGGAGGTGCTGTATCCGGATTGGTTGTCAAATCCGGTGCTAGTAGAAAAGAAGAAAGATGATCCCAATGTGGCCATTGTGTGGCGAATGTGTATCGATTACACGAACCTGAACAAGGCGTGTCCAAAAGATCCTTTTCCATTACCTAGAATAGACCAAGTCATTGATTCGACCGCTGGTTGCGAGTTATTGTCATTTGTAGACGCGTATTCTGGTTTCCACCAGATACCGTTAAATCCGGCTGATCAAATAAAGACTGCGTTTATTACCCCGTACGGGGCTTATTGCTATCGCACAATGCCATTCGGCCTGCGAAACGCAGGAGCAACATATCAGAGATGCATGCAAAAATGTCTACACGATCAAATAGGAAAAAATGTACAAGTATACGTAGATGACATAGTCATCAAAACCAAGGAAAGCAAAACGTTACTAGAAGATATACGGCCGACTTTCGCGAACCTGAGAAGGTTCCGAATGAAGCTTAATCCGGAAAAATGCACGTTTGGCATGCCGGCAGGAAAACTACTCGGTTTTCTTGTATCTAGCCGAGGTATAGAGGCTAACCCAACAAAGATAAAGGTAGTAGAAAGAATGGAATTTCCAAGATGTTTAAATGATGTACAAAAATTCACGGGTTGTCTAGCCTCCCTCAGCCGGTTTGTATGTCGGCTGGGAGAGAAGGCGCTACCACTATATCAGCTGATGAAGAAATCAGATAAATTCATTTGGACTCCACAAGCGGACAGCGCATTTCATGAGTTGAAAAAGATGTTGGTCACAACACCCATTTTGGCTTATCCACTATCAAAGGAGCCTATGTTGCTCTATATATCGGCTACCAACAGAGTAGTAAGTGTTGTAGTTGTAGTAGAACGACTTGAAGATAATAGGTCGGTACAGAGGCCGGTGTATTATTTAAGTGAGGTGTTATCCACTTCAAAGCAGAATTACCCACATTATCAGAAGATGGCTTATGGAGTGTATATGTCGGCAAAAAAGCTTAAACATTACTTCGAAGAGCATCCCATCAAAGTGATCTGTGAAGCGCCCATAGCCGACATATTGAGCAACAAAGATGCAAGTGGCCGAATAGCAAAATGGGCAATCGAGTTGTCACCGTACGCTCCACAATTTGATAGGAGAGATGCAATCAAATCTCAAGCGGTCGCCGACTTCTTCGTAGACTGGGCCGAAGTGCAGTATGAGCCACCATTACCAGACCCGAATTATTGGACGATGCATTTCGATGGTTCCAAATTAAGAAATGGTTTGGGGGCAGGAATAGTGTTAACCTCGCCTAAAAGAGATCAGCTGAAATATGTGCTACAAATACATTTTGCCGCATCCAACAACGTAGCCCAATATGAAGCACTGGTTCATGGACTGAAAGTAGCAAAAGAGATTGGCATACGCCGAATCTTATGCTATGGGGATTCGGATCTAGTAGTAGAGCAAGTCTCAGGCAATTGGGATGCATTAGATGCCAATATGGCTTTATACAGATTTCATGTGCAAAAGATCAGTGGATACTTCGAAGGATGTGAATTTCACCACATACCTCGGGCAGAAAATGATGCCGCAGACACGTTGTCAAAACTTGGATCAACCCGCCAGTCAATTCCACCGGGTATTGCCCTGGAACACCTCAGGAAACCATCAATAATCCCATCACCAGAATCCGAATCCATCTTTATTCCGGCAAACTCAGCAGAAGATAATGCGCCGATGGAAGTAGACCAGCAATATGACTCGGAACCCCCCAAGAGGAGGACAGCAGAAGTAAGCACAATTATGGAGGAGGCCGAGGTAGATATGTCGGCAGGAAACATGGAAATAGACAGTGAGATCACACCAAAAAAAGTCACACCGCTATGGGCGCAACCCATATTCTCTTACCTTAAAGACGGGATGTTGCCGAGTAATGAAATATTAGCAAGACAAACTGTAAGGAGAGCAAAAGCTTACACGATCATAAACAATGAGCTGTATAAAAGAAGCGTCACAAGCGTATTGCAAAAGTGTGTGAGTTCGGCAGAAGGCCAGGAGATCCTCCTAGATATACATCAAGGAGAATGTGGACACCATGCCTCGTCTCGTGCCTTGGTAGCAAAAGCATTCAGACATGGATTTTACTGGCCGACGGCCCTGAAAGAAGCCAAAGAGTTGGTTGAAAAATGCAATGGTTGTCAGAGATATGCAACCAAAATACATATGCCGTCGACCGAGTTGAAAACAATACCCATCACTTGGCCATTTTCTGTGTGGGGCTTAGATATGGTGGGACCATTTAAGCCGGCACGAGGGGGAATGACCCACATATTGGTTATGGTGGACAAGTTCACAAAATGGATTGAAGTAAAACCAATAAAAAAATGCGATGGGCCCTCAGCAGTGAAATTTCTCAAAGATATTATTTTAAGATATGGGTATCCGCACAGTATTATTACAGATAATGGCACAAACTTTGCAGAAGGAGCTTTCGCCAGATTTTGCAGAGAGAAACACATAAGACTAGATGTTGCCTCCGTGGCTCACCCAGCATATAATGGGCAAGTGGAAAGGTCTAATGGCCTAGTATTGTCAGGAATAAAACCACGACTTATTGAACCGCTGCAAAGGTCGGCAGGATGTTGGATTGAGGAACTCCCAGCCGTATTATGGAGCCTCATGACTACCCCGAATAGATCGACAGGTTATACACCATTCTTTCTGGTATACGGGGCAGAGGCCGTGCTTCCAGCCGACATAATACATGACTCGCCAAGAGTTACTCAATATACAACCTCAGAGGTGAATGAAATAGCTCGGAAAGATATTGTAGACCTGCTAGAAGAAGCCAGAGAACTGGCACTATCACGATCAGCTATCTATCAGCAGAACTTGCGATGATATCACAGCAAGAAGGTGAATCCAAGGGTGTTCAAAGAAGGGGATTTAGTCCTTCGACTGGTAAAACGCACGGCCGGCATGCACAAGCTGTCACCCCCATGGGAGGGACCATTCATCGTGAGCAAAGCATTGCATAACGACGCTTATTATCTAATTGACGCTCAATCCTCCGGAAGGAACAAGGCAGACAAAGCTGGCGAAGAAACGAAGCGACCATGGAATGTAGCTTTGCTTTGTCCATTTTACTCATAGCATAGTATCTCGAGGTCAAGAACCAATGATGTATTAAACCTCGGTATCAGTGACTCGGGGACTGCCATATGTTATTTCAGTTTTATGTTATGTATTTGAACCTCGACATCCAGAGCAGTGACTCGGAGACTGCCATATGTTATTTCAGTTTCATGTTATGTATTTGAACCTCGGCACCCAGAGCAGTAACTCGGGGACTGCCGTATGTTATTTCAATATCACCTTATGTATTAAACCTCGGCACTCAGAGCAGTGACTCGGGGACTGCCATATGATACCCAGTGTTATGTTGAGCATTAGAACTCGACACCCTGGGCAGCACCTCAATAACGGTCTTACATTATTTCCGAAATTTGCTTTACACATTAGACTTCGGCGCAATAGGCAGTAACTCAGGATAAGAGCAGAGCAATGTGCTACGATATTCGAGGCTCACACCCAGATTACTCGGCTAAACCACGAGAAAACAAAGACAAAGATATATCCTAAAAACAGGAAATCGCGGGTCACCAAAGCAAGAATTCGGATGAAAACCACTTAAACAAAATTATAGCAACTGCAAACATATATGTCGCAGCAGTACACGGCAAAAGAAATTCAGGTCATACAGGAAATGGTAACTTGTTCCACGTAAATCATACGCCCGGCATGCCAGGGATAAGGAATAACTTAAGAGGCACTAACTTGGCCAGGCGCTGGATGCTCCGAAGTAGGCGGAGCCTCGGCCGAGGTTGCCTCGCCCTCCGTAGACCCAGGTGCAACTTCAGCAGAAGCCCGAGGATGCTCAGGAGCATCAGTTTGTGCAGTTGAATGCCCAGTACCCTTGGAGGAGGACCGCGCATCACCGTCACTGTCCGAGCTTGAACTGGAGCTCCCAGATGTGGCCGAGTCATCCTCACCCTCCCCTTGCTCAGCTGAATTGTTATTCGAGGCATCTTCAACTATAACCTCGTCGTCCGGGTTTGGAAAGAAACTCGGACCTTCATTCCAGGTATGCACATCGGCATACTCAACAAGCTGGAAGGCGCGAGCTTGCCGAAGAGCAACAAAAGTGGGGTCCTCAACCCAGCGGGAACCAGTGCGCAAATTTCTCAGGATATCAAGAGACATGTCTTCATACCATGACATGATGACAGTAAGGGCCATATCAGCGCCAGCGCGCCTGGCTGATTCCCTCCAGAGACTTAGTTGCCTCTCAGATGCCATCAGTCTTTTTACCAGTAATTCGACCTCGTTGATATCAGGAGTCCCAGAAGTGTTCGGCCAAAGAACGTGGTAAGCTCGAATAGCTGCTTGCACCAAATCCCGGCCCATAATCTTCATTGGACCAACTGCAGCACCAACAGCAACCAGGAAATCCTCCATTGAATACTCCGAGTCAGCGGCAACAGGAACACCTCGGCGCACACGAGCTGCAAGAACCGCTTTAGAACTCACAGGCTTAGCTTCGGGAAAATGATCTGCGCAAAACACGAACGTGTCAGGTGGCAGCAGGGACAAAAAAGAAAAATATAATTCGGTCGTGCTAAGAAGCTTACGATGAATGTAACTCATCATTATCTGAAGGTCTTTGGCCCAATCGATCTTGCTCTTCTCAAAACGAGCAATTTCCTCGCTCAATCCTTGAGTTTTCAGTTCGGCAGCCTCGAGGAGTTCTTTATTCTTCTGCAGCTCCAAAGCTAGCCGATTCTTCTCCTCGGAAAATTCCTGGTCGACCTTTTCTAGTTCGGATTTCTGAGAGAGCTTAAGGGTATCCACCTCGGCTCGCAGGCAAGCTATTTCATCATCTTTTTCTTGTAGCTGCGCCGAATGAATAGCGCTTTGTTCTAAAAAATGCAGCATCATGTCAGGCATGGGCGTGCAATCTTGGTGGGACGCTGCAAAGGTTTGCAACTCGGCTTTACCAAAGCCAAACGAAATAAAAAAGCTTAGCACACATGTTAAAGGGGAAAAGGTGTAAGATAAAAGGGAAACTAACCTTCCAAGCTCTTGACTTTCTTCTCAAGACGAATGTTGAGGTTATTAATATTACCTGTTCACCAAAAAAGTGAGCCGGCATCTCGCGGACAAATCAATAAGAACGTCAAGAATAATGAAAAGGAACTATCGACTTACCAGCCTTTTTTACCACAGGAAGGATTTTCTCATACTTTTCCTCTAGTTTGCAGTGCGAAAAAAGCAACCTCTAAAATTCGGCAGTTTGCCGGTCATGTGCAACCTGAACAATGGAGCAAAATGATAAATGAATACTCAAAGCTAAACCAGATCCGATTCAAGCAAAACTTAACTCGGATCTAGGTGGCTGGATATTCGAAGCTAAACCAGATCCGAGTCAAGCAAAACTTAACTCGGATCTAGGTGGCTGGATATTCGAAGCTAAACCAGATCCGAGTCAAGCGAAACTTAACTCGGATCTAGGTGGCTAGATATAAAACAAATCTAGTCGGATATAAATTCGAACTCTAGAAATGAAGTTAGATTAAGTAAAGCATCATTAAACTTCCAAGCATATAACAAGTTATTTCCTTGCAAGTTTCGGGGACTAGAGCATATAGTAACATCTGGGCAACTAATCTAAAAACTACGCAAAATAGCAATTACCTCATTCATCTTGTTGGTATCAAGGATGAACTTGGCAGCTTGATCGAAACGGCCACTGATGTCGGAAAGCTGAAAGGGCTCGCTGATTGGATTACCCTCAAACTGATCAGCAGCATTCCAATTATTGGCGTACTCCACCGGGCCAGATCGTATTCCCCACCGTCCGAGTTAGGACTTTACCCCGAGTATGTTGTGTAACCACTGCGGCCGCAGGGCTTTTATGAAGACCAAGTTGGGTGCTGACAGCCGAGGTAACGGAGGCTTTGGTAGGCGCAGTTGCTTTGCGCTGCACGTCGGCAATACTCGGCTGAGAAGAGCTGACAAGACCTTTCTGGGAAGAGGGGTCCTTGGTGGAAACAGTTTTCCTTGCCTTAGAAGAGGCATCAGCCGGAGCCGATACCTCGGTAATGGGAACGGTGTCTTTAGGAGCAGCAGGAGACACGGTCGCAGAAGGCACCGAGATAATGACCTCTTCGGCCAGGGCTGGAGTTGATGTAGAGATTGCTGGGGCAGATAGAGGCTCAGTAGAGGCGCTCGGACCCACAGAGGCGGCAACGGGTTCGACGGGAGTCTCGGAGGGCCGAATAGAATCGATGTCGACAAAAGGACTTTCAGGCACGTCACGACGAGGGGGCAACTGATTCGGAGCTGAAGGAGAGGCAGCACGAGCAGGACTGGGAATCCTAGTATCTTCATCGGGCGGAGGAGATGGCGGCCGAATCGGACGGCTGGTCATGCTAGGACCACCGGGCTTAACAGAAAGCGGAACGCTGCAAAAATAAAAAAATAAAAAAGGGTGTCAGGATGAAAAACAGAAAGAGAGAAACAAGAAATACGAGCAAAAGGAACTTACCCTGCGACCCCAGGCATGGTCTTGCGCCTGGGAGGATTCGGAGCAGATTTCTTCATTCGTTTCTTGGGGGCCGCCTCTGAGGCACTAGCAGAAGCCCCGCGTTTCCCCGAGATAACAGGAGGTCGGGAAGCAATAGGCTCGGCGTCGTGAACCTGACCGGCCGGATTAGCTGGGAAAGTAGAAGCCGGAAATGCATAAGAAATAGGCATTGCGGCAACACCTCAAGAACTTGGACCTCGTCCGAATCACCTTCCTCCTCGTGGGCCGAGGTCTTGCCACGAGCTCGAGCCGGGGCAGGATCCGACTTAGGGACGAACTCCTCCGAGTCCGGATCACCAGTATCCGGGGTGCACCGGTCCGCATGCCACGGAAGCAACAAAACTTCGGCATCCTCATTCTTCTGCTCTACGAACCTCTGCAAGACAAGAAAAAAGAAAATTAGCGAAAACCGTTACGAAAACAATTGAATATCAGAGCATTATTGATTAAGCTTACTTCGGGAGGAGGACGATCGCGGGTGAACGGTTTCAATCCCGAAGCCCAATCCTCAGGCATCTCCGTCTTGAAGATAGCTTGGACACGCTTATAGATAAGATAATTGTCCAGCTCCACGGTCGAGACTCGGTTAGGGTCAAGAGGACCGCTCATGTAGCACAGTTTGTGACTCCGCTTCTGGAATGGGCAGATTCGGCTACTGATAAAGGTAGCCATCAGGTCTTCGCCGCATAACCCGGCACGGATCAGCTCTTTAAGCCGAATCTCAAAGGCCTCGGCCAAGGCATGACTTTTCCTCGGATTGTAAGTCCAATTCACCTTAGAAGGCAGACCAATGGAGAAGGCAGGGAGCCGAATCTTGTCCTCCGTCCCTCTGTTCTTGACGTAAAAGAAGGATTTGTGCCACTTCTTGCACGACTCTAGCCCGGTGACACGAGGAAATACGGATTTCCTCCGAGATGTAATGGACTCTGCACCACATTGAGTAAGCAGTTTCTCGGAAGGGTGCAGAGACTTGTCAGGGACTACGTTAGAACGAATCTGGAAGAACTTCGACCAGACGTGCACGGACGGCCATAGGCCAAAGTATCCCTCCGAGGCGGAGATAAAAGCAGAAAGAGAAGCGATGGCATTCGCAGGAAGATGATCTGGTGAAGGCAAGTAGTCGAAAACTCTCTAGCAAAATCACTGAGAGGAGACCAAAGCCCGCAGCAGTCGACATAAAACTACATACTCGCCCTCCCCAACATCCGGAGAGGACTCGCTGCTGGGTAAGCGACAGGAGACCTCGGCGGGAATCCTCCGAGTTCGGATAAGCCACTCAATCTCGCGGCGTGTAACAGAGGAGCCTTTCCACGAGCCTCGCTCGGGCCCAGAGCCAGCATCATCATCCTCTACCAGAGCACCACTAAAGGATCTAGACATGGGTTCGCCGAAAAGATCGACGGAGGAAGAGCTGGCGGCGGAGGAAAGTTTAGAGCTACGAGGCCCTGTCGTGATTTTGCACGGGAGCGGCGGCGGAGGAACAGAGGAACCGCCGCACGAATACAAAATCCAAACAGAGAAATCTAGGATAAAACCTAGGCAATGCGGCCGGGAAGAACTTACCGGCGACGGCACCGGAGCTGGCGAGCGCGGACGAGGCGAACAGAACAACACTGCGGAGTCCTCGCCGTCGGAAGTTCTTATGAGCGCGCGGCGGCGGAGCTGCAAGAGGGCGCGGAAGAGAGGAAGAAGAAGGGCACAGGCGAACGAGAAGGGGAAAAGTGAATTCCCAGACACCGCGCCCCCTCTTTATAATCGAGCCACAAACGAGGTAGTGGGATCGTGGGTGCAGCGGTTGACAGTGTAGATCGTGGGTGCGGCGCAAACACACGTCATTAAGTGGAACCGCACCAAGGGCCACACAGTAGCGAAGAAGGTCGCGATCCCCAAGGGAAGCGGCACGAGGCGTCAAGCGCCGTGCGGCGAACAGATGTTAAGCGCCTGTCGATAAATCTGAAGAGAAACAAAAAACTAGAGGAACAATGATGGGGGTGACACGTAGGACAAGGCGTACGAGAGAAGGAACGTGGGTACCTCGAACGAGAGAGAGAAAACTCGGAAACAATATAGAAAGAATGTGATGAAACTGATACGGCCCGGCCGAGGTTATCGGCAGGGCCACACCAGCTTCGGGGACTAATGTTGGGGAGGTAACCCCGGATAGGGTAAAGACGGGGAAAGACAAGAGTATAATCCCCGTCTGGTATCCGAGTTACAGCCTAGGTCGGCCGAATCCCGTAGAAGTCGGCCGAGATATGAAGAGGAGAGACCCATGTATTTACGCTAAGACATTACCCGACCGTTGGTCGGGTTAGCCCGAGTGATCTTGATGCAGGTAAAGGACGATCCGAGTTATGCGAGGAGGGACCGAATGATATGAAGCTTGCAGGAGAAGGAGAAGCCTAAAGTCAAACCCTAGCAGCAAGCTAGGGAGAAACTGAGCGGAGCCAAGCGCTAGGGACAAAGGCGCAGAGCGACAGAGAGGAAGAAGGAGGTCACGGAGGTGACAGTCCAGAAGCCCGAGGCGCACAGGAGGGGCCCTCTGGAACCTTGCCATCATTAGGGGAGCGACAGGGAAAGGGGGGCACCGAACCCAAGGCCCTCCTCGAATATGCTTGCCGCGTCAGCCCTAGAGGAACCCAAGGCCCTCCTTTATAAGGAGAGGCATGGACTCTGAAGGGGGATCGGAAAAAGTTAGAGCCGTTAGGCTGGTAAAGTTCTTCTCTTCTCCCTGTATACAGCTCAAGGAGCACTTGTAGACCAAGGAAGAAGAAATAAAGATCTTTGCCTTGGTCTTCTGTGCATAGAATCAACTACATCTTCCCTCCCCAGATCCCTCTAGCATCCATTGGCCCCATACTTTAGCCTACCCATGGCATCTGCCGTGATACCACCACGACAGCGGCGCTACGGTGGCTACAGGAAGCGAGGGAGAGGATGAGGTGGCTCACCAGGTTTGCGGAGTGTTGCTGAAGCTCAACGCGGTCTCGGCAGGGACAGGGGTGCACTATGCTGGCTTGAATCGCTCGCCGGAGTTTGTGTCCGCATTGGGCTCCTCTGTCTATCGTCGGAGGCAAAGGTACGGGCCACGGGAAAGCAAGATAACAGCTGTGTTAGATGCGTACGGGGTCGGAGATCATGTGTGCATCAAAGAGAGGAAAGGGGGTGGTCAGATGCTACCTGGGGCACTCGCCGGAGTAGAGGCAGTGGACGGTGGCGAGAGGGCGTCGTTGTTGCCGAGCGTCTGGTATGGCGAGTGGAAATCTTTGGGAAGTCACGAGGAGATCTTTGGCGAAACAAGATCGTGTGCTCAGGAGGCAGTGGGGCTGACGGTGGTGGCCGGAATTCGAACGCGAGCTCGCCGGAGACAGTGGGGGTTCGGAGAAAATTCCGAGCAGCCTGGTGGCGGTGAGGGGTTGATGAGTGAGGGAGATCAGAGAGGGGAGAAGGGTGCTTAAATGCGCGAGGTCACGGGCTGAATCAACGCGCGGTTAATGAGGAATCAAACGCGCAATCAATCGGCAGAAACGGCAACGAGGTTGGGGGAGAAGAAGTCGCGGCGGGTGGAAACGAAATCTGACGGGCGGGACCGTGTCGTCAGCGAGAGAGGAAGAGGGGAGGTGGGGCCTGCTAGTCAGCGATTGGGTGGGTGTCTTTCTGAGTGAAAAATGATTCACAGCGGGGAGTGAGGGAGTGGGATGGACTGGGCTAGCTGGGCTTTGCTGGGTTGGGCTGGCTTAGCTCATTTTGTTTCTACAGATTTGTTTTTCCTTTTCCTTTTCTATTTATCTGTTTTGATTTTGTTTAAACTTTTCAAACAACAATTCGATTTCAAACTTCAACCAAACTTTGCGTGTATTCAAATACAGATTAATAATACATTCTGAAGTCAAATTTAAATAAATATTTCATTCTTTTTAGGGTATAATAATTATTTAAAATAGGCCCTTGCATTAATTTAAATAAGATTTATTATTGTTTCAAAAACTCCATTTGAAAACTAAATCTTTCCAAATATTTTCAGTAGGTTTTATCTATTTATTAGGGTGTCAAATAATTCACTTTGAATTATTTGGAAAAGTTTTTAATATGATTTATTAATCATTTAAATTGGGTATTTGCCTTTATTCCAATGAAATCAATTATGGTTTTAATTCCATAATTTGTATTTAGTTGATTTCTTTGATCCCATTTAAGTTAATTAAATAACTTTTATACCACTTGGGTATATTTCAAATATTATTCTCCCATGATTTAACTAATCATTCTTTATTAGGGATTTTTGTTTTCATCAAAATAGGAATAGAATTTGGTTAATGCCATTTTATTTTTATTTGGAAAAAATTTTATCCTTTTATTTTATCTGGATTTGGATTATATTCATTCCATTTGCTTATGGATTAGGCCAAGATTTAATTTGTTCTTTAAATATTTCCTCATTAAATATTACTTTCTTTACCTTATAAAATACATATCTTTTTATTTATAGATCCAAACTTTGTGATTCCAATTTGTAAAATCTTATTTAATATTTATTAGTCCTTTTAAATGTCCTTAGGATTATTTGCTCACCATTTGGTATGGATTTCCATATAGGTTCTTAATTAGCTTTGGAGATTCCATTTCCTTATCTTATTAAATTCATAAGATTTTATCTATGGCTCCAAATTAAATGAAACCAATTCATATGGTTTTATAATATTTCTATTTGTCATTATTGCTCATTTATAAATGTTTGTTGACAAAATTTTACATGGATCAAAACCATGGTCTTAGAGATATCTTGGAAATGATTTTATTCCATTAGGGTTTTAGGATTTTGGTTTATTTCTCAAGTGTTTAAATTTCCAGGTGCATTTATGAAGATTGCATTCCACTTGATTTGAATTTAGTTAGATTCAAACATTAACCAAAGTTTATTCAAGATGGGTTTTTAAGTTTCCATTTAGAAGCAAAAAGTTTCTTTTCACCCTAAATTTCAACAATTATTTATTTTGTTTATTTATTTTTCACATTACAAAATTTGGAAAATTTTGGGATGTGACAGGCTACCACCCTTAAAAGAAATCTCATCCCGAGATTTGGGAAAGATAGGGGTTACAAGTTGGTTCAAAGCAACTAGGGTACTACCACCCTTAAAAATTTTCCAACTAGATTACTTCTTGGCTTGTTTGGAATCTTGTGGAAACCTCTCTGGGCAAACATCTGCATAGTGTCCTTTGTTTCCACACTTGAAACATGTGACAAGGCTGAGATCCTTCATAGGCTTGTTTATCTTGCGCTTCATCTTTTCTGGACAATTGCTTGCATAATGTCCTTGATCACCACAATTGTAACATGTGACATGATTGAGTTCTTCACGTATCTTCTGTGGACAAGTTGACACATAATGGCCTAGTTCTTTGCAGTTGTTGCACCACACTTGGTCAATTTCCTTATACTTCTTCTTCTTCTCTGGACATTCATTGGCATAGTGTCCCATCTCTTTGCAATGGCAACACTGCACTTGACTTTTGTCCTTCTTTTTTCTTGGGATTCTCCAAATCTAGGAGTGCTTATAGTTCATGCTCTTCATATCTTATCTCAAAGGTGGGAAAGTTTCCTGGTCTCCTTGATCTTTTCCTTGGGTAATACATATGTCTCCTCTTTGGTCCATCAAATTGAGTCATATTGCATGGAGGTGCAAGCTGAGATTTTCCTTTGTCTTCATGGGGGTTTACAATTTGTTGATGCACTCCACCTTGTTTCCTTTGTTGAACTATGGAATAGATGGGGCATTGGATAGGGACATGATTATTTCCTTCACATAGGAAACAAGTAGCTTGAGATGTGGGGCATTGATTAGTTGGATGTTTCTCTTCACAATTTGGGCATTAATCTTCATGCTCTTTGGAAGTGTGATCCTTGTCTCCACAAACATTGCAAGCTTGGGTTCCTTCTAGAATATCATCCTTGACATCCTTGTTATCACAAACTCCTTGAGAAGGGCTGTCTCCCATGTTGAACATTTGACTTGTCATCCGCGACAATAGGGTTTGGGTTTCCAGAAACTTTTGCATGGTTGGGTCTAAATCATTGTTGTTGGCCCAAAATTGAGTTGTCACTTGGTTCAACTGGGTTTGGGTTACTATGAGTTTTCTCATGTTGATCTCTTGGTTGTTGTTGTTGTCACCATTCTTGTTGTTGGAGTTTCTTGGGGTAGTCATCTGTTTGGGTTGGATTGGGATTAGAAAAGACAAAAGATCTCTAAGGAAATAGTTCTAATCACACACAACACAATTCACACAAGCAATGTGCAAACAATCACAAACAAACATTCCACTCAAACAACAAGTTTTAAGCACATTTTTAGTCAACAAAATATTTTTGTTACACCACATAAGTTGGTGTGTTTAATTTAAACTAAACATGGTGGTCTAACTATATGGTTCACTTGAGATCCTTCCATTATTATTTGTTGTTCTCCTTGAATGAGATCATGGTTTGCTTGGAAAAATCTTTGTGTCTTGGTCACAAAACTTCAAAGGTGATGATGGTTCCTTCTAAGTTGTATTTCCTTAGTCTTCAAGTCTTGAGTAATATTTCTTGTCCCACTTGTAATCCTTAGTGATATCTAAGTTGAAGTCCTTGTTGAGACTAAGGTTGAAGTCACTTGAGTTGGTGAAGTCCTTTGCTCATGTTGAAGTCTTTGCTCATGGTGGAGGCTTTATCCATCTAGTTTGAAATAGAAGAGATGTAGTGTCAAAACCGAAAGGTTGAGGAAAGAGTTTACAAGATTGTTTGTAAATAAGTTTTGGAACAAATACAACTCCTATTTTTATAAGGGGTTTTGTCCAATCCTAGGGTTACAATCCTACAGGCAACACAGTGCTCTAATACCATCTGTAGAGGTCCCAACCTTTAATAAGGTAGAGATCCATGTGTTTACAATGCTAGTCCCTGGATCAATAGCTAGCACCCACAGTTAAGATGTAATATCAAGAAACAAAGGTCATAATACAACTTTATAACCAGGAATAAAATAATTTATTACATCTTACATAGCTCATGTGGCTATCTCATTACAATGCAGCAGAATATAACTATAGCATGGGGTCCTTCATCTTCAAAGTGCCACAGGCAAACATGTTGGTTGTAGACTTGTAATCCTAATCAACACACCTCACTAACGTCAATCAAATCTGCAACATAATAAGTTACAGCCACAAAGGTCAATACATTTGAATTGTATTGGCAAGTGATACTATGGTAGTATAGTGGAATCTATCATCTACATGCATTTGGCTAAGTGGAGCTTAGGCTTGCTTTTCTCAAAATAGATTTTTCCTTATCATTTGAAAACACTAAGTTTTTGCTTGACAAAATCACCCAAGGCATCTCCCAATAGAAATTTGTGATCCTTCAACCCTTGTTCAACCACAAATTTTTAACTTAGAAATTGGGATGAGGAGATTCTTGATAGCTTCCATGTCTTGATGCTCAAATTGTCCTTTACCAGGGACATGTCTAAGTACTTAGATTTTACACTCTGCAGAGGTGGTGCACTTTCCCCACAAGACTTGGTTTCACCAAGACAAGATCTTTTAGAAGCCTTCCCTTAGACCAGAATGGACGCGTTCCAACCTAACAAACCCCTACCACCAACTGTCCATTTGGCTAAGTTATTGCAACCTATATGATCCAGGCAGAGCCCATAATTCCAAGTGGCTGCACTTGAAGCTTCTCAACATTTGACATCTCAAATCTCTTTGTTCCTGGGTGGCATTCCACAAGTGAGATGACAAGTTTTCCCCAGTATACTGGACTTGGTGATGCCCAAGTTTTCCCCAGCATACTGTACTTGCATAACCACTCAACACAAACCATTCTTTCCATTCCACCCAGGTGATTCATTCACTTAGTTGTTTTATTAAACAAAACACAAGTCCTTGACTTAGAAATATTCCATAGTATGAATATATTCCACCCTTGTTTTCTACTAGCTAATCTAAGCATGATAGTAGTAGGAATCTTAACTTAGGAAATTTCTACTAAGGTTTCATCTACTAGGATTTCCCATGGCATAGTTTATACTTAGCAAAATTCCATGCAAGTCCTACTTAGAAATATCACTAATGCATAGTGAAAATAATGGGACAAAAGTATGAAGCATCACTTGCCTCTTTGGTAGAGAATATAAGTTCACTCCTTGAACTTGCAATGATCACACTCTTCAAATGTCACTACAATTCAATCGAGCAAGCAAGAATTCAATCTACCATTCAAGCAAACAACACATAAAATAATAGAGACAAAGCAATGCATGCAAGCATGCCAAAGATTGTTTTATTTGGAAAAGTGGTTTCTAATAGGTTATAAACATTCTAAAACACCTATTGGTCATTTTATATAAGTGGCAAAATCATTTGCAAAAGATTTTACTTATAAATCATTTTTAAACCAAATCAATATTTTATGTGGTTGAAAATGCCTTTAGTTAAGCAATAATCTATAGGGTTCATCAAAATATATTTTTAAATCATAAACCTTGTATTTAGGGTCAGAGAGTTTAAATCAAAACATTTCCCAAAGGGTTTCCTCCAAAAGCATTTTTAATATATAAACATTATTTTTATTTGACTAGAAATGTTCTAAATCAAAGATTTATTCTTTTGCTTCACAAAATATGTTTTTGAAACCACAAGTTGTTTGAGATGGTCAGTAGGTTAAAAACAAACCATTTTCCAAAGATTTTATCACAAAAACAATTTTAGAATGAATTTTATATTCTAAATAAGCCTACACAAGTTTCTGCGAAAACAACCATTTTACCAGAAGCAATTCATTAAACAAAGTGCATGTTTGAGTAGAATTTGTTTTGCTGATTCCATTGATATAAAATTTGCAAAATTTGGACGTGTGGTTTGGAAGTTATGAATTTTGCAAGTTTACAAATCCAATAGATCAAATTCTGCTTTTAAAACCAGAGTCTGGCCACGTGGCGTGTTTCTATTCGCCCATACTGTTTCGCGTGGATCGACTAACATAGAGCGTTGGATCTAACTGGAAACGCACGGATCAGATAAGCTCGTACCCCTTCGTTTATGTTCTATCGCGTCCGTCCGATCTTCATCGTATGGCCCTAATTGACTCTGCCAGAAAGTGGCGACGCTGCGACGTATGCGCGGCGGCGGCGTTCTGCTAGCAACGCTGTGGCGGCTACAAGAAGCAAGGGAGAGGATGAGGTGGCTCACCAGGTTCACGGAGTGTTGCTGAAGCACAACGCGGTCTCGGCAGGGACATGGGTGCACTGTGCTGGCTTGAATCACTCGCCGGAGTTCGTGTCCGCGTCGGGCTCCTCTGTCTATCGTTGGAGGCGAAGGTACGGGGCACGGGAAAGCAAGATAACAGCTGCGTTAGATGCGTATGGGGTCGGTGATCATGTGTGCATCAACGAGAGGAAAGGGGCTGGTCAGATGCTACCTGGGGCACTCGCCGGAGTAGAGGCAGTGGACGGTGGCGTGAGGGCGTCGTCGTTGCCGAGCGTCTGAGGCGCACGCGAGCGAGTGGACAGTACTGGGAGGTGCAGGAGGTGCTGGCGAGCAACCTCGTGTGCTCAGGAGGCAGTGGGGCTGACGGTGGTGGCTGGAATTCGAACGCGAGCTCGCCGGAGATAGTGGGGGTTCGGAGAAAATTCCAAGCAGCCTGGTGGCGGTGAGGGGTTGGCGAGTGAGGGAGATCAGAGAGGGGATAAGGGTGCTTAAATGCGCGAGGTCACGGGCTGAATCAACGCGCGGTTAATGAGGAATCAAACGCGCAATCAATCGGCAGAAACGGCAACGAGGTTGGGGGAGAAGAAGTCGCGGCGGGTGGAAACGAAATCTGACAGGCGGGACCGTGTCATCAGCGAGAGAGGAAGAGGGAGGTGGGGCCTGATAGTCAGCAATTGGGTGGGTGTCTTTCTGAGTGAAAAATGATTCACTGCGGGGAGTGAGGAAGTGGGCTGGACTGGGCTAGCTGGGCTTTGTTGGGCTGGGCTGGCTTAGCTCTTTTTTTGTACAGATTTGTTTTTCCTTTTCTTTTTCTATTTATCTGTTTTGATTTTGTTTAAACTTTTCAAACAACAATTTGATTTCAAAATTTAACCAAACTTTGAGTGTATTAAAATACTGATTAATAATACATTCCGAAGTCAAATTTAGAATAAATCTGTCATTCTTTTTAGGGTATAATAATTATTTAAAATAGGCCCTTGCATTAATTTAAATAAGATTTATTATTATTTCAAAAACTCCATTTGAAAACTAAATATTTCCAAATCTTTTCAGTAGGTTTTATCTATTTATTAGGGTGTCAAATAATTCACTTTGAATTATTTGGAAAAGTTTTTAATATGATTTATTAATCATTTAAATTGGGTATTTGCATTTATTCCAATGAAATCAATTATGGTTTTAATTCCATAATTTTTATTTAGTTGATTTCTGTGATCCCATTTAAGTTAATTAAATAACTTTTATACCACTTGGGTATATTTCAAATATTATTCTCCCATGATTTAACTAATCATTATTTATTAGGGATTTTTGTTTTCATCAAAATAGGAATAGAATTTGGTTAATGCCATTTTATTTTTATTTGGAAAATTCTTTATCCTTTTATTTTATCTGGATTTGGATTATATTCATTACATTTGCTTATGGATTAGGCCAAGATTTAATTTGGTCTTTAAATATTTCCTCATTAAATATTACTTTCTTTACCTTATAAAATCCATATCTTTTTATTTATAGATCCAAACTTTGTGATTCCAATTTGTAAAATCTTATTTAATATCTATTAGACCTTTTAAATGTCTTTAGGATTATTTGCTCACCATTTGGTATGGATTTCCAGATAGGTGCTTTATTAGCTTTGGAGATTCCATTTCCTTATCTTGTTAAATTCATAAGATTTTATCTATGGCTCCAAATTAAATGAAACCAATTCATATGGTTTTATAATATTTCTATTTGTCATTCTTGATCATTTATAAATGTTTGTTGACAAAATTTTATATGGATCAAAACCATGGTCTTAGAGATATCTTGGAAATGATTTTATTCCATTAGGGTTTTAGGATTTTGGTTTATTTCTCAAGTGTTTAAATTTCCAGATGCATTTATGAAGATGGCATTCCACTTGATTTGAATTTAGTTAGATTCAAACATTAACCAAAGTTTATTCAAGATGGGTTTTTAAGTTTCCATTTAGAAGCAAAAAGTTTCTTTTCACCCTAAATTTCAACAATTATTTATTTTTCACATTACAAAAATTGGAAAATTTTGGGATGTGACACCCTGCCGGGATGGGGAATTGCCCCCGGAGCCATCTCCATCGATATCCACCACCATCTCTATCGTCGTTGCTGACTCCCATGATGAGGAGGGAGTAGTTCTCCCTCGAGGCTAAGGGCTCTACCAGTAGCTATGTGTTCATCTCTCTCTATGCATGATCTTACTGAGATCATGAGCTTTGTAACCAAGTAGATATACTCTGCTACTCAAGTGCTTAAACCAATATCCGGCTCTCCCCACGTGTGTGAAAGTGATAGCGTGCACACCGTGTGGCACTTAGGCTAAAGATTACATGAATACTCAATTGCTTTAATAGATCTATGCTTTACCCATTTGTGTGAAAGTGACAGCGTGCACACTGTGTGTGGCGCTTAGGCTAGATTACATCAATACTTATCATGAGTTATATTTGGAGTTGGATGTCTCTATGAAATTGTGGTGTTTGAATGAACCATCTAGCACTCAAGGTGACAGTGTGGGGTTATCTAGATGGGGATTGCAAACTTTAAGGAGTGCTTTTGTATCCCTACCGTGGATTAGAGTGCCCAACCGGAGAGTAGTTCAGAGTAGTATCATGAAGAGAATATATTTATATGAGAGTATCCACTAGTGAAAGTATGATCCCTAGGTCTTGTTTCTAAACATTGAAACACCGTTTACAATCAGATTTGTTACATGTTTGCTTGCTTCCATCTTTATTTCAGTTTGCCTTCAATCTCTACCTCCCCGTCAAAATCTCTTTTGTGGCACTTTTGTCTTATAATCATCCATACTAATTGTATTTTACTATCTCTTAGCAAAACTAGTGCACCTATACATCTCACAAGTGTATTGGGTGTGTTAGGGACACAAGAGACTTCTTGTATCTTGATTGCAGGGTTGCTTGAGAGGGATACTTTTGACCACTTCCTCCCTGAGTTTGATAAACCTTGGGTAATCCACTTAAGGGAAACTTGCTGCTTTTCTACAAACCTCTGCACTTGGAGGCCCAACAACTGTCTACAAGAATAGAAGTGCGTAGACATCAGTGATCCACTATGGTCTGAAGAGGTTAGTCCAACCTTCTGAAACGTAAGAGAGTATGAATTTTGGGGACGAAGTTGAGTTTAAGGCGCGAGACTGTAACATCCCAGGATTAGAACCTAGAAATAGTGAGGCCACATGTGTGTGCATTGCATTCATGCATAATAAAATCCAGGGAATTTTCGCGCAAAACTAAAAGACCTATAGAGGGATCGAGATCTCTTTTGTTCTGATCGAAACGTCAGCGCAAGTGTTATGGATTTCTACATGACCTCTACTATATTTTTGTGTCTTGGAAAACAATTCAATTCATATTTGAAATTAGGAATTCAAATTCAAATTTGAATACTTTGGCATTTAAAGTATTCCAATATTAAATAAAGAATATATATATAATAAAGTAAATCGAATTATAATAATATTTAATCATACAATTAAATAAAATTTAAATGAAATACAGTTAAGAGTAAATAATACTAATATTTTTACAAACAAACAAGAATTGAACTCTTATTAATAAATATTATACAATAGTTACAAATTCCAGGATACAAGATAAGAAAGTACACTTTATTTTATAGACAAAATAATCATTACAAGTAAAAATAAATTACAAAATAAAATAAAATTTAACTTTATTAATATTATACAGTATTACACTTTTAGTTACATTATATAAAGTAAAAAGGAATTACAAGAATAAGAACACAAAGAAAAATAATCTTTATTACTTATCAATAATAAATTACATTATTTATACAAGGATATAAATATAAAAGTAAATTATAAATAGGATAAAAGAAAAACCTGAAACTAATAACTAAACTAATCCTTCATCTTGTATCTTCTTTCTTTCATATTCTTGATCCATGCAACATAACTCAAAGAAAATAAAATAAAAGTAAAAGAATAAGAGATTAGTGTATCAATTATACTCTCAGATATCAATAGTGGAGTGCACTTTGTCTCATTATTGAGCTTAATTTTTTAAGGGGCAAGTTTCACCAAATCAAAGTATATGTTCTTAATCAGATAGTTGTCTCAGTAAAACCTCATTGGTAGTTAATAATGGGGCAAATTTCACCAGAGAGGTAGAAGTAAAAAGGAGGAGTATCAAGATATTTTGTCTTGCACTCATCATGCAGTTTATGTGTTGTCCACACAGTAAGACAATACTATGAAGAGAAAAGGGAGAGCATAGCCACAACACTTATTACCACATGTCCACTTCCATCTCCTTTCCACAACACTTCTCAATCCATATTCACAGGTCCATTTCCTAAACATCACCAGAACAACAAGAACACAAGATCATTGAATTCCATAATCACTAGCACATCACACTTCACACCACTAGATCACTGCAGTATTATCTGGGTAACTGATACCTTCGATCCAGATTAACGGATTTAGTATAATAGCTTTTTCGCTAGAAGACCTTGGTTTAATCGAACCTTGGAAATCAATGATAAAGGAAATAAATAAGGACACATCTAGATGATGATAATCAGAAACTACAAAGAGATGTTGACCCGATGTACTTTCGGGTTAGTGTTTTCATTCAAAAAGGTTGTAAACTACGACCACACGATGCATAACTAATGACTTTAGTCTCTACTTGGATTTGTTATTCGACTAGAGACTCGGGGGGTACTCCCATAGGGAGCGCTGGTCGCGCACCCTATAAAAACCAAAGATATACAATTTGTCTATTGTTTCGACGACATCCACTGTCACATCCTAAAATTTTCCAAATTTTGAAATGTGAAAAATAAATAAACAAAATAAATAATTGTTGAAATTTAGGGTGAAAAGAAACTTTTTATTTCTAAATGGAAACATCAAAACCCATCTTGAACAAAATTTGAATAAAATTTGAATCCAACTAAATTCAAATCAAGTGAAATGCATTCTTCATAAATGCATCATGAAATTTAAACACTTGGGAAATGAACCAAAACCCTAAAACCCTAATGGAAGAAAAACATTTCCAAGATCTCTCTAAGACTATGGATTTGATCCATATAAAAATTTAGCAACAAGCATTTATAAATGATCAAGAATGACAAATAGAAATATTATAAAACCATAGAAATTGATTTCATTCAATTTGGAACCATGGATAAAAACTTATGAATTTAATAAGTTAGAAAGGAAATAATTTCCAAAGCTAATAAGGCTCTTATCTAAAATCCATACCAAATTGTGATCAAATTAATCTTATAGAGATTAAAAGGATAAGCCAATATCAAATAAATTTATACAAATTGGAATCACCAAGTTTGGATCTTTAAATAAAAAGATATGGATTTTATAAGATAAAGAAAGAAATAATAAATAGGGAATATTTAAAAGCCAAATTAAATCTTGGCCTAATCCATAAGCAAATGGAATGAATATAATCCAAAGCCAAATAAAAGAAAGGGATAAAGAATAAGCAAATAAAAGTATATGAGATTAAACCCTACTCTAATTAAATTTAATAAAAACAAAATCCCTAATAGAAATGATTAATTAAATCATGAGAAAATGATAATTGGAATTGCCCAAGAGGAGTAAAAGTTATTTAATTGACTTAAATGGAATCAAAGAATTATTTGAATAAAATTTATATTGATTTAAAACCATATTGGATTTTAGTTAAATAAAGAAAATTGCTCAATTCAAATGATTAATAAACCATATTAGAATTATTTCAAATAATTCAAAGTGATTATTTAAAGACCCTATTAAATAAATAAAACCTACTGAATAATATTTGGTGAAAATTAGAATTCAAATAAAGAGTTTGAAAATATAATTAAATCTTGTTTGAATAAAAACAATTGTCTATTTAAATAAATAACAAACCATGTGTAAATGAAATATTTATTCTGAAAATGGACATTAAATACATGCCTAAAATAGTGTAGAAAACTTATAGAAAGTTTGGTAAAAATATGAATTCAAATGGTTTTTTGAAATGTTTAAACAAAATCAAAACAGAAAATGAGAATGGAAAAAGAAAAATGTTTCAGAATAAAAAAGGAAACAACCCAACCCACTAACCAGGCCCAACTCATGGCCCAACTAACCCACCCCGAGCGAAGCATTTTGTCACTTAGACTCTCACCCGCCCCCTCACTGACGACAAGACCCCACCTAAACCTTCCCTTTCTCGCTGACTAGCCAGCCCCACCTGCCAGACCGTCTTCCTCACCCGCCACGACCAGTTCCTCTCTCCCTCACCGGTTTCTGGCTTGATTTTAGCGGCTTTAATTCGCATTAACGTAGAGGCCGTTACCCACCATGATCACGCCCTGCTAAACGCCTCCCTCCCCTCTCCATTTCCTCCCAGACGCTACACCTCGAGACCCGACAGGCTGCTCCAATTCCTCTCAGCACCGCACTGTCTCTGGCGATCATTCCCGGTTGATTCCGACGACTCCAGACCGCCCCACTGCCCATAGCCTCCACAAGCGTGTTGCCCAACATCCCCCGCATCTGCCAGTACCCATAGCTAGCCCGCGCGTTCACCAGAGGATCGGCAACATCAACACCAGAGCGCCACAGCCTCCTGCTTCAACTCCGTCGAGCTCCCCTGGTGAAGTCTGACCTCCCCTTGTCAACACCCGGATTTTTAATCCCAGATGCCTGTTATGCCATACATCGCAATCCCAGGATTACCATTTTTGCGAGACATAACAGAGTTGGATATCACAGTATATCATCCATTACAAGCCATACATAAGGTCTTACACAAATAAGGATCTCATGATCCAGTTCTTAATACAACTCAAGCAGCGGAATAACATAATAATAAAGGTAGCGTAGGCGGAGCTCCATCTTCTGGGTCACAGGCAATGCTGACGATGGGAGATGATCCTAGTTGTCGTAACCTTCCTGGGGTCCATCATCCTAGTACTCCTCTTCATAGTCTGGCCACGGGAATATCCAGGGACAAAGCCATGAGTACTCTTTAAGTACTCGCAAACTAATACTAACAAGTGAAGGGGGTTTTTGTAGTAGGACACTAAGATCTATGGTTTTTTTGCAAAAAGCCAGATTTACCTCTACTAAGTTCAAAAGCAAAGAAAAACTAGTTGAAGTTTTATAACACCTAAGTGGGAACTTGAATTTCATATCACAACTCTGCTGTGGTCAATTCAAAATCTCCATTCATTTCACGAGTCATTTTGAAACATCTGACGGGGGAACAGTATGGCCACTCCAACTGTCCATAACCGCGAACGCGGCTATTCGAATAGTTTGACACTCTGCAGAGATTGTACACTTTCACCACAACATTCGATACATCCGTCAGGAACAAATCCTGAATTCACCATACTCAGTATGCGAATAATCAATCCTAACCTTTCAATTACACGCCCTAGTATAGGCACCTTTCATGTGAGTTTGGCCTCCCAACCATGACCAACTGTCATCTTGGGTACTGCACAGGTGGAAAATCTTCACAAGGTAGCCTCAGCTCAAACCTTGGCCGTGAGGGCACCCATACTAAGGTATATAAGTTTCCAGTCAAGCCCTACCCAATTTTCGGGTATTGTGGTTGTATGGTAAAATTGGAATGGTATCGCATCCAGACAACCATCAGTTTTATAAAGGGCTAAGTCTCATGCCTCAACATTTTCATCATCAAAATCATCGGGTATTCGGAAACACATGTCAAAACATTTCGGTAGAATGACTCATCATTCTAAGGTTTTCATAACCATTTTCACCAAGTATTCCCATCTAAAGTTGATCAAGTTTTATGCTTAGCACTAGCATCTACAAGTGGGGTAAGTACTAATGACGGGTGGTAATCAAGTGGAGATTAATTGAGTTCAATCTCATGCCTTAGGATGACATCAAGATTATCTATATTAGGCCAAATTTAATGCTCTTTATGCAACCTTCAATTATCTTCCTAGAATCTACAAGTCACTTAAGTAAACTCTAAGAAAAAGCTTTGATAAAGAAATAAATTATAAAGCTTACAAGTAAAACTAGGATTGGGTATCATCAAATGTGTCCAACCAAGCATGCTTAGTGCATTGCATAGGTTATCTAACTTTCATAATTACAAGTGTTAGCTTGCCTTGTGAAAAGGAGTGGTTTAAGTTCTCCTCGGCTTCTTCTTCATAGTATCCTCCTTCCTCCTCGTATCCTTGGTCGGTACTAGCGTCTATGAATAAATACGAGGTACACAATCACCAAACAATACTTAACTATTTTCAATCATCACACAAAGGTGTTATATAGATGATCTAGCATCATCACTTATCATTACAAGATTAAGGCACTTGTCTTGTTTATTTATTTATTTTTAGAAAAGTAATTTCTACTCATTGAAAAACTACTTAAGGTTTAATATTCTCCAACTCAAACATGGGATCATGTTGACACATGTCATCACCACATATTTGAGTCCATGGGAATGTGATTTAAAGTGGTGTCACAATTTAATAAGGTTTAACCTTTTATTTTAAATAAACAAAGTGACTAGAAATGCCTATGTGGCATTCTTTTATTACCTGAACATTATTTCTGTAAGTAAACCCAAATGTTTTTATATATTCTGAAAGGTATGATCAAATGTAATTTTTTAGAGTTGGAATCAACTCAAAATCTATTATGGTTGAAATTTGAAAAATGTTTGAATGCAGAAAAGCTTCTGACTTGTTATTTTTACCAAGGTTGATCTACCGATCCAAATTGTTTGAATCCAACGGGCTTGGATTAAGAATTTCAGTACCTTTCCAACAAAATTGGTTTCATGCAATTTGGTTCACTAAATCGAGCTGGGTTGATTTTTGAATATAGGTACATAAGTATGTTTGAATTAAAATGGAAAAAGCTAAATTCAAATGGCTGGGCTGCGCGGGAAAGGTTAACGGGCCGGCCCAGTGTCACTCCGTAGCGCAGGGCTCAGCTGAGAGGGGCTCTACCGGTCAGTGGCTCATAACACGCGAAGCGGTATGGGGTGATTTGGTTCGTTGGATTAGAAGTGAGATCAACGGCTGAGGGTCGTCGTCGACGATGAACATGTCACCGGCGAGCTCGAACCCTAGCGGCTTAGTGGGGGTGCATGGGGGGCATACCGGGGCTCCAGCGACGACGGCGAGGCGGGCAAACGACAAAGTCGACGTCGGCGAACTCAGGGATGGTCGCGGCAGCTCCGGGGGCGGTCAAAATCAACGGCTCCCTTCTTCTCCAGAGGCAGCCTACTCCGGCGCAATTCCGGCGAGCTGCTGCTCCTAGTGCTCCGGCTAAGGGGTGGAATGATCAGTGAGGTGAGGGGAGTGGGATGGTGTGAAGAAATCGAGCGGGGGTTGCCTCCTTTTATAGGCTCGACGGCGAGACCGAGAGGGATGAGCAGGCGACGGTGGCGACACGGCTACGAGAGGCTAGAGGCATGGCTGCGGTTGGAGATCGACAGGCGGTCTCCTAGCGATGCTCTAAAACTTAAATGCGCGTGTAGGGGCGGTGGCAATCGGTCGGGAACGTGTGGTGCTCTACGCGGCAGAGGCGGCAAACTCCGCGGCGAGCGGTGGCTACGGGGTACAAGCGATGAAACGAATATGTCTGGTGGTCTCCTGGGACGGTGGGGTGCATGCTGGAGAGCGGCGAGGGCTCGAGGTGGTCGGGTTGCGTGGGAACGGCGCGTTCTCTGCGGTGCGCATCGGCATGGTCGACAGCGGCACGGGCGCGGCGTTCCTGGCGGTTCTGGTCTCTATCTTCGAGCTAGGGCTGGTCGAGAGGGGCGGTGAGGCATGGGCTACCTGCTAGACAAGGTGGGCACGGCTAGTTCTTCTCCTAGCTTGCTGTCCACACTGGGGTGACATGGGGAGGCTCGGCATGCTCACCATTGATGGCATTGGCAAGCTCACAGTGGTGCTAGAGGTTAGTTAAAGGAGCTAGATGATCTACTAAGGCTAGTTGCAACCAGAGAGGGAACAAGGTTGGCCAAATCACTGCTCAAAATAGTGTTTGTGATTTGTTTGATTTGAATCTGCAAGCTGTTTGATGAAATGGCCGCAAGAACTTGAGTTTCGAATTTTAAAATATTTTTGGTTGGTGTGCTAGCATGTGTTGAGGATTCTGTGGGTGCTTGGGTTTTGAAAATTGAACTTGTTTGAGTGGTTTTTGAAATAATGGGATCTTCCCATATGAGATAGATTCAATTTTAAACTGTCATTTAAACTTAGCATTTGAATGTTTTTGGATGATCACAAAGTGGGCCTTGGTACCTTATTATGAGTACTAACAAGGGGTGCAAAGATCCATACATGTTTCTGTTGAGTTTTGAAAGTTAGAGATAGCCAAAATAGGCATGGGAGTTAATTTGGCCAAAGTGACCATTCACTTCTTTTTTTCATTTTGAGTTGTTTGTCTTTGGGAAAAGTTTGGGGATTGTTTAGATGATGTTTATTTCACCTAAGAATCATTTTACAAGCAAAGAAACACAGAATCATGGCAATTCAAAAGAATCCAAATTTTAATACACACATATGAATGCTTTCATAACTTTAGATGGGAAAGTTTTTTGTTAACCCTAATTTTGATGATTAGAGTTTGATGTTCCATGTTTAATATTTTTGGGATGTTACAAACCTTCCCCCCTTAAACAAAATCTCGTTCCGAGATTTGCAGAAGGACGAAAAAAGATTACCTAGGATTTGAAGAGATCGGGAAACTCCGTCCTCATGTGATCTTCGCGCTCCCAGGTAGCTTCTTCTTCTGTGTGGTTGCTCCACTAAATCTTGAGAAACTTGATGCTTCGGGTTCTGGTAGTTCTAAAAGCTTCTTCCAAAATACGGATGGGTACTTCGGGATAGGTTAGGTAGTCGTTGATTTCTATGGTCCGGTGATCAATGTTCTTGAACACTTCAGTCTTCTTCGGAACCTCGAGGCACTTGTGAAGTAATGAGATATGGAACACATTATGCATGGCTGACATCTCTTCGGGCAGTTCCAACTGATATGACACTTCTCCTCGACGGTTCAGAATCTTGAAGGGTCCGATATATCTGGGGGCTAACTTTCCTTTCAGCTGGAAACGCTGCATTCCTTTCAATGGTGACACTTTCAGGTATACGAAATCTCCGACATTAAAAGCGAGGTCTCGACGTCTCTTGTCGGCATAACTCTTTTGTCTGGACTGAGCGGTCTTGAGGTGCTCACGAATCTTGTGAACCTTCTCTTCTGCTTCTCGTAGGATGTCGGGTCCGAAAATCTGACTCTCTCCTACTTCTGACCAATTCAAAGGGGTGCGACACTTCCTTCCATACATGAATTCAAATGGGGCCATTTGCAAACTAGCTTGATAATTGTTGTTGTATGAAAATTCTGTGAACGACAGATAGTCTTCCCATTTAGATCCATATTCTAACACACAGGCTCTCAACATGTCTTCGAGTATTTGATTTACTCGCTCCGTTTGTCCGTCGGTCTGAGGGTGATAAGCTTTGCTGAAATCTAGTCGGGTTCCTAAACCTTCTTGGACTTTCTTCCAGAATCTCGAGGTAAACTGAGTTCCTCGATCCGATACGATGTTCTTGGGGACTCCGTGCAAACTAGCGATTCTAGCGATGTATAACTCCGCTAGCTTCGAACTCTAATATGTGGTCTTGACTCGTAATAAATGGGCGACTTTGGACAATCTGTCCACTATGACCCAGATAGAGTCATTTCCCCTACTAGAAGTAGGCAATCCGATGATAAAGTCCATTCCAACGGAATCCCATTTCCATTCCGGAATCTGTAATGGTTGCAACAATACTGCGGGTCTTTGATGTCCCGCCTTGACTCGCTGACATATATCACACTTGGCGATATAGCTTCCGATTTCTCTCTTCATCCTATGCCACCAAAATTGTTCTTTCAAATCTTGATACATCTTCGTTCCTCCGGGATGGATAGAATAAAGAGTATCATGAGATTCCTTCAGAATCACTTCTTTCAACTTCGAATCTGCTGGTACACAAAGACGTCCTTTGTACCACAGAACTCCTTCTTTGTCTTCCGTAAATCTGGGTACTTTGCCTGTACCGATACGACGCTTGATTCCGTCGATACTAGCATTTCCTTTCTACGCCTCCTTGATCTGGCTGATCAAAGTGGGTTGAAGTTCTATGCTAGCCAAAAATCCTTCACTCACTAATTCCATTCGAAAATCTTCCATCTCTTTGTGCAGACTTGGTTGCTCCTTCAGAATCATGGAGTTCAAGCGGCACGGCAATCTGCTAAGGGCATCTGCTACCACATTGGCTTTACCGGGGTGATAGTGAATGTCCAGATCGTAATCCTTGATTATCTCAATCCATCTTCTTTGTCTCATATTCAGCTCCTTCTGAGTGAATATATACTTCAGGCTCTTGTGATCCGAATAAATCTCACAACGGTTTCCCATTAGGTATTGCCTCCATGTCTTCAGGGCTAGAACTACGACTACGAGTTCGAGGTCATGGGTTGGATAGTTCTGCTCATGTTGTTTCAGTTGTCCGGATAGATAAGATATAACTTTGCCTTCTTGCTTTAGCACACATCCGAGACCGATCTTGGATGCATCACAATACACGTCAAAGGGCTTCGTGATATCCGGCATGATTAAGATTGGGGCTGAAATCAATCTTCTCTTGAGTTCTTTAAAACTCGCTTCACATTTGTCCATCCATTCAAACTTCTTGTCCTTCTTCAGCAATTGGGTCATGGGTCTGGCGATACTTGAGAATACTTCTACGAACTTGCGGTAGTATCCCGCCAATCCGAGAAATGCACGAACTTGGATTTGAGTGGTTGGGGCTTGCCAATCTTCGACATCTTTCACCTTTGCAGGGTCAACTGCAATTCCTCCGGCTGATACAATGTGGGCAAGGAATCCTACCTCCTGTAACCAGAATTCACATTTGCTAAACTTGGCATACAACTGATGCTCTCTAAGGGTTCCAAGAATGGTCCTTAGGTGTAGCTCATGCTCTTCTTATGATTTGGAATAAATCAGAATGTCATCGATGAAAATAACGACAAACTTATCCAGGAAGTCCATAAAAATCTTATTCATGAGATTCATGAAATAAGCGGGGGCATTGGTTAGTCCAAAAGACATGACAGTATACTCGTATAATCCATATCTGGTGGTAAAGGCAGTCTTTGGAATATCCTCTGCGCGAATCTTGAGTTGATGATAGCCAGTCCTAAGATCAATATTAGAAAACACTTTGGCACCGGTCAACTGATCAAATAAATCTTCTATCTTGGGCAATGGGTACTTGTTCTTGATAGTGACATCATTCAACTTCCGATAATCCATACACAGACGGTTACCTCCATCCTTCTTGTCCACAAACAAGACAGGTGATCTCCATGGTGATGCACTTGGTTGAATCAATCCAATTTCCAGCATGGCATTTAGTTGCTTCTTTAGTTCTGCTAGTTTAGACGGGTTCATACTATATGGTCTCTGGGCTATGGGTCCTGTTGCGGGGATTAGTTCGATGATAAAATCGATATCCCGATCTAGGGGCATACCGGGAAAAACATCTGGAAATACATCGGGGTATTCGCAGACTATCCGGACTTGGTCAATGGTAGGTTGGGCTATACTCTTGTTGCACTTGAATTGACGAGGTAAGGTTTCGGATACATGCTCGACTGATATTCCGGCTGTACTGGTCATGGTTATGGCTTTCTTGGCATGTCAATTAATCCTTTATGTTTGGCCATCCAATCCATTCCTAGTACTACTTCCAAACCTTTAGTTCCAAGTACTATCAGATTATCATAAAAATCTATTCCATGGATTCATATAGGGACGGCTTTGCAAATTTGCCTAACTTTGGTGGTTGAACCGGGGATTTGAATAATCATAACATGCTTCAGTTTGGTTGGTTGAATCTTACTAGTGCATGCAAATTCTTCGGTGACAAATGAATGCGATGCACCAGAATCAAACAACACTCTAGCAAGTACTAAATTAACAGAAAACATACCCAGCACGACGTCTGGCGCTTCCTGGGCTTCTTCAGCATGCATGAGAAAAAGACGGCTGTTGCGGTTTAGCGAATTCCCTGGGGCAAACCTTCTTCCAGGCTGAACACGACGCTGCTGCTAAGCTGGGGAATTTGCATTAGGGGTTGTGGCATTCTTCTTTGGGCACTCATTGGAGTAGTGACCCTTATTTCCACAGTCATAACAAGTCACTTGCGACTTGTCCTTTGCTGCAACAGGCATAGCGTTGCTTCCAGTTCTCGGGGCAGTGTTGGTGTTGGCGGTAGCATTGTTGTTGTTGAACTTGGGTGGGGCACGGTTGAAATTGTTAGAGTTGCTGGAGTTGTTATGATTTCCTCTGGGCCTCAGGTTTCCACGGTTGGGATAGGTCGGACAGTTCATCGGGGGTCTGTTAGTTCTCGGGGAAAATCCTGGAGATAGGTTGGGGCGATACTTTGGGGTATGATGGGTTCCTGGCTGATGCATCATGCGACGCTTGCGGTTCTCATTGGCTTGGTTGATCTTTCCTTCCATCTGGATGGCAGAGTCGACAAGGGCTTCAATATCAGCAAAGGGGATATTGACCAACATTGTCTGCATCTCATCATGCAGACCATTCAGGAACCTTTCTTTCTTCTTGGCTTTAGTGTCAATCTCATCCGGTGCATACCTAGATAATGACAAGAATTTGTCACCGTATTCCACTACGGTCATCCTTCATTGTTTCAGTTCCCTGAACTCATCTCTCATTCTCTTGATCAAACCTGGTGGCACATGGGTTCTACTGAACTTGACCTTGAATTCCTCCCAGGTCATCAGCTGGCCTCCGGTCATTGCACGAACGTTGTTCCACCATGCTCTTGCATCTCCGGCTAGATAGTGGGTGGCGAACAGAACTTTCTCGTTAGCTTCCACTCTGGCGACTTCCAGGTTGTTTTCCATGGTTTGCAGCCAATCATCTGCATCTAGGGGCTCCTATGACTTAGTGAGAACAGGTGGGTTGGTGTTCTGGAAATTCTTGAGCTTAGATCCATGGTTATCTTGATTTCCTTGGCCTTGATTGTTGTTGGCCATCTGAGCTATGTGCTGAAGGGTGGATAAGTTGGCTTGACGTTCGGCTCTTTCAGCTTCGCGGTCAGAAACCAACATTTGTAGGATCTGCAAAATCGGGTCTAGGGATGAACCACTTCCTCCGCGTGGCATCTGAAGATTGAGATAGATCATGAAGAAAGAGGGAAATTTCTAAGGTTCAGGGATTTTGAAAAGTTTTTAATGCTTGACTCAGATTTCTAGCAACTTGCTTTTCATTCATTCATTCATAGCACACGATACAACACACATCACAACAAAGGAAAAACAGATGGTTTTAAGAACCATTCTGGAAACTACGATACAGTGGGACCGAATACAACTCACTACGCTAGTGCTCAAGTGCTACTACTCCTCAGAGTCGGTGTAATCGTCATCCTCATCATCCTCATCGTCATCGATGAAGGCGAATCCTCCTCATCGGTGAAGAAGTCCATGGCCTGATCCTCCACAAAATCATCATCATCACTGAGATAGGAGTAGGGGTTTCCACAAAGATCTTCTCCGGCATTCTCCCTTTCCTCCAGCTGCATGTCTCTATCGTGGATGGTCTCCTCCAAATCCGAGATACGGTGGCAAAGACGATCAATGATGCGCTCCTTATTGTCGAGCTGGCGGCGACGAGACTTGCGATCCTTCGCTGGCATGGAGATGGTCTGATCATTCGTCCTGATGATGGCGGACTTGTGGTTGGAGTAGTCACGAGCATTGTCAAGTTCTTGTTGACGATCGTACATCATGAAGCTAAGATGGTCCAATTGAGTCTTCAGATCGGGGTGATATGGGGCTTCCCGTGGCTGTCCCATAGCATCATGCCTTGGACAAAACTCAAAGCGGGTACCGTTGATCTGGTTGATACTCTGCCCACACAGATGGGCAAGAGCTTCCTGCATGGCCCTGGCAAGTCCATCGAGCCAGTTGTTCTCTCTTAAGGTGAACTGAATTCCCTCGGCAGTGGGAGGTTCAATCTTTCCTCGGAGACTTGCAACAACTAGCCATTGCCGATATTCTCCTTCCTAATCATTGAGCTGAGCTCCGAAGAACTCGGGGTGTGGACGCTCCAGAAGTTCTGAAAGCTGGTCCAAATCCCGCTCAAAGATGAGGTCTCCTCCATTTCCCAACTGGTAAAACATGATGTACTTCACGTCCATCTATAAGAATATAGGATGAGTAAGTTAGTAGAGTGATCAAGTGTGTCAAGTTTTTAGGTATTTTGCAAAAGTTTTTGACGAACATGAATTTTCATGAAAGAATCAAAGTGATAAGAATGGGAATAAGTTTTTGTAAATATTTGCTTCCTTTGGTTTTGAAACTAAGTTTTTGATTCCAACGTCCAGTCTAACTAGGGTCTCCTATGGTCAGGATGGCTCTGATACCAACTTGTCAACACCCGGATTTTTAATACCAGATGCCTGTTATGCCATACATCTCAATCCCAGGATTACCATCTTTGCGAGACATAACAGATTTGGATATCACAGTACATCATCCATTACAAACAATACATAAGGTCTTACACAAATAAGGAACTCATGATCCAGTTCTTAATACAACTCAAGCAGCGGAATAACGTAATAATAAAGATAGCGTAGGCGAAGCTCCATCTTCTGGGTCACAGGCAATGCTGACGATGGGAGATGATCCTAGTTGTCGTAACCTTCCTAGTGTCCATCATCCTGGTACTCCTCTTCATAGTCTGGCCACGGGAATAGCCAGGGACAAAGCCATGAGTACTCTTTAAGTACTCGCAAACTAATACTAACAAGTGAAGGGGGTTTTTGCAGTAGGACACTAAGCTCTAGGGTTGTTTTGTAAAAAGCCAGATTTACCTCTACTAAGTTCAAAAGCAAAGAAAAACTAGTTGAAGTTTTATAACACCTAAGTGGGAACTTGAATTTCATATCACAACTCTGTTGTGGTCAATTCAAAATCTCCATTCATTTCACAAGTCATTTTGAAACATCTGACGGGGGAACAGTATGGCCACTCCAACTATCCATAACCGTGGACGCGGCTATTCGAATAGTTTGACACTCTGTAGAGATTGTACACTTTCACCACAACATTCGATACATCCGTCAGGAACAAATCCTGAATTCACCATACTCATTATGCAGATAATAAATCCTAACCTTTCAATTACACACCCTAGTATAGGCACCTCTCCTGTGAGTTTGGCCTCCCAACCATGACCAACTGTCATCTTGGGTACTGCACAGGTGGACAATCTTCACAAGGTAGCCTCAGCTCAGACCTCGGCCATGAGGGAACCCATACTAAGGTATATAAGTTTCCAGTCAAGCCCTACCCAATTTTCGGGTATTGTGGTTGTACGGTAAAATTGGAATGGTATCGCATCCAGACAACCATCAGTTTTATAAAGGGCTAAGGCTCATGCCTCAACATTTTCATCATCAAAATCATCGGGTGTTCGGAAACACATGTCAAAACATCTCGGTAGAATGACTCATCATTCTAAGGTTTTCATAACCATTTTCACCAAGTATTCCCATCTAAAGTTGATCAAGTTTTATGCTTAGCACTAGCATCTACAAGTGGGGTAAGTACTAATGAGGGGTGGTAATCAAGTGGAAATTAATTGAGTTCAATCTCATGCCTTAGGATGACATCAAGATTATCTAGCTTAGGCCAAATTTAATGCTCTTTATGCAACCTTCAATTATCTTCCTAGAATCTACAAGTCACTTAAGTAAACTCTAAGAAAAAGCTTTGATAAAGAAATAAAGTATAAAGCTTGCAAGTAAAACTAGGATTGGGTATCATCAAATGTGTCCAACCAAGCATTCTTAGTGCATTGCATAGGTTATCTAACTTTCATAATTGCAAGTGTTAGCTTGCATTCTGCAGAGCAGTGGTTGAAGTTCTCCTCGGCGTCTTCTTCGTAGTATCCTCCTTCCTCCTCGTATCATTGGTTGTTACTAGTGTCTATGAATAAATACGAGGTACACAATCACCAAACAATACTTAACTATTTTCAATCATCACACAAAGGTGTTCTATAGATGATCTAGCATCACCACTTATCATTACAAGATTAAGGCACTTGTCTTATTTATTTATTTTTAGAAAAGTAATTTCTACTCATTGAAAAACTACTTAAGGTTTAATATTCTCCAACTCAAACATGGGATCATGTTGACACATGTCGTCACCACATATTTCAGTCCATGGTAATGTGATTTAAAGTGGTGTCACAGTTTAATAAGGTTTAACCTTTTATTTTAAATAAATAAAGTGACTAGAAATGCCTATGTGGCATTCTTTTATTACCTGAACATTATTTCTTTAAGTAAACCAAATGTTTTTATATGTTCTGAAAGGTATGATCAAATGTGATTTTTGAGAGTTGGAATCAACTCAAAATCTATTATGGTTGAAATTTGAAAAAATTTGAATGCAGAAAAGCTTCTGACTTGTTATTTTTACCAAGGTTGATCTACAAATCCAAATGGTTTGAATCCAACGGTCTTGGATTAATAATTTCAGTACCTTTCTAAAAAAATTGGTTTCATGCAATTTGGTTCACTAAACCGAGCTAGGTTGATTTTTGAATATAGGTATAGAAGTATGTTTGAATTAAAATGGAAAAAGCTAAATTCAAATGGCTGGGCTGCGCGAGAAAGGTTAACGGCCGGCCCAGTGTCACTCCGCAGCGTGGGGCTCAGCTGACAGGGGGTCTACCGGTCAGTGGCTCATAACACGCGAAGCGGTACGGGGCGATTTGGTTTGTTGGATTAGAAGTGAGATCAACGGCTGAGGGTCGTCGTCGACGATGAACATGTCACCGGCGAGGTCGAACCCTAGAGGCTCAGTGGGGGTGCATAGGAGGCATACCGGGGCTCCAGCGACGACGGCGAGGCGGGCAAACGACGAAGTCGACGACAGTGAACTCAGGGATGGTCGCGGCAGCTCCGGGGCGGTCGAAATCAACGGCTCCCTTCTTCTCCAAAGGCGGCCTGCTCCGGTGCAATTCCGGCGAGCTGCTGCTCCTCGTGCTCTGGCTAAGGGGTGGAATGATCAGTGAGGTGAGGGGAGTGGGATGGTGTGAAGAAATCGAGCGGGGGTTGCCTCCTTTTATAGGATCGACGGCGAGACCAAGAGGGATGGGCAAGCGATGGTGGCGACATGGCTATGGGCGGCTAGAGGCATGGATACGGTTGGCGATCGACGGGCGGTCTCCTAGCGATGCTCTAAAACTTAAATGCGCGTGTAGGGGCGGTGGCAATCGGTTGGGAACGTGCGGTGCTCTACGCGGCAGAGGCGGCGAACTCCGCGGCGAGCGGTGGCTACGGGGTACGAGCAATGAAACGAACATGTCTGGTGGTCTCCTGGGACGATGGGGTGCATGCTGGCGAGCGGCAAGGGCTCGAGGTGGTCGGGTTGCGTGGGAACGGCGCGTGCTCTGCGGTGCGCGTCGGCATGGTCGACAGCGGCGCGGACACGACGTTCCTGGCGGTTCTGGTCTGTGTCTTCAATCTAGGGCTGGTCGAGAGGGGGCGGTGAGGCATGGTCTACCTGCTAGACAAGGTGGGGACGGCTAGTTCTTCTCCTAGCTTGCTTTCCACACTGGGGTGACATGGGGAGGCTCGGCCTGCTCACCATTCATGGCATTGGCAAGCTCACAGTGGTGCTAGAGGTTAGTTAAAGGAGCTAGATGATCTACTAAGGCTAGTTGCAACCAGAGAGGGAACAAGGTTGGCCAAATCACTGCTCAAATTTGTGTTTGTGATTTGTTTGATTTGAATCTACAAGCTGTTTGATGAAATGGCCGCAAGAACTTGAGTTTTGAATTTTGAAAAGATTTTTGGTGGGTGTGCTAGGCATGTGTTGAGGATTCTGTGGGTGCTTGGGTTTTTAAAATTGAACTTGTTTGAGTGGTTTTTTAAATAATGGGATCTTCCCATATGAGATAGATTCAATTTTAAACTGTCATTTAAACTTAGCATTTGAATGTTTTTGGATGATCAAAAAGTGGGCCTTGGTACCTTATTATGAGTACTAACAAGGGGTGCAAAGATCCATACATGTTTCTGTTGAGTTTTGAAAGTTAGAGATAGCCAAAATAGGCATGGGAGTTAATTTGGCCAAAGTGACCATTCACTTCTTTTGTTCATTTTGAGTTGTTTGTCTTTGGGAAAATTTTGGGGATTATTTAGATGATGTTTATTTCACCTAAGAATCATTTTACAAGCAAAGAAACACAGAATCATGGAAATTAAAAAGAATCCAAATTTTAATACACACACATATAAATGCTTTCATAACTTTAGTTGAGAAAGTTTTTTGTTAACCCTAATTTTGATGATTAGAGTTTGATGATCCATGTTTAATATTTTTGGGATGTTACACCCCTTCCCCTCTCTGTGATGCACATGTGATCGTGACTCTATTACGCATCTAACGACGTCATCCGTTTGTCTTAGCTCATCGTAAAGCCTCGCCAACGTCGACTCACGGCATGCTGCCGTCGATGCGTCTCCGTGAGCAATCGCCGTCGTCGTGACCGTGGCGCCTTTCCTCAGCGAATACCTTGAGCTTCCTCACGCCTCAGCAAATCTGGTGAGCCATCTCCCATCCTCCCTTGCTTCCTACTCCTCCAGAACCGCCATTAGCGCTTGGTCAGCCGGATTGCCGCCTTTGCAACGTCAGGTCACGATCGCATGGTTAGGATAGATTCACTTAAGCAAAGGGGTACGCTAGATCAGAGCCGCACGATCCCCCTTTTAATCCAACGCACCATAGAAGCCGATGCACACGAACCATTTTTGGCCAATAAGAAATAGATGCGTGGAACTGACTCAGTTTTAAAAACAGAAAATGTTCTATTAGATGTTTAAACTTGCAAAATTCATAACTTTTGATCCACAAGTCCAAATTTTGCAAATTTTATATCAATGGAATCAGCAAAACAAATACTTTCCAACCATGTGCTTTGTCTAGTAATTTGATTCTGCAAACTTAGTTGTTTTTGCAGAAACTTGTGTAGGCATAATTTGAATATAAAAATTATTCTAGAAATATTTTTAAGGTAATATCTTTGGTGAATGGTTTGTTTTGAATCTACTGACCATAGAAACCAACTTTTGGATTTAAAAACATATTTTGTGATGCTAAGGAATAAATCTTTAAATTAAAGCATTTCTAGTTAAATAAAAATATTGATTATGTTTTAAAAATGCTTTTTGAGTAAAACCTTTTGAAAATGGTTGGAATTAAACTCTCTGACCCAAAACACCAAGTTTAATGATTTAAAAATATATTTGGTGAATCCTAGAAAAATTATTACTTTGTTTAAAGGCATTTCTAACAAATAAAATATTGCTTTGGTATAAAAATGGTTTATAAGTAAAACCTTTTGCAAATGGTTTTAATAATAAACACTTGACCATAAAAAACTAACATTTGTGTTTAAAAATATATTTTTCAAACACTAGAAAGTATTGCTTTGATTTAAATCAATTCTAGCAAGACAAAAATGATTTAAGGTGGCCATTTTCACTAACTTAATATCAAATGGTTTTGTCATTTTTATAAATGACCAATAGATGTTTTATAATGTTTATAACCTATTAGAAACCACCTTTCCAAATAAAACAATATTTGGCATGCTTTCATGCATTGCTTTGTTTTTTTATTCTATGTGATGGGTTGCTTGAATGGTAGATTGAATTTGTGCCTTGATTGAATTGTAGTGAAATTTGAAGAGTGTGACTATTGCAAGATCAAGGAGTGAACTTATATTCTCTACCAAAAAGGCAAGTGGTGCTTCATACTTTTGTCCCAATATTTTGACTATGCATTAGAAATATTTTGTATAGGGCTTGCATGATAATTTTTACTAAGTATCTATATGCTATGCTTGGGAAATCCTAGTAGTTGTAGAATTTTTAGAATTTTCTCTAAGTTAAGATACTTGCTATTGCCATGCTTAGCCTAGATAGTAGCAACCAAGGGTGGAATATATACATGATATGGAAAAATATTACTAAGTTTTTGACTTATGTTTTTGCTTAATAAAAACAACTAAGTGAATGAAACACCTGGGTGGATTGGTAATTTCTTGGTGGTTTTTGGTTGAGTGGTTACACAAGGCCCATTTCTATGGTTTACCTTGTGTATCTCACTTGTGTATTTCCACCCAGGAACAAAGGGATTTGAGATGCCATATGTTAAGAAGCTTCTAGTGCAGCCACATGGCATTATGGGCTCTGCCTGGATCATATAAGTTGCAATAACTTAGCCATTTGGACAGTTAGTGGTAGTGGGTGATAGGTTGGAACGCGTCCATTTGGTCTAATGGAAGGCTTCTGAAAGGTCCTGTCTTGGTGAAAATCAAGTCTTGTGGGGAAAGTGCACTACCTCTGCAGAAGGAAGAAACTAAGTACTTAGCCGTGTCCCCGGTAATGGACAATTTGATCATCAAGACATGGAAGCTATAAATAATATCCTCATCCCAATTTTCTAAGTTAAAACTTGTGGTTGAACAAGGAAGGATCTTCAATCTTTGATTGTTAGATGCCTTGGGTGATTTTGACAAACAAAAACTTAGTGTTTTCAAAAGATAAGGAAAATCTATTTTGAGAAAAGCAAGCCTAAGCTCCACCTAGCCAAATGCATATAGATGATAGTTACCACTATACTACCATAGTATCACTCGCTAATACAATTCAAATGTATTAACCCTTGTGGCTGTAACTTATTATGTTGCAGGTTTGTTTGATGTTAGTGAAGTGTGTTGATTAGGATTACAAGTATACAACCAACATGATTGCCTGTGGAACTTTGAAGATGAAGGACTCCATGCTATAGTTATTTCTGCTGCATTGTCAAGAGATAGCCAAATGAGCTATGTAAGATGTAATGAATTATTTTATTCCTGGTTATAAAGTTGTATCATGACCTTTGTTTCTTGATATTACATCTTCACTGTGGATGCTAGCTATTGATCCAGGGACTAGCATTGTAAACACAGGGATCTCTACCTTATTAAAGGTTGGGACCTCTATAGATGGTATCAGAGCACTGTGTTGCCTGTAGGATTGTAACCCTAGGATTGGACAAAACCCTTAGAAAATAGGAGTTGTATTTGTTCCAAAACTTATTTACAAACAATCTTGTAAACTCCTTCCTCAACCTTTTGGTTTTGATTCTACATCTCTTCTATTTCGAACTTGATGGACAAAACCTCAACATGAGCAAATACTTCACCATAATCAAAGACTTCAACTTGAGCAAAGACTTCAACATCACCAAGGACTTCAACTTGGATATCACCAAGGACTACAAGTGAGACAAGAAATATTATTCAAGACTTGAAGACTAAAGAAACCCAACTTAGAAGGAACAATCATCACCTTTGAAGTTTGTGACCAATACACAAGAATTGTTCCAAGGAATCCATGATCTCATTCAAGAAGAAACACCTAAGAAGAATGGATGATCTCAAGTGAACCATATAGTTGGACCACCATACTAATAATTAGTTTAAACCCACCAACTTATGTGGTGTAGAAAAAATATTTTGTTGCCTAAAAATATGTTTGAACCTTGTTGATTGAGTGGAATGTTTGTTTGTGATTGCTTGCACATTGCTTGTGTGAAATTGTTGTGTGTGATAGACTTCTTCCTTAGAAATCTTTTGCGTATTCTAATCCCAATCCAACCCAAACAGATGACTTCCCCAAGAAACTCCATAATCAAGAATGGTGACAACAACAACCAAGAGATGCACATGAGAGAACTCATAGTAACCCAAACCCAGTTGAACCAAGTGACAACTCGGTTTTTAGCCAACAACCATGAGTTAGACCCAACCATGCAATGGTTTTTGGAAACCCAAACCCAATTGTTGCAAAGGCTGACAAATCAAATGATCAACATGGGAGACAACCTTTCCCAAGGAGTTTGTGACAACAATGATGTCAAGGATGATATTATAGAAGGAACTCAAGCTTGCAATATTTGTGGAGACATGGATCACACTTCCAAAGAGAATCAATATCAATGCCCTAATTGTGAAGAGAAACATCCAACTAAACAATGCCCCACATCTCAAGTGACTTGTTTCCTATGTGAAGGAAATAATCATGTCCCTATCCAATGTCCCATCTATCCTATAGTTCAACAAAGGAAACAAGGTGGAATGCATCAAAATTTTGGAGACCTCCATGAGGAAACAACTTCTACCAAGAAGGATGAAGACAAAGGAAAATCTCAGCTTGCACCTCCATGCATTATGACTTACCTTGATGGACAAAAGAGGAAACATATGTATTATCCAAGGAAACGATTAAGGAAACCAGGAGACTTTCCCACCTTTGAGGTGAGATATAAAGAACATGAACTAGAGGAACTCCTAGCTTTGGAGAAACCCAAGAAGAAGAAGAAGAAGAATAAGGAAATTAGCCAAGTGTGGTGCAACAGCTGCAAAGAGCTAGGCCATTATATATCAACTTGTCCATAGAAGATACATGAAGAACTCAACCTTGTCACATGTTACAATTGTGGTGACAAAGGACATTATGCAAGCAATTGTCCAGAAAAGATGAGATATAAGACAAGCAAGCCTATGAAGGATATCATCCTTGTCACATGTTTCAAGTGTAGAAACAAAGGACACTATGCAGATGTCTGTCTAGAGAAGTTTCATCAAGATCCCAAGCAAGCCAAGATGTAATCTAGTTGGAACTTTTTAAGGATGGTAGTACCCTTGTTGTTTTGAATCCAACTTGTAACCTCTAGCCTCCCCAAATCTCGGGACGAGATTTCTTTTAAGGGTGGTAGCCTGTCACATCCCAAAATTTTCCAAATTTTGAAATGTGAAAAATAAATAAACAAAATAAATAATTGTTGAAATTTAGGGTGAAAAGAAACTTTTTATTTCTAATGGAAACATCAAAACCCATCTTGAACAAACTTTGGATAAAATTTGAATCCAACTAAATTCAAATCAAGTGAAATGCATTCTTCATAAATGCATCATGAAATTTAAACACTTGGGAAATGAACCAAAACCCTAAAACCCTAATGGAAGAAAAACATTTCCAAGATCTCTCTAAGACTATGGATTTGATCCCATATAAAAATTTAGCAACAAGCATTTATAAATGATCAATAATGACAAATAGAAATATTATAAAACCATAGAAATTGATTTCATTCAATTTGGAACCATGGATAAAAACTTATGAATTTAATAAGTTAGAAAGGAAATAATTTCCAAAGCTAATAAGGCTCTTATCTAAAATCCATACCAAATTGTGATCAAATTAATCCTATAGAGATTATAAGGATAAGCCAATATCAAATAAAGTTATACAAATTGGAATCACCAAGTTTGGATCTTTAAATAAAAAGATATGGATTTTATAAGATAAAGAAAGAAAGAATAAATAGGGAATATTTAAAAGACAAATTAAATCTTGGCCTAATCCATAAGCAAATGGAATGAATATAATCCAAATCCAAATAAAAGAAAGGGATAAAGAATAAGCAAATAAAAGTATATGAGATTAAACCCTACTCTAATTAAATTTAATAAAGACAAAATCCCTAATAGAAATGATTAATTAAATCATGAGAAAATGATAATTGGAATTGCCCAAGAGGATTAAAAGTTATTTAATTGACTTAAATGGAATCAAAGAATTATTTGAATAAAATTTATATTGATTTAAAACCATATTGTATTTTATTTAAATAAAGAAAATTGCTCAATTCAAATGATTAATAAACCATATTAGAAATATTTCAAATAATTCAAAGTGATTATTTAAAGACCCTATTAAATAAATAAAACCTACTGAATAAGATTTGGTGAAAATTAGATTTCAAATAAAGAGTTTGAAAATATAATTAAATCTTGTTTGAATAAAAACAATTGTCTATTTAAATAAATAACAAACCATGTGTAAATGAAATATTTATTCTGAAAATGGACATTAAATACATGCCTAAAATAGTGTAGAAAACTTACAGAAAGTTTGGTAAAAATATGAATTTAAATGGTTGTTTGAAATGTTTAAAAAAAATCAAAACAGAAAATGAGAATGGAAAAAGAAAAAGGTTTCAGAATAAAAAAAGGAAACAACCCAACCCACTAACTAGGCCCAACTCGCGGCCCAACTAACCCACCCCGAGCGAAGCGTTTTGTCACTCAGACTCTCACCCGCCCTCGCACTGACGACCGGACCCCACCTGAACCTTCCCTTTCTCGCTGACTAGCCAGCCCCACCTACCAGACCGTCTTCCTCACCTGCCACGACCAGTTCCTCTCTGCCTCGCCCGTTTCTGGCTTGATTTTCGCGGATTTAATTCGCATTAACGCAGAGGCCGTTACCCACCGTGATCATGCCCTGCTAAATGTCTCCATCCCCTCTCCATTTCCCCCCAGACGCCACACCTCGAGAGCCCACAGGCTGCTCCAATTCCTCTCAGCACCGCCACTGTCTCCGGCGACCATTCCCGGTTGATTCCGACGACGCCAGACCGCCCCACTGCCCCTATCCTCCACAAGCGTGTTTCCCAACATCCCCCGCATTTGCCAGTACCCATATCTAGCCCGCGCGTTCACCAGAGGCTCGGCAACATCAACAACAGAGTGCCACCGCCTCCTGGTTCAACTCCGTCGAGCTCCCCCGGTGAAGTCTGACCTCCCCTTCCCCTCTCTATGATGCACATGTGATCGTGACTCTCTTACGCATCTAACGACATCATCCGTTTGTCTTAGCTTGCCGTAAAGCCTCACCAACATCGACTACCGTGCGTGCCCTGCGTCAGTAACGTCTTCGGCGAGCAATCGCCGACATGACCGTGCGCCCCTTGCCCTGCGACGACTACCTTGAGCTTCCTCACGCCTCAGCGAATCTGGTGAGCCATCTCCCCTCCTCCCTTGCTTCCTACTCCTCCAGAACCTTCGCAAGCAGAGCCGCGACGGCGCTCGTCGCTGGATTGCGCCGCCAGACTTTGGTCAGGGCACTGCAGCCGTCAGATCACGATCGCATGGTTAGGATAGATTCACTTAAGCAAAGGGGTACGCTAGATCAGAGCCGCACGATCCCCCTTTTAATCCAACGCACCATAGCAGACGATCCGCACGAACCGTTTTTTGCCAATAAGAACAAGACGCGTGGCACCAACTCGGTTTTAAGAACAGAAAATGTTCTATTAGATGTTTAAACTTGAAAAATTCATAACTTTTGATCCACACGTCCAAATTTTGCAAATTTTATATCAATGGAATCAGAAAAACAAATACTTTCCAACCATGTACTTTGTTTAGTAATTTGCTTCTGTAAACTTAGTTTTTTTTGCAGAAACTTGTGTAGGCATAATTTCAATATAAAAATGATTCTAGAAATATTTTTAAGGTAAAATCTTTGGTGAATGGTTTGTTTGAACCTACTGACCATACAAACCAACTTTTGGACTTAAAAACATATTTTATGATGCTAAGGAATAAATCTTTGAATTAAAGCATTTCTAGTTAAATAAAAATATTGAGTATGTTTTAAAAATGCTTTTTGAGTAAAAACTTTTGAAAATGGTTGGAATTAAACTCTATGAACCTAAACACCAAGTTTTATGATTTAAAAATATATTTGGTGAACTCTAGAAAAATTATTACTTTGTTTAAAGGCATTTCTAACAAATAAAATATTGCTTTGGTATAAAAATGGTTTATAAGTAAAACCTTTTGCAAATGGTTTTAATAATAAACACTTGACCATAAAACACTAACATTTGTGTTTAAAAATATATTTTTCAAACACTAGAAAGTATTGCTTTGATTTAAATCAATTCTAGCAAGACAAAAATGATTTAAGGTGGCCATTTTCACTAACTTAATATCAAATGGTTTTGCCATTTTTATAAATGACCAATAGATGCTTTATAATGTTTATAACCTATTATAAACCACTTTTCCAAATAAAACAATATTTGGCATGCTTGCATGCATTGCTTTGTTTTTTTATTCTATGTGATGAGTTGCTTGAATGGTAGATTGAATTTGTGCCTTGATTGAATTGTAGTGAAATTTGAAGAGTGTGACTATTGCAAGATAAAGGAGTGAACTTATATTCTCTACCAAAAAGGCAAGTGGTTCTTCATACTTTTGTCCCAATATTTTGACTATGCATTAGAAATATTTTGTATAGGGCTTGCATGATAATTTTTACTAAGTATCTATATGCTATGCTTGGGAAATCCTAGTAGTTGTAGAATTGTTAGAATTTTCTCTAAGTTAAGATACTTGTTATTGCCATGCTTAGACTATCTAGTAGCAACCAAGGGTGGAACATATACATGCTATGGAAAAATATTACTAAGTCTTTGACTTATGTTTTTACTTAATAAAAACAACTAAGTGAATGAAACACCTGGGTGGATTGGTAATTGCTTGGTGGTTTTTGGTTGAGTGGTTACACAAAGCCCATTTCTATGGTTTACCTTGTGCATCTCACTTGTGGATTTCCACCCAGGAACAAAGGGATTTGAGATGCCATATTTTAAGAAGCTTCTAGTGCAGAAACATGGCATTATGGGCTCTGCTTGGATCATATAAGTTGCAATAACTTAGCCATTTGGACAGTTGGTGGTAGTGGGTGATAGGTTGGAACGCGTCCATTTGGTCTATGGGAAGGCTTCTGAAAGGTCTGTCTTGGTGAAAATCAAGTCTTATGGGGAAAGTGCACCACCTCTGCAGAAGGAAGAAACTAAGTACTTAGTCGTGTCCCTGGTAATGGACAATTTGAGCATCAAGACATAGAAGATATCAAGAATCTCCTCATCCCAATTTTCTAAGTTAAAACTTGTGGTTGAACAAGGGTTAAAGGATCTTCAATGTTTGATTGGTAGATGCCTTGGGTGATTTTGAAAAACAAAAACTTAGTGTTTTCAAAAGATAAGGAAAATCTATTTTGAGCACAGCAAGCCTAAGCTCCACCTAGACAAATGCATATAGATGATTTAGTTACCACTATACTACCATAGTATCACTTGCCAATACAATTCAAATGTATCGACCCTTGTGGCTGTAACTTATTATGTTGCAGGTTTGTTTGATGTTAGTGAAGTGTGTTGATTAGGATTACAAGTCTACAACCAACATGATTGCCTGTGGAACTTTGAACATGAAGGACTCCATGCTATAGTTATTTCTGCTGCATTGTAATGAGATAGCCAAATGAGCTATGTAAGATGTAATTAATTATTTTATTCCTGATTATAAAGTTGTATCATGACCTTTGTTTCTTGATATTACATCTTAACTGTGGATGCTAGCTATTGATCCAGGGACTAGCATTGTAAACACAAGGATCTCTACCTTATTAAAGGTTGGGACCACTATATCCATAATGTCGACTCCATTTTTGCAATGGATGAATACTTGGCGGCTCCGCACATTAAGCACCTTGCACCTACATCGAGTTTGGAGGAAAATTCTCCTCCTCGACTACCCAGATCGCATTCATTGATAAAAACATTTAGATGTTGCTTACGACACAAAGGTAAGACCTACAGTTCCATTCTGATGGCCTAGCAATCGCATCCGCCGCACTCTACCAGAAAAACCCCATGCCTACGGTGTGAACAAAATCCCGATGGACGCATTGTGATACACTTATCGGATGGAGTTCGACTAGGTAAGGTCTCTATGGCATGAGACAAATTACCCAGCCTATACCAGGTTCGAGTCCACGGACTCGAGTCTGAGGAGGTAGCGTGTTTTTTCCAAGAGAAAATAACTGGTCCTGATCCATCGAGAGCACCAGACAAACTTATCAGCATCCCTATGGCTACTACGCATCTAAAATATACAGATTAATGACCTGATATACTTCCGGGTCAGTACATTTACCTTATGAGACTGTCAACTTTGACTATGTATTCAAGGACTTCAAATTCTCCACCCGAATCTACGATTTAGCTGGACACTCGGGGGCTACTAACCCCAGTGGGCACCTGCCTTTAGCCTACCTGGCACGGCCCAACGGAGACCCACATGATGATCTGTTGAGGTCCAAGAAGCCCAGAGCTATTCGGCTAATATGAAGCTCGTGAAGTTACCAACTCAAGGCGTGCAAGACAAGGAAAGTCAATATTATACTCTACACGAACACCAATTTGTAACCAACTTGGATGGTACCCGTGACCTAGACTCCCCATATATAAAGGCTAGAAGGGGCCACCGAGAAGGACAACTTACACACAACACTCGTAGCATATGCCAGATCCAATATGCGCATCCATTGCCATCTCGACGACTTGTAATCTTCATCATCAATCAAGAAAAGAAAAACTGAAGTAGAGTTTTTCTCCAGGGGCCTAAACCTGGGTAAACTTGTGTCCCTTTGTTGTTTGCTAGCCGACAAAGTCACCAGCGCGTATCTACCGCGTCAAGGGGGCCTAGCCCCTACTCGTCCCCCTTCCCCCTATGTCTATGTGCCTGCTCATTGTCAACTCAAACTCTTGCATTTAGAAATACACGTGTTGCGATTTAAACGGGGTCACACATTCGCAAGGACGGAACTATAGTAGGATGATAGGAGTCGCCAATACATTTAACCGACTAATGTACAAGGTCTTTACTCGAGTTACCTGGTGATACATCGGAAACGTATCTATAATTTTTGATGCTCTATGCTTGTTTAGTATCTACTTTGCTTTGCTTTATCTACACTTTGAGGTGTTCTTATATATTTTCTGAAACTAACCTATTAACAAGTTTCCACAGTGCCAGTTGCCTGTTTTCTTCTGTTTTTGGTTCCAGAAAGGCAGAAAATCAATATTCTCAGAATTGGACGGGACAAAAGCCAAAGTCAATATTTTACCGTGGGGGACACGAAGTCCAGAGGAGAGACGGAGAGGCAAGCCAGGGCCACCACCACCCCTAGGCGCGGGTGGGCCCATCCCGCGCCTGGGTAGGGTGTGGGCCCTCCAGCCGCCTCCCAGCCTCGCCTCTTCACCTATAAGAAGCCCCCGATGCAGAAACCCTAGGCACCCTATCAAAACTCCACGAAACCGTATATAGACGCCGTCACCATCGTCCCTAGATCGGGGGGATCTGAAGTTCTTCCCGGCACCCTGTCGGAGGGGAGATCATCCCGAAGGCCTTCTTCTCCAGTATGATGCGTGAGTAGTTCCACCTTGGACTATGGGTCCATGTAGTAGCTAGATGGTTGTATCTCCTCCTTGTGCTTTCATGTATAGATCTTGTGAGCTCCATTCGTGATCAAGATCTAATCTATTTGTAATCATGCATGTTGTGTTTGCGGGGATCCGATGGATATTGAGATTACTATGTCAGATTGATTAATGGTTTTGTCTTTATGATTCTATCATGTCTGTGTTGTTTGTGATCTTTCATGCTCTCCGTTGTTAGTAGCTATCTTGGCCAAGTAGTTGCTAGTGACTCCAAGAGGGGGTATTTATGCTCAATAGTGGGTTCATGCCTCTAGTTTCCAAGGGAAGTGATGTAAATCTCTTGATTTGTAGATGTGTTGTTGCTACTAGGGAGAAAACAACGGTCTCTTGTTCATGGAACAAGTGGATTGTTTATCTTACACACTTTGCTTAAAGCAGTTGTCTGTTGCTTGCAACATAATACTGGAGGGGGTTTGGATGAAAACCTGAAGGTGGACTTCTAGTCATAGATGTAGTTGGATGGCGGTCTATGTATATTGTTGTATTTCCCAATTGAATCTCATAGGATCGTTTTTTCTAGTATTGCATTGTTATGCCTTGCTCAGCTCCTGTCAATTGCCCTGCTGTAATTTGTTTACCCTTCACGCAATGTTGTTTATATAAGGAGAGCACCTCTAGTTAACTATGGACCCCGGTCCAATCTTTACCAATGATACATCTTCCACTGTTACTTGTTTACTTGATGCAAACCATCATCACCTTCCACACCATACGTTTAATCCTTCGTTACAGCAAACCGGTGAGCTTGACAGCCTCACTGATTAGTTGGGGCAAAGTCTTGAGTTTGTGTTGTGCAGGTCTCCGCGTTGCTTGCAACACCTGTGTGACGTTTCCTTCCTCCTACTAGTTCGATAACCTCGGTTTCTTACTGAGGGAAAACTTGCTGTTGTGCTGCTTCACACCTTGCTCTTGGGGTTCCCAATAGGCTCTACGTCAACCACGCGTATAGCCATCAAGTCTTTTTGGCGCCGTTGCCGGGGAGGCTAAGAACGTCTTCACAAGGGGAGTCCTCCTCAACCTCTCCTTTTACTTTGTTTTTAGTTTTCTTAGTTTCTTTTGCTTGGTTTTGTTTGCCTCTTTTTATCAAAAACTCCAAAAAAAATAGTTTAGTTGGTTTGCTTTCTTTATTCAAAAACACAAAAAAATAGTTCCTACTCTAGTTGCTGGTCTGATATTGCCTTGCTTTGTCATGCTTTCTATCAATGGATGGTTTCTTTGAAACTAATTCTTACTGGCAAGGTGGGTTCACAGAAGAACAAAAGTATTATTATAAGGAACACCGTTTGTCACAAAAAGGGAAACACTTATGGGAACAAATTGATACATTGAATACTATTGCTAGAGAGGTGTGCTCTACTTACAATGTTACTTATTGCTTTGATAAAGCTTGTTGCTGTAGGAGGTATAAACACATGCCTTTCCAATGTGAGTATAATGATAATGTTACCATATCTTCTTATGTTAAAGGAAATTATGATTTTTATGATGTGGAACAAATTGAAGAATTTATTGCCTTCAAGGGTTTATCTGAACTTGCCAGTTTGCTTGAAAATACTGATGATGCACCTTATGAACATGAGGTTTATGAGATACTTAAATTTTGCTTTGATAATTACAAGGAAGAACATGGCTATATTGTTGAATATTTTAATAGATGTTTTCCACAAATGGAAGAGACTAATGCCTTGCAGGAGCCTATGGAAGAAGAAATTGCTGAAACTGGAAGCTCATTAGATGAAAAAGAGGAGAGTGAGAACAAAAGGAGAAAGAATGAATTATCTACCCATGCCTACCTTCTAATGAGAGTAAATCTTTATACCTTACATTATTTGATTGTCCCCCATGCTTACCAAAGGAGGATGAATGTTATGTTCCTGTGGATCCTTTTGAAATATCTACTTTGGGTAAAACCTGTGAAGGTTTTAATCCCACTATTTTTGAGCTTGATAGAAATTATGTGTTTGTAGATCATCAAAAGCATGCTCTATGTGATAGTTATATTGTTGAGTTTATTCATGAGGCTACTAAAAATTATTATGAGATAGGGAAACATGGTCTTATGTATCTCAACAATATTAAGTTTTCCCTCTTTATGTTGAAGGTTTTGAAGTTGCACTTGTTTTGCTTTCCTATGCTTGTGGCTTTATGCTTCTTTGATTTATTTTCTTACAGTATTCCTATGCATAGGAAGTGGGTTAGACTTAAATGTGTTTTGAATTTGCTTCTTGATGCTCTCTTTTACTTCAATTCATATTTGTTATGTGAGCATCTTCTCAAGCTATCAAGCCTAACATAAAGACATTAAAGAAAAGTACTTGTTGGTAGATAACCCAAGAGTTTCCTTGAGTCTTGGAAGTTATTAATTCAGTAATGATCTCTCCTTATCCTTTTTGTTTTCTTATTGTGCCAAGAATGACCTCTAATAAGAGGGAAGTAAGATTTGGGAAGTTGCTATCCCGAAATAGATTTCTGTCCTCCGCCAAAAAAAATCGTGAGGAGTCTCTGTAACTCGGATTGAGCTGAACATTTACGAATAAATCCATCAGTATATTAGATAACTTCCATTAGTTCAACACTTTTTGATTTGAGCAACAGAAGATTTTCGAAAAAATCAATTTCTACCTGCTGTTCTGTTTTGACAGATTTCTGCCATTATTTGCATTTGCTTCTTATTGATTCCTTTTTGAGTTCTCTTTTCAGGAATTGAGCTTTTTGAAGGAGTTGCTACAGTAGCTTGTGTTTTTAGTGAAAAGTATTGATATTACAAAGCTTTCCCTAAAGGTCTATTATCTTTTGAATACACTAATGTTGGTAATGATTGTGTGAAGTTTTGTATGAAGGAAAAATTTCAGGTGTAGAGAGAGAATACTGTAATGAGATGAAGAATGGACAAAAGCTTAAGCTTGGGGATACCACCCCGGTTTCACCACAAGAAATATCCAAGAGGTACAAGCGTCAAAGCTTGGGGATGCCCAAGGCATCCCCTTCTTCATCAATAAAAAGCTCAGGTCTGTCTAGACACTTCGTTTTTATTGTTTCATGCACAGTTGTGTTGTTCTTGGAGCGTCTTAGTTTTTGTTTAGTTTGTTTAGTTTGATTGAATAAAGTAGTTTGGACCCCCGTTCTCGTTGTGTTGTTTCAAATAAGTTGCTTGGTGTTGGAAAGGAGTAGAAAGTTCTTGCTTGATAAGTGCAAGAGGTGCTTGCATTGACTATGACTTAGACTTTAGCATGACATGCTAGGTGTTGTTTTGACCTTATGCTTAGTGATTATTGATGTAGCATGTCTTGTTCTGAACAATTGGGATTGCTTAGTGTGCCTTGAAGAAATTATGCATTGTTTTAGCATGCAAAAGCATAGTGTTGTGGTATTCTCCTTTGATGCTTTGTTTGGGTTGACTTGGCACATGCTCACACCATGTTATGACTATGACAAGTCACCATAGCCTCTATGATCGTTTAGTCCTTGACTTGTAGTACCACTCTATGCTTTGATTAGTAATGTTTTGTTGCTCTGCATGATTATGGCCATTATTGCTCTCTTAGTTGGTTACTCCTAGTCTTTTGCTAGCCTCCACTTGTATAAGTAAGTTCTACTCATACCTCCAACTCCCAAGAAACCAAGTTATTCCAAAGTGTCCACTATAAATTCCTATGCATGGTGTGTTACACCATTCCAAATATATTCTTGTTTTCAGCTATCTTCCAATTAAAAACTATTTTGTTATGTGAAAACTTAGTGATTAAAGCCCTCACGAACTTGATGGCACACTTTATATTCTTTGCCCCTAATAAACTTGAACCATTGTGTCATCTATGGTGTATATGCTTGCACTTATACGTTGTAATTAGCAGAATCGTGCTGTCACGGGGAACGTTTTCAACATTGCACTTGTACTTTGTACTCAGTTGATAGCATACTATTTTGTCTATGGATGTCACCGGTGTGAAATAAAGAGGGAACTTGTAAGTCCATGAAGTATGTATTTTGTGTTAGAGAAACGCCTGGGCCGCTAGCCTAAGCCATGCCTAATCATGGTGGAAACTTTCAGCATCACCATAGTCAGCTATCTATGAAGCATCCTCAATAAAAAGCTATGCATATAGTAAATAAAAAGATCGATGAGATACTCATTGTCTGCTTGCCTTGTCATTTTGGTTATGGGATAGCTTCTGTACCATGTGCAAGGGGTACCCCGTTGGCGGTTCTCTATGATACGCATGTACTTACAATGACAAGAACTTACAGGTGACTGAAGTTGAGTAGCATGAGGTGTGGCCCTCGTATTCAAGGGACTTGAGATTGCCAACTTATAATTTATCAAGCATATACTCCATAGTTTGTTCACTTTAACCTTAACCACTTCAAGATGCTTATGAAGGGGCAATTAGGGCTGAAAGCTAATAAGTATCATAATTTTTGGAAGCTCTTTTTGAAATTTGAAATCCCTGCTTCCCTATGAAGGGCCTTTCTTCCACCACTATTGAGTCTCCACCTTCTACCTTTAGGCACCATTAAGAGAGCATAGTTGTCATTCTGTGTGCAGTGTCCCAAAATTTATTGATTGATGCATATTGTGATATTACGTGTTCTTGTGCTACTTGTATCTAGTCACTCTTATAAACTTTGAAGGTGTCCTATGCATCTATTTGCTACTCCATGAGGGACAAGCAGAGTGCCACTATGCCATGTTTTCTGTATGTGAAACAAACAAATGTTTTTCAATGCATGTTATTAATGATCTTTGTTTGTAGCCTTTCATGTTGCATGCATAGTTACTTTGTCTTATTGTTATAACTCCATCTTTCATGCACATGTTTAGAGTTTTTTATCCCAGCTTTCAATGCTTGCAAATGGTTTGATCTTGGTTTTAATGCTGTATATCACCTCAAAAATTATTCTTTTATCACTTACCTACTCGAGAACGAGCAGGAGTTAAGCTTGGGGATGCTTGATACGTCGGAAACGTATCTATAATTTTTTATGCTCCATGCTTGTTTAGTATCTACTTTGCTTTGCTTTATCTACACTTTGAGGTGTTTTTATATCTTTTCTGGAACTAACCTATTAACAAGTTGCCACAGTGCTAGTTGCCTGTTTTCTTCTGTTTTTGGTTCCAGAAAGGCAGAAAATCAATATTCTCGGAATTGGACGGGACAAAAGCCAAAGTCAATATTTTACTGTGGGCGACACAAAGTCTAGAGGAGAGACGGAGAGGCAAGCCAGGGCCGCCACACCCCCCCCCCTAGGCATGGGTGGGCCCACCCCGCGCCTAGGTAGGGTGTGGGCCCTCTGGCCGCCTCCTAGCACCCGATGCAAAAACCCTAGGCACCCAATCAAAACTCCATGAAACCGTCTGTAGCCGCCGTCACCATCGTCCCTAGATCGGGGGGTCTGAAGTTCTTCCTGGCACCCTGCTGGAGGGGAGATCATCCCGGAGGCCTTCTTCTCCGGTATGATGCGTGAGTAGTTCCATCTTGGACTATGGGTCCATGTAGTAGCTATATGGTTGTATCTCCTCCTTGTGCTTTCATGTATAGATCTTGTGAGCTCTGTTCATGATCAAGATCTAATCTATTTATAATCATGCATGTTGTGTTTGCGGGATCCGATGGACATTGAGATTACTATGTCAGATTGATTAATGGTTTTGTCTTTATGATTCTATCATGTCTGTGTTGTTTGTGATCTTTCATGCTCTCGGTTGTTAGTAGCTATCTTGGCCAAGTAGTTGCTAGTGACTCCAAGAGGGGGTATTTATGCTCGATAGTGGGTTCATGCCTCTAGTTTCCAAGGGAAGTGACAGAAATCTCTTCGGTTGTAGATGTGTTGTTGCTACTAGGGAGAAAACAACGGTCTCTTGTTCATGGAACAAGTGGATTGTTTACCTTACACACTTTGCTTAAAGCAGTTTTCTGTTGCTTGCAACTTAATACTGGTGGGGGTTCGGATCAGGGGCGGATCCAGGCCCAGGGCAACCTGGGCCGTGGCCCGGGTCGCAGGGAAAATTAGTACTTACCATCTAAGAAAAAATAAATTTGGCCTAGGGTGCAGCCCAACACTGCCCCATTAAGACTCGTATGTGACTCACTGGAGACTAGATCGTGATTCCTGGGGAATTCCATATCCTCGTTCGCATCCGCCCTTATTCCGTCGTTCTCCCTCGTGGCCGTAGGAAACACTCCGCCACTTCCCACCTGTCAGGGCCAGGCCGACGCCAACGACGAGCCACGCCGACATGGTGTTTGACGCCCTTCCCCCGACCTCCCGTGCTCCCTAAACTAGCGGACCTCGACTCTCCCTGATGTCCTGACAGATAGCGCCACCCGACAGTCCCCTACTCCCGTGTTCGCCGTCGCCCTCCTATCATTGATTCTCTCCGTCTCCTCTGCTCGGTTTTGTATCTAATTGGAATTTAGTATATCATCTGCCTGTCTACAGTCTAAATTCAGCTATTCCCTCCGACCCATATTAGTTGACTTGGATTTGTCTAGAATTAGATGAATCTAGACACTATTTAGTATATAGGTTCATTCAAATTTTGAAAAATCCAAGTCAACTAATATGAGTCGGAGGAAGTAATTGAATTGGACTAGATACACTCATACATTCATATGCTAATCCAATTTCAGTAATTGAATACACTAGTAAGTAATAACTGATTGGAATTTCGGTAATTAGATTTATTTGTTTATAATTGATTTGAACTCGGCCTTTTCTAAAGAACTATTCTTCCTCTCTTGAAGTTATCGGTTCTTCTTCTACTTACTGATGAGGTTATGGAGGCTTGGATAAACTAAACTAGTGATTTGGTACTATCTATTGTATCTGGTACTACTATTTCTAGTTTTATGTCATCTAGCATTATTATTTTTAGTTTTATGTCATCTAGCATGTATGTTCTTGGATCATTGACGATTAATTTGAAAACATGTGTTACTGCATCAAATTTTTTGTGCTATTAGAAGAGTTTTTTAGTAGTTTTTTTATGTTTAGTTTTTGGCACGGGGCTTGTTTCAATCCTGGCTCCGCCACTGGTTCGGATGATAACCTGAAGGTGGACTTCTAGTCATAGATGCAGTAGGATGACGGTCTATGTATATTGTTGTATTGCCCAATCGAATCTCATAGGATCTTTTTTTCTAGTATTGCATTGTTATGTTTTGCTTAGTTCTGTCAATTGCCCTGTTGTAATTTGTTTACCCTGCATGCCATGTTGTTTATCTAAGGAGAGCACCTCTAGTGAACTATGGACTCCGGTCTAATCTTTACATTGATACATCATCCACTATTACTTATTTACTTGCTACAAACCATCATCAGCTTCCATACCATACGTTTAATCCTTTGTTACAGCAAACCGGTGAGCTTGACAATCTCACTGATTAGTTGGGACAAAGTCTTGAGTTTGTGTTGTGCAGGTCTCCGCGTTGCTTGCAATACCTGTGTGACATTTTCTTCCTCCTACTAGTTCGATAACCTCAGTTTCTTACTGAGGAAAACTTGTTGTTGTGCTGCTTCACACCTTGCTCTTGGGGTTCCCAACAGGCTCCACGTCAACCACGCGTATATCCATCACCTGGAAGAGCAAAAGTGATGCACTCAATGTGTTTCGAGGAATCCAATCTCACATCACGATACGCAGAGAAAATGATGCAAAACTACACATTTTAGGCAGCGTTGACACATAACTACCTATTTTGTCTTTTTTGTCGAAAAACTACCAATATTGGTGTCGGTTTGTGACAAATAGCACTAATTGTCATGTTTACTCGTTTAAACCGTTTTCTGAAAACTTTGGCCCACCTGTGGGGTCTACGTGGCAAAGACTTGGAAATTTATAATATTTTTTGTAATTTAATAAAAGAGCGGTAAAGAAAAAATTATCTCAGTTGACCTATCCCTACCGCGCTCGCGGAAGCTGGCTGGGTTGCGCTCGTACCCGCGCACTGCCGCCGCTGTACGTGCCCCGCACCTCGCCCGCACCTGTGCCGGAGCTAGCCGCAGCGGCCCCGTACCTCGCCCGTGCACTCACGTCGTTGCGCGTTCCCCGCACCCGTAGCTTGCGGCAGAGCTTGGCTGCGTCCATGGCTGCGCACTCCGGTCGCCGCGCGCGCCTGCAGTTCGCCCGTGCCGGAGCTGGCCAGGACGCTGCTGGCTGCGCTCTCACATTGCCTGCCGCACGCACTGCCTCCCGCCTCTGTGCGCGCCCCGCAGCTTGGCCGTACCCGCGCCGGGGTTGAGCCGCGCTCACCCTCGCCCGCGCCGGAGCTGAGTTGAGCTCGCCCTGATGGCTACGCCTGTGCTGGTGTTGACCATGCTTGCCCTGCTGCTGGTCGCGCTCGCCCGCTGCTAGCCGCACTCTCGCACGCGCTCGGCGGCGCTTGGCCAGAATAAGAAGGCCGAGTCGACGCTGTGCGGCGGTGTCATTGATTGGCGAGGAGGACGAAGAGTAGTGTTGGCCTGGGGAGGTCTGCAGCGACCGCTCGATGGAGTGCAAGCGAGTCTCCTTAACAAGCGAGTCTCTTGCAGGGGTGGCATGGGCGAGCTTCGCTAGGGGTAGCGCCGATCGATCTTCGTCAAGAGAGACGCGGGCAGGCGCTGCCAGATGCCTGCGGCAGCAACCTCCTACAAGGGCGGCGTCATCGAGCTTCGCCCGGGGCAGATAGGAGCGGGCGCAGGCGCGGGGACGGGGAGTGGGGATGGGTCAACGCTAGGATTTTCCCCTCTTCCCCTCGGGCCCACTAGTCAGCCCTATTTTTTGCCATCCTAACGCCACTGACAATGGGTCCCACCTGCCAGAAACTTGGTTAGAGGGCTAATCACGAGAAATCAGTGCTCTGCGTCAGAGCCCGACCTCAATAATGGTATTCCGTATTGTTTTTAATCTCTTATTGTTTTTAATCTCTTATAAGCGCCCACCTAAACGTCTCGCATAAAACATGCCCTAAGTATATGTATATAGGGCGGTTGAACTTTCCTTACAGCTAGAAGACTATTATACGAGTACAATACAAATTTCGTAGTAGGAAAATAGTTTGGTAGATGTGTATGAATAGACCAGCTACATTGTGGAAAAGGCGATTCAATCGCGTTTTTGACCGGTTTGAATCGTGCAGCAACAATGTGCTGTTTTGGTAATAGAATCGGGGCTGCATCCAGAAGGGTCGAGCTCGCTTACTGCCGAGAGCTAGAAGCAGAAGAGGCAGGATTTTGGGTCGACCCCGGGGTGTACCCAACGGTCCAATGAGGCCACAATAGTTTTGCAGAATGGGTCGACCCGTGGCCCCTGAATTTGGCCCTAGGGCCAGGTCCAAGGCCAGGTCCGGGCCAACCCATTCCCATCTCGAGGTTTGATACCCTCTAGAGCATCCATTCTATCCGTTGAAATAAAAGCGGAGCACAAAGTTGGTTCGGTTCCTAGCAATTAAACAAGGCATGTAACCTCTTGGCACAACACAACAAGCACGGAGAAGAGGATGGCAAAGCATGCACAAAGATTCCGGAAGCAGTTCTTGTGTTGTTTATCTTGTGAGTCCCTCGTAGATTTCGGACGCTGTTCTACACACTACGGCTAGCGATTAATCAGCAGTGTGGCTGGTCAAAATTTTATACCTCTCTTCGTACGTAGCAGTCACGTTAATCCCATTTGTAACAAGTCATCTGCAATTTCTAGCGCCCCAAGACAACAGTTCATGCTACGAAGTTCACAACACAAATAAACTCCAAAAATGACAGAACTGACCATCCCCTTAGATCCTGCTGGCAAAGAGGAGACCCTCTTTGAGTTCCTCCAAGTTGGAGGCTGCCGGCTGTACTCTAGCAACCTTCGCGATGGCATTGTTCTCATCGGGCGACCCGCCTACCAGAAAGGCACCCACTACTCTGCCATCTCTGATCCAGTAGGACCCAAACTTGGGCATGACAGAGCTGGGGTCACTGTTACCAAATGCTATAGCCTCGCCAACATCATCTCCATAGAACTGCCACGAGAGGTCAAATGACTGGAAGTAGATATGAGGCATGTAATCATACTCTACAATAGTCTTGCCCAGCTCTCTGGCCTTTATCGCCTGTACAAAAATAGTGTTGCTGGAAAATTTAGAAGCCATTTGGGGAGAGCAAAAGTGTTCATAACTACTATATTGATAAAAAATGACTCACAGATATGAACAGTTTGATCTGTGTCAATTTAAACTTATACGGCTACTACTAGCTATGGCATTTTTTCAGGGAACTAGCAGCTTGCCTGTCCAGTAAGACTGCTCTAGAATACCATGTAAAAAGAAGTCCTCACCTTCACAGCATGTTCCGCAGATGTCCTACAATGGTCAGTATGTTCTATTCGCCTCAATCCAGGGTAGTTCTTCAATGGAAAGGTTGCTACGTCTCCCACAGCATAGACTCCAGGCACACTTGTTTCAAAACCAGCACTGGTCTGCAGGAAATTTTTAGGTGCATCAGACATTTGGGTACTAAAAAAGCAAACAAAAAAAGAATTCTACGAACACATCGAAAATGGCCGGTGATAAATGCAGTTACGGATCAATAACACAAATACACAGGCAGCACAGCTTTTGATTGACAAGCAGCACAAACACTTTTTTCCAGAATCAACCACATATTTTCCTAACACTGTTAGAAGGAAAAACAGAAGCAAACTAACCCTTATTCCTTGTTTCTCCTCAGCAACTTGGCCTTTGAACAGAGTAGTCAAAGATTTGCATCCAACACCAACAATAACAATATCAGCTTCAATAACAGTGCCATCGTTCAGTTTAACAGCAATAACCTAGTAAGCAGTAAACAAAGTCAGCAAGTAACATACGCACCCCAATAAGTAAAAAAAATGCACGGTAAATTTGTATTGGAAAGTGTACATACATCACCATTGGCGTCAGCATCAAACCCAACAACAGTTGCGCCCTTCACGATCTTGACTCCTTTGTATGCACAGTGGCTCTCATAGAAAGCAACAGTATTGGGGCTGAAGCAGTTAGGCACTACAACAAAATAGCAATACAACATTAGATCATTGCTTTTTATAACAGAAGAACTTTTTCATTACAATTTTGTTTCACATTGTCACTGAATGGTGGTTGAATGAACAAAGCTGTTTATTTTTATGTTGATACATTATAATCAGTTGAACAAGGGTTATATGAGTCATGGCACTTACTCGAGCAATGATCAGTATACACAACAGTGACATCAAAACCGTTCAGCTTTAGTACCCCATTCAGTTCAAGGCCCATGTAACCCCCTCCAACAATCACTGCCCGCCCACCTTTTTTTGCATGTAACGCTGCAACCACCTTTTCCATGTCATCATCTCTAGAATATAGAATGTTATTAAAGTGATCTCCTTCAATGCCTATATCAGAGAGCTTTATGACCTGAAAAGCAAGTAAAAAAGAACTCACATCATGAGTAACAGAACAACTGCCTGTTTAGTTCTCAGAGCAACATTGCAGATTGTATATCCTTCATATGAACAATATATTGCAGGCATTTCAAAATCTAAATAACAATAATACAGAAATTGCCACATACAGAAGAACCGGTAGCTATTATCAAGATCTCGTATGTAAAGGTTTTGCCAGTTGCACTTGTCAATGTCTTGGACGCAAGATCAGCTTTGGCAATTTCTGTTTCGAGGACCAACTCAATACCTGCCAGCATATACATCATGGATATGATCAGATACAAAATCACTTACCAGATTAAGAATACTTTTAAATATGTCTTGCCCTGTCAACCCAGAAACAAAAATAGACATGGTGCGCATACTACAAATTCACCAGTATAGATTTCTTCAAGGATATCTCTTTTAATGTAAGAAAAATATTATAGCATTCAGATTTGGTAGTAAGACTATGCATACATGGGGCAAACGCAGTGAATTGTACAAAACTAAATACCGTGGCAAGCTAATATGGAAATTATTAGATGCCTCGAGCATGCACCATTACAGTTTACACGAGTACAGAACACAGTTCAAATGAACAGTGTAACATGCTGGCTAAACCTCAGAAAGTCATGAATAAAATAACATGGACTAGATATGCAGAAGATTGGTCAGATATACCGTTTTGTTTGTACCATTCAGGCAATAGCCTTTCTCCTCCACTTCCCATGCACACGTGAAATTCTGGTAAACTTGAAGGACCTTTTCATGGAGCATACAAGAAGGATTTAGGCTTAATAAACTGAGTGGATCATGCATCAAAGGGGTACACAACTGAAAACTTACCCTGGGGGAAGTTGTATGCATTACTGAGGGAAGGACGCTCGTAAGGAGCCACCTGAAACAAAAAAAAATTGTGTTAAGTTGCATCCTCGTATGTTAATAGAGTTAAATTATACACAGCCTGCAGCGACAAAATTATTACTATAGTCATGGGAAATGCCATTCAAGGATTATTACTAAGAGTACCAATTCAACAAGTCAACATGAACACCACAGAGAGAGGGAGGGGAGGGAGCATACAGCCTCCTTGGAGATGATGGCGAGTTCCCCTGGCTTAACACCCTGCTTCACAAACTCCAGGGCAGCATAACCCTGCCAAATTTATGCATAAATTAAGTGAGAAGAATCGATAGATAATCAGAGGATGCCAAATCAGTTACAGGAGTCAACACTACATACCGCAGATACCCCGCCACCCAGAACAATATACTTGAATTGGTTATCAGACCCGATATTTATTTCAGCAGCATTCAGAGCTATTGCAAATGCAAAGAATAATTAGGAAATTCCGTAGATCAGGTTCTATTTTTTATTTACAGTTCATAATTCATACCAGGAAGAAAGTAGCCGGAATATGGGATGAAGGTGATGGTATCCTCAGATGGGTGATGAATCGCTGTACGCTTCTCAGTTTCCAAGTCAACCATGTAGTATCCAAGACTCAATTTGATAAATATGGTACCAGGAGGACAATCCTTTGAGCAGCATATCATTCTTGTTCTCTCTTTGTCAAATTGGCAGACCGTATTCAGATCGATAGCCTTTTGTTTAACCCAAACGCTGAGCACTGAGTCCCAAGACCAAAGGTGGATTGTCTGCTCAAAAAGTAGCACATATCCCATACTACCATCATTGAGCATGGTAAGGGTATCGCAGCCAAACACATCTTCATCATCATGATTAGCCCCAATTGATGGATCAGCAAAGAGATCTGGCTTGTTTATAACATCAAGAGTCAAATCACCCTGAAATTGGTATCTTAAGATCACCCCATCCCCTATGGATACACAGTGCAAACAGTCGTTGAAAAGAACAGTCTCCGAGGGACATAGCGAGAGTGATATACTGGAAACGTCACTCCAGGCATCTGACACAGAATTGTAGGTGAAGGCATGTGTGCCCCCTACCAGTCTCTCGTTGAAGCAGACAATCTGGAAAGGGCCACCACTGCATGCAAGATGATTGCAACCAGCCACAGAGCAGAGTATAGTGGCGTTAGTGTACCTGGGCTTGCTGTCTGGTAGGGGAACCGTGATCTTCTCGCCGGTCTTGGGATCCCAAACAAGAAAGCCTCCGGTGTACCTCCAACGGTTGAGTGTGAGGAGGGCACGGCCATGGTGATAGTCCAGAGGAATGTGACCGCAGAGGAAATTAGTGTCGGCCATCCTAGGGATCTTTACCATCAGATTGTAACGGGTACCTTTGTCCTCGTAAAAGAAACCAACAACCGGCGGCGCTCCATGCCGCTTAGCGTAGTCGTGGTGGAATGAAGACCCGCAGATAAGGCCGCGCCATCTTTTGCACCCCATGGATGCGTTGAGCAAGGAAGCCGGATCGCTGGGGCGCACCCGGAGCAGGATCTCATCGATCAGATGCTCCGGCAGCACCGGATCCTCCTGTAGAGCCTCCACATTTGCCGGCGGAACCACCATGAGGCGGCTAGGGTTTTTCGTCTGGTGGTAAAGGATCACGGGAGACGGGGGAGAGTGGGGAATTGGGGATGCAAAGATAGCAGGGGGGAGGGGGTGGGTCCGGTAAACCCTATTTGTCGCTCCTTGCGGGTGCAGAGACCAGAGAGAGAGCTAGGCCGTGGCCCATTAGCGAGGAGAGGCTTTTTTCTGGCGGATTTTTGGTTTTTGGTTTTTTGCTGTTTTCTGTTTTGTTTTTTTCTACTGGTTTTCAAGTTTCTGTTTCTTTTTTCTGTTTTCTAAAATTAGAACATTTTTGAAATTTAAATGTTTTTTCAAAAAATGAAAAAATTTCAAATCTGAACAACTTTTAATTTGTAAATTTCAAAATCTAAATAATTTTTGAATTCAAACATTTTTTAAATCATAAACAATAAGTAAAAGTAATAAAACAAATTACCTTTTACTGGGTCGGCCCACGTAGTCGTCGGGAGGGAATCCCGCTGAAGGCCGCAAATAGGACCTCTTGGGGGTGGAGCGGAATTTTCATGTGCCACCTAATGGACTGAGCTGGGCCAGGCTGGGACACAAATACTCACATAAGCCCCAAGTCTCCACGTTAGACATGTCGGTTCCATAAGTTTATCTCTAGTGGTAATATCATAAGGTATATCATGTATGTTACCTTGGTTCCCCAAGAGAAGGCATGACAACTGCTAGGATGCTAAAAAAAATAGGCTCCCCCGACTCACCTGGCGACCTCATCCCCTTGCTGCCGCCGGCGCCGCCGCCCTCAGATTCTCGCCACCACCAGCCTCCGGCCGTCCCCCTCTCCGGCGAGTGGTCGCCACCCACCATGGCCTGCCCCCTCTAGCTCCGGGGCACCCAGTTCTCTCCCTGCGGTTAGATCCTGCCGGCGACGCCTTCTAAGCTCGATCTTTTGCCTCGCTCAAGTTGGTGAGTGCAACTTTTACCCCGTGAGTCTCGACTAGCGGTGGGTGCTTCTTTCGGCTGGTGTGCTCTCGAGCCGCTGGTTGACTTTTTTCTGTCTCCCGTTCTACCCAGCTTCGGTTTCTCGTGACGATGGCGGAGGTGGGGGCCAGAGCGGAGGAGGTGGCGGAGGGGGTTAACTCCATGATGGGGCGACTCAACCTGCTGGCCGACGAGGTCGAGGTGCTCGAGATGAGCGACGACGAAGAGCTGGCGACGCCGGGGCTGGAGATTTGGTCTCTAGACGGCAAGGTGATGTCACCAAGCGTCACACACATTCAGACGATTCGGGCAACGATGAAGCCGGCCTGGGGCAATCCCAGGGGGCTCCGCATCCGCCTCGCTGGCGACAATGTGTTCATCGCCGACTTTGCAAATATGGTGGACAGAGACAAGGCTCTGGGAGGTTCTCCGTGGATGGTGGGGATAAGGCATGCTGTGATCCTGCAGGAGCACAACCCTCGGCTCCGCCCATCGGAAATCAGGTTCGACTCAATGTCCATCTGGGTTAGAATTCTGGACCTGCCTTATGAGTGGATGAATGATAAGAAGGGGCTAAAAATTGCCAAGATGATTAACAAAAATTGTTCAGTTGATGTGGATGAGCTTGGGTTTGCTTCTGGGACTTTCCTGAGAGCAAAGGTTGCTATCCCCCTTCACCAGCCTCTGCGGCGCTGGGTGACCATTAGAAGGGAGAAACGCGATGACAACTTCTTTCTGCAGTATGAGAAGCTCCCGTTTTACTGCTTTGGATGTGGCTTGATTGGACACGGTGAGCTTGAGTGCAGGACCCCGGCGGATCGGGATGCCAGAGGAGCGCAGAAGAAAGATGCAATCCTTTGAGCAGGTCGTTGCTTCTGCCTCCTAGAACAGTGGCTCAAAGGAGCGGGGTGGGGGTAGCAAGAAATCGGGTCCGAGCTCCGCTACCAGCAAAACCCCGGGAGAGGACAACGATATGAAACATGGGGATCAAGTCGTAAATTCTCCACCTGGGAAGGGTTGCGCTGAGAAAGAAAATTCAAAGGTCTCTGAAATTGCAAATTTGTTCTCGGTGACCCCTTGTCCATCTTCCAAGAAGCGAAAGCACAGGTGGTAGTGGGGGCTCGATCAAGATTCACGATGGTGGGTTGATCGAGCAGATTGATAATGACTTGTCCCTTGCTTTGATCCTTGTGGGGAGGCCAAGGGAGATTGTGGGCGAGCACTTGAGTTCTGGTTCTAACTCGAGCCAAGGCAAGGAAAAGAAGAACAAAAGTGGCAATGGATCCAACTCAGACGCGGGGCTGCCCATTCAGCCCTGCAGTAATCAATTAAAGCTATAGCCTTCAATTGCCGGGGGCTTGGGAACCAGCCGGTAATGCAGAGCCTTCTCGATCTCGTGAAGGCTGAAGATCCTGACGTGCTCTTCTTGTCGGAAACAAAGTTAGACAAGGAGGGAATGAAGAGAATCAAGATTCTCTTGAACTTGCCTCACATGGAAGTAATAAACTGTGTGGGTCGAAGTGGGAGTCTGGCCCTGCTTTGGAAGGATGATGTCAATCTGTTGGTTAATCTGGGATCGTCGTGCTTCCACATTGATGCGACGATCACCGGAGATGATGGGTTCATATGGAGGCTCACGGGCATCTATGGGGAGCCGCAGTCGGGAGAAAAGGAGAAGACTTGGAAGCTCCTGCGCATTCTTCATGGGCAGTACAACCTGCCATGGATGTGCTTTGGAGATTTCAATGAGGTTCTTTTTGCTAGTGAGAAGCAAGGTGGGCAGGCAAAGAAACTAGCCTGCATGGATAAATTCAGAATGGCCCTTGAGTTCTGCGAGCTGGAGGATCTGGGTTTTGTTGGTGACCCATATACTTGGCGTAACCACAGCCACTACGCTGCAAATTACGTCAAGGAAAGACTAGACAAGTCTGTAGCGAATTTGGAGTGGCGTACCCATTTCCCCGCCTATAAGGCTATCAATGGTGATCCCAGGCACTCTGATCATAGGCCTGTGATTGTTATCCTTGATTCGGAACCTCACCTGGGCGGCCCCTATGGGGTGAGGGAACAACCAAAATTTGAGGCTTCTTGGCTTGAGGAGGACCGATGCGAGGAGGTGGTGCACAATGCCTGGCATTTGGCCTTCCTTTCTGGTGATGTGTCTATCAGGGACGCCATCAAGAAAGTGAATTCCGAGCTGCACTCTTGGAGCAAGGAGGTTTTGGGAGATCTCCAAAATCGCATCAAGAAAGCCAAAAAAGACCTTAACCGCTGCAGGAAGCGTGCTATCTCTCAGGAGCAGGTCTCGCTGGAACATATGCTCAGATTCAAGCTCGAGCGTCTTCAGGACCAAAAAAATATTTTCTGGAAGCAAAGGGCAAAGGCTCATTAGCTGAAGGATGGGGACAGGAACACTAGCTTTTTCCATGCTTGTGCCTCGGAGAGGAAGAAGGTAAATTCGTTGAAGAAGCTGAAAACTGATGACGGTGTTTGGGTCGAGGGGGATGAGAATCTACGGTCCTTTATTGCGAACTACTACCAGAACCTGTTTACTTCTAGTGCTGGTTCCCGGGAGTCCGAGCTTTTAGCCACTGTCCACTCTGTGGTCACCCCTGAAATGAACTCTTTCTTGAGGCGACCTTTCACCGCTGAAGAAGTTAAGACTACTCTTGTTTCCATTGGTGATCTCAAGGCCCCGGGCCCCAACGGGATGCCTGCTATTTTCTATAAGCGGTTCTGGGAGCTGATTGGTGCGAAGGTCCAGCTTGAAGTTCTTGGAGTTCTAAATGGTGGCCCTATCCTAGAAGGATGGAATGAAACTGTGATTGTGCTGATTCCAAAAATTAATAACCCTGAGCGTGTCAAGGATTTGAGGCCCATTAGCCTCTGCAACCTGGTATTCAAGGTTGTCTCCAAATCTATTGCTTGGCGGCTGAAGGAGGTCCTGGATGACATCATATCCCAGAATCAAAGTGCCTTCGTGGCGGGGAGGCTTATCACCGACAATATTCTGCTCGCCTATGAAACAACTCACTTCATGCATTTGAGAAATGGGGGCAGAGATGGTTTGGCTGCTGTGAAACTTGATATGAGCAAGGCTTTTGGCAGCGTTGAATGGGGTTTCCTGAAAAATATGATGCTGAAGTTGGGTTTCAATTCCCAATGGGTGCAGTTGGTGATGAGTTGTATCACCTCTGTCACTTACAGAGTCAAGGTGAACAAGAATCTGACTGAAGTCATCACCCCGCAGCGTGGTCTGCGCCAGGGCTGCCCCTCTCCCCTTATCTCTTCATCATGTGTGTCGAGGGGCTCTCTGCCCTTTTCAAGCAGGCCGAGGAGGATGGCTCGCTACATGGGGTGCAGGTCTGTCCTGCTGCTCCACGTATTAACCACATGTTTTCCGTGGATGACTCCCTCGTTTTCCTAAAGGTAAATGAATCTAGTGCAAAAAAAAACTCCGGGACATTTTGGCTCTGTATGAGGACGCCTCGGGCCAGATGGTGAACAAGGAGAAGTCAGCCATTATGTTCAGCAAGGGCACCACCACAGTTGCAAAAATAAAGCTCAAAGGGATCCTAAACATTGTGGATGAAGCTTTCTCGGATCGTTATCTAGGCCTGCCGATCCATTTGGGCAGGTCTATCACTCTGGCTTTTGACTACCTCAAGGAAAGAATCTGGAAGAAGATCCAAGGTTGGAAGGAGAAATTCCTTTCGATAGTGGGGAAAGAAATCCTTATCAAAGCCGTGGCCCAGGCTATCCCCACTTATGCCATGTCATGTTTTGACATCACCAAGACCTTTTGCGATGATATCAGCTCGATGGTCTGCCGGTACTGGTGGAATAACCAAGAAGAGGAGAGACACCATTGGCTCGGATGGAATTATCTCTCAAAGGCCAAGTGTGAGGGTGGTTTGGGGCTACGTGACTTGCATCTCTTCAACATGGCAATGCTTGCGAAGCAAGGGTGGCGTTTGCTCCAGGATCCCGAGTCCCTCTGTGAAAGGGTCCTCTGTGCGAAGTACTTTCCTGATGGATCCATTCTCAATGCGGTGGCCTCGCCTGGCATTTCTTACACCTGGCGCAGTATTCTCAAAGGGGTTTCTCTACTCAAAGAGGGCCTGATCTGGCATGTGGGCGATGGCAGCAACATTCAGGTGTGGAGAGATCCCTGGATCCCTACTGGCGACACTCGCAATCCTCGTTTTTTGAGAGGTCGTACTCCTATCTCTCTTGTGGCTGATCTGATCAATCCCTGCACCGGAGACTGGGATGTGGACATTATTCGAAGTCTCTTCCAGCCTAAAGATGTTAAAGCTATTCTCTCCATCAACCTTGCGGATGGCATGGAGGACCACCTTGTCTGGCACTTCGAACCGTGAGGTCTCTTCTCGGTAAAATCTGCATACAAAGTGGCGGTCATGGGGAGGGATCGTCTTTCTGGTAGAGAGGCTGCGCCTTCTAGCTCTTCTGTTACCTCGGGGCCTTCTTTTGATTGGAATCACATTTGGAAGCTTAATGTTTCGGGGAAGATCAAGATGTTTACTTGGCGCCTTGCTCACAACAGCCTTGCCAACCGCATGAAGATTCACAAGCTGGGTATCGAGCTAGACACCAAATGTCCAGTGTGCAACAGGTTAAACGAGGATGGTGGCCATGTTTTTCTGAAGTGCAAGAAGGCCAGTATTTGCTGGAGCATCCTGGGGCTGGCTGAGCTCCGTGTGAAGCTTCTCTCCTGCTCCTCCCCATGCGAGCTTCTTCAGGAACTCTGGAAGTGCGACGAGTCTACTCAGGCACGTGCAGTCACCCTTATGTGGGAGTGGTGGAACCAACAGAATAAGGCCAATGCTGATGAGGGCAGCCCGGATGCTGCTACTGTTTGCTCTCGGGTGGAGCACCTTCTGATTGACTTCATGTCTCTTCGAAAGCCAGAGAAGCCGGCAAAACCACCCGACACTCACAAGTGGTCCAAACCTCCTGCTGATTATGTCAAGATCAACTTTGACGGCTCCTTTAATGCTGACTCCGGCGACGGAGGATGGGGCTATGTCATCCGCGATCAGGTGGGCACTTTCGTTGATGCTGGTGCAGGCAAGTCGAAGAACCTGGGGAGTGCTCTATAATCGGAGGCTGTAGCCTGTTTGGCCGCAATCAAAGGTGCGTGCAGAGTGGGTGCCAACCGGGTTGTCTTTGAATCTGATGCCTCAAATTTGGTCTAGGGTCTGAAGAGCAAAGGCTATGACAAATCAACTATCAGAGTGCTGGTTGTAGAGGCTAGAAGCCTTTGTATCTTGAACTTCGACTCTTTTAGTTTCTATTTTTGCCGCCGGAACTGTAACAATGCTGCCCATGTGCTTGCAAAGCTGGGAGCAACCTCTGAGTCTGCTGACTCCTTCTGGGATGCTTCTGCTCCCGTTTGTATCGCTACTATTTTGGACAGCGATTTAGATGTGCCAGTTTAATGGAAGTTCGCATTTAATTTCAAAAAAAATGTATGTCACCTTGGTAAATTGATGATGTAGCACAACAATTAATAAAGAAAGGAGCTTAGTGGTATCATAACATGATACGCTATTATAGCATATGTAACAAGAAAATTTAATGTCAAATATATCTTGTGAATCAAATTGCATTGAGATTCTACAAATAATTAAATACCAAGAGACTATGATACAACCACGTGATACTAAGCACTATAGGGGTAATATCATATACATGATACTAGTAATACGATACTTCTACTATAACCCGCCTAGTGTGTGTGTGCGATGCAGCGATCAAACGACTGGGTAGCGCACATCGAGATACTCCTATTTCGCTTAGAGCAAGTACAATAGACTACAGTCAGCTGATTATAAGAGATAAAATATCATAGTTTTAATGATACAGAGGAGAGATAATAGGAGAGAGAACATAAAGAGGCTATAAGTTAACGGCCGGTTCTAGCACGTGCTTTTAGGCAGTTTGTAAGAGTGAAAATGGGTCATATGTTAATTAAATAATAATCTTTTATATCTAACTATTGTACGAGTAGACTATATGGCTAGTTATAGATGGCATGGCCCTTTCTTATAGCCAACGGCCGACTATATTATTAAACTTGTTCTTAGAAAAACTTTCAGCAGCCGCTATAAAACCTCGCTCGCGTGCCAAAAGCCGCTTTTCTGAGAGCCCGCACTGCGCCCTTCAACAAACGCGATATATTTCCGCGCATGGGAAAAACTTTGCCCCGTGCACGGTTGCACGCTTTTTTTGACACATCGCTCAGCGCGCGCTCGTTAAATGGCGCGTCACGTGTGAAACCAAACCGTCGCCACTTCAGCGCGCAGACTCGTCTTCCCCCTCCCCACCGCTCTCTATTGACGCACCGTGCCCGCGCCACCGTCGCCATGTCGTCGCGCCGGGAAGCTCCGGGTACCGTGGCGTACGCGCGCATCCGACCGAAAACTACTACGCTAAGATCCAGTTCGGCGATGACTGCATCTGCCTCGGCACCTTCGAGAGCGCGTACGAGGCCAAGCGCGCCTACGACGCCGTGGCATGGCGGCTCAGGCGCCCGCGCGCGTCGATGAATTTCCAGGGCGTCTAGGTGCGCGAGCAGGCCGAGGCGCTCGCGCCGCCGCCTCACCTCGTGACGGAGGAGGAGCGCCACCGAAGGCACAACACGGAGCGCCACCTCGGTAGAAGTGGCGCCGACATTTCCCCGAAGACGTTGAAGCGCAGTGTCGAGTAGGCCACGACCAAGGTGGCGGTGAGGACGGAGAACCGCCTTGAGCGCCGGACGGATAAGGCGCGGAGGCGCGCCTTCATCGCGCGCAGATGGATGGGCCGAGATCCCCGTTGGCTGGCTGGACTATTTGTCGTCGACGTCGGTGTCCGACACAATACTGGCCTTGTCTAATGATGACTACAACTCGGACTAGTAATTTCTAGTATTTTTCATGCACTATAATCTATGTATAGTTTTTTCATTCTATGTAATATATTTTTGCCTAATTTCTAGATCTATTTTATGTCATATTTGTTTAAAATTTTGTTTGCGCGTGCTTCAATTTAGCGCATCCATTGGAGGGGTTTGCACTGTAAATTTAGCGGGCACGTTTATAAGGAGATTCGTATGCGGCGCACCGTACCTGAATTGCGCGTTGCATAAACATTTTTGCGCGTCGAAATATACAGTGGCTGCTGAGTTACTCTTAGGACGCCTACAGCAACACGATCCATTTGAGACAAGAAATTTGGTCCATTTGGATCAGCCCGCGACAGGTTGTTGACTCGTGGTCGCTTGGGTCGGCGTGTGTCCAGCGGCCACACTCAAATTTTGTCCATACATTTCATGACTTTCATACATATTATTAGAGCTACATTAAGAAGAAATACATACTAAATAAACTAGGATAAAACCATATCGTCTTCCTCTCGTTGTTGCTTAGTCCTCGTCGTCCGACACATGGTCCCATCGAAGACCTTAACGGTGAGCATGTTGTGATTGTTGAAGTTGAAGACTAGGAAGTGCCTGTCCTTCAGGGAGTGTGCTCAGGGCAAACAGATCTCATCCATGGTGGAGATACATGTGGCATTTGTTGTCAAACAAAACCTCAACAGACCAGAGATGACGTCGGCTGCTGGCCTCTCACAACTTGATTTCACTAGGCTCTTGTCCATCGGTCACCCGTGAAAATTGTGAGGAGTCATTGTTTCTCCCATGACCCATCCGGGAGGATGGTGATGTCTACGCACGCTTCTATTCTTGTAGACAGTGTTGGGCCTCCAAGTGCAGAGGTTTATAGAACATCAGCAAATTTCTCTTAACTGGATCACCCAAGGTTTATCGAACTCAGGAAAGAAGAGGTCAAAGGTATCCCTCTCAAGCAATCCTGCAATTAAGATACAAGAAGTCTCTTGTGTTCCCAACACACCCAATACACTTGTCAGGTGTATAGGTGCACTAGTTCAGCGAAGAGATAGTGAAATACAAGTAATATGGATGATTATAAGTGGTAATTGCAATCTGAAATAAAAATGGCAGTAAGCAAATATGTCACAGGACTGGTTGTAAACGGTGTTTTAATGCTTAGAAACAAGGCCTAGGGATCATACTTTCACTAGTGGACACTCTCAACAATGATAACATAATTGAACATTTATATATATAGGGCAGAACTATTTTGCAATTGATTGCAGAATAATATTCTGCAATAACCTCCCTCTATATAGGGCTCGGAGGGCCCATACCGATTCGGTCAACCCGCCCCGACCAGGCGGCACCTACGCTCACCCCGACACGCATCGTACTCAACCCGACGCCACCTCACCCCACCTCCCCAGATCCCGACGACGCAGGTTGAGCGAGCGAGCGATGGCGGGACGCCGGAGCGAGGCCCGCCCTGGTCGGTGTCGACTTCCCCTCAAAGCCGACCTTCTTCCTCTGCGGCGAGGGGAGCGATCTCGTGACGTCGGTAGCCAGAGCGAGGGAGTGAGGCACGCCCAGGATGCTGTCGACTACCCCCTGAAAGCAGGGCTTCTTCCTCCACGGCGTGGCGAGCGAGCTCGCGACGGCGGTATCCTGAGCTAGGGAGCGAGGCCCGCCCTGCTCGGCGTCGACTTACCCCTCCAGAAGACATTCTTCCGTGGCGGATCGAGCGAGCTCGCGGCGGCAGGACGCCGGCAAGAGGGAGAGAGGCCCGCACTAGTTTGCGATGACTTCCCCCTTATTCAGCAGCGGATCGAATGAGCCCAGATCGCCCCCACTTCCCTTTCTAAACTTCTTTTTCTCTGACGCCGACCGAGCAGTACCAATGAAGGAGGAGAGTCGGCTCAACGAAGAGAGGTTCGCCGCCGACTTACTCGTCTAGAACACTACTTCATGAATGTTTAATCACCTAGAATCAGCTTCTGGAATGCATGAATCCGGTTTAAAAATGTTGATTTGAATGTTGTTTAAACAGACCAAAAGCATGCCGCCCCGTCCAGCGAAGTTGCTTCCAATTAGATCGAAGACTAGAGACGGAGAAGTGAAATTGAGAAGAACTTCACCGAGATTCAAATGCCCTACATCAATTTTGAAAGTTCCAACTAAACTTCCTGCAACAACGAAATCCAAATCATCTACGGAAGAACCTACAAACAGTATAGAGGTGAGAATAGTCTAAAAATATACTTGTATTGCAAGCATTTGATATGTCAGGATTGAAGCAGTACAAGCGGCGTATGTTTGAGAAGTACCAGCATTGTTAACTTAGCAGTACAATAACTAGCATTCAAACAAATAATATAAAAATAAGTACAAGATTCATTTATTATAGAAGTACAATCAATGCAGAAAAAGCAGTACTGATAAATAAGTAATATGTAGATAACAATACAGAGAAAACTTAGAATATGTAATTCAGTTTAGAATTGCTAGGAATAACATATCATCATTACAGTTACAGTTTGTTACCTATTTTTGGAAAATTAGTGATCTAACAGGACATATATAAGTTGTATTGAAGTATACATCACCTTATATACTTTGTGACCAATTGTTCTGATTATTTCTTCCTATTTTATGATCAGGAAAAATATGAAGATATAAAACCTGAGATTATAACAAGTTTGTTTGATCCAATTCCTCTGCAATACACTCTAACCCTAATGCTACCACGTAACTCTTTTGTTACGGGATATTCACCGAAAACTCTAGACTTGAATCATCGGTGTCACCTCCCAGCCAACCTGCTATATCTGGTGCAACCTTACTTAGGAAAGATGTTGGATTATCTGAAAATTATTTTCCATCAGTTGAAAATGTTGGACCATAAGTGGCACCGCGTATTGCTAGTATTACGCGTGAGGTTGCACGCATGCATTCGCACCCAAATGAGCCTCAACATCGAAGGAGAACGGTTCCTGGGGTTGCATCATCGCATCCACCAGACATGGATGACGAGGATACCCATCATACTGACTACCAATGGACTCAACATACAAAACCATCATATTAAACTGAGAAGCCTCAAACTACTGATTTCAAGTGGCCGCCACAAGCAAATCAATCATCATCGACCAAGGAGCCTCATCCTACTGGTTTCATATGGCCTCCACAAACAAATACACAGTCTTCAACCAGATTGCCTCCGAAAGGACCTACAAAGAACAAGTCTGCAATGAAAAACATGACCCGCTGCTACATACATCAGTGATCACACCACCATGTCTAATACTGCCTGGTGAGAATCAAACTCCAGCAGAACAACGATGATATACACATGTGAGTATTACATAAGTTCTGTTATATTCCATTTTTAAAACTGTAAAAGGAAAATGTAGATTACACCAATACAAACAACATGTTCATAACAGTTCTGTATTGATAATATGGGCTATAGTAGTTACATATAAAACTTCCCGAGAACAGCTACGAGATTTACTAAAAATTCTATTTGTTTTAATATGTCGAAACCAGGTATTCCTGAGTACCTAATACCAAAGTTGGGGATGGTGTTCAAGAACTTTGAGGAGTCCCATGTGCACTACAACAAATATGCGCGTCACGCGGGTTTTGGAACCAAAATTGGATAGAAAAGTGGTCTCAACAGATACCTCTACTGCACACGTCAAGGGAAATACATATCGTCGGTTTCAGAAGTTGACCGTGTACGTGAGAAGACAACAAAGAGATGCGAGTGCAACGGAAAGCTGAGACTAAAGGAAGATAAATATGATAAAACATGCAAAATCGTAGATATGAACTTGGAACACAACCATCATCTAGTGCAGAGTCCTAGCATGTTGGTGTTCCTGCATTCGCACAAGGACTTCTACCCAACACTAAAGGAGTTTGTTAAGGACCTTCAGTTCCAAAATGTTCCACACCATACAATCATGTCAATCCTGTATGGAAATCTCGGAGGCGGGCAGTACTTGACAGTGCATGGACGAGACATAATAAACCAATAAGTATTGTACTTGATTGTGTGCTGAACAAACACTATGGTTCATTTTAATTCCAAAAATAAAGAAAATAGGAAAATATGTGCGGTGACCCAGCATACCACTACATAATGTAGTACACTATAGTCGTTGATATAACACCAATAAAACACCGTTCACTAATATTACATCCCTCAGAGTGGTACAACAGAAAACACAGCAGGTCCAAGACATGACTATAGGTTACAACTCAACTCTTTACACAAGATCCATAGAACACTCTAGGTTAAAGAGAGAGAGAGAGAAACTTCTTACAAAGAAGTATCAGAAATAAACAACTCAAAAACTATCATACTAATAAGACTAGTATTTTAACTAATGGTTTGACATTGATGCTATTGCAATACGCTATAGAAATAGGTTCTATGGCTAGAGATTATATTCCTATCTAATCAGTAATTTCATCTTCACTTGAGTTGATGTATATGTTGACTTTCTTGACTTTATTGAAGAGCTTTAGCTTTTGATGATGATTCCTGGAGCATAACTTGATGTAGATGTCGTCTTAATGGCTTCAGAATCTAGCAAGGTTTAAGAAGATACATTGAGTATGATCTTACTCAGCAAGTTTACTATAAAAGGAGTGTTTGATGCACTATATCTACAGCCACAGACCATGGGTCGTAGGCAATGCAGGTTTTTGTAAATATTTCTTCAAAGGTGGCTTTTATTCTGAAAAGCTATGTCCGTCAGCCTTCACGGGTTTACCAGAACTTTCATGAAGTTCCTTTCCCGCCGCGTTCGCGGCTCCTTCCCGGAACAGGGAGTAACAAGTTACAGTTCTTACACTCGGCAGATGTGCGTTACTTTACCCATGAGAGACCTTAGCCTTGTTGCACAACCAAGTCATGACCTTGTCCATACTTCCTTGGTATGGGGACCAGTCTAAGATCCAAGCCAATCACTGCCCTCTCCGCGACCCCATATGTCTTCACGATCCTTCGGGGCCGGCTCACCTCCGTTAAGCCCCCTTTCGGGCAGGCTAAAACCCTGATGAGTTCCCGAAGACTCTATGACTTGGTGATGCCCTGGCAAGTACCATATTAAATGGACTATACCACTAAACACCATTCATAGATAATCTAGACACCAAAAGTGTGGGACGTAAGGGTGCCCACCCATATGTTGGATCCGCACAAGGAATCACAATGTCACGTTAAGGTCGTCTTGCCTCCATACGAGAGGAAAAGGATACAACTGACTTCTCCATCCCATTCCAAATATCATGGTTAACACGTAATATACGACGCAAGAATCACTGGTGACATTGGTTGTAAAGTCCTAGATATTATGTTCCTTTACCACCGGAACTTTCATAGTAGGTTATTACCTCATGGTAAGTAACCTATAATCATATTATTATGAAAATAGTGTTTTCTAACCTTTTTCAAATGCAGGTGTGACAACACTGGATTTGAAAAATACTTTACAGAAAATAATCAAAGGACATGAGAATTGTGAACTTGCCTTTTGTGATTGCAAGATTATGCACTCACGGTCTTCAAGACAATATAAAAGATCCAATATCTGAAATCAGCATCATTGGTCCGGTAAGGACTAATGTTTAAAGAAGCAAGATGCTATTATGCATAAGTAATGTAATGCAATTTGATAAACTCGAATCCCGGGGATAACGTTGATCTAGGGTTTGGAAACTGGAAATGGTTCCTGTTAGAATGTGTTGTCCTTTTAGATAAGTTTCACATTTTTGCTTCTTATTAAGGCTCGTGATTGTGTGTGAAACAACATGTAATTATAATATCATAAAACAATGAGATACACACAAATGTGAAATGCTACTCAACATTGCTTATACTATAATTGTGTATCTTCAAATTTTTACTTTACAAGTAATGTCACTTATAAAGAACTTAAGTGTTATCAATCCTAAGTATACAAGGAAAGTATAAAGTAATGTGATTATGATTAATTGTCATATGTTGACTGAAGTGGCAAAACGAATAACTTTTGAAGAAAAGATTTCTTTATTAAGGTTTAAACAATCCTGGTAGTTTTTAGAGTATGGTTGATAGAATGTGATTAATGTTGTTTATGCTTGCTTGAATAGTCTGGACTTGAGATGCATTATGACTTAATTATAATAGACCAAAGTTAACTATAAAGCATATAATAAAGTCTTTAGCATTATATTTAAAGTCTTGTGGACTAAAGTTAACTTTAAGAACATGGATGGATTTAAGGTGTAATGCTTATGATATTGTACTTGCTCATCTTATAATATTTCCTTAAAGTTGTTTAAGAATGGCATTAATTTTATTTGGGCAGTGTTTATTTATATTATAAATGTATAAAAGGATTTATCTCCTTATAAGGGTGTGGTTATGGTTTGTGAATAAGTAAACAATATTATTTACTACTTATAAATTATCTTTGGATTTAGTCCATTATAAAATTGTGAGTGAAAAAATGATAAAAGGTTTTATTTGGTTGAAAGTATCATTCTTGAAAATTTTATAATTGATAAGGACCTTTTTAGAAAATGACTTACACTTATGGTTAAATGATAATTCAATAAAATTGTATTTTAAATGTGTCAAACCATTTTGACATCATATCATCAATATTTAAGACAACTATTATTTATTAGACTCAATTGGCTAATTTTAGAAATATTAGCAAATTTTATTTATCCTTATATGAATTATCAACTAAGGAAATAGGTTTAAATTCAAGTTATTAAAGTGTTTAAATTTTTATTTACCTCAAAAGTGGAATATTATATTTTTAACTTGTAGGTATTATTTTTGTGATCATTTTGGTATATTACATTTATTTTTATGATTTATAAATAATAAGATATGATTTTTATAAGATTTATTACTTTATAAATACTTAATAAATAATAAATGTTTAATTAAGTGAAATAATAATGCATGATTATGGTTTTAAATTATAATTCTTATTTTTCTAAAAAAGGGTATTTTTTAACATTTACCAATATTAAAATATGAATTATCTAAGTATTAAAACTTATAAAATATTTATTAAATAATATTTATGTAAATTGTTGGTATAATAATGTTTGATAATAGTTTAATGTTATAGATTTTATTTTTCTGAAATTTTTGATATATTAAATGTATTTTTCTAAATTACTAAACTAAAGATATTGAATTCTTAGGATTTAATCATTTTCTAAATTATTTTCTAAATAACCATTTTACTTTTTATACCCAGACTAACTCTACCCTGGTCACTGACCCATGGGGTCAGGACCACGTTAGATGCCACGCAAGCAGTGGACTAAGTCAAATTTCGTTGAATGGGCGAGGGGTGACGTGAGCACTACATCATGGTGACGTCAGCACGAGCTGATCCTCACTGATCGAGGATCGATCGGTCGATTGAGTGCATGCGCACGGCTGCGGAGGCTTGTGTTGGAATAAGGAGGCCGAGGCGAACCTACCAGTGGTGGCGCCACCCACTTTTGGTCACCGGAGCTAATCCGACGACCACCTACTGCGGCGGCCGATGGTGGACTACGACGCTATGACGATACACGGCGAGAGGAAGATATTGGAGGGCATGGGGAGATGCATACACTCACCCTGGTTGCAGCGATGGTGTCGGTGAGGACAGACAAGGTCGGAGGCGAGCTCTTGGACATGATTTCCGATGAACTCCGATGGGACGAGATGATGAAATTCGCCCCAACCCATGTTCCCCTCGACACTGCGTTCTTCTCAGATGATCTACACGCGATGACGCTTCTCCTTGTCCACTTCACAGCCTCCGGGGCAAACTCTACCGACGACGAAGCGTGGCCCCGGTGAGCTATGGTTTCAACCCCTTGCGAAACAGAGAGGATAAGGGAAGAAATGGGGGATAGGAATGAGGCTGGGTGTCGTGGTGGCCTTCTTATCCTACTCTGGGACGACGGCGAGGATCTCAACGCCTGGCTGATGACGACGATGACATCGGGCTGCGGCGGTTTTTCCAGCGAGTATCTTGTGACGCACGAGGAAGACGACAACGCCATTTTTGTAGAAAATCCCCTAAAAAAACTTCTGTCTCAACCCGTGATCCCTGGCATGGTGACGAGCTGGGCTTGCTACTAGGCTGTTGTGAGTTGCTCGTGGGCAGCATATAGAGAAGAAATAAAATGGGCCACGACCAGGAACTGGGCTGACCTGTTCCTCTTCCTTTTCTTTTAGATTTTATATATTCTGTTTTCTTTTCTAGCTTTTATTTAAGTAATTGTTTTGAATTTTCTTTATGGAAGTTCTTTGCTAAATAAAAGCAGCAATAATAAAGTTATTTAAAATCATTTTGTGAACTTTTATTATATAATGTTATGTTTCTTTATTTTATTTATATGAACCCTTTTTATATTTTGGAAAGGCCTTTGTTATTAATTTTCTTTCTATAATAAACCATAGATTTATTATATGATATTTACTTATTTATTTATAAAAAATAGTTCTAGTTAATTTATAGTTTGTAGGGAATTTTATATTATGATCCTATATCATTATTTGATGCATGATGTACTAAAGAATTAATATGGTTAATATTATTCCCATGAATCTAGAAAATAGCAATGTATATATTTTATTATAACTAACATAGTAATTAGGGTTTGAAATTATAAATGCTTACCCTAGGGTTTAGGGTACTTAATATACTTATATTCTTTTGTTGATGTGAATGAAGATTAATGGCTAAATATATTATCTTTATGTTTGTGATCTTTTAATGATATCCCCCTTTAAAATAGAAAGTTATTATCTAGAATGTCTGATGGAAAAGAACTGATAAAGTTAACACCTAAGCACATATGGTTATGATAATTGGGAATGACAAAGATGTGCTTAAGTGATTTACTATAGGAAAATATTCCTATAAAGCATTATGTAAATAAGATGATTTATCCAATAGATGAGATGGATGTCAAGCTTGATTATAGATTTAGGGTTTAGTGTTTACCAAGAATTCCTATCTTCCATAATTCACAATCCTAGACTTCTAATTAAGGAATTCCTTTCCTAGATATATTACTTCTTCATATCCATCATCATGAGTTAACATGATGAGCTTTGCCTCTCAAGAATATTCTTATCCACCTTTTATTCTTCTCATTCCATTTATAATCCAATGAGATTGACACTAAAGCTTTTCATAATCTACTCAAATCTATAATTGGGTTATACCAAACTACCCTGATAATGATAACCTCTAATCCACTAAGTAGTTACTTCTAACTCCATTCATACTCTTCCTTAATCATCCACCACTAATATTTCTCCAGGAGATGTATATATCAAACTACTCTCCTCAAAATCTTACTATTCTTTAAGAGGAATAACACTACTTCAATAACTCCATGCTACTCTAGCTTTAGCTTAGTTATACTATCTTATCTCTACTTGACTCCAATATCTTATACTCAACTTCACATTATAACATGGTGACTTGTCATGGCTAACCTAAAATAACATATCTATACTAGTATTCAATCATGTTCTATCCACCAATGTCACTTATACATGATATAAGCATTCAATCTTAGTGACTAAAGCATGATCATTATAATCCTTTGATCATTTAGGGCTTAGGTTTCCAGTTGTCTAATCAAGGCTTTCATCCATACAACATTACAGTTGTATTGTAATTATCTTCTGTTTATCTGTGTTGGACTAAGAGATATTATTCATTGAGTATACCTACTTGATCCAATAGGATTTCTCCTGGTAACTTTCTTCAGGATTCATCCTTGTAATCTTCTTTATCACCATATAATTATATCTTCCATATAACTCTTCTATCCATTCAGGAGTGAGTTAACTCCTTTAATTACCATAATGATTTCATTCTCTTCAAACTCTTCCATCCTATAGATGATATCTAAGGCTTGCATTACTATTTACCTCTTCTTACTTCTTTCTTTATAGGCCTTAAGTGAATGCTTTGATATGGACAAGAGTTGATAGATTAATAATTAATAGGTTAAGAATTGGTGAATCAATAGTTGATTACTCAACATTGATGAACAACAAATATGAGAATAAGGTTCAATAGAAATGATAAGGATTGATATGGGAAGAAAGATATATGTTGAATGATCTTGACTTGGTTTCTTTCCTACTCAATCTCACTAAAGAGTTAAGGTTAGGTATTACCATGATACTCATGGTATAAGTAGATGAGGTTAAGATAGATCAAGATTTAGTTGTTACATTCCTATTACTTAAGTTATGTTTATAACTTGGTATTCATGAGTTGTCATGAATACTAGGATACGATTACTTAAGGATCAAATATAAACCATTAAGTAGTGTATTAGGGTTTAACTTTTATTACATTTGATCTACCCTTAGATCAAATCTCCTTTTACCCAAAATAAGGTTTTAACAAAGGTCATATTGAAACTTATCGCAGTTAACTTGATGATCTACTTCAATTCCATCAAGTTAAGAGAAGCTTCAATTACTTTGACAAGTTTTGTTCAAAAGCGTGAAAATTATCCGGATTTTCTATGCATGAATGTAATGCTCACATCTGGTTTCAGCTTATTTCTAAGCTCTAATGCTGGGATGTTACAGACTCTCCCCTTAAAATAAACTTCGTCCTCGAAGTTCGTAAACTCTCACGTTTCGGAATAAGGAATTGACTTGTGTTGGTTACGACATTTCTCAACTCCATGGTAACCTTAATGGGAATAATTGTAGTATTCCATATGCAAAAAATTTCCTTGAATTCACACCATACATGGCAATCTTCAACTTGTTGTCTCCAATACTCCAAAGTTCCTTTTACTTACTCCCTTAGGGATATGTCCTTATTATAAACTCCTTAATTTGGGGTCTCTTCTTAGTTCCTTATCCTGATTAGGTATCCTAATCCAACTCCTTTTATTTAATCATCGAACTTCCTTACAATATTATGTAAGTTCTAGGAAGTCTCACCAAATTAGGGTTTTAAACTCTATTAAACAATAACTATGGTCAAAAGACTAACTTTTGATTTGTTATTGTATGGTTTATACTGGTAGTCCTCCTAAATATTGGATTTGAACACATTTAGTCCATACCCATTGAAATTTATTGCTTCTTTACACATGTCCAATTGGATATGCTTTATTACTTCTTAAGGATCACTTAAGATTTACTTCTTCTAGAATTAGTTTGTTAGGACTAGTCTATTTTATCACCTTCAAGCTTTTACCTTAGCAAGCTTTTAGAAATTCTCTTGTTATTACCTTAAGTACTTCTTCAACTTCCACTTATTAATTGCCTGAAGGTTTGAGTCCTACTACATTGGTTTAATTTCAATCTTCCATCCATACATACTTCCGAAAGTACTTTAATAATAATAACTTCTTTTAACCTTATAAAAATAAGGCTTAATGTTGTCATAGGTTAGTATTTCTTCTCCAACCTTTACTCTGGAATTCAGATAACAGTACTTTCGTTTACTGTTTACTCTCCCCCTTAGGGTTTACTAATGGTCTCTAAACTACAAATTTACTAACCATTGGCTTTTATGATCTCTGCTCAGCTTATACTTATCCTATTTAAGGTCTCACGAAAGAACTTACGGTATACCCCCACAATTGTGGATCTCCGAAGTAAATCTTCCATTATTATTTGTCTTACTTACTGTTTGGACATTTTCGCTTTGATAGGCCTGACTTCGCGAAGCGTCTTGAAAGACAGCCGCTTTAATTTTTTATACTCCTTTAGGTTTTTCTTATCCTAGGCCAAGTTTTATGCTCTTTATGTAACTTTTAAGAAAATCTGGTTAACTAAGTTAACCAAATACCAACTACGGACAAATACCAACTGTGGACAAATACCAGCTGCGGACCATCCTTGGGTGTATGTATTACCCTACGGTTTTTCGACGTACTATCGGTATTCCCTCTGAATTGTCAGAGCTTGAATACCATTTTGGTTCCAAATCTTCTTCTTTGCACCTATTCATGGTACTTCCATGAACTAGGTACTACTACTTCATTAACTTCTTAGCAACAACACCTATTTTGGGTGAACTTTAAGTTTATTACTTCTTGTTGCTCCCTATATTTCCTTCACTAGACTTCTTTCTTATATCTGGCTAAGAATGACCTGAGCTTGATCCATCCTTCAAATTGTGTTGATACTCCTTATACTTGGCTTCACTCTTCATGTAAGCCTTCATCTTGATCTTCGGAACTCGTCACTCCCTTACACGAATTCCCTTTTCTATCTAGGTCTATAACATCAAGTAGTAACTGGATGTTGCAACATGCATTTGCACACCGAGTCAAACTTCATGTATAGATCTAGTCAATCAAGAAGATCCAAGAAAAACAAATAAATCCAAATGTGGTACATATAACACACAATATTCTAAGCCTGGAATATAGTAGTTGAGTATAATATCTCTATAATTCAGGCTTAGTTGTGTAGTATATGACACCTCCTCATATAGGTTTACGTTGTGATACTTAGCACATAGGGTCAAACTATACTTTCTCTCAATATTTACCCTAATTGCTCAATTGTAACAAGATAAATTTAAGCAAAGTGGTCTCAATTTGGTTTTGACTAACCTTTAGTCTCACTTTTGGAATGGCTAATATACCCAACCTATCATTATTTAGTAAACTAACCTCCGATCACTCCAAATGACTAATCAGATTCTAGTTACTAACTTAAACCAAAGATTATTAGAATATTTTAGCATCTATGACTTCTATCATAGTTCTACATGTTATTATCTTACTCTACCTAAAGATAATTTATGAATTACTTTTCCTATTTATACTCTCATCATGATTTAGGAGCTAATCTCACCATGATCCTATTATGTTTTACCCATTCATCATGATTCAAGAGCTAATCTAACCATGATGACTTTGTTTCTCATTACACTATTATTAGATCTTAACATAATTTCACTTCATCACGTAAAATTCTCAAGTGAATCCCACATGATTACTACTCATTACATTGTAAGATCCCTCCTTTGTAAAGGAAAAGGATCCCTGTGATTGCAATGCTAGTCCCTGGATCAATAGCTAGCATCCACAGTTAAGATGTAATATCAAGAAACAAAGGTCATAATACAACTTTATAACCAGGAATAAAATACCTCATCCTTCTTGGTAGACTTGGCTCTCTCTTGATAATCTGCAATCAGTTGTTGCACTCCACCTTGTTTCCTTTGTTCAACTATGGAATAGATGGGGCATTGGATAGGGACATGATTATTTCCTTCACATAGGTAACAAGTAACTTGAGATGTGGGGCATTGGTCAGCTGGGTGTTTCTCTTCACAATTGGGGCATTGATCTCCATGTTCCTTGGAAGTGTGATCCTTGTCTCCACAAATATTGCAAGCTTGGGTTCCTTCTAGAATAACATCTTTGTCATCTTTGTTGTCACAAACTCCTTTGGAAGAGTTGCCTTCCATGTTGATCATTTGATCTGTCACCTTATGCAACAATTGGGCTTGGGTTTCAAAAAACCTTTGCATGGTTGGATCTTCCCCACTGGTGTTGGCTATGAATTGAGCTGTCACTTGGTTCAACTGGTTTTGGGTTGCTATGAGTTCTCTCATGTTGTCCTTTTGGTTGTTGTTGTTGTCATTAACCTTGATATTGGAGTCTCTTGGAGTAGTCATCTGTTTGGGTTGAATTGAGATTAGAATAGGCAAAATATTTCTATGGGAATAATTCTAATTACACACATCACAATTCACACAAGCAAGGTGCAAGCAATCACAAACAAATACTAAAATAACAAGTCTCAAGCATATTTTTAGGCAACCAAAAATATTTTTGTTACACCACATAAGTTGGTGGGTTTGACTTAAACAAAATATGGTGGTCCATCTATATGGTTCACTTGTGATCTTTCCATCCTTCTTGGTTGATTCTTCTTGCTTGAGATCATGGTTTCCTTGGGAAATCTCTTGGTCACAAAACTTCAAAGGTGATGATGGCTCCTTCTAAGTTGTGTTTCCTTAGTATTCAAATCTTGAGAAAGATTTCCTGTCTCACTTGCCCTTAGTGATATACAAGGTTGAAGTCCTTGGTGAAAATGCTGAAGATGTTGAAGTCATTAGAGTTGATGAAGTCCTTTGCACATGGTGAAGTCTTTGGCCATGGGAAAGGCTTTATCTATCAAGTTGAAATATAAGAGATGTAGAATCAAAACCAAAATGGTTGAGGAAAGAGTTTACAAGATTGTTTGTAAATAAGTTTTGGAACAAATACAACTCCTATTTTTCTAAGGGGTTTTGTCCAATCCTAGGGTTACAATCCTACAGACAACACAGTGCTCTGATACCATCTGTAAGATCCCTCCTTTGTAAAGGAAAAGGATCCCTGTGATTGCAATGCTAGTCCCTGGATCAATAGCTAGCATCCACAGTCAAGATCTAATATCAAGAAACAAAGGTCATAATACAACTTTATAACCAGGAATAAAATAATTCATTACATCTTACATAGCTCATTTGGCTATCACATTACATTGCAGCAGAATATCTATAAGCATGGGGTCCTTCATCTTCAAAGTGCCACAGGCAAACATGTTGGTTGTAGACTTGTAATCCTAATCAATAAACTTCACTAACACCAAACCAACCTGCAACATTACAAGTTACAGCCACAAGGGTCAATACATTTGAATTGTATTGGCAAGTTTCACTACTATGTAGAAATAAGTGGATCCTAACATTACATGCATATTTTGCTAAGTAGGGTTTTAGGCTCAGTTGCAGAAAGCAGTATAATTTATCCTATCTTTTCAAAAATAGTTTTGATCTTGTGTCAAATCTTTCTGAACTCCTTGGAAACCTCGAAGTACTTCGAGTCTCTTGTTGTCACTTTCAAGTTTTACTTTTAGAAATTGGAATGTCGAGATTTCCCATAGCTTCAGGCCTTAGTTGCTCAGTATTGTCCATAACCGGGGACACGGCTAAGTACTTAGATTTTTATCTTCTGCAGAAGTTGTACACTTTACCCACATGACACAATCTCATCTTGTTGCCACCAGTGGCCGCTGGATAAGTACTCACCAAGATGGAGTACTGGCAGATTGAGAATGTGACGAAGTCTTTCCATAGGAGTCCTCCCAATACACAATGCTGGCTTGTCTTCCAGGCACTAATGTAGGGTTCCAAGTTCCCTCATTCTAGTTAACCTGAAGAGGCCAGTGCATGGGTCTTCCACTATGTAGTTAACTAAGCCAGTGCCCATTTAGCATGTGGCTGCACACGGAAGCCACTGTACGAGAAACATGTTCAATATCTAAGTCCCTGGGTGGTTTTCTTCTAGTACACATACAAAAGAGATTGCCATATAAACATGGTTCCTTTTGTTGCCACCTTGTCCAAACTTGAGTATCCTTGTCCACCCAGGTGGTTCATTGAGTATTTGTTTTATTATATAAAACACAAGCCTTTTCAATACTTCTTATAATCTCAACATGTATCCCTTCTCAATATATAAAGCAGGGCTAAGCATATTACAACTACATTGTTTTCACTAAGGAATATATAGGGGTGTCCTATTAGGATTTAGCATAGCAAAATATAGTAGACCTCATCATGCATGTTTCAAAATCCACTAAGTGTAATGAAAATAGTAGGACTTGGATGATAGTGCCACTTGCCTTTTGGTAGAGGATGTTGGTTCACTTCTTGATCTTGCTAATATCACACTCTTCTAACTTCACTACAAATCAATCAAGCAAACATAGATTCAACTAGCATTCCAGCCAATATTCAAACAATTCATCACACATAAAATAATAGAAACAAAGTCATGCATGCAAGCATGCAAAAGATAATTTCATTTGCAAAAGTGGTTTCTAATAGGCTCTAAACATTGCAAGGTTCAAAGTGGTCATTTTCTAAAGTGGTAAAACCATTTGCAAAAGGGTTTTATCTATAAACCATTTCTTAATTTCAATCATTATTTTATGTGGTTTGAAAATGCTCAAATCAACAATTTTATATTATTCACTAAATAAGTTGTTATTTCAAAAAACTTGGTGTTTAGGTCAGTAGGTTTTAATCAAAACATTTTCCAAAGGTTTTACTCAACAATCATTTCCATAACAAAATCAATATTTTTATTTGACTAGAAATGAGTTAATTCAAGTATTTACTCCTAAACTTCACAAAATTCATTTTTAAATCCATGAGTTGGTTCCTAAGGTCAGTAGGTTCACAACAAACCATTTGCAAAGATTTCATCCCCAAAATCATTTTAGAACAAATTTTATATTCTAAACATGCATACACAAGTTTTTGCAAAAACAAACATTTTACCAGAAGCTTTTTACTAAACAAAGTGCATGGTTGGCTAGGGATTGTTTTTCTGAATCCATTGATATAAAATTTGCAAATTTTGGACGTGTGGATCAAAAGTTATGCAATTTACGAGTTTGCATATAAATCAGATTCTAAATTCTGTTTTAAACAGATCCAGTGCCACGCGGCGTGTTTCTACTGGCCAATACCGGTTCGCACGGATCGGCCTCTGTGAGGCGTTGGATCTAAACAGATCGCGTGGCATAGATCAACTCGTACCCCTTCAGTAAGTGATATGTTACTACGCGTCGGATTGAAATCTAACGGTGCAGATTCATGCGACCAAATAGTGGCGGCGCTGCGCGGCGACTGGCGGCGGCGACGCTCGGCTAGCGGTGCTGCGGCGGCTACATGAAGAGAGGGAGAGGGGGAGAGGGCTCACCGTGCTCGCGTGATCGATGTGAAGCTCAAGGTGGCGCTGGCTTGGCGAGGGGCGCTCGGGGCTGCAGCCAATTCCTCGCCGGAGTAGCTGCGAGCGGCAGGTGGTTCTGTTTGATGACGGGGGCGACGTTGCGGTTCACCCCAAGGCAAAACAAAGGCACGGTCAGATGCGTACAGTCCTGGGGATCTTAGGAGTATCAATAGGGAGGATCGGGGTGGTCGGCTCTTACCAGGAAAGCTCGTCGGAGGCGAGACAAACGGCGGTGGCGAGTTGAGGTCGTCCTTGCCGATGCTAGGGAACGCGCGAGGGCGAGTGGAACACACGGGGTGGTACGCCTGGAGGTGGAGGACAAGCTTGTGTGTAGTGGAAGGCGAGGGGCGGCGAGGTATGGCCGGAATTCACTGGAGAAGCTCGTCGGAGCAGTGGCGGTGCAAGGGGAATTCAGGGCAGCCTATGGGCGGAGGGAAGGAGCTGTGTGGGGGAAAAGAGAGAGGGGAGAGGGGCGATTTAACGGGCGTAGTCACTGTGAGGAATTAAGGCCGTCTTCAACACGTATTCATCGCCGGAATTACTCGGCTGCAACGGCAGGGCGAGTTCACCGCGGGGAGGAAGAAGGTGACGTGGGCATGGGGTCGTCTGGCAGTGAGAGAGAGAAGGGTACGGTGGGGTCCTGCTGTCTGCGACTCTGCGGGTGTGAGTTCGAGTGGAAAACGATTCGCGCGTGGGGGGTTTAATTGGGCTGGAGCTGGGCTGCTGGGCCTGCTTAGTTGGGTTGTTATTTGTTTCCTTTTTTTGTACTGAATCTTTTTCCTTTTCCATTTGATTTTCTGTTTTGAAATTTAATCAAACTATTCAAACAACAATTGAAATCAAACTTTTGCTAAACTTTGTATCCTTTTTAGTTCTGTTTAACAACACAAAGCAGAGTCCAAAATAAATAATACTTTTACTCACCTAGGATCTATTTAATAATTAAATAAAATAGTCCTTAGTTATTAATTCAAATAGGATTTGATTTATTTAAAATCTCCATTTTGAAATCTAAATAATATCAAAACCATTTCAGTAGGTTTTATTTGAAAATACAAAACATTTGGAAAACTTGTTTAAAATAAAATATCAAGTTTTAGTGTTTATTTAAAATAGAAAAGCCTTTACTTTACAATTGGGTATCAATAAACCCTCATCATTTATTTAAATAAACCTTTACTCCTTTAATCAAAACAAAATATTTTATTTCCAAAAGCTTGGCCAAGATTTAATTTGGCTCTATAAAAATAGTCCTTATTTATATTTCTACCTTTTCATTTGAAAACCAAATCTTTTATTAAAAGATCCAAAAATTGTAATTTCACTTATTTAAAATTTTCTTTATTAATTGTTTATCTTTTCAAATCCCTTTAGGATTTGTTTGATCAAAAAATAGGTTTGAAGGTTTCCAATTGGAATCAAAAGTTTCTTCTTACCCTAGAAATCAACAAAAAAAATTTTTACTCATTTATTTTTCACATAACAAGATTTGGAAAATCTTGGGATGTGACATCAACTTTTATCCTAATGATATTCATCATGTTGTCTTTGGTTATCAACTAACCATAAGATTCTACCGTCTTACATGAATTCTAGGGCTAGACTACACCATTTAAACTACTTCAATTGATGTCTTACACTTGATCCTAATCTACTATGGCCGATTAGCTTCCCTAAAGTATCTTGGTGGATTATATCTCCTTCGAAAGACAACAAATAGCACTATACTAAGAAAGGATAAAATAATTACTCCTAAGAAAGAATGACTTAAGTATCTAGTGACAAAGTTATCCTCAAGTGGATACTTCTCACCAGTCATAACAATATTTGGGTTTACATAAGATGGCTCCTATAGTCCCTATCCAACCTACAGATCTTCCTATTTAATCCTAAGGTCAAAGCATATGCTCTGATACCAACTGCGGTGACCTAGCATACCACCGCATGATGTAGTACACAATAGTCGTTGATATAACACCAATGAAACACCTTCACTAGTATTACATCCCTCAGAGTGGTACAACAGAAAACACAGCAGGTCCAAGACATGACTATAGGTCACAACTCAACTCTTTACACAAGATCCAGAGAACATTATAGGTTAAAGAGAGAGAAAGAAACTTCTTACAAAGAAGAATCAGAAATAAACAACTCAAAAACTATCATACTAATAAGACTAGTATTTTAACTAATGGTCTGACATTGCTGCTATTGCAATATGCTACAGAAATAGGTTCTATGGCTAGATATTATATTCCTATCTAATCAGTAACTTCGTCTTCACTTGAGTTGATGTATATGCTGACTTTCTTGACTTCATTGAAGAGCTTTAGCTTTTAATGATGATTCCTGGAGCATAACTTGATGTAGACGTTGTCTTAATGGCTTCAAAATCTAGCAAGGGTTAAGAAGATACGTTGAGTACGAGCGTACTCAGCAAGTTCACTAGAAAAGGAGTGTTTGATGCACTATATCTACAGCCACAGACCATGGGTCATAGGCAATGCAGGTTTTTGTAAACATTTCTTCAAAGGTTGCTTTTATTCTGAAAAGCTATGTCCGTGAGCCTTCACGGGTTTACCAGAACTTTCATGGAGTTCCTTTCCCGCCGTGTTCGCAGCTCCTTCCCGAAATAGGGAGTAACAAGTTACAGTTCTTACACTCGGCAGAGGTGCGTTACTTTACCCATGAGAGACCTTAGCCTTGTTGCACAACCAAGTCATGACCTTGTCCATACTTCCTTGGTATGGGGCCCAGTCTAAGATCCAAGCCAATAAATGCCCTCTCCGCGACCCCATATGTCCGCATGATCCTTCGGGCCCTACTCACCTCCATTAAGCCCCCTTTCGGGCAGGCTAAAACCCTGATGAGTTCCCGAAGACTCTATGACCTGGTGATGCCCTGGAAAGTACCATATTAAATGGACTATACCACTAAACACCATTTATAGATAATCTAGACACCAAAAGTGTGGGGCGTAAGGGTGCCCACCCATATGTTGGATCTGAAGGGAATATGCCCTGAGAGGCAATAATAAAGTGTTTATTATGTGTATTCTAAGTATATGATAGATGTTTATTTTGCATGCTATAATTGTATTAATACGGAAACGTTAATACATGTGTGTTTAATAAACAAACAGAAAGTTCCTAGTTATGCCTCTCT